>JAZFAV010000036.1:17160000-18360000 GCA_037954035.1 Rosalia funebris | reverse complement strand
AATTGCCTTCGACATACGCATACAACTGAAACATGTACAGCGGGAGGCTGCAGAAATTGTGGTCGCAAACACAACACACTTTTACACTTTAATGAAACAATACCACCACGTCAGAGCATCAATTAATCACGAACTGACAATCGTGTTTCATCTAACATTTCTTCATAAACGAGCATGCAAAACATTAATTCCGAGCATTCAGACAATAATCAATCAGACACACTGGTCAGTACACATTCTTCTCATTTCATAGCTAAAAATCATTCTGAGGTATTACTTTCTACTGCATTGGTATACATTAAGGATAAACATGGAAGGTGAACGATGTATGTACAATGGAGTGTACAGCAGGGTGTACAACAGTTTGCAACTTTATTGAAGAACAAATGGAAAAATTCTGGCACATCGAAGATATCGATCAGGCTCCCAAATATTCCAAAGAGGAAAACGATTGCGAAGAGCATTTTTTAAACACAGTTACACGAAACGAAAATGGTCATTTCACAGTCGAACTACCAGTACGAGACAACATCAATAAATTAGGAAATAATTATGAGACAGCATTAAAACGTTTTCAACTATTAGAAAAACGCTTTGCAAAAAACGAAGATTTTAAAAAACGATATACGGATTTCATCCAAGAATATCAAGATCTAGATCACATGAGCAAAACAATACTTCAAGAGCGAGAATCAGACAAGACTATATACTACCTTCCACATCATGGTGTCTTCAAAAACTCGAGTATGACAACAAAGCTAAGGGTTGTTTTCGACGGTTCCTGTCAAAGTGAATCTGGCTTATCTTTAAATGACACGTTAAGGGTAGGACCTACAATACAAGAAGATCTATTTTCAATTTTATCAAGATTCAGGAAACACAACTTTGTGTTAGTAGCAGACATTGGTACACAAGAATCACCGAGACTTACAAAGAATACTTTGGCGTTCTGATCCAAGTGAACCAATTCAGCACTACCATTTAAACACCGTAACATATGGGACAGCCTCAGCTTCATTTTTGGCTAAACGCAGTCTTCATCAAGCTGGTATCGAAATTCAAGACTCAAATCCAGGAGCAAGTACAGCCATACTCAAGGATTTATACGTTGACGATCTTCTTACCGGCACAAATTCAGTTGAAGATGCAAGGCAACTCATGAAGGATCTCATTCGAATTTTGGATTCCTACGGATTTCCTTTGAGAAAATGGGCTTCAAACAACAAGAACATCCTCAAGGACGTATCAGAAAACATACATGAAGACGCATCTCATTTTATTTGCGATGACAGTGTCACAAAAACCTTAGGATTACTATGGAATTCAGAAGAAGATATATTTCAATATTCCGTAGACAATACACAATATACATAATTCCGTAAACATTAATCGAAATCGAGCAACCAAGAGAATAATTTTGTCCATCATAAGTCAAATTTTCGATCCATTAGGACTCATTGGGCCGGTAGTGATCAAGGCGAAATGCATAATTCAAAGACTTTGGCAATTAAGGTTGCACTGAGATGAAGCAATTCTGGTAAATTTTATACTATTTGGTCTCAGTTCCACAATCGAATTCAGCATCTAAACAAGATAAAAATTCCGAGACATATTATTTGTCACAATCCTATATTTATTCAGCTTCACTCATTTTTAGATGCGCCCGAACAAGCATACGGTACCTGTATTTACACTCGTTCCACAGATTCATCGAACAATCATTTAGTAAGACTTATGGCAGCAAAATCACGTGTTGCTCCACTCAAAAATATGACATTACCACGTTTGGAGCTTTGTGCGGCTCTTCTTTCAGTTCAATTAACCGAAAAAATCAAACAATCAATCAACTTAAACGTCGACAAAGCTCACTACTGGTGCGACTCAACTATTACAATTTCATGGATTAAGGGTGAACCAAATCATTGGAAAACCTTTGTAGCGAATCGTGTCGCAGAAATCCAACGGTTATCAGACAAACATCAATGGAAACATATTGATACTCACGAGAATCCCGCTGATATCATATCACGAGGAACAACTCCTGACAAACTCGCTAATCTAAAATTGTGGTGGCAAGGTCCGCATTGGTTATCAGATAACCAATCCTCATGGCCAAATAATATCCATCAATTAAATGATATTCCTGAAAAACGTAAAACCATAATAACGTTAACCACTCATCATATCGACCAAAACATTTTTCATAAATTCTCAACATTAACCAAATTACAGCGGATAGTAGCATTTCAAATGTGTTTGCGTTTCAAAAACAATAGCAGTCATTCGAGCTCAAAACACACTGGTCCATTATCAATTCTTGAATTAAACACTGCGTTAAAAGTATTATTAAAACTTACACAATCATGTATATTTGCCAAGGAAATACATTCTTTAACCCAATCAAAATCAGTTTCGCACAAGAGTAAGCTTATATCTCTTAATCCATTTTTAGACAATGATGGCTTAATTAGAGTAGGCGGCAGACTAAAAAACTCAAGTTTACCATATAATGTCAAACACCCAATCGTTTTACCAAACCATCATCCATTCACAAAACTCATAGTGTTACACGAACATCATAGACATCTTCATGCAGGTGCACAAGCAACATTGTGTGCAATACGCGTATTATTGGCCATTGAATGGACGAAGTTTGGTACGCGGAATAATTAGACGATGCATAACATGTTTCAGAGTCAATCCCACCGATACGCATCCTCAAATGGGTCAGTTACCTGTCACTAGAACTGAGCCCTGTAGACCCTTTTCAGTTGTAGGTGTTGATTTTGTGGGTTCTTTCAATCTTAAGGACGGTAAATTCCGCAATCGAAAGATTGTCAAATGCTATCTCTGCGTTTTCATTTGTTTTGTCACTAAGGCAATTCATTTAGAGTTAGTGGGAGATCTAACTAGTGACTCCTTCTTAAATGCTTTAAAAATGTTGGTCTCAAGGAGAGGATTATGCAAAACGATCTACAGTGATAATGGCACCAACTTTATCGGTGCTAATAAGGAGTTGAAATGTATGTTGTCAAATATTCACAACCATTCAAAATTCCGCGAATTTATCATTCAAAATTCAATCACTTGGAATATCATTCCGCCCAGATCGCCTCATTTCGGAGGAATATGGGAGGCAGCCGTCAAGTCAGCCAAATTCCATTTAAAGAGAATTTTAGGCAACGCTTCTTTAACATACGAAAAATTTTACACGATTTTGACTCAAGTTGAGGCAGTACTCAACTCACGTCCTCTCATCCCGTTATCTAATGACCCGAACGATTTCCTTCCCTTGACTCCTGGTCACTTCTTAATCGGCGGGCCACTTGTTTCTATACCACAAGAAGATGTCAGAGATGTACCGATCAATTGCTTATCCAAGTACAAAAGGTTGCAGCAGTTGGTGCAACATTTTTGGTCGCGATGGTCCCGCGAGTACCTTAGTACCTTACACCAAAGAAGTAAGTGGATGTTACAACAACCCAATGGAGTGTCAGTAGGCGCCATGGTACTATTGCGAGACGAAAATACTCCACCTCTACATTGGAGGCTAGGACGAGTCCATGAGGTCTTCCCAGGTGCAGATGGAATAATTCGTGTAGTTAGTGTGAAAACTAACAGTGGTATTGTGAAACGCGCGGTGTCCAAGATTTCTGTACTACCGATTGAGACTCCTTAATCCTAGTTCATAGTTTGACATTCCTGGCCACATATTCATTTTTTTTTGTAGACATTTTATATTATTTTATTTTTGAAAGTCTGTTATCTTTCAAGGCCGGCAGGATGTCCAGTGTAACATTTGTGTATTGCGTGTTGCCTAACGTTGTAAAGTGTTAACTGCTAGCAAGCTGGTGGAAGGGGCTGGAAGCGGCCATTCTCTATCAATTGTCATGTGCGGACGCTTGTACCTTGTAACAAAAATTGTAGTACTACAGTATTCCAATAAATGATAGGCAAAACCCTAATTTTCGTATTTATTCAAGATCAAATAAAAGCACAGTTGGTTATCCCAAGTTAAGTAAACACACTTAGTCAGCTTAGGGGTTGGCCACGAAAATCACTGATTACATGTAAATGCACAACTATATAATTACTGCCTTTATAATTAAAAAAAATATATGATATAAAGTACTTATCGTTTTACGCCGAAATATGGTCCATAGAGGGTCACAATCTCGGTTATAACACTTTAAAAATACAGTCACTTTACTGAATAAACGGAGCACTAAATTAGGTGCAACACAATCATAAACTCCGCCTGGGATGGTGGTTGGGTAGATTGAGTAGCCCAATGATCATCTCTGCCGGTCCCAAGCCTGGATAAAGGAGGAGGTTTGGGCTAGGGGCTAACAACCCCTTCCCGTAAAAAAACCCTTGTTACGAAAGTTCAAATAGAAGATTCCGTACCGAAACCTAGACGACGACTTGGCGAGAAAAAGGACAAAGATTTAGGATTATTCACGTGAAATGTGAGATCATTGTATAGACCTGGAACCCTGCGAATGCTTGTTGACACCCTGGATAGATACAAAGTAGACATAATAGCACTCCAAGAAATTAGATGGCTTGGAGATAAAATAATTGAAAAGAAGAAATACACGATGTACAATAGCGGCCACCCAAAAGAACATAAATTTGGAACGGGTTTTATAGTAAGCAGCTGAGTAAAACACCTAGTAATAGACTTCCAAGTCATAAACAAAAGACTGCAAAATTAGAATTAGGGGTAAATTCTTCAAGTACTCAATAATTAATGTCCATGCACCAACACATGAGAAACCAGATGAAGAAAGATAAGAATTCTATGAAGAACTGGAAAGAGCTATACAGAATTACCCGCGAAATGATATAAAAGTGATATTAGGAGATTTCAACGCAAAGATAGGAAGAGAAATTGAACCAACCATTGGAAAACATAGCCTACACGAGGAGTCGAATGACAATGGGACGCACCTAATACACCTGGCAGTCTCAATGAATATGGTGATAGCCAGCACATATTTATTAGAAATTATCAGTGAACCAGAGCAGATAGTAGAAAGATGGGCACAAAACTTTGAAGAGAGGCTAATTATTAGAGAACAGGACGATGCAGATGAAGCAGACATGCAGTTTGGAAATATGGTAGATGATAGAAAAAGACACAAAACCCCAACGGAAGAAGAAGTTATTAACGCAATAAAGAAGTTAAAAAAACACAAATTACCTGGTATGGATGGAATACCCTCTGAGCTCTTGAAATATGGGGTAGCCAAACTAAAAGACCACATAGGTAGGCTAGTAGCGCTAATTTGGAAGCAGGTAAAAATTCCAGATAATTGGAACATAGGTATAATCATACCTATACATAAAAAGGGTGATCAAATGATATGCGAGAATTACCGAGGAATTACGTTACTAAATGTGGCATACAAAGTAATGGCATACATACTATACGACCGCCTAACAACATACACTGAAGATATAGTAGGCAAATACCAAAGTGGTTTTCGTAGAGATAAGTCAACAATCGACCAGATATTCACTCTTAGGCAGGCCCTAGAGAAGACTTACGAATATGGGATTGATACCCACCACTTATTCATAGACTTCAAAGGTGTCTACGACAGCATAGACAGACGCTCACTTTATAACGCTATGATGGAGTTTTATATCCCAACACACCTGATTAAGTTAGTGAAGGCAACCCTTTCTAAAGTTGAATGCAGAGTAAGGATACAAAGCAACATGTCAAGACCCTTTCAGACACATACCGGCTTACGCCGAGGGGACAGTCTATTGTGCCTGCTGTTTAATATCGCACTAGAAAAAGCCATAAGAGCGGAACCATAATTAATAGGAAGGAACCATAATTAATAGGAGCGTACAAATCCTAGCGTACGCGGACGACATTGATATAGAATCCAGGACAAAAAGAAACTTAATACAGGCTTTCAGAGCAGTAGAGGCAGCAGCGAAGAGAATGGGGCTACAAGTTAACGTAGCTAAAACAAAATACGTGAAAGTAACCAATAGCACGCAATTAGCGCCACCCAAAGACCTGGTAATAGGAACATATACTTTTGAAGGCGTAAGAGAGTTTATATATATTGGCTTCCAAATAAACGAAAATAACAGCATCAGTGCAGAAATCAAGAGAAGAGTTTACTTAGCTAATAGAGCCTACTTTGGGCTAAAAAAGCTCCTAACATCATGCATAGTAAGCAAAAAAGCCAAGATATTGATATATAAAACACTTATTAAACCAGTACTCTCTTACGCGTCAGAAGCATGGACTAAAAAGCGATGAAATGCTGCTAATATGCTTTGAAAGAAAGGTCCTACGTAACATATATAGAGGTGTGCAGGAGAATGGGATGTGGCGCAGACGCTATAATTTTGAGCTATACCGCCTATACGAAGAACCTGACATCGCACGGTCCATTAAAATAAATAGGGTAAGGTGGCTTCGCCACCTAGAAAGGATGGACGATAGGGAACCCCCCCAAAGCAAATATTCCAGCAAACACCGGCTGGACATAGAAGGAGAGAAGGCCCAGAATCAGATTTAGGGACCAGGTCGAAGAAAATCTACGGATACTAGAAGTAGGAAATTGGAAAACCAAAGCAAAGAATAGGAAGGAATGGAAGCTGATACTAGAACAGGCCAAGACCCACCTTGGGTTGTAGCGCCAAAGATGATGATGACAAACAATCATAATCGGCGCGTAAACCCTATCCCACCGCTGCTAATTGTAAACGATTTATTGGGATAGTACTTAGTAATTACGATTTACGTCAACATAATACAATTTATTGATATATTCGCCCATTGACATACAATTCACTTCAAATAAGGTCACCCTCTCACAAACGTCGCTACTCTAATAATACTTGATATCCGATGAGACGTGACAAGCTAACATCTCCATCCTTCTCTCTACCTCTCGCGTTATAAGCCCTTTTCTGGAGATTGTTTACACATTAATTACTAAGTTTAATTAATAAGTAGAATAATATACAGAAAACCGTCGACGAGCACCCGGGGATATTTTCCTCTGGCGAGCAGAACAAAGTCAACGAAGGTCCCGTGGATTATTAAGAATCGAGATTTGACGAACATCGGAACGTAGCGCCGGGACCAGTGGCGGCGGACTGCTAGCTCGTAAAAACTCTCCCTTGTGAATATTTTGTGACTAAACACTTGATTGGATTATTAATTATTTTAACTGTTTATTATTTATTCGAGTTTCTACTAATAAATAATTGTGAATTGTGTCTGACATTATGTTTGAGAAGTTGTGCCCGAAAGTGTCCTTCACGTCACGCAACGCATCCGACTTCAGAAGTGGGATACGATACCATGGAACAACTTTCACAAGCCGAAGAGCATCCGGAAATAGAAATGGAACAAAACGAAACAGAAGCCACTGGTATCTTGAAGGAGAGTCAGCAACTGCGACAAGAAATAAGAGAACCTAGACCTTCAGGGACGAACCATACTACGTCGATTAATGTTGGACAAGTTAAATTGCCGAAATTTGATCCTTCGCAGAAAAATTTCAATGCTGAAACCTGCTGTGAATTTGTTGATGTATAGGTGGAAACTTGTCATTCCAGTGATATAGAAATCGCTTTGACCATTGCCGGCGCTTTAGAAGGAGAAGCTGCTAATTGGCTGATATCTGCAAAACCAACGAAAAAATCCTGGATAGCGCTCCGTGCTGAATTCTTAGCCGTATTCCAAAGACGCATAAACCCCCTTGAACAATTAGCCGAGGCTGTACTCGGTGGGACTGACATTGCGCCTGAAGACGTTACTATGAAGGATCATTTGCATAGCATCCAGAGACAGCATTAACACTAATTCGAGAAAGAGAAAGTGAAAGAGAGCCCTTGCTCTCTTAATCGGTTGTTTCCAAGCTTCAAACCGGATTGCATATGCCCGAAGAAGACTCCGGACTGACTTACCTAAGGATATTCGTACTTTTTGTTCGATGATGGAGGTAAAATTCATAAAACGGTCGGCGCTATATCCGACTGGTCATCATACCAGTCCGAAGCGTCCAACTTTAACAACTCACACCTCAAAAATAACTTCAATGTCTTTTTCTGGCCGATGTCATAACTGCAATCGATAGGGACATAAAGCACACACCTGCCGATACCTGAAGTATGGTAAACCTAGCCCAAGTCGATTCCGTCAAGACAAAGATGAGAAGGAAGTCATCTGTTATACGTGTGGCAAATTTGGTCACATTTTACCCCAGTTCCCCAATCAGTAATACGAGACAGCTTCGAAGCCGAGTCGAGAAAAGCAAGTGAACTTTTGCGAGGCCACACCTTTGCCGCAGGGAATACTTCAGTTAAAATCTGGTGAGACCTTTCTATTTTGTTTGATACAGGCTCTGACTGCTCATTAGTTCGTGAAAGTATTTCAAACCATCTTAATGGCCAAAAACTTAATAGATTAGTGTCCTTAAATGGCATTGCCGGTGGCTCGTTCACTTGATCGAAGCAAATATTATCGATTGTAGATATTCAAAATTTAAAGGTTGAAATTTTGTATCACATAGTTCCAGATAACATTATGACAAGGCCAGTCATTATTGGAAAAGATCTATTGTGACAAAATAATGCCGTACATCTAGATCCTTCTGGTTTAACACATGAGCCGGTAATGAAT
Organism: Rosalia funebris; assembly: GCA_037954035.1. NCBI lineage: Eukaryota > Metazoa > Arthropoda > Insecta > Coleoptera > Cerambycidae > Rosalia > Rosalia funebris. The sequence goes on along the minus strand of JAZFAV010000036.1, from coordinate 18,351,335 downwards.
GTCTTTGTTTGTGGTAAATCAACACCAGTAGATTTTTCATTAATTGCTACTGATATAGCAGGTAAGGAAAAACAAAATCTCTATGAGTTTTTATCTAAGTATAAAAATATCTAATACGGTATCAGAGAGGTATCCTTTAATTAATGACCAAAAAATAAATCGACTGAATGGAGCCAGCCCAGTTCTTCACAACCCTAGATATGGCTTCGAGGTATTGCCAGATACCCATAACCCCTGATTGTATCGAAAAAACTGCGTTTGTTACGTCAGATGGACAATATGAATATTTGACATGCCTTTTCGCCTCAAAAATGCATCATTTGTGTATCAAAGAGCCATTGATAAAGCGTTAGGGAAACTCTGCAATATACTTGCTATTGTTTATACAGACGATGTTATAATACCATCAGATTTTATTTCTAATGGCTTGGAGCGTCTGGAGATTTACAAGCACTTACAAATGGCGGTTTTTCTTTTAATTTGAAGAAATGTAGATTTCTTAAACTTGAGATCGAGTATCTTGGCTATATAGTACGTGCCGGCGAACTAAGACGTAACCCCGGTAAGGTTAGTGCGTTATTAAACACTCCAAAACCTAAATCTGTTAAACAGGTGCAAAATCTGTTAAACAATTTTTAGGTTTGGCTTCCTACTTTCGCCAGTTTATTAAAAATTCCTCGACTATAGCAGCTACACTATATCAATTAATAAAATCTATATCAAGATCTATTAAGTGGTGTTCGCAACATGACGAAGCGCAAGAAAAACTTTTAAATGCATTAACTTCTGAACCTGTCCTTATTATTTTTGATCCTACGCTGCCAATAGAACTTCGTACTGACGACAGTGCCGATGGGTACGGCGCCATATTATTTCAAAAAAAGAATTCAAAACTGCATGTTGTTTCTTATTTTAGTAAACGAACTACAAAAACAGAACTCGATATCATTCTTACGAACTTGAAACCTTAGCGGTCGTTAAATCAATAAAATATTTTCGTCATTTGTTAGTTTCAACACATTTTATAGTTGTTACAGATTTTAATTCGTCAAAGGCTTCTCGCAATAAAAAAAAAGATTTAACTCCCCACGTTTATCGCTGGTGGACATTTTTACAGTCATTCGACATCGAAATAGTTTATCGCCAAGGTAAGCGCATGAAACATGCCGATTTCCTCTTAAGAAATCCGATACCCTCGCTTGATAACGTTAAAACAAATAACTGCTTGGTTCAAATTGACCTATATACCGACTGGCTCTCAGTTGAACAGAAACGCGACGATGACATTTTAAAAATAATAACAAAGCTTAAATCTAACGAGCTTGTGCAATCCTCAACGTATTTTTTATGCTATTGCTTATTAATGTCACCTAATATCATTGACCGTTGGATTTAGAGCAGCCGTTAGATCAATAAATTGTTAAACTCAAAACAAAGCCTAGTCAACACTAACTGAGTTTTCCACAAAACACCAAAACACTATACACTATACTCGACGCGCGTTTCGCCAACAAAGTTGGCATCATCTGGAGATGATTAAAACTCAGATGATCAAAAGCCTAGTCATCAACTTCAACCGCAACGGTCCATTTTTAGTACCAGCGAAATTATTGTGGTAGGTTATAGTGTATATATAATTATATCAGAATCAACTCAGGACGTTTCACATCGATATGGGAAAACTCATGTCGCCTTTACATCGGAATGTGTAAACAACTTTTGTCGTTTAGATAAGATTCATACTTAAGCCCAGAGTAGATAATAGTTTAGTCAGTTTCTCACATGTATTATACGGTTTCACTTGTCATCTTTTTACTTTAATATAAACCTAAAGGAAAATAAACGTGTCTTTGTTAAAACTCAATCTTGCCAGTGTTTTTCTGATAAAAAAGAGAAAACTAGCGCGCTCATATGGTGCTTCGAGCATCGGATTAATAGAAAGTCTATCGAAAATTTCGAAAATCGAATCGTGTAAACTAATGCATCGCCGCGCAAACGTAAAAACGGACACTAAGTGGAGTGAAACCAAAACAAAACAAAAAACTTAGTGAATCGCCGCGCAAACGAAAGCGGACACTAGTAATGTCAAGTGAAACAAAACCATAATAACGTCTTGACCACTAAAGAAAAGTTTAGTGCATCGCCGCGTAAACGTAAAAGCGGATACTAAATGAAGCAAAACTAAGCCGTAACAAAGCCAACGTTAACAAAATTCTCAGGGACTACATCACAACGAATACTGGAAGCCGTTACCATCAACGAAAGGTAAGTGGGCATCCTACTCTCACCAGTCCCTTACTATAAATTTACTATAAAGAACCTTCGCTTCTTAAAAGTTTGTTTAGCGTTCCCTGTTATCGAATCTTTTATTGTTTTACTTTCTTACAAACAAATATGTCATCACTAGCAGACTTAAAACGTTTGTTAATAAAGAAAAACCAAATAAAATCGAAACTAATAGATATTGAGTCATTTTCAAGGCATTTCGTGGCGGGAAATGATCTCAGCGAAATTAAAAATCGTATTAAGGAAATGCATAAAATTCGCGAAGAATTTGAAAACATTAACATCGACATAATGTGTTGTCAGGACACTTCGGAAGGAGATGCATCGGTTAGCAATGCATCCGACGTATCTGAAATCGATCTTTCTGAAGTAAGTATTTTCGGAAAATCATGGTTTAGTACACTTAGTCAACTGCAAACTCTACTTGTAGCAAATTCTCCCATCCTGTCTAACAGCCGGGTGAATAATATCCCAAATAATAATGCTTCTACAACTATTCCTCAATTTAACGTTAAGCTACCGATAATAAATTTGCCAACCTTTTCGGGCAAACATACAGAATGGTTGACGCTTTACGATGCATTCCAAAGTTTAATTCACCAAAACAGCTCACTAGACGATTGTCAAAAATTTCATTACCTAAAATTATGTTTAAAAGGCGAAGCAGCAGGCGCTGTTGAGTCGTTATCAGTATCAAGTGAGAATTATCAATCGGCTTGGTGAATTTTGAAAAAACGATATAAAAACACACGTCTTATTACACAAGCTCATGTACAAGCTATACTAAATTCTCCAGAAATAAGTAAATGTTCGTCTGAGTCACTACAAAAACTCATTGGTGATATTACAAATAATCTAGAAGCGCTCAAGGTTTTAGGTATCCCGGTAAACAGTTGGGATGCTATCCTAACTATGGTAATTATGGGTAAACTAGATTACCATACAAGATACCATACAACTTGAAAACATATTGGATTCGGAGCCGGTCCAACTAACAAAAGTAATGGATTTTTTGGAAAAGAAGCGAGTAGTTCTTGAATCTCTAAATCAGAATGTAAATCAAAAGTTATTCGATAAATCGCCCTTTAACCAAACAAATGCTAATACAAGAAAACCTCTAGTTAACCAACCGTATGTCTAATGCGGCTGCTGTGAGGGTTTCTCGCTATTTTTGTAAAGGACCTCATTATATTAGCCAGTGTGAAAACTTTCTGCGATTGAACGTTAGCGAACGAAAAAACGAAATAAATAAACGCAATCTGTGTTTAAATTGCTTTAGATCAAATCATCGGCTTTCAGAGTGTAGAGCTTCGAGCTGCCAAACGTGTCAGTCTCGCCGGCACGTACTATATAGCCAAGATACTCGATCTCAAGTTTAAGCAAACTACATTTCTTTAAATTACAAGAAAAACCGCCATTTGTAAGTGCTTGTAAATCTCCAGACGCTCCAAGCCATTAGAAATAAAATCTGATGGTATTATGACATCGTCTATATAAAACAATAGCAAGTGTATTGCGGAGTTTCCCTAACGCTTTATCAATGGCTCTTTGATACACAAATGATGCATTTTTGAGGCGAAAAGGCATGTCAAATATTCATATTGTCCATCTGATGTAACAAACGCAGTTTTTTCGATACAATCAGGGGTTATGGGTATCTGGTAAAACCTCGAAGCCATATCTAGGGTTGTGAAGAACTGGGCTGGCTCCATTCAGTCGATTTATTTTTTGGTCATTAATTAGAGGATACCTCTCTGATACCGTATTAGTTATTTTTATACTTAGATAAAAACTCATAGAGATTTTGTTTTTCCTTACCTGCCATATCAGTAGCAATTAATGAAAAATCTACTGGTGTTGATTTACCACAAACAAAGACATTCATTGACGGCTCAAGTGTTAAACCAGAAAGATCTAGATGTACGGCAATATTTTGTCGCAATAGATCTTTTCCAATAATGACTGGCCTTGCCATAATGTTATCTGGAACTATGTGATACAAAATTTCAACCTTTAAATTTTGAATTTCTACAATCGATAATATTTGCTTTGATCAAGTGAACGAGCCACCAGCAATGCCATTTAAGGACACTAATCTATTAAGTTTTTGGCCATTAAGATGGTTTGAAATACATTCACGAACTAATGAGCAGTCAGAGCCTGTATCAAACAAAATAGAAAGGTCTCACCAAATTTTAACTGAAGTATTCCCTGCGGCAAAGGTGTGGCCTCGCAAAAGTTCACTTGCTTTTCTCGACTCGGCTTCGAAGCTGTCTCGTATTACTGATTGGGGAACTGGGGTAAAATGTGACCAAATTTGCCACACGTATAACAGATGTCTTCCTTCTCATCTTTGTCTTGATGGAATCGACTTGGGCTAGGTTTACCATACTTCAGGTATCGGCAGGTGTGTGCTTTATGTCCCTATCGATTGCAGTTATGACACCGGCCAGAAAAAGACGTTGAAGTTATTCTTGAGGGGTGAGTTGTTAAAGTTGGACGCTTCGGACTGGTATGATGACCAGTCGGATATAACGCCGACCGTTTTATGAATTTTACCTCCATCATCGAACAAAAAGTACGAATATCCTTAGATAAGTCGGTCCGGAGTCTTCTTCGGGCATATGCAATCCGGTTTGAAGCTTGGAAACAACCGATTAAGAGAGCAAGGGCTCTCTTTCACTTTCTCTTTCTCGAATTAGTGTTAATGCTGTCTCTGGATGCTATGCAAATGATCCTTCATAGTAACGTCTTCAGGCGCAATGTCAGTCCCACCGAGTACAGCCTCGGCTAATTGTTCAAGGGGGCTTATGCGTCTTTGGAATACGGCTAAGAATTCAGCACGGAGCGCTATCCAGGATTTTTTCGTTGGTTTTGCAGATATCAGCCAATTAGCAGCTTCTCCTTCTAAAGCGCCGGCAATGGTCAAAGCGATTTCTATATCGCTGGAATGACAAGTTTCCACCCATACATCAACAAATTCACAGCAGGCTTCAGCATTGAAATTTTTCTGCGAAGGATCAAATTTCAGCAATTTAACTTGTCCAACATTAATCGACGTAGTATGGTTCGTCCCTGAAGGTCTAGGTTCTCTTTTTTCTTGTCGCAGTTGTTGACTCTCCTTCAAAAGACCAGTGGCTTCTGTTTCGTTTTGTTCCATTTCTATTTCCGGATGCTCTTCGGCTTGTGAAAGTTGTTCCATGGTATCGTATCCCACTTCTGAAGTCGGATGCGTTGCGTGACGTGAAGGACACTTTCGGGCACAACTTCTCAAACATAATGCAAGACACAATTCACAATTATTTATTAATAGAAACTCGAATAAATAATAAACAGTTAAAATAATTAATAATCCAATCAAGTGTTTAGTCACAAAATATTCACAAGGGAGAGTTTTTACAAGCTAGCAGTCCGCCGCCACTGGTCCCGGCTCTACGTTCCGACGCTCGTGAAATCTCGATTCTTAATAATCCACGGGACCTTTCTTGAATTTGTTCTGCTCGCCAGAGGAAAATATCCCCGGGTGCTCGTCGACGGTTTTCTGTATATTATTCTACTTATTTATTAAACTTGGTAATTAATGTGTAAACAATCTCCAGAAAAGGGCTTATAACGCGAGAGGTAGAGAGAAGGATGGAGATGCTAGCTTGTCACGTCTCATCGGATATCAAGTATTGTTAGAGTAGCGACGTTTGTGAGAGGGTGACCTTATTTGAAGTGAATTGTATGTCAATGGGCGAATATTTCAATAAATTGTATTATGTTGACGTAAATCGTAATTACCAAGTACTATCCCAATAAATCGTTTACAATTAGCAGCGGTGGGATAGGGTTTACGCGCCGATTATGATTGTTTGTCATCATCATCTTTGACGCTACAACCCAGGGTGGGTCTTGGCCTGTTCTAGTATCAGCTTCCATTCTTTCCTATTCTTTGCTTTGGTTTTCCAATTTCCTACTTCTAATATCCGTAGGTTTTCTTCGACCTGGTCCCTAAATCTGATTCTGGGCCTTCCTCTCCTCCTATGTCCAGCCGGTGTTGGCTGGAATATTTGCTTTGGGGGGTCCCTATCGTCCATCCTTTCTAGGTGGCCAAGCCACCTTATCCTATTTATTTTAATGGACCGTGCGATGTCAGGTTCTTCGTATAGGCGGTATAGCTCAAAATTATAGCGTCTGCGCCACATCCCATTCTCCTGCACACCTCTATATATGTTACGTAGGACCTTTCTTTCAAAGCATACTAGCAGCATTTCATCGCTTTTTGTCATAGTCCATGCTTCTGACGCGTAAGAGAGTACTGGTTTAATAAGTGTTTTATATATCAATATCTTGGCTTTTTTGCTTACTATGCATGATGTTAGGAGCTTTTTTAGCCCAAAGTAGGCTCTGTTAGCTAGGTAAACTCTTCTCTTGATTTCTGCACTGATGCTGTTATTTTCGTTTATTTGGGAGCCAAGATATATAAACTCTCTTACGCCTTCAAAAGTATATGTTCCTATTACCAGGTCTTCGGGTGGCGCTAGTTGTGTGCTATTGGTTACTTTCATGTATTTTGTTTTAGCTACGTTAACTTGTAGCCCCATTCTCTTCGCTGCTGCCTCTACTGCTCTGAAAGCCTGTATTAAGTTTCTTTTTGTCCTGGATTCTATATCAATGTCGTTCGCGTACGCTAGGATTTGTACGCTCCTATTAATTATGGTTCCTCTAGTCGCTATACCTGATTCTCTTATGGCCTTTTCTAGTGCGATATTAAACAGCAGGCACGATAGACTGTCCCCTCGGCGTAGGCCGGTATGTGTCTGAAAGGGTCTTGACATGTTGCTTTGTATCCTTACTCTGCATTCAACTTTAGAAAGGGTTGCCTTCACTAACTTAATCAGGTGTGTTGGGATATTAAACTCCATCATAGCGTTATAAAGTGAGCGTATGTCTATGCTCTCGTAGGCACCTTTGAAGTCTATGAATAAGTGGTGGGTATCAATCCCATATTCGTAAGTCTTCTCTAGGGCCTGCCTAAGAGTGAATATCTGGTCGATTGTTGACTTATCTCTACGAAAACCACTTTGGTATTTGCCTACTATACCTTCAGTGTATGTGGTTAGGCGGTTGTATAGAATGTATGCCATTACTTTGTATGCCACATTTAGTAACGTAATTCCTCGGTAATTCTCGCATATCATTTGATCACCCTTTTTATGTATAGGTATGATTATACCTATGTTCCTATCTGGAATTTTTACCTGCTTCCAAATTAGCGCTACTAGCCTACCTATGTGGTCTTTTAGTTTGGCTACCCCATATTTCAAGAGCTCAGAGGGTATTCCATCCATATCAGGTGATTTGTAGTTTTTTAGCTTCTTTATTGCGTTAATAACTTCTTCTTCCGTTGGGGGATTGTGTCTTTTTCTATCATCTTCCATATTTCCAAACTGCATGTCTGCTTCATCTGCATTGTCCTGTTCTCTAATATTTAGCCTCTTTTCAAAGTTTTGTGCCCATCTTTTTATTATCTGCTCTGGTTCACTGATAATTTCTCCTTCTCCATTTCTTACCATTGATAATCTAGGCTTAAATTCCTTTCTGTTTTGCTTGACATTTTTGTAAAATTTTCGCGCTTTATTTTGGGTGTTAAGCCTTTCTATTTCTTGTATTTGACGTTCTATGTCTTCTTTTTTCTTTCGTTATATAATTCTTTTTTCATCTCTTCTTAGTTACTTATATTCTTCTTCTAGTTGTCTTGTTCTTCGTCCTTGTAGCCTTCTATATGCCTATTTTTTTTTTGCATTGCTTGCATGCACCCCTCGTCGTACCACTCCGTTTCTCTTCGTTTTTGTTTTTGTTTCCCTATGACTTCCGTTGCTATCTCTTCCAGTATGTTCCTACATTTGCCCCAGTATTCATCAATATCTTCACAGGCGATATCCATTTGATCTTCCAACTTCCTTTCAAGGCCCTGCTCAAATATTCTAGCCTTCTCAGGATTTACGAACGCATCCAGGTTGTACTTCTCTTCTCTACTTCCTTTTCCTTTTTTTGCGTTAGAGATTCTTGCCCTTATTTTGGACTGGACTAAATAGTGATCGTAGTCAATATTTGCTCCGCGTCTGGTACGTACGTCCATGACGTCGCTGAAGTGTCTTGCGTCGATCACTATGTGGTCTATTTGGTTAATCGTCTGCCTGTCTGGGCTAACCCATGTTCCTTTGTGTATATTTTTGTGGTCGAAATATGTGCTGGCTATCACCATATTCATTGAGGCTGCCAGGTGTATTAGGTGCGTCCCATTGTCATTCGACTCCTCGTGTAGGCTATGTTTTCCAATGGTTGGTGAGTATTCAATTTCTCTTCCTATCTTTGCGTTGGAATCTTATATCGTTTCGCGGGCAATTCTGTATAGCTCTTTCCAGTTCTTCATAGAATTCTTCTATTTCTTCATCTGGTTTCTCATCTGTTGATGCGTGGACATTAATTATTGAATACTTGAAGAATTTACCCCTAATTCTAATTTTGCAGTCTTTCGTTTATGGCTTGAAGGTCTATTACTAGGTGTTTTACTCCGCTGTTTAGTATAAAACCCGTTCCAAATTTATGTTCTTTTGGGTGGCCGCTATTGTACATCGTGTATTTTTTCTTTTCAATTATTTTATCTCCAAGCCATCTAATTTCTTGGAGTGCTATTATGTCTACTTTGTATCTATCCAGGGTGTCAACAAGCATTCGCAGGGCTCCAGATCTATACAATGATCTCACATTCCACGTGAATAATCCTAAATCTTTGTCCTTTTTCTCGCCAAGTCGTTGTCTAGGTTTCGGTACGGAATCTTCTATTTGAAGTTTCGTAACAAGGGTTTTTTTACGGGAAGGGGTTGTTAGCCCCTAGCCCAACCCTCCTCCTTTATCCGGGATTGGGACCAGCAGTGATGATCATTGGGCTACTCAATCTACCCAACCACCATCCCAGGCGGAGTTTATGATTGTTTGTGTTGCACCTAATTTAGTGCTCCGTTTATTCAGTAAAGTGGCTGTATTTTTAAAGTGTTATAATAGAGATTGTGGCCCTCTATGGACCATATTTCGGCGTAAAAGGATAAGTACTTTATCATCATCAGTAGGTCATCAGTCCTAAGACTGGTTGGACGCTAACCTCCAGCTTCTCCTATCTTGTGCTAACCTACGCATTTCGCTAATTGTGCTACAACCTACATCCCTTACTATTTGCGAGCAGTAGTCTAGTCTAGGCCTACCTCTGCCTTCTCCTATTTCTGCCTCCAAAATATCGCGGACTATTCCCCCATGTCTCAGCAAGTGGCCTACCATTCTATCTCTTCTCTTCTTTATGTTTTTCCACATACTTCTTTTCTCGCCGACTTTCTCCAATACTTCTTCGTTTCTAACCCTATCAGTCCATGATATTTTCATCATTCTTCGGTAACACCACATCTCAAAAGCTTCTAATTTCTTCCTACTTGCTTCCCCTACCGTCCAGGTTTCGCAACCGTATAGTGCCGTGCTCCATACATATGTTTTCAAAAATCTCTTCCTTGTTTCTAAGTTTATTACCCCCGAGCATAAAAGTGCTTTCTTTTTCGCTAAGCGGTTGCTCGGTAAGCGGTTGCTTTTGTATTGTCGCATGCATTTTTGCATTGTGAGTCTGTAGTCTAGAGACGAAATTTAGTGCAGACTTGTTAGAATTTTGAATTATTCTTTGTAGGTCTTGAATCAAAGCTGTGAGATCTCTAGAATCTCCAAAATGCGTTTCTAGTAAATACTTAATCTCATCCCAAGTGGATGGATTACGTGAATTAATTAACCCGGCGGCTTTGCCTCTGAGCTTATTTTTTACGTGTAATGTTAATAAAATTGATTGGTTATCGATGGCCATATCGTAAGCACATCTTACTGCATTAAGAAAAGTTTGAAGGAAAATTTGATTTCCATCAAATTCAGGTACTATGGAAAAAATTTCCGATAGCCTATATGGTTCAATATGTTCTTCAGCCATTTTTTGGTTATTAAATTATCAAGTATTTTATAAAAAAAAATAAAAAATAAAAAATTTTAAAATTAAAAGATTTCAATTATATAAGAATTATATGACAGAAAAAAATATATTTCGATTCACTGGTTTATATCAGTTATTCGTACGTATTGTACGTAAATTAAAAATATACACACAAAAAAATTATACAATGGGGTAAGCGAGATGATTCTTTGCGACTTACCAAATTGTCGATTTCATTCGTCGGCTAGGGTCCACTACCAGTGAGGCAGATCCGTATTCTGGATAGGGTTGTCCTGGTTGAATATCGTGGAGAAGAGGTCCGCTGACCACTCTCAGCGGAACTCTGTGAGGCAAGGTCCGTGTTCTATCTGGGTGTCCTTCTTCTTTTTTTCTTAAAACTAAGTTGTTTTCTCTTTCTTGTTTATCTTCTTTAATTATTTCTTCTTGAATTATTTATTCTTACTACTTGAAACTTCTTGTTTATTTTCTTCTATTTGGTTCTTTCGCTCAGGAATTGGAATTCCACAACTCTAGTTAGGCAATGTCCGTGTTCTAAAGTTGCGCGAAAATCCTACCGACTGCGCCAATTTTTATATCACTTTTTATTTAATTAACTTTTTTTAAAACAATTTATTTTTAATTTACGATTTTGAACACTTTGCTATATCAAAAAAGGAGTAACCGACTTTTATAATTTAATTTAGACTTGTTCGACGTTTACTAGACGACTAATTGAAGATTACTGATATGTGAAGTTACGGACTACTTCCGATTACTTAATATGCGGATTACTTAAGCTACCAATGGTTGTTTCTCTATTTAAAACATTTCTGTATGCTGATGCTGCAGGAATGTTCTAAGAAGTGTTTTTCTCAAGCTTTTAGCAAGTTGCAAATAATTGCGATAAAATACAATGTAGGTTTATGATAAGCACGAAAGGTTTTTAGTTACGCGATAACCGCAATGACTTTGATATACTCTTTTCTGGACATAACATCCTGTATGCTAATGGCCTGTTACAATGTATATTACAATATTATAAAATACAATATTAATCTAAGTCTTAACCTAATATAAGAGAGGATTCTATATAACAACTCCCCCCTTATAATAAAAGTTGGTGTCATACAACAACTTTTTTGTAAAAATCGATTACAAAATCGATGGCGTTAAGTTCATGCAAGCACGTAAAAACATGAAATTGCATATAAACTTTTTCTTTAAATTGACAATGGGATTACATTAGAAATAGCAATATAATTAAATTAAAACATTGGGATAAAGGTTAAAATTAAAATTAAAAGTTAAAATTAAAACTTGAAACGGAATCTAGCACTGCACTAGCACTGTAGCACTGAAAATTAGTTCAATTCAATATCTTCTTCGGATGGTTCTTCTGGTCTGATTGATGGTCTTCTCCTGGGAAGGATGCTGGCAAAGCTTCTAAATGTTTTCCTTGGTCTAGGTGGAGGTGGCGGTGAATTGGATGTAATAGCAATGGCTAATCTCTTTCTCTTTCGGCATTTACAACAGATGTATAATAATATAATGCCGATTATTGCAGCAATTGTGAAATACGTGAACCATGAAATATGTTTGGTGATGAACGGTTCATTAATCATATTATCGAGCGTTTTTGAATATTCGTCTAATTTATGTTTTGCGATTTTGAGGTCTTCGGTGTTGAGATTATTTAATTTTAATGGTTGTAGTTTGGGAATTTCGAAATCGTCGGGAATGTCATGACAACAGTTGTATGGAATTAAAATAGGATGAGCATCGAGCTCCTTTACGGTGGTTTCCTTCGAATTGGATTGTATTTTAGTAACTCCTACAAATGCACTGCATTCTGGTTGTAATGTCAGAATGGAGTTTTTGAAAATAATTTCTGTCTTGGTATTTATCTGCTTACAATTTATAGTGATTTGAAGTGGTTCAGAGTTTACGATGAGCCATGAGTTGGTTGGTTTTTGAACGTTATATCCTTTTGCGAATATTAAGGACGTTTCGCAATTTTCGGGTAGTGTTTTTAGATTTTTCAAGATGCGTGCTTCGCACATGGCATTGTCATCTATGGGATATGCGAAAAGGTTTGTACAGAGTTTTGTTCCTGTATAAAGTTGTTTGCATCTGTTCAAATTTGACAAGGGTATGTACATCAAAGAATCATCATCACGCGCAATATAATTTTGTGAAGTTGACAGTACATGATATAATCCAGTTCTGTGATTTAGAATTGGTATGGGAAATAATTTAAAAGGTGTGTATCTTTGTTGATCAATTAATGGAATTTTCAAAACAAAAATAAGATCTGAATCTGTCTGAAAGGCTTCTAATTCCATTATGTATAAGTATTTAGCAATATTAGATAACTTGATAACCAATCGCAAGTTGTTTTGATGTAAATTTTGAGATATTTCCTGAAGTGATGTAACCAGATTTTCCGGATTAATTATTGATGTACGAATTATTTTTAAACGCGCGAAAGTGACTGAATTTATGATATTGTTTAATTGATCCTCGATATACAAATAACTCTCCATTAGAAATTCACATTGTTCTAGAAATCTCAATTTGGCTTCGATGACTTTTATTTTATCAGCTGTTTTGTAAATCGTGTCTGAAATAAATTTTTATGTCCCTATTAAAAGTGGCTTCGTCAATTTGTAATTTTTGTATAGTGGCATTAAAGTTTTTGATAACAGAGGTTGTTACTGAAATTTGGTTTTTTAATAAACTTTCTAATTGGAATTCATCTTTTGCTAGTTTCTTAATACAATCTGAATAATATTCTCCATCTGCAGAGTCTAAATTTCCTGTGATGGTTTTAAATATTGAGCCAATACCGTTAATAAGTCCTCGTTTGTAGCGTCTGGTGTCGAAATAAATTTCATTTAATTTCTCTTGTATTGATTTAGAGATTTGCGTAAGCAGACTTACATGGGTTTTAACTTCTCCTCGAAATAGATTCATATTTTCGAAAGTAGGGTTGACTGCGTGTAAAAGAATTTCTAATAAGTTTTCATTATGTTTGAAAGCATTTTTCAATGACGATATGTTCTTGTGAACTAATAGGGTCCATTGTTTGTTTGAAATTACTACTTCACTTTCCTTATGGAAATATATTCCGATGGTATTATTTATAGGAGATATGGTGTATTGTGAGGCTACTGTTCCGATCAGAAGCAGAAACCTAAAATTAGATTTTAATTTTCAGAATAAGGTTTCATCCTATCAAAGTTTACTTTGGTAGTTTGATTCGTTTCTAAATTTTGTAAAATCGCTGAATTTTGAAATATTTCTTTTATTCTAAATGGGCCATTAAATTTATTGTGAAGTTTGTTTTTTATTTGTGATTCTTTCACATAGACTTTGTCACCGATATTAAATTTAGGTATATTTTCCGAAATGTGTTTGTCAAATCGCGTTTTCGCTTTTTCCTTTTGGAGGTTCGTTTTTGACCGTGCTATTTTGTAGTACCATGAGATTCTATTATTAAATCTCGAACATATTTAGAAATCAGTTCTTTTTGGTTGTATAGTGTTTCGGGAGGACGACTAGATGTATGTCCGAAGATTAACTCATATGGTGTGAAACCATGGGTCTTATTTACAGAGTTTTCATAACATATTACTGCGTATGGAATAACCGTTAAGGGGTGTTCATTTGGATTTTCTGCTTTATTGACTCGTATCATTTCTAATAATGTCGAATGGAATCGTTCGACGGATCCATTTGATTGTGGATGATTGACGCCAGAGAAAGTCAGTTTGATGTCGTAAAGATTACATAAGTCTTTTAGTAACGTATTGTCAAATTCTCTGCCGTAATCACAATGAATTCGGAGAGGTGTTCCATAATGTTGGAAGTACAAAAGAAGGGTGTTGACTGTCGATTTAGCTGATTTGTCTTAAAGAGGGTATGCCTGTGTAAATTTTGTTAATTCGTCCCTAATTGTCAGGACGTGATTTCTTGTTGGAATTTCTAAAATATCTATGTTAATTCGCTCAAAAGGTGTTCTTGGAGTTTCCGTGATAACTAAAGGGTTGCTTAAATTTTTACGTAACGTTTTTGTTTTTTGACAAATTTCGCAATTCTCAATGTATTTCTCTACGTGTTTCGTTAATCCTGGCCAATTATATTTTTCGCGTATTCTACGGATAGTTTCATTTATACCACGGTGCAGATTTGCTTTACCGTTGTGGTATTGATCTATTATTATCGGAAATTGATCTTCGTCCGGTGTTCTTGTTAAATTTTGACAAATAGTTAAATTTAGATCTGATTCAGTGAAGATGAATGATAGCATTTCTAAAATTGGAAGGTCTGGATTATTTTCGACAAAATATGTTTTCGAAAGGTCAAGAGTATTTTTATCCTTGTATAAGGTAACAAACATTGTTTCAATTACTTCATCTGCATCAAAAGGTAATAAGATTATATAATATTTGCGATGTTTTACAGTTTTGCTAGATACGGTATTTATTTTATTGTGATCAAATTTTGGGTTCTCATCAAAAATGTCTTCTATTATTTTATAATGAAGATCTTCTAGTTTATCTTTCCTAAAGAATACTATTACGTCCTTGTGTTTTTTGTCTAATAGTTGGTCATTAATAAATTTAATTTTGTTATAGTCAATTAAAGATTGCGTCTTATAAAGGTTTACAAATGTCTCTAATTCCTGTGTACATGTTTCTGGGGATATTTCTGTAATATCTGAATTTATTAATTCATTGTCTGAATTTGAAGTTAAAACTTTAGTAAGAAATTCTGAACATTTTTGGAAATGATTGATCTTTATTCTAGATAAAGCGTCAGCGTTTTTATTAATTTTTCCCGGTTTATATTGGATTTCATAATCATACTCCTCAAGCTTTAATCTCCAACGCGCTAGGCGACTTCCTGGATCTTTTATTGATAGTAGCCAAGTTAAAGGTCTATGATCAGTTATTAATTTAAATTTACGTCCAAAAAGGTAAGGTCTAAAGTGTTTGACCGACCAGACAATAGCGAGAAGCTCTCTTTCAATTGTGGAGTATTTAGTTTCGGCATGACATAAGGTGCTAGATGCAAAAGCTATAGGTAAGTCTTTTCCTATTTGTCCTTGGGATAGAACTGCTCCTATTGTAAATGAACTTGCACCTGTCGTTAAGATAAAGGGTTCATTAAAATTTGGATATATCAAAATAGGGGTTGAAGTTAATGATTCTTTTAATTCTTTAAAGGATTTTTGGCATTCGTAATCGAAATGGAATAATATGTCTTTTTGTAACAATTTTGTCAAAGGCTTAGAAATTTTTGCAAAGTTGTGTATAAATCGTCTGTAATATCCTGCTAGTCCTAAAAATTGTTTAATTTCTTTTTGATTCGTTGGTTGAGGAAAATTAGCTACACAATTAATTTTGGTTGGATTTGGTTTTACTCCATCGGGTGTAATTATGTGACCTAAATAAGCGACTTCTTTGCGGAGAAATTAGCATTTGTCGGGTTGTATTTTTAAATTCGCGTTCCTTAATCGTTTGAAAACTTCAGTTAATCTACTAATATGTTCGTGTATTGTTGGTGAATAAATTATTATGTCATCCATGTATACCAGCCAACGTTCGTTTTGGATACCTAAGAGTATGTTATCCATAACTCTCTGAAATGTCGCGGGGGCATTTTTTAAACCAAAGGGAAGACGAGTGAATTCATAATGTCCGTTCTCTACCGAAAAAGCTGTTTTTGCAATATCCTTTGAATCAATTTCGATTTGGTGAAAACCTGAAGCCAAATCTAAAGTTATGAAATATTCACATTTACCTAGTTGATCTAGTAAATCGGATATATTAGGGAGAGGATATTTATCTCCTATGGATATTTCATTTAGTTTCCGATAGTCGACGACAACGCGCCATTTTTGTTTCCCGGAGGCGTCCAATTTTTTCGGGACGACCCATACTGGTGAAGACCATGGGGAAATAGACGGTCTTATTATGCCTTGGTCTAACATTTTTGAAATTTGTGTCTTTACTTCCTCTTTATGGATGTGAGGGTATCGGTATGATTTAGTGAAAATAGGTTTTGTGTCTATCGTGTCAATCGTATGTTTAATTTCGTTTGTAAATGTTAAATTGTCACCTTCTAAGTAAAATATATCTGAATATTCTAAACATAATTCTTTAATTAAAAATTGTTTTTCCTCGTTCAAATGTTCAATTCGCAATTGATTTTCAATTTCGAAATTTCGGTCTGTGTAATTTTGATATTTATTTACTGTTTGTATTTAATAAATTTGAATTTTTTATGGGCTCTAATTTTAAATCATCGAAATGTATAATTTTTGGAATTTCACTCGCGTTAATTATTGATGTTAAAATTCTCCTTTTTCATTAATTTTTACAAGAGCATTTGGAATTCGGACTTTGTCTTTTTCTTGGCCGCTTAAAATAGCGTCCGTATTAAAGAGATTACATTGAATTTTAAATATTTGCTCAGTACGAGGGGCGATCGAAATGTTATTTTTAATAATTTTGGTTTCTAAATTTGGTGGTGTGTTTTCTTGCTGCTCGTAATCGTCAGTAACTTGGGACAATTAGTGGGACAGTTTTAAAATTGGTTATAAGTTGTCTATTTTTAATGTCGATTATGCAATTATAGTGTTCCAAAAAATCAGAACCTAATAGTCCGTCAAATTCTATGTCAATGTCATGAATATATACTTTATGAGGGTCCGAATCTGTGAATGGTATAAGTGTTGACTCTTTGATAAAAATTCGTTCATCCGTTATTCCCTGTATAATAACATTTTCCGAAAATCTTTTAGTGTAATTCTCACAAGTTCTAGGTTTAAATATCGAAAGTCCTGCGCCTGTATCGATTAAAATTTTGAATGTTTTGCTAATGTCTTTAATATAATATAAATTTTTTGAATTTACAGTTAAGAGATTTTGATCTACATGAATTTTTGGTCTTTGGGTTGTAGGTTTTTGTTGCATTTTATAAGTTGAATTTTGGTTGTCTCCGAATCTGGAGGGTGGTCTTGATGGTCGAGGATGTGAAAATCCTGATTCGTATTTTGTTCTGTCGGATCGTTAGGGTTATGGAATTGATGAGCAGTATCAACATATGTGTTATAGTTCTCATATGGTGAATATTCTTCACAGTATTGGTTTTGAAAGTTGTATGGATGAGCGGTATCATCCGGATAATATTGTGGGGTTATTTCTGGTTGATGAGCTGTATCATCATATTCGTTATACTCACAATAATTTTGATTCATATGGTGAGTTTCTTGTTGAGAAAAATTTGGGTTTGGCCTAATAATATACGGTCGTTGTTGCGAATAGTTAAGATTTGGTCTTATAGCTGAGGGTCTATTTTGTTGAAACTGTTGGAAATTTTGATTTGTTTGAGGTCTGACGTTATTAGCATTAAATGGTTGACGTGGTTGAAAATTATTTGAATTTTGCGAAAAACTCGGTGTGTAATTTGGCGTGTAATTTGGTCTAGTCTGAAAAGTTACGAAATTCTGTTGGGTACTCCTATATTCGTTAGAAGTATGGCCAATTCTTTTGCACTTGTTACAAATTTTCTTATTTGGAAAATTTTGAATATTAGTGGGTGGTCTGTTAGTTCTATTAAATTTTTGCGTTTCAAAATATGATAGTTGTAGCTCTCGTTTTATTCGGGCGACAGCTTGAAGCATATCACTCGGGTTACTTGCTCTAATAATGGAGCCTAATTTGGGGTCTAAACCTGTTAATAACGTGTTTAAAGTCATAGTTTCAATCAGGGTACTTTGCGCTGTTTTTTGTTCTGCGGTAAGCGGTTGTTTTTGTATTGCCGCATGCATTTTTGCATTGTGAGTCTGTAGTCTAGACACGAAATTTAGTGCAGACTCGTTAGAATTTTGACTTATTCTTTGTAGGTCTTGAATTAAAGCTGTGAGATCTCTAGAATCTCCAAAATGTGTTTCTAATAAATACTTAATCTCATCCCAAGTGGATGGATTACGGGAATTAATTAACTCGGCGGCTTTGCCTCTGAGCTTATTTTTTACGTGTAATGTTAATAAAATTGATTGGTTATCGATGGCCATATCGTAAGCACATCTTACTGCATTGAGAAAAGTTTGAAGGAAAATTTGATTTCCATCAAATTCAGGTACTATGGAAAAAATTTCCGATAGCCTATATGGTTCAATATGTTCTTCAGCCATTTTTTGGTTATTAAATTATCAAGTATTTTATAAAAATAAAAATGAAAATTTTAAAATTAAAATATTTCAATTATATAAAAATTATATGACAGAAAAAAAATATATATTTCGATTCACTGGTTTATATCAGTTATTCGTACGTATTGTACGTAAAATAAAATATACACACAAAAAAAATTGTATAATGGGGTAAGCGAGATGATTCTTTTCGACTTACCAAATTGTCGATTTCATTCATCGGCTAGGGTCCACTACCAGTGAGGCAGATCCGTGTTCTGGATAGGGTTGTCCTGGCTGATGTTGAATATCGTGGAGAAGAGGTCCGCAGACAGTGAGGCAAGGTCCGTGTTCTATCTGGGTGTCCTTCTTCTTTTTCTTAAAACTAAGGTGCTTTTTCTTTCTTGTTTATTCTTCTTTAATTATTTCTTCTTGAATTATTTCTTCTTACTTCTTGAAACTTCCTGTTTCTTTCCTCTATTGGTTCTTTCGCTTAGGAATTGGAATTCCACAACTCTAGTTAGGCAATGTCCGTGTTCTAAGGTTGCGCGAAAATCCGCACGACTGCGCCAATTTTTATATCACTTTTTATTTAATTAACTTTTTTAAAAACAATTTATTTTTAATTTACGATTTTGAACACTTTGCTATGTCAAAAAAGGAGTAACCGACTTTTATAATTTAATTTAGACTTGTTCGACGTTTACTAGACGACTAATTGAAGATTACTGATATGTGAAGTTACGGACTACTTTCGATTACTTCTGATTACGAATATGCGGACTACTTCCGATTACTTAATATGCGGATTTCTTAAGCTACCAATGGTTGTTTCTCTATTTAAAACATTTCGGTATGCTGATGCTGCAGGAATATTCTAAGAAGTGTTTTTCTCAAGCTTTTAGCAAATTGCAATAATTGCGATAAAATTCAATGTAGGTTTATGATAAGCACGAAAGGTTTTTAGTTACGCGATAACCGCAATGACTTTGGTATACTCTTTTCAGGACATAACATCCTGTATGCTAATGGCCTGTTACAATGTATATTACAATATTATAAAATACAATATTAATCTAAGTCTTAACCTAATATAAGAGAGGATTCTATATAACATATATATATATATATATATATATATATATATATATATATATATATATATATATATATATATATATATATATATATATATATATATATATATATATATATATATATATATATTGACCGATATTCCGTCCCAACTCGAAATCATTAATGCTGCCTTAGCACGAGACAAGGTCGTTCAGCGTCTGGAATTTATCACTCAGAAAGCGGTGACAAAGTTCAATGAGAAGCGAGTCCCGGCAGTGCCGTACGCTGTGGGCGACAGGGTGGTTGTACAAAATACACAACTGGCTACGGGAAACAAGCTCAAACCAAAGTTTCAGGGCCCGTTTGAGGTAACTCATTGTTTAGATAACGAAAGGTACGCATTGCACCGTATCGGGGGTGGTCGTAGAACAACAGTCGCTGTTCATGCACAGTTACGCACCTGGCCTCAGTAGAGTATGTTTTGTATTGTATTATTTTAATGTTACTTTTTTTAGCTTTTTCGATTAGCGCCGCATGGTACGGAACCAAGTATTTGTAAAGGTCCCTGATTTGATCAGGCTATTATAGGTCCCTGATATATCAGGCTATTAAAAGGTTCCTGTTATAATCAGGCTATTAAAAGGTCCCTGATATTATCAGGCTATTATAGGTCCCTGATATACTCAAGCTATAAAAGGTCCCTGAATATAACTTCAGGCTTAAGGTCCCCAAATAAAATTTGGGCTTTTTAAGGTCCCTAGCATTATACCATGCTAGGCTAGGTCTTCCCCATGAACCTAGGCATGGCGGGACGAGAGCTCTGACTCTCATATTTTTTCTGAGCCCATTTTAAATTTTCTTTTAGCATTTTATTTTCTTTTTGTTACTCTAATATATATATATATATATATATATATATATATATATATATATATATATATATATATATATATATATATATATATATATATATATATATATATTGTGTATTTGATTTTTAAAAATGAATTTATTCGAAAAGCTGGTTTTTTCAAAATTGACCAAGCCGATTGATAATTCTCACTTGATACTGATAACGACTCAACGGCGCGTGCTGCTTCGCCTTTTAAACATGATTTTAGGTAATGAAATTTTTGACAATCGTCTAGTGAGTTACTTTGGTGAATTAAACTTTGGAATGCATCGTAAAACTGTGCATTCTGTATGTTTGCCCGAAAAGGTTGGTAAATTTATTACCGGTAGGTTAACGTTAAATTGAGGAATAGTTGTAGAAGCATTATTATTTGGGATATTATTCACCCGGCTGTTTGACAGGATGGGAGAATTTGCTTCAAGTAGAGTTTGCAGTTGACTAAGAGTACTAAACCATGATTTTCCGAAAATACTTACTTCAGAAAGATCGGTTCCAGATAAGTCAGATGCATTGTTTACCGATACATCTCCTTTCGAAGTGTCCTGACAACAGATTATGTCGACGTTATTGTTTTCAAATTCTTATTTGAATTTTATGCATTTCGTTAATACGATTTTTAATGTCGTTGAGATCATTTCCCGTCACGAAATGCCTTGAAAATGACTCAATATCTATTAGTTTCGATTTTATTTGGTTTTTCTTTATTAACAAACGTTTAAAGTCTGCTAGTGATGACATATTTGTTAGTAAGAAAGTAAAACAATAAAAGATTCGATAACTGGGAACGCTAAACAAACTTTTAACAAGCGAAGGTTCTTTATAGTAAATTTATAGTAAAGAACTGATGAGAGTAGGGTGCCCACTTACCTTTTGTTTGTAGTAACGGCTTCCAGTATTCGTTGTGACGTAGTCCCTGAGATTTTCATTAACGTTGGCTTTGTTACGGCTTAGTTTTGCTTCATTTAGTATCTGCTTTTACGTTTACGCGGCCGATGCACTAAATTTTTCGTTAGTGGTCAAGACGTTATTATGGTTTTGTTTCACTTGACATTACTTAGTGTCCGCTTTCGTTTGCGCGATGATTCACTAAGTTTTTTGTTTTCTTTTTGGTTTCACTCCACTTAGTGTCCGTTTTTACGTTTGCGCGGCGATGCACTAGTTTACACGATTCGATTTTCGAAATTTTCGATAGACTTTCTATTAATCTGACGCTCGAAGGACCATATGTGCGCGCGAGTTTTCCCTTTTTTATCAGAAAAACACTGGCAAGATTGAGTGTTAATAAAGACACGTTTGTTTTCCTTTAGGTTTATATTAAAGTAAAAAGATGACAAGTGAAACCGTAATACATGTGAGAAACTGACTCAACTATTATCTACTCTGGGCTTAAGTATAAATCTTATCTAAACGACAAGGGCTGTTTACGCATTCCGATGTAAGGGGCACGTGTGTGTTCCCATATCGATATGAAACGTCCTGAGTTGATGCTGATATAATTAATACACTATAACCTACCACAATTGGTTCGTTAGTACTAAAAATGGACCGTTGCGGTTGAAGTTGATGACTAGGCCTTGTTTTGAGTTTAACAATTTTATGATCTAACGGCTGCTCCAAATCCAACGGTCAATGATAGTAGGTGACATTAATAAGCAATAGCATAAAAAATACGTTGAGGATTGCACACATTCATTACAGGATATCTCATTTATTTTATCAAGCGATAACAACTTTTTCAAGCCTTTGTAAACATGAAGTTTGTTGCAATTCCAGAAATGCTGAAAAGCCTGCATGGCAATAGTAGATTATAAAAGGCACTGCGTGCCAGATAACCAACAATTTACTTGAAAGTTAATACTTCATTTTAATTAAAACATTATATATATATATATATATATATATATATATATATATATATATATATATATATATATATATATATATATATATATATATATATATATATATATATGTATATATATATATATATATATATATATATATATATATATATATATATATATATATTGTGTATTTGATTTTTAAAAATGAATTTACTCGAAAAGCTGTGTATGTATATAGCCTGAGAAATATAATGTTTTAATTAAAATGAAGTATTAACTTTCAAGTAAATTGTTGGTTATCTGGCACGCAGTGCCTTTTATAATCTACTATTGCCATGCAGGCTTTTCAGCATTTCTGGAAAAGCTTTTAGACAAACAAAACAAAAACATTTTAGGCTTATTTCAACAAAACAATTTTACAGACATCCATAACAAAATAGAAGATATTTTTGAAGGAAATTCGAATTTTTAAAAATTCCAAGTAAACCAATTTTCTAGCAAAACAGTTCGAAAAAGGTGCTATCTCATAGTCCCACTCACTTATGATCCCGGCACTGTAATTGAATCATTATTTGCCTCCATTTATAGAAGTCAGGAATTATTTAAATCAAATGAAATTTATTGAAATATTAGAAATTTTATTTTTTATTTTTGCAGAAAAGGAAATTAAAGTAAAAATTTGT
Organism: Rosalia funebris; assembly: GCA_037954035.1. Taxonomy (NCBI): domain Eukaryota; kingdom Metazoa; phylum Arthropoda; class Insecta; order Coleoptera; family Cerambycidae; genus Rosalia; species Rosalia funebris. The sequence continues at coordinate 18,328,327 of JAZFAV010000036.1, read as the reverse complement.
CAAAATATAGGTAGTAAAAACACCCGACGCGGATGAAATTCCCATAATTGTAGATCATATCACACAGGTAAAGCCAACATCCACCGTGGTGTAAACGAGACAATTAGGCGAGTTAGAGAACGATACAACTGGAAAGGATTAACCAAAGACGTAAAAAACTACAAAAAATTGTCAAATATGTCAAATCATGTCAAAAAATTTTATATTCACCCCTTGTAGTTACAGAAACACCCAAAACTCCATTCGAAAGAATAAGTTTTATTTTGGAAGTTCCTGAAAAAACTTATGCATTAACAATTTGAGACGAACTCACTAAATTTATCCAAGCCTATCTCATCAATGACAAAACTGCAAAAACCGTTGTAAATAAACTTCTAGTCTATTTTCAACATTATGGTACCCCCTTACGTATTCTTTGGGACTACGGTAGAGAATTCGATAACGCAATTCTTAAAGATCTATGTAACATATATAACATCAAACTTACATATTCAAGCGTTGGACATCCTCGGTCTAACGGTTCTCTAGAAAGATTCCACTCTACCCTCCTCGAAATAATTAGAGTACACCTAGCCGAACACCGCAATGAACATATATGCTCTAATAATTTGCTATAATACCTGACACACGTCCAGCAGACCCCCAACTCTCTATAATCAAAAATACCTTATTATAAAATATATCAGAGATTTAAATAACCGCATATCGTATTATTACAAAATAGCTCGAGCTAAAACACAAGCTCAAAAACAAAAATCAAAAATTCGTTTCGACCAACATGTTTCACAAAATCCTCAAAAGTACGAACTTGGTGATAAAGTATACTTAAAATAATCATAGAAGAAGGATAAACTAGGAAATAAATTCAATGGTCCTTTCGAAATTTTATAACTACATGCAAATTCAGCTATTCTTTTAAATCTAACAACCAGACAAAAACAAAAGCAAATTTTGACAGACTAAAACCTTTTTCTGAAGATTAATATCTTTACAGGTTCCTCACGCTGATTGGAACAGCAATTTGGCAGTACCAAGTTTGATAGGTAAATAACACAATAGGAGTCTACTACCACGATGAAACAAGAATTGTCGTGTCCAATGACAAATGGACCCTACTTATACACAAAAACCTTACAAGCATTAAAAACGCGTTTAACAAAAATAACACCGGATTTTAGATTCAATAACACCTAAATAACGACCAAATAGCGACTATGAAAAAATTATATATATATATATATATATATATATATATATATATATATATATATATATATATATATATATATATATATATATATATAAATGTCGAATCCTACCTGTGGCGGGTTTTATTTTTTGAAACCTTAAAATATACTTATAGGATTTTACCAGATGAAAATTGAGCAGGAATACAACCTGTTTATACGAATACAACCGTGTCCCATTTGGCTTCGTAAACTCGCCATCATGTTATCAACGTGCCATCGATAAAGCTCTTGGATCGCTAAAAGATAACATCGCTATTGTTTACATTGACGATGTGCTGTGTCCTGCGAAAACTATTGAAGAAGGCCTTGCACGTCTGCGGTTGGTCATAAACACTTTATCAAAAGCCGGTTTCGTACTGAACTTATCAAAGTGTAAATTTTTCAAAACGTCAATTGAACATTTAGGCTTAGTTATCGAGTACGGTACTGTGAAGCCAAGTCCACGAAAAGTCGAGGCACTTGTACAGGGGGTTGCCCTTAGTGATGTTAAAGGTGTGAGACAATTTTTAGGGTTAGCTAGTTATTTTCGTCGTTTTATAAGAAACTTTGCGTGTTTAATTGCTCCGATATCTGCATTGTTAAGAAAAGGACAACCATTCGTGTGGACAGACGAGTGTGAACGAATTCGCCTAGAATTAGTGCAGAAATTGACACAACATCCTATTCTAAACATTTTCAACCCTGACCTAGAGACCGAGTTACATACCGATGCTAGTGCGGTTGGCCTTGGTTCAATGTTGATACAAAAAGGTTTTGACAATTTACTACACCCTGTGGCTTATTTTAGTCGACGTACTACTGAGTGCGAATCACGCTATCACTCCTATGATTTAGAGACATTGGCAATCGTGGAAGCTACCCAGTATTTTCGTGTCTATTTGTATGGTGTCAAATTTACCATTTATACAGACTGTAATTCCGTACGTGCGACGGCGCTAAAAAAAGAGTTACACCCTCGCGTAGCACGGTGGTAGATAAAATTACAGGACTTTAATTTCGATATTTGCTATAGATCAGGAACGAAGATGGCACATGTTGATTATCTTAGTCGCAACGTTCCACCCAAAAGGATATTGGTAGCACGCACAGGTATCGCTAATAAATAACGTAAAACAATTTGTGAGTATCAAGCCGAGGACCCATTTTGCCAGAGTGTACTAAACAAAACGTGTATTGAACCTGGTTATATAGTGAAAAATGACATCGTTTATTTTCATAGCCCAAGTGATGGTAATTGTCGTTGTTTTGTTCCTGTGCAGGCGCGACTAAACGTTATGCGCTTATACCACGATGAATCTTCACATATCGGCATTGACAACATTTTAGCAAAACTTCGTGAAGATTTAATCTGGCCTTGAATGGGAAAGACAGTTCGTAAATATGTTGCAAACTGCTGCTCCTGTATTTTAGAAAAGGCTCATACTGGTAAAAAACGAGATCTTTGCCAACAAATAGCTAAACCAACAACAAAGATGGATACCTGGCATATTGACCACGCTGGACCCCTGGTGAAGTCAAATAGGTGCACACAAATATTGGTAATTATAGATGCATTTATAAAGTACGTACGATTCTGCCCGATTCAACAGAAAACTACAGAATGCACCATAAAAGCCCTTGGCCCGTTAGCCCTCAAGCCGGTATTTCACGAATTAGGTACACCACGCCGTATTATTGCCGATCGAGGGACTGCTTTCCAGGCAGCAAAATTTAAACAGTTTTTAGCCGAGCAATCAATCGACCTACATTTGATTGCAACTGGAGTGCCGTGTGGAAATGGACAGGTAGAACGTGTAATGTGCTCACTATTTAATGCCATGCGAGCAGTACTCAACGAAAAAGACGAAAAGAAATGGATTCAAGTACTACCTGATATTGAAAATGATTTCAACGTGACTGTAAATAAAACAACTGGGTATTCGCCTACCGCACTAATGTTTAGTGAAACCCGACGCTTGAAAGCTGCCGAATACCTATTGACCGATATTCCGTCCCAACTCGAAATCATTAATGCTGCCTTAGCACGAGACAAGGTCGTTCAGCGTCTGGAATTTATCACTCAGAAAGCGGTGACAAAGTTCAATGAGAAGCGAGTCCCGGCAGTGCCGTACGCTGTGGGCGACAGGGTGGTTGTACAAAATACACAACTGGCTACGGGAAGCAAGCTCAAACCAAAGTTTCAGGGCCCGTTTGAGGTAACTCATTGTTTAGATAACGAAAGGTACGCATTGCGCCGTATCGGAGGTGGTCGTAGAGCAACAGTCGCTGCTCATGCACAGTTACGCACCTGGCCTCAGTAGGGTATGTTTTGTATTGTATTATTTTAATGTTACTTTTTTTAGCTTTTTGGATTAGCGCCGCATGGTACGGAACCAAGTATTTGTAAAGGTCCCTGATTTGATCAGGCTATTATAGGTACCTGATATATCAGGCTATTAAAAGGTTCCTGTTATAATCAGGCTATTAAAAGGTCCCTGATATTATCAGGCTATTACAGGTCCCCGATATACTCAAGCTATAAAAGGTCCCTGAATATAACAATAGTTGTAGAAGCATTATTATTTGGGATATTATTCACCCGGCTGTTAGACAGGATGGGAAAATTTGCTTCAAGTATAGTTTGCAGTTGACTAAGAGTACTAAACCATGATTTTCCGAAAATACTTACTTCAGAAAGATCGGTTTCAGATACGTCGGATGCATTACTAACCGATGCATCTCCTTCCGAAGTGTCCTGACAACACATTATGTTGATGTTAATGTTTTCAAATTCTTCGCGAACTTTATGCATTTCGTTAATACGATTTTTAATTTCGTTGAGATCATTTCCCGCCACGAAATGCCTTGAAAATGACTCAATATCTATTAGTTTCGATTTTATTTGGTTTTTCTTTATTAACAAACGTTTTAAGTCTGCTAGTGATGACATATTTGTTTGTAAGAAAGTAAAACAATAAAAGATTCGATAACTGGGAACGCTAAACAAACTTTTAAGAAGCGAAGGTTCTTTATAGTAAATTTATAGTAAAGGACTGGTGAGAGTAGGATGCCCACTTACCTTTCGTTGGTGGTAACGGCTTCCAGTATTCGTTGTGATGTAGCCCCTGAGATTTTCGTTAACGTTGGCTTTGCTACGGCTTAGTTTTGCTTCATTTAGTATCCGCTTTTACGTTTACGGCGATGCACTAAATTTTTCTTTAGTGGTCAAGACGTTATTATGGTTTTGTTTCACTTGACATTACTTAGTGTCCGCTTTCGTTTACGCGGCGATTCACTAAGTTATTTGTTTCGTTTTGGTTTCACTCCACTTAGTGTCCGCTTTTGCGTTTGCGCGGCGATGCACTAAGTTTACACGATTCGATTTTCTCGAAATTTTCGATAGACTTTCTATTAATCCGGCTCGAAGGACCATATGTGCGCGCGAGTTTTCCCTTTTGTATCAGAAAAACACTGGCAAGATTGAGTTTTAACAAAGACGTTTATTTTCCTTTAGGTTTATATTAAAGTAAAAAGATGACAAGTGAAACCGTATAATACATGTGAAAAACTGACTAAACTGTTATCTACTCTGGGCTTAAGTATAAATCTTATCTAAACGACAAGGGTTGTTTACACATTCCGATGTAAGGGCGACATGAGTGTCCCATATCGATGTGAAACGTCCTGAGTTGATGCTGATATAATTATATATACGCTAAACCTACCACAATAAGTTCGTTAGTACTAATAATGGACCGTTGCGGCTGAGATTGATGACTAGGCTTTGTTTTAAGTTTAACAATTTATTGATCTAACGGCTGCTCTAAATCCAACGGTCAATGATATTAGGTGACATTAATAAGCAATAGCATAAAAAATACGTTGAGGATTGCACAAGCGATGAACCTCAACCAAAATCAACCACACGATAAATATTTCTATAAATCGTGGATTTACAAGCTCTCTTTTGACAGTAAGCTCCAAAAATTTATATTATATCAAGGTTGCAACAAACACATTTAAACTTTTAATTGACACAGGCGCTGGACTTTCAATTTTTAAACCCAAAACTTGCGAAAAATTTAATCAACGTTGTCCTGAAAATATTATTTTCAGGACAACGGATATATTAGTTATCAAGGTATAACTGACGAAAAAATTTTAATCACTGAATCGACTTTAATTCCATTTGCAAAAGGTAACCCTTACAAAGTTTATATTCACGATATAGACATTGAATTCGACGGACTACTGGGATCAGATTTTCTGGAACACTACGATTGTGTAAAAGATATAAAAAATAAACAATTGATCACAAATTTCAAAACCGTTCCACTTTTTAAGGCATCTGAAAATTTAAAATCAGCAAATGTTCCACAAAATAATATTTTACGTCCTGGAACTAAAATTCCTTGAAACAAAATCTCGATTACCCCTCGTACGGAACAAATTTTTAAATTTCATTGTAACCTCGTAAACACCGATGCTATATTATCAGCTCAAGAAATAGAAAAGGTTCGTTTACCAAATGCACTTGTCAAAATTAATCACAAAGGTGAATTTTTCACTTCCGTTATTAATGCAAATACAATCCCAAAAATGATAGATTTTTCAGAGTTAAAATTAGAACCAGTTCAAAATTCTGTTTTGCTAAATTCAAATATTTTAAGCCCATAAACATGTCAAACTGACCGTATAGCAGAAATAAAAAATCAACAGGTTAGATCATCTAAATTATGAAGAGAAAGAACTAATTTCCGAAATTTGCTTGGAATTTTCAGACATCTTCTATTTAGAGGGAGATAACTTAACCTTCACTAACGAAATTAAACATTCTGTTGATACTGGTAATGCGAAACCTATTTTCACTAAATCGTATCGTATCGTTATCGTATGATTTGGGGTTTAACCTCTTCTTTGTGAATATGTGGATATTCACAAAGAAGAGGTTAAAACCCAAATTTCGAAAATGTTATCACAAGGTATTATACGACCATCTATTTCATCCTAGTCATCGCCAGTTTGTGTCGTACCGAAAAAATTAGACGCCTCTGGCAAGCAAAAGTGGCGCGTTGTAGTTCATTATCGTAAACTTAACGAAATATCCGTCGGAGACAAATACTCTCTCCCAAACATATCAGACTTATTACACCAGTTAGGAAAATGCCAGTACTTTTCAACCCTTGACCTTCAGGGTTCCATCAAATAGAAATAGAACCGAAAGACATTTCCAAAACTGCATTTTCAGTAGAGAATGGACATTTTGAATTTATCCGTATGCCATTTGGATTGAAAAATGCTCCTGCTACTTTTCAGCGTGTGGTGGATAACATCCTTTTAGGCATACAAAATGAACGCTGCCTCGTCTATATGGATGATATTATTATTTATTCCCCGACAATTCACGAGCATATTGATCGTCTAACCGAAATTTTCAAACGTTTAAGAAATGCAAACCTCAAAATTCAACCGGACAAATGTGAATTCCTTCGAAAGGAAGTCGCTTATTTAGGACATTATATTACACCAGAGGGAGTAAAGCCGAACCCAGATAAAATTAAATGTGTTGCAAATTTTCCAGAACCAAAAAACCAAAAAGACATTAAATCATTTTTAGGTTTAGCCGGTTATTATAGACGTTTTATACCCCAATTTGCTAAAATATCAAAACCATTGACAAAATTATTGCAAACGCTGCAAAATATGGGGTGGCGCTATAGTTATGCTCCCTATATATAATATAATATATATATATATATATATATATATATATATATATATATATATATATATATATATATATATATATATATATATATATATATATATATATATATATATATATATATATATATATATATATATATATATATATACATCGGTGAATGTCGACATTCAGCATGGTTATGTTGAAAGGAAACATTTTTTTAATAAAGGAAAACAAAACTAAAAGTATAGGTAATATTTATTTATTAAAACGACATGGGAAAAGTTTTCCAATAAACTTAAGGAAATTGTTGAACTTAAAACAAACAGTAGAACATTGCAAATCACGAAGCACAACTAAAATAATGTCAGTATAATAAACATACACATACATTTTAATTTTTAAACTGAAATATAAAAAACCAAGAAAATGTATGACATTCTTATTTATTGCAATAACTTCTTAAACTACCATGACACTTCGAATTGCACAAAAGGCCTTTGCTTTTACAGCTGCATTTAGCCGTCGAACACTTCCTTTTGCAATTGCAACGTGTATAGCCTTGCCCTCCACTTTTTGAATTAGCACAAGCTGCTTCTCTTAGCGACATTTCTTGAATCGAAACCTCATCCATGGAAAGTAATTTTTTTTTACAAATTACGAACTGATTACGGGTGAAAAGCTGTTTCAAGGTACCATTCTTGTTTGCTAATTTATAAAAGTCTGAATCCTCTATTCCAACAACAACCGCTAATACATTTCGAGGGTCTGTACGACCACGGTCGACATCAGGGACTTGAATTCTTACGGTATCACCAATTTGGGCCGGAGGAAACTTTTTTTGACGTTCATAACATTTCTGTTGCTTGAAGTAGAAGATTCTCTTTTGCGGCTACTCTCTTTGAAGAAATTAGCTCTTGTTGTTCAGCCAGTACTTGAGATGGAGACGTGCTAGGTTGCGGGTCAGTCAATGCTTGAGATGAAGACGTGCTAGGTTCCAGATTAACTCCAATGGTATTTTGGTTATCCACGTCGCTTCCATCTGAAATATCAATATGGTTGGTCAGTACCCAAATTTTCTTCAAAAGTGTTAACATAGGCTTCTAACTGTTCTTCGGTTTCAATGTTTGCAATTTGCCCGCGAGGGAGAGATGACGATGCTATGCCCCTTTTTGGTTTAACGTCAAATAGAGCTTCATGTGGACTCTGGCGTATTCCTTTGTGATATGTTGTGTTTTTGGCGAATTGGACAAACGGAAAACCTTCTGACCATTTATTTGAGTCATTATCTTGCATCCATGCAGTTAGAATATTCTGTATGTCCTGATTGGCTCTTTCGATTGAGCCTTGTGTTTGAGGCTTTGTGACGAGGCTTTCCGTGTACTATTTTAACATCTTTCCACATAGCGCATAGTTCAGATATGACTCGATTACTGAATTCTCTACCATTATCCGAAAACAATATAGCGGGAGCACCAAATGTTAAAAAAATATGAAGAAGGTGATATGCTACTTCTTCCGCTCTCTTACTTTTTAAAGGTCGCAACTGAACAAACTTGGTTAGATGATCTTGATATACCATTATAAACTTGTAATCGCCATCCCTGTGTGATTGTAAGTCCATCAAGTCGACTTGACATCTAGAGTTCAATTCGGAACTGACCATTGGTTTCACAACAATACCCTTTTTAGGCGCACTGTGTTTCATTTGACATTGTTTACACAAATTTAAATACTACATTACAACTTCATAAGTAATATTTTTGTATTTAACTTGCAATTCTTTAATCATTCGTGTTCTTCCTCCATGGCCTACTCTTATGTGAGTTTCGGAAAGTATATTAAACAGCTCATCATTTGTAACATAATACTGGATATTCGTTTCTCCTGGTTTTAGTGGCACAATTAACTTTTCTTCATCTCTAACTTTTAAAATATCAAAACGTTTTAAACGTCTGTAAGTCCAAAGGTGTACTACACTTACTTTTAGCAGAAATCACTTCAGAAACGATTTTAGAGTACCTTTCTTGAGAAAAATAAAAACAATTGTCTTCTCACTTATTTCCATTAAGGCATGTAACTTTCAAAAAACTGATCACGATTCACTGCAGTAGCCATTGAACACAAATTATAATATCTAATAAAACAAATTAAATTAGCAAGCTTGCACACACGCTATCAGATCTTGCGTAAGACTGACGAAGCCAAAGCCAACAAACAGGATGCAGGAACCGCCCAAAAGCAAGTTACGAATGTCGGAAACGATTGTTTCCGACATTCACCGGAGCCCATTTGTATTTGTCGACATTCACCGGTGAATGTCGACAAATACCGATTCACTAATTTCGGACTTTTACAGTAACATATATATATATATATATATATATATATATATATATATATATATATATATATATATATATATATATATATATATATATATATGTATATATAGTATTATATTGTTTTATTACCCTTCGACCCCGAAGAGATAATAGAGACAATGTTCCTAACTCTTTATAAAGGGTGGTCCAACCATAATGCACGATGGGTTAATTGTGAGTCACACCTTAACCAAAGTTTACAGAATAAATAACAGTTATTCCACTCTCACACCGAGCTTACTTTAAAATATTTTTATTCCTATTTTAACTACAAAGTGTTCTATCCTACTATTTACAATTGGGCCTTTATAAAGTTGTCACCATTCATACATCATAATGCTTATTCTAATACATACATTACATAATAAACTATATACATACATTAAACTATATACATATACGAGTTAAATAATACAATAGTATGCTCTTTATAAGCACTCATTCCGCACGCTCGGTGTCAACTCTTACTTGCTTTGTGGAGTCTTTCTCCTCTGTTTAAAGAGGTAACGACCCCACCCGATCGCTGTTCTGATCTCGCCATTGCTACGTACGATTTATTTATTATTATATTTCTCACTGTTCCTTCATTACAATGAATTTTATGGTATTTGCTATTTAGCTTTAAATGAATTTATAACATTGTTTATTTATATTATTTATCTACTGTTATTATTATTTAAGTTTTATAGGAAAAATAAATTAAAAAACCTATTTTAGATAATTAGTTATTCTTGTTTTATTACTTATTAATATTTGTACGTTGTATTTCGGGTTGCACACTCTTCAGGTCGTACTTATTCCTTTCTGTTGCTTCACTCATTGTCAGTAGCGTTTCCGCTCCGTATTATTCTAATTTCAAATGTTTGGAGACTATGCGTCATTTTTCCGCTTCGCCATTTTGTCTGATTATATTTTTACTGTTAGTCATTACTGTTTAGGTCTTCATGAATATATTTATATATATGTGGTATATTTATATCGATGTTAGTTAATTGTCTAGTGATTTTTGCTTTATGTATTTGTGAATTATAAAATTTATTGGCTAGTTCTTTTATGTGTTGTTTTATGTAAGGTATCTGTGACAAATTGTGCAGTTGTTCAATATTTATGTATCTATTAGAATTGGTAAGTAACCTTAATGTTTTATTCTGTACAGTCTGTACTTTTTGATAATCAGTCTTAGCTATATTATGCCATACTGGACAGGCATATGTCAATATTGGCCGTAACACTGCCCTATATAGCAAGAGTTTATTTTTTGTAGACAGTTTACTTTTTTTATTTATAAGGGAGTATATTCTGCTCATTGCTATATAGTATTTTGTTATTCTATCTGCCACATGGACTTTAAACTTTATTTGCCTCTCTAGTATGACACCTAAATATTTCGCTTTTCTAGTTTCCGCTATTTCTTTGTTATTAATCTTTATTGGTTGCGTTATTCTTATATCAGTGAATCTCCGCGTTATTGTCAACTGCTCGCTCGGTTTTGGCTGTATTTAATTGAATTTTCCATAATTTAAAATATGGTTCAATTTTATTTAGATGGTATTTGATCTTCTGCAATGCCGTTTGTACGTGGTGGGATTTACTATAAATTACGGTATCATCGGCGTATTGTATTATTTGCGTGTTAGGATACGTCGGAATATCTGCCACGTATATTGTAAAAATAACTGGAGACAACACCGTGCCTTGTGGAACGCCTGCATTTATGTTTTTATATTGGGATACTTTATTTCCCACCCTTGTGGCTATTTTTCGATCTGTTAGATATGATTTAATAAACGTTATCCAATAATTCGGTATATTATAGTTTTGTAATTTGTTTATTAAACCTTCGTGCCACATTTTGTCGAAGGCCTTCTCTATATCGAGAAAAACCGCCGTCATTGTTTGTTTTTTATTAATATCTTGGATAGCGTCCTGTGTCACTTTCGCCAATGCATATGTAATTGAGTGGTTACTTCTAAATCCTAATTGCGTATCTGGTATTATTGATTTTTTGTCCAACATATCTTTAAATTTTATTAATATGACTTTTTCTACTAGTTTTGAAAGTGCATTCGTCAAAGCAATCGGTCTATAGGTTGGGTTTTTTCCCGGATTGAGTATTGGAACTATTATAGCCTCTTTCCATGTTACTGGAAAGTGTTGAAATTTTATTATATTATTTATTATGTACATTAATACTAATACGGCTTTTTTAGGCAAGTTCTTAATCAATACATTGGAAATAGTATCAGGTCCTGGAGCTTTATTATTGGGTAAGTATTTTATTATATTTATTATTTCTTTTGGTGTAGTTATTAATTTATTAAATGTCCTATTCGGTATGTGGTACGTTTCTTGTACGTTTTGTGCGTGTCTTGTTATTGTTTTTTGCTCGTCTGTCTCGTCTGGTATCGTTGTACATGTATTTTGTATTGTATTGTTTATGATTTCCGCTTTCCTCTCATCTTCTATTATCGTTTGTCCGTTGTCTATCAATGCTGAAATAGGAGTGTATTTTTTCCTAAGTAATTTGGTTATCTTCCATAAGGAATTATCTTGTGGCTTTAGTTTTATTAATTTTTTCTCCCATTCAGCATTTCTGTGAGCGTCTAGTCTTTCTTTTATTATTCTCTGTAAATCTTTCAGTCTTAGTCCGTCTATCTGTCTATTATATTTTTGATATCTTCTCCTTATATTATTTTTAAATGTTATTAGATTTTTAATATCTTGTGGTATTATTTCGATATGCGGTTTTTGTTTAATTAATTTCGTTGTTTTATCTCTAGCTGTTTTTATTATTTCTGTTAAGTTTTTTACTTCGTTGTCTATATCTCGTTTAGTTTGTATGTTGTTGTTTATTTTTATGTTTTCATGTATAAATTTTCTGTATAGTCTCCAATTTGTTGTCTTGTAGTCGTATATTTGTTTATTATCGTCTTGTATGTACGTTGATTTCAGTCTTTGTATAGTCGGATTATGGCCGCTTGATAATGCATGTAACACTGTTAAGTCAATGTCGTGTGGGTAATTTTTCACCATAGTCAGATCAATGTATGTCGGCGTCGTTTTATTGAGAGGATAGTGTGTCGGTGAGTCTGGTGTTATGACTGCTATGTTGTTATCGATTGCATAGGTGTTCAGTGTAGTCCCGTTTTTATTGTTATGGTGATTTTTCCAATTTTTATGTTTTGCGTTTAAGTCAGTTAATGCTATTATTTTGTTTTCAGAGAACATCCTATCCAACTGCTTATAAAGATATTATTTAACATTCTCATTGCTTTGATCATATTATTTATGTTAATTTTTTTCATTTAGCGCACGGCTTTCCCTAGCGAGATCAGTAAAGTTATTGATCGGTGCGGGTACGTTACCTGTATTATCGTTTAGGTTACTACTTGCTGCCATTTGAGTTTGCATTTGTGTTTGTGCTGCCATTTGCTTTCTCCTCTCGTCCCATATATTTCTTTTTGGTATCGGCGCTGGTTCGTATCTTTCTTCTCACACCGAGCCGAAATCGTTTCCCCCACCAATTTGCCAAGCTCCGGACGTTACTGGGTTCCAATCGAGACCTGCCTTCTACCCAGTGTGCTCGCATGCATTTGTTTCTTGTTGCTAACGGTTATTCTTCAGGTGTACAGAGTGGACTAAAAACGTAAAACGTCAGTGACAGTTTTATTAGCTCGTGAAAAGTGATTTATATAAAGTGGACTAAAAACACAAAAATTGATTAGTGGCAATAATATGCCTGTACCAAATTGTTCAGTAGATGGTTGCATATCAAAGCGTGGAAGTGGATTATCATTTTTCCGGTGCCCAAAAGATGAAGTAAGGTGAGTTTAATTTTTTTTTTAATTGCGATGGGAGCAATCAATTATACTGCTTTTTATGCTTCGATTTGTTCGAATATGCTGAAAATTAAGTATACATGAGTCGATTTTGAAAGACCAACTTGGTTCGTAAGAAATATATGTATCTTAATCGTTCGTTCATAATCATCTGTAAGAAATATATATCTCTTGTTTGTCTGTACCTGATTTTATGTAAATTCGATTGGACAGGGTTGGCTTTGCAGTTTGTAATAAGTGGCACCTAAAAATAATATACTTGCTGTCGTTATATTATACGGGGTGCGCCATTTAACTTGAGACAGCCTTATATCTTGAAAACTGTACATGTTATAACAAAATGTTTCAGGGAAACCAAAATCAACTCAAGTATACATATATTAAGAGAATACTTTGAAGTTATTAAAATTCTTGTTCGTTATTGTGTAAATTTAAATTAAAGTCAAGTTGTATTTTTTAGTATAAAAATATTTTTGCTTACAGGTGTCAAATTTGGAAAAACCAGTTAGGATTTTCTGGTAACCATAGATACTCTAATATTACACCCGAGGAATGTTACGAACGAATTAAAATTTGTAGCCTGCATTTTACTGCTGAGAGCTTTATGATAACTTCTGGAAAACAAAAACGTCTGCATTATAATGCGATCCCCTCGCTGCTTCTGTCGAGGGCAACTACAAGTACTGACTCTGACAATGTTGCCACAACAACTGCTAGAGACGATACAAACAGGAAACGTAGTGATGCAGGTATCCAAACGAATGCATGTATGCAATCCGATGCAATTATTCAAACGGATGTATCCAAACAAACTCAGAAAAATACAAGTTGACAAACCAATATAATATTAAAACAAGACCGAGGTTGTCAGACAGCACAGAAAATTTCGTCGTCAACTCCGAGAAAAAATGAGCTGAAGAGAAAAATTACAGCGCTCCAAGGAGAAGTTCGCACGTATCAAAGCAAAAGAAGACTTGAAACGGGAATAACTAACGACGATGTTATTAAATTCTTGGATGACAACTACCCAGCAAAATCCTGTTTTTTGAGGACACAGCTTTTGCTTCTAAACAAAGCCCCCAAGGGTTGTAGATATTCTGACGAATTTAAACAGTTTGCCTTAAGTGTATACTTTCTTGGCCCTAAAGCTTATAAAAAAATTTCCAAGATATGTCGGTTACCTTCTAAAACCACCCTTCATCGATTTACACAACGTTGGGTAATAAATCCAGGTTTTAACGATTTTCTTTTTCGGGTAACTGAGTTAAGAGTTCGTCTTTTAGTAGATAAAGCGAAAGATTGTATTTTATGCATTGATGAAATTAGTATTAAATCTCATCTTTTCTATGACATATCAAAGGACAAGATAATAGGTTTTCACGAAGGTATAAACAATAAGTCTACAGATGTGGCTGGTAATACCTTAGTTTTAATGGCTAAAGGAATTGCCACCAATTGGAAACAACCTATTGCGTACTTTTTTTTATAAAACATCACCATCATCAGATGAAGTTAAAAACATATTATTTGAGGCGGTACGAAAATTAGATGCTACAGGTCTAAATGTATTAGGCGTAGTTTCTGACCAGGGTTCAAATTTTTATAAATTGGTAAAAACTGTTTTAAAATTAAATGAGGACAATCCATGCTTTTATGTTGACGATAAGGAACTCGTTTATATGTTGACGTACCCCACCTCTTAAAATCCACCAGAAATAATTTTTTTATTTACAAATTTATATCTAGAAATAAAATCACATCTAAGAACTATTTATAACAAATGTATAACAGTGATAAAATTAAACAATATAGACTTGCTCCTAAGTTATCTGAAGATCACCTCAATCCAAACAATTTTCAGAAAATGAAAGTGAAATTAGCGTCACAAATATTTAGCCACTCGGTAGCTGTAGCAATGTCCACATTTTAATGTTTTACCAGAAGAAGCCAAACATACAGCAGAATTTATACAAAAGATGAATGACTTCTTTGACTTATTAAATTCCAACACATTAGAAAATTTCAGAGCCTTCATGGGAACTGAAAAGCAGATATCGTTTTTAAATGAAATATATGAGTTATTTAAACAATTACGTGTTGAGAGCTTTAACGGAAAAGCAGTAACAAGGAAATTAAAATTTATTTTTGGTTGGCGTTTAACTATCAAGGCTGTTTTTACTTTATATAAAAAATTAGAGGCTAAGGGATATAAATATTTATTTACGAGAAACCTAAATCAGGGTTGCCTTGAAAACTTTTTCGGTCAAGTGCGAAATTGTTGTGGAAATGTAAAAAATCCCACACCCATTCAATTTGTAAGGGCTTTTAAAAAAATATTTGCACTAAGATATTTTGACCAAAGTGATGCAAATTGCATGGATGATATAAACGAAGTCTTACTGGAACTTACCCCTGAAGTACTCGAACAATGTAGCCGAGTAGTATTTATACCTGCGATGAAACATACTCCAATTACAATTTTTACTAAAGATTACGTAGACCTTAAGACTCCAGAAGGTAACGCGTTAATTTATGTGACAGGTTATCTTTTAAAAAAAAGTTTAGTACAACATTCCTGCGATACTTGCATAAGTTATGCAGATGCCAATACATTGGATGATACCGAAACTTCATTTTGCCAATTAAAAGCGTATGCCAATACTCAAGAAAACAAATTTGGAAGCCTGGTGATCCGATGTAAAAATATTGCAGAATATGTGAATATGTTAGAAAATATATTTTTTAATAGATTTAATGAACTAAGCGGTGAAGAAAATATTGGATATAAACTGAAAATTGAATTTTTAAAAGTACCTTTCTATCATCCATGTCAAAAATTTCCATTAGATTATTTTGTTTCTTTATTTACTAGAGTCTGTATTTACTTTACGTTAAAATTTGGTAATCGTGAAATTAAAAAACATAGAATTTATAAAATTAACACCAAGGTGTCTATTTTACAACATATGTAATTTAATTTGTTTTGTTTTTATAATTTATGTTTTTTTATAAATACGTTTGCATTCAATATGAAAAAACGTTCAATAAATGTTTATTAATATAAGCATTACATTGTTTTAATAAAAATAAATATTCGCGTAACTCGAATTCGCATTCGGAATAACCCTGTCATTGATGTCGACGGTTACTTTAGCAGCGCGTGGCGGGCTGACCCCGTAAATGCGCTTGGAGGTAACGGTAAACGTCAGGCACTGGCCGGGCGGCAGGCGTTCTTTGGATGTATAAAGATCAAAGGTACTTCAAAGGATTTGCCGCGAGTGGGACAACTGTTATTTATTCTGTAAACTTTGTCTTAACGTCAAGCTTCTTGCCCACCGTAATTTGACATTTCTTTGTTTCAGTGTTTGACAAATTCAACCATGGAGAGGTACACAATTGAGCAGCGCGTTAAGATTGTTGAAGCCTTTTACGAAAATGGGCGTTCAAATCAAAATGCATTTCGTGCACTTCGTGACTTTTTTGGTTAGCATAATCGACCAAATGTGTCCACAATCGGGAGAATTGTGCACAAATTTCAGCAAACCGGGTCTGTAGGAAATGTGAAAACACCTGTGCATGCTCGCCCAGTTCGTTCTGCGGAAAACATTGCTGTTGTTCGCGATAGTGTAACAGAAGAGCCGTCAACCTCGACTCGTCGTCGTGCCCAACAATTGAACATCTCACGAACATCACTGATGCGAATTTTGAATAAAGATTTGAATTTACACGCTTACAAGATTCAATTGACTCAAGAGCTGAAGCCTACTGACCATTACAAGCGTCGTCAATACGCCGAATGGTTGGTTGAACAGACAGAAGTGAATGGTGACTTTACAAAGAAAATCATCTTCAGCGACGAGGCACACTTTCACCTCAGTGGATTCGTTAACAAGCAGAATTGCCGCATTTGGGCAAATGAGAATCCACGAGTGATTGTTGAAAAGCCGATGCATCCACAAAGAGTGACTGTTTGGTGCGGTTTATGGGCTGGCGGCGTCATCGGGCCGTACTTCTTCGAAAATGAGGTCAGCCAAGCAGTTACCGCGAATGGTGTTCGCTATCGCGAGATGATAACGGACTTCTTGTGGCCAGAAGTTGAGGATATGGACCTCGACGATATGTGGATCCAACAGGATGGTGCCACTTGCCACACAGCCAACGAAACAATGGCACTTTTGCGCGAGAAATTCAATGGCCGTGATATCTCACGTCGTGGCGATGTTAATTGGCCGCCGCGATCATGTGATTTGACACCGTTGGATTTCTTTCTTTGGGGATATTTAAAAGAAAAAGCATACTTCAATAAGCCAAGAACAATTCAAGAGCTAAAGGATGAGATAATTCGACACATTAACGACATTGAACCTCAATTATGTCTCAGAGTCATTGAAAATATGGACCATCGGATAGAGGTATGCCACCGAAGCCGTGGCGAACATTTGGCCGATATTTTGTTTCACACATAATTGTCATAGATCCTTCTATCACAATAAAGAATATTAAGACAATTCTCTGAAAACTTTTTGTTTTATTTATAATTAACATCGTGCGTTTTGGTTGGACCACCCTTTATATATATATATATATATATATATATATATATATATATATATATATATATATATATATATATATATATATATACGCATTATTACGTCAAGTTGAGATCCGAAAGTATTACGGCCAACCTGCGATCCACCTAGTAGAGACCATATTTATAGAAAAGCAGTATCACACATAGTTTAAATAATTGTATTCAATTAATGTCTGACCCGAGGGGAAAGATTTTTTAAGACTTTTATATACACGGAATATGATATCCAAAATGAGATCCACTGAATATATATGTAGGATGAGATCCAAACTTGTATATATACATATAACAAGTATAACTCGAGATCCAGCGGTGTTGCCAAATAAGCAGTCATAATTTACATGTGTGTGTGGAGGTCTGGCGATATTTAATACTTGGTGATTCAGTTTGTTATTATAATAAAAAATCCTTATCAATTCATATCGCGCCTATTTAGTGCGAATTTGCTATATACATATTTAATATTTATTATTCATACAATAAATAAGTAAAATATAATTCGTGTGTCCGAGAAGAAAACCCAATTTTGGGAATATCTGATATACAAAAGACTGTACTTTTTGCCACATACTCGCTCCCTTATAGGGATGGTTCCCAGGGTTAAATTTAAAATGTCAACCTTTATCAGGTTGCACCTCATTTTAAACGTCGTTTGGCTTCTAGCATGTTTTGATGACATTTAAATAAACCATTACAAAATTATAGCGATTCGAAAATTGAAATTTTCGATATATAAATAGACTGTAAAATCCAAACGACTTGTGTTAGAGCCAAACCTAGACATTCCATTTTAGTATTTCATAGTCTATTCTTTAGTATCAACTTCTGGTTTGAAGAGCAATTCCAGATTGACCAGAAGTTGGTCCAAATCCGTACAATCCGTAAGATCTGATATCAATGTACGTATACATACATACATATTGTACAATGCCAAGTACATCCCAAGACACAAAGAATTCACAAAATAACTGTTGCAGTAAAACTCGAGGATCATGGACTGCAAGTCAAAAAAACAGAATGTTAAAACATTTCAAAATTCATATAAAAGACAAAAGGTCTCCAAAAAAAGATGAGTGTATAGAGTTCAAAATAAAATATTGGGTACTGTTCAGTGAAAAAATTTGGGTGCAGATAAAAGTGTTTGTATATAATACGTACAGGAACCGCTGAGAATAAAATGTCCGAAAACAACTTCAGGTATATACAATAAATCTTATTTGCATGTTTTTTATTTTCTTTTTATAATAAGCATATTTACCTATCTTATATTAATTATTGGCAAAAATGTTAAATCCATATTCTGCCATTTCGAATTTCAAACTGCAGTATCAAGCCTATTTCTGTACGCAATTCATTTTTAAGGTCATTTCTGATTCGACTTTGGTTTTGAAAAAGCTAGTGTGAAACCAATCCTAATCAAAAATTCTTCACTAATAAACAAGTCTTTGGAAAACCACAAAATGTCTTCCGCCCACAATATCAAAATCAAAAACCTCAAACATCGACACCCATGTCAGGTGTTTTCCAGCAGAAACCCAATTTTCAAAAATCAAACACACCCTTTCAACCAAAATCGCAAAGTCAAGTAAAACGCGAATTTCCATGGTTCAAACCAAACAATAACCCTAAATTTGTAACTCAAGAACTACACCATTCAGATTTAGATCCCAGTTTTAATTCCCAAGTAATTCCGATACCAGAAGAAGATCCTAACAATGAAATATACAATGAAAATTATTATGAATCAGAAGACTCCTATCCAGAAACACCTCCAGACTCTTTTAATACAGCAAACGAACAAGAATATGATGCTTCGTCACAAACTTCCGAATGTGAAAATTTTCACAACTAGCCTCGGAAATAATTGAAATTAATTCAGTCATCACCCCAAGTAGTCTACCTTATATTCAAATTAATAATCCCCCTATGAAACTATTAATTGATACTGGATGTTCAAAAACCATTATACGTCCATACATCATTCAAAATTACTATCCTGATTGTGTTTATACAGACCCTACTTTAATAAAAACCTGTCACGGTAAAACCACTATTCAGTTCAAGGCAGACATCCCTGCTTTTGAAGAATTCAATGTTGACACTCTCCTAAACGTTTTAGTCTATGATTTTCACGAATATTATGATGGACTCATAGGATTCGAAGATCTCACAAACCTTCAATTTAACCTTGATTTTCAAAATGAAATCCTATATAATGACTATACGACTATCCCCTATTATCTCAAAACTCCCAATGACAAAACGAGAACCTATGACCTTAACTCTCATGAAATTATAATCAAAGACATACCCGTAGACATACCCCACGGTGAAATCTTAATCCCTTCATATTCCAACGGCATTATTAATATTCCCGAAACTATTTCAATTGCAAAAAATGGCTTAGCAACAGTTGAATTACATAATATATCTGAACATCCCACGCAAGCTCATTTCGACCAACCTCTAAACGTCTTACCTTTCAAAGATTTTGAATCGTTTACCCCGTACATTCGACCCCTTCACAAATCGAAAGATAAAATCGATCTAAATACAATCATTCGTTCTAATCATCTCAATTCCGAAGAACGATCCCTTCTATTTCAACTTTTAAAAAAAACATCCCGACGTCTTATATTTTCCTAAAGATAAACTCAGTTTTACTAACCAAGTCAAACATGAAATTAAGACTCACGATGAGAACCCTGTCTTTACTAAATCATATCGCTACCCTTACATTGATAAAGAAGAAGTCAAAAAACAAATTTCTAAAATGTTGGAAGATGGTATTATTCAATCCTCAACTTCTCCATGGTCATCTCCTATATGGGTAGTACCCAAAAAATTAGACGCAAGCGGTCAACGTAAATGGCGCATACGTGGTTGTAAGTGTATTGGTTGTGAGGGGAACCTGGAATTGTTTTGAAATGTATTAGGAGGTGTTGAATAGTTTTTGACTAGTTTGGGTGGTGTTTGAAATCTTAGAATGGTATTTGAGTTTTTTGTGAATTGTTCTTCTCTAGCGACTAAGTTCATAGCGTCTTCTAGTTTTGAGAATGCTGATAAACGTATCATGATTTGTAGATTTTGAGGTAAATTGTAGGTATAAGTGTCTAAAGCTAATTGTTGATAGATTTTCGCATATACTGTTTTTGTTTCTGGTGTTTCATTAGACTGTCCTAAATTTGCTAGTAAAAGACTTTGTAGATTCTGTATGCGTGAGCCTAAGTCTGCTAATGATTCATTATATTTCTTTGTGATTTGTCTTAAGTCATGTTCTAAGTTTGTCAGTGATCTGGGATCTGAGAATTGGGTAATTAATAAACCTTTTATTTCGGACCATGATGTAAGATCAAACCTAGAGCCAATTGTCATTAATGCTTTTCCCGTTAATTTATTCCTGATGTTCTGAAGTAAGAATGCATTTAATGCTATATTTTCAGGAGTATCGTTAGGTCTGGCATATGTTCTTTCTAGATTATCACATGAGAATATAAAATCAGTTAGGGCAAAAAAGTCCCCATCGAATGGTCTTATTGCATCTACATACATTTTCAAAAGTGGGTAATTAATTGGTTGAGTCATGTTAACAAAGGATTCACTAGGAGTCAAGATCAGATTTAAATTACTTGGTAAATTTAATTCTTCGTCTGAAGATGAGTCTAATGGTGTTCCAAGAACTTCCAGTAAATCGTGGTGAAAGGTATTAATTGGCATGAAATGGCATGCGTCAAATAATTGATATTAATTAAAGTAAGAATAATAAATCAGTCTTGTGAAAGTAAGCGACTTTCTATATAGTTGCTTAAAGTTAAAGTTTACTTATTCGCTAAGAGTTCATGAAAGTATCGCACAAAGTAAGCGACTTTCGGGTTTTTACTTAATATAAAAGAATGTCTTATTGACAATTTATGATTCAGTTTCTAAAATTAGTTTGTCTTCAATAGACTGTTTTTGAAAAAGGTATCACACAAAGTAAGTGATTTTTTTTTCAAAATGATTGTAACAAAAGAAAGTGTCACACGGAGTAGGTGATTTTCAATTTGTTGATACGAGAAGGAAAGTATCACACGGAGTAGGTGACTTTCAATCAAGGAGAGCACAAAGAGGGTAGAGAGAATCTGAGTAACTTATGGTCTGGTGTTCGGGGATCGACTGCGTTGGTTAGGAACCTCTGGGTGTTGCCAGGGGGTGACTCGATGCACTGGAACCTTGCCAAGTGGAGAAGATGCCGTCTGGTGTCTGTGTTCGTCGTCTGTTTGTTCGGAATTACCCGTAAAGGATGGATATCCACCAGTTTCTTCAATGAGCCTACTGTTGGGTAATCCTACCGACTGCGCCAAATATTTTATGCGTGTGCAATCTTATTGGTTGGCCCAAATAAGTTAGTTGCCCTTGGTGACTGTACGACGTATGATGTTGAACGACGAAAGAAACACTTGTTGACTGTTAACACTTTATTATGTATATAATATACATGTACGAAGTAACTACAATATGTTCTTCTATAAGCTCGAAGTAACTCTGATGATCACAGGCTGAGCTAGCATATTTATACTGATTCTAATCAGCGTGTGGTCATTTATGTTAATAGGTTTTTTTAGTAGAAAGTTTTATAATGATTTATATTATAGGATTTTAGAAATCATTATGCAAAATAAAAATAGATGATTAATAATGACGTTAACTTAATTTATATTAAAATTAAAATTTTATTGTATTAAAATTACAATTTCTTTAAATTTACAATACATAAAAAATACTAACTTTCAGATTTTCCAAGCATACGTTGTTAGCCTAACACAATACATCTAAATAGGGACGCAAATATGATCAATTTAAGTCTAAATAAATTTTTAGGTCAGAATGAATTTTACAAGTTTTGAGACTACGAAGTTGTTTCAGCCTAAATAGGTCCTACATAACCTTAATGTTAACAATATAAATTTTAATGACTTTAACTGAAGGAAAAATGTCAGGAAAATATTGACTCTAAGAGGCCAGTTTGTAATAAAGTTTTGACTACTAAGTTATTGATCAAAATTGCTATTATTTATTAAATTGGCACATTGACGGTTCCTTCACCCAACGTCGTCTCCGTCTTGGATTTTTCTCACAGTAACAGTTGACTAGTATTTCCACTATGAGGCGTCGCTGATTGGGGCCATCTTGGACAGAAACGGTTCTTACTTCAGAACCTTCAGGGCATACTCTTTTGAAGTCTTTTTTCGTGTTAACTAAATATGTACACCCATATGCGTAATTGTTGTCATCCCTTGAAAATGTGGCGACCCATCTATGTGGATTTCTCCCCAAAGTCACTTGAGGTACTACGTCGAGCAGTGTGTAGCCTGGAGGTGTATGTTCCTCAATAATATTTCTGGCTCTCGCCAACGTTTGTTGATCGACGTTTTCCGTACAAGGAAAGAGGTTCACCGCAAAAGTTGCCGCCATGCAGAAGCAGACAATAATTAAAATCAGCATTATGTGCTTCTGGAAAAAAAAATTTCTATTAATTCAAGCATTTAGTAATTATTAATTAAGAATTGCTTTTTAAATTAATTAGAAACGAAGATATGTTAATAAAATGTTTGAGAACATTATTATACATGCACAGTTAAATTTATTGATATTAGAGTTGTCATTATTATCAAATATATTATTAAATTTTGTCGTGAAGCGATTTGATGACAACTTCATGAACTAATAATTCACAAGTGTCAAACTACCATGATTTGATGATAAAGATCATTAAATTAATAAAATTGTATTGGCCTGAAGTACTAAGCGTCTTGTCTAATATAAAATCACTAAAATTTCAACAAAATAATAATAATAATAAGCCTGCTGTTTTTAAAATAGACTAAAAGAAAATAAATCTTGGATAAAGTATTCTTTCCCAAAAAATTTCAAAATATTTAATTTAAAATGGGATATATTTGAAACAATGCAAAGCGAATATTCCTAATAATGAAAGGTTTAAGATAGTCCAATGGACTTGTAATAAACTAAGTAAATCTAATCTTACTAACCAAAAGAAACCAAAACTAACCCAAACTAATCGAGAGTAACACATACTAACCATAATTAACACAAGCCAAGAAAATGCTTTTTCAAACGGTATTTTTGCTTTAATATGTTCAATTGTGGCAAGCTTTCCCATAAATGGCTTATACTAGACAAGAACCAAACTTGCCTATGCGATGTAAATCGCACTAAAAAATATTTTAAGACTTTTGTTCTATACACATCCGCTGTTTTGAAAAAATAAATATTGAAAATTAAAATAATACTCCTTGAAGAATTTATACAAAGGCACAGATATATAAAGATATATAGAAAAAAATACCTACTTTTATGTAATGTAATGTTTCGCCGAACTCGCGAACTCCAATGAAAACTAATAACTAAGAACTAATAATGAGAACTGAGAATTGATTCAAAACGAAAACGAGCCAATTTGCAACTGTATAAATTATATCTTATACTACGTGAGGTTTTCAATGTTTTTTTTTGCTGATTTATCAATCTTGCCAGAGAAATATATTATGTAGCTTATTTTATAGACTATCGATCGCTACTGGGAATTTACAAAACGAGAAGAAAGAAAAATCATTTAATTTTACATAATTGGACGTCAAAAAATACAGGGTTTTTCATTTGAAAAAAAAAGTTTTCGCGGTTTGAAATTGATAAAATCTAACACTTCGTATATTATTTTCGATTCTATTTTAATTGTTAAGATTAGAACACTTTATGTTCTTACGGTGTGATAAAAATGTAATTCAGATATAGCATCTTCGAGGCCTTTCCACCTGCAATTTTTTTCTTAAAATGTTAAAAATCTCCGAAATATGGGGGTTTAGCATAAGGTGCGATACGTGTTTGTCTTAAAACTGTGTGCTCTTCCCGAATTTAAAAAAATATATAAGGTATTCCATTTAACACGTTCAGTGCAACAAGGCTCTTGGTGAGGTTTCTCAGAGTGCTGTACGAGACATATACATATATCCCGTTGACTACTTCTTTACCAAGTGCTATACGAGACTTATATGTACGTCCCGTGAACTATTTACCATTTTTTGGCCTTTATGATACGAAAACAAGTTTAATATTCAAAAAAACCTTAATATTATCACTATTTATTATTAGTATTCTAAATAATGAATATAATGCAGGTAATGAATATCTCTCAGATTTAACGTTTTATTAAAAAAATATGTATAACACAGTTTTTAAAACAAAAGGATATAATTCGCAAGAATACTTACAAAATGATTATTTATTTAGATATGTCTAACATATATAAACAGTGTATGCTATTTAGCGAATATAAAACTATCTTTGTTGAAGCACCTAAGACAGTTTGCACAATATGTGGAAACTTTTTTAACTTTCTTATCGGCCTCTCGACTAGACATTGTTTGGCGTAAAGTTTAAAGTAAACAGCTAATACATTTTTTTCTTTTTTTATTCTCGGGCCCGCTCTTAGTATATGTGTGTATGCGTTTGAGTGTTCGTGGTCTAGGTATCTCAGTTCCATCATCTATCAATGCTTTGCAAACATTTACTCGAAAATCCAAAATTGACATTTTATTAGTTGCAAATTTTCCATTACATAATATCCACGCATTTGTGATAGCTGATCCAAGTAATAATTCAGTAGCTACTTTCCTATACCATTTTATTCCTTTTCTAAGAGGACTTTGGTATGCCGCCATTTGGTCACTGAAATTAAAAGTACTCATTTCTACATTTTTCAAAAAAAAAAAAACAAAATTACTAACCTGAAGTCTACACCTTTTTTGCGTTGTTGTAATCTAATATACATTGTGGTTTTTTGACCGGATTTCTACTTCTGTCTACTCTTCCAGTTTCAATGAGACTTGAGTTATGATTTGGACAGGTTGTTAACAGGGACACAAGACGTTTATCTATCCATTTGATAACTTTCACGCATCCTTTTTGGAGAGCGTAAACTTCCCCCTTTTTCTGCCACTTCATATTCATTGCTTTCGGATAGCACCGTCTATTTTTTCTATAAGTACCATATATATATATGTATTATTTTTAAAAATGTTCTCAGCTACCGTTACGGTAGTATAGAAATTGTCACAGAAAAGAGTCCTCCCAGTTCCAAAAAAAGGTTTCATTAATATGTTTATAACAGCTTCAGCATGACCCACACCACTATTAAAGTCTGATTTGCCTGTATATATTTTAAAATTTAGTACATAGCCACTAACACAGCACAATTTATAAACTTTTACACCGTATTTGTGTCTCTTATTTTTTATATATTGTCGATATCCTAGGCGTCCTCGCCAGTGTATCATTGACTCATCTATTATAATATATTTTCCTGGAACTATACATTGTTGAAATGATTTGACCAATGGACTGAGAATAGGTCTTATTTTAAAAAGTTCATCCTCTCCAGAATCTTCTAAGTTGTTTACAAAGTGTAAACATTTTAAAATTAGTAAAAATCTGTCTCTTGGCATCATTTTTGATATAAATTCATTATGAAAAAGTGAGTCTTTTGACCAATAAAATCATCTGCGGTTCATCAACAATTCCCATGGCAATAATAATGCCGAAAAATATTTTCAACTCCATTGAGTCAACAGGCTACCTCACCTTTATCCTAGAAAACTTGCGAGAGCTCTCTACTAATTGATTAGCATATCTATTTGTTTCTTGTACTATTGTTTCAATTAGTTCTTCTGTGAAAAATAACTGATAAAATTCTATAGGTTTTATAATATTTGTAGGAACATTAAATTCGTCATTTTTGGAGCAAGTAATACTAAACACAGTTGTATCTAATATATTTTCAGACCAACCATTATCATTTATAGATGAATTTGGTACATCACTGTTCTCGTTGTCAGATGTTTCAGTCACTTTCCCCATCATTTGAGTTCGACTCTGTGCCACTTGGAACATAATTTTTATCCGCAATGGAATCATCCGAGTCCTCACTAAAATCCTCAGAACTTGAATTTACACATTGACTTATAGCCAAATCTACAATTCTCACAGCATCGAACGTGTTAAAATAAGAACGTTAGTTGTTACCCAGGAGATATCGAACACCCTGTACATTCACCGATATATTTTTTAAATGCTCTGATAAGTAACAGAGGCACTATAGAGCAAATACGCACTAAAAACTCACCCTATATGTATGTACAATTACATACAGGGTGTCTCACGGTGACGGCCTATTAGACGTTTTCGAGCTGACTACTGCTTTATTTAATGAAAATAATGCCATGTATGTAACACTTCTGGTTATACCGGAAGTCGGCAACAACTTTATTTTACTTTTCAATACCATTTCCTATCTCTAAAACCAGTAGTTTTTTAGATATTTCGATTTTAATAAAATATTATACGAAAATTAGTCCGTACATAAAAATTAATAACTTTCGCTATGGTACGTTTCATTAAGCAATTATTTTCCTATATATTAAAGAGTTATGAAGCTTATGTATGTATAAATTACAAATGCTACAAAATACACAGGATATCCAAAACAGGAGGTCAAACTTTGACAACTTCGACCTTCAATAAGTGGCTTTTTCAAATTTAACATACTGTATTTCATAACCCTATTTATTCGCTTCCGTATTTGATTACCTTTCGGCATATGTACATATGTATGTATGTATATGGACATTTCCTATAGCTAAATTGTACGGTTTTTGAGTTATTTAGAGTTATTTAGGAGCATTGTTGGATTAACATGGAGTGCAGTGTGTCATGGAAAACAAATAAATGTGTTTGTGTTTGCTTTATAGCTCATATTGTACATATATCACCTTTAATACACATTTTTCGTAGTACTTTTTAATAATTTAAAGACAAAGTAATAATTTTATTTTTAATTACCTTTTTCAACTTCGACGTGAATTATTTTTATTTTTGTTGTATTATTTTTGTTACATTTGTTGTAGATATCGAATTTTATTGTTTTGCTTTCAATGGCTCGCAGACCGGTTTCCTTTTTCACTTGTAAAGATAAATCAGTTCATGTAACTGTTATTTTGTATCTGTCTGCTTTTGGATTACCACCCTCCCGAGTACAGTTTGTGTTCTCCAAACAATAGATTTTATGTATTTATTATAATACGTATCGTTTATTTATTTATTTATTTACACTGTTCTACAGGTAATTACCCAATTATTGAATAGGAAAAAAACTGAACATGCACATACAACATTCAAAAACATATTTCCTTATAAATATAGTTATACAGTATCACAATTCATAATATTATAAAAAAAAAAAATAGTTACAATACAGTGCAAACTACAAATACAAAACAGGAAAATATAGACTACCCAAGATGATACGATTTTATATAATTAAGGCTGCAGAAAAATATATCTAATTGATTACAGTAATTGCTACAATTACGGCAAATCGTATCAAAACAAGTATCAAATCAAGTATTCTGTGGTTTAGGTTAAATATGAAATTATTCTGACTAAGATCCAAACTGTTTAGGGCTAAAATTTGACGATTCTCATGCAAGTATCTGAAAAGTATGTATAAAGTAAAGTTTTTCTTTAATTGCTAGCATACAGACATATGTATATGAATTTACAAAATATATTTGAAATGATAAAAAGAAAATATGTGTTAATGATTGCAAAAAAAAGGTTTTTAAATGAGTCTACTTTGCATATTGATGCATCATTGTTGGAACGATTTGTCCTTGAAAAATTGTAACGATGGCATTATGGCAACTTCCTAAATATAGCATGACATTCTTTCAACCTTTTGCTGTACCCACTAAAAATATGTAGATGTGCACGCACATTTTGTATTATAATTTGACGAATGTGTTTATGAACGAAATGTACTCGAAACATTCACTATGCGTTTTTACAATACAGGGTATTCCATAATTCTGTCTCCTATTGATCGTTGATCATCTAAACAGAAACCATGTGAATACATACCTACATACATATATTATTATAATTTTATTCCTACTAAAGGGGCCTTAGTTAAATTAAAACCCCAAAAGTAATAGAAAAATAATTGTAATGCCAAAACTCAAATATACACAGAATTACTACTAGCGTATTTCATAGTCTATAATCGAATAAATGTCCGATCCCTATCCATCCGTATTTGTTTATATGAAATACGAGCTGTCGAATCACGATAACCAAAACAATCTTGCTCGCTCTTTGTCCTTTGTCGTATGCTCCTTTTCAGTCGAGCTGCCTTCACTACACATTTTTAGGAAGTTGTTTACTTCTGTACGAAAGTACATGTACCTGTGTATACACTATACAGGGTGTTCCCGAAAATCGTCACAATACTGAAGTGGGTAATAAAACACATCAATTGCAACGACATATTCTCATTCAGTCATTTTTATTTTCGGCCATTTTTCGTAAAAAAAAATAGTACAATAGTTCAAAAGTATCAGTTCCAATATAAAGGTACAAAAAAGTAAAATATTTCATAAACTACTGATGACATAACTTTTCGCCATTTTTTTAATCCATCGACAGTAAATTATAAGTCGAAAATCGAGTAAAGAACTACAACACCACCAAGTAGTTATTAACGTAGTTCCCGAATAGCAAATCACCAAAAACAAATTAAAATACAAAAATGATTTACACCGTCTCTATATCATTTTATCCTAGCACAGACACGGACGGCGCAGGTTGTTTCTCGGTTTTGTTACTTTCCAATAAATTACCTTTGTTTTTTGATATATTGATATCGTCTCTATTTGGATATTCATTTACAATACATATTTTTTAATTTTTGACTTAGGGTCGAAGTACTATTTGATATTTTATGTATTACATGGACAATTTCCACGATACAGTAAAACTATTATTGATTTACTTGATTAATAATAAACATTATTTTAGTGCACGAATAGTAATGGCAAAAAATCTTATTTTAATGCAAACAAAATTTGTATAATGCAAAGTTTTCAGATGGTAAGTTTTATAAACTTTCATAATGTGGAGACTTATACTCTAACCATCTGCAAATTCCTTAAACATTTAGGATTAAAACAAATTAAGCCAAAACAGCTACTCCTCGGGCTATATGCCTATCGATAGGCGTTGAATTACGTGGCTAAATTTGCCGTATTTAGTTCTAACCTTCTAAAATAGAACTAAAATACAATGATTTGGATAGCTCGAAATTCCCAAGGAAGATGCAAAGCGTCATTTATCTCAGAATACCGCTAACCGTAGACCAGTTTCATCCTTCTTGGGACTTGTCAATACGGTGTAAGCGAGTACCCCTTTCGACAAACGAGGTTCAACATCTCATAGACACGGCTACGTTCTACAGTAGTAACGTAAACCAAGCCATCTCTCGGAAGTTTCGGAACCAATCCAAATCGAATAAGACTTAATCATCTACAATGACATAAATCATGTATAATGCAAAGTTTTCAAATGGTAAGTTTTATAAGCTTTCATAATGTGGAGACATACTCCAACCATCTGCAAATTCCTTAAACATTAAGGATTAAAACAAATTAAGCCGAAACAGCTACTATCCCGGCTATATGCCTATCGATAGGCGTTGAATTACGTGGCGAAATTTTCCGTATTTTGTTCTAACATAGAATTAAAATCAATGATTTGGATAGCTCGAAATTCCCAAGGAAGATGCAAAGCGTCACTTATCTCAGGATACCGCTAACCGTAGACCAGTTTCGCCCTTCTTGGACGAAATTACGAAAGTTTATAAAACTTACCACCTGAAGACTTCGCGTTATACATGATTTATGTCATTGTAGATGATTAAGTCTTATTCGATTTGAATTGGTTCTGAAACTGCCGAGAGATAGCTTGGTTTACTTTAATACTGTAGAACGTAGCCGTGTCTGTGAGATGTTGAGCCTCGTTTGTCGAAAGGCGTACTCGCGTACACCGTATTGACAAGTCCCAAGAAGGACGAAACCGGTCTACGGTTAGCGGTATTCTGAGATAAATGACGCTTTGCATCATCCTTGGGAATTTCGAGCTATCCAAATCATTGTATTTCAGTTCTATGTTAGAACTAAATACGGCAAATTTTGCCACGTAATTCAGCGCCTATCGATAGGTATATAGCCGGGGGAGTAGCTGTTTTGGCTTAATTTGTTTTAATCTTTAATGTTTAAGGAATTTGCAGATGGTTGGAGTATAAGTCTCCACATAATGAAAGTTTACGAAAAAATTTAATATAATTTGCGCAACTATTTATTATAGTGCCGGTTTAAATCTTTTCTGCATAAAATATATATGTATGTAAGTTTATTTATTGCGAGATATGTCATAAACTAATGCTCAAAATAATAATTTTGATAGTTAAAAGTATTTTAAATAATGCGTGGTTAAATGATATTCACAAGTACTAAATTTGAAGTCATCTTAATTTGTTTCAAAGTTACCGATCTAATTGACAGATAGATGCTTCAAGAAAACATTTTTTTCGTAATTTAGTGCTCACTAAATTCACCCAAATAAATACAGGAACCTGTATAACCCTAGCAAAAATGCAAAACCTGTAAAAGTAGCAATTAAATTATTTTCATTAATTTTTTTAAACGAATAACTGGTTAAAATCCAACACAGTAAAGAATCAGGCAAAGTATAAATTAACGTATTTAGCCTTATGTTTCGGTTGCTCATAAATCACACACAAACAAATATTATCGTCGTATCAGATAAAATTATTTCACTTAGATTTGATAATAAACTGCACTGCGCTTTGATCTGACCCGCCAAGCTAGTCTACCAACGTTGCCGCCTCGATCGGATCTCAACATATACATAAACCGCCTTAAGTACCTAATCGATTGATGCGCCATCTGCTTGCTCGCAATAAAACTAAAACTGTATATCTGGCGATAAAATGGTGAAAGTCGAGTTCCAGAAAAAAATTGAAATATTGATACCATACATTAAACCGCTCAATATAGAAACGATATACACGTAAAACATTTTGAGATCCAAAATCGGATCTCACCTTTTGAAACGGATCTCGCGATATACATAATATAAAAAAAATGATCTCGAGATGTATGTATAATATATGTATATATATATATATATATATATATATATATATATATATATATATATATATATATATATATATATATATATATATATATATATATATATATATATATATATATATATATATATGTTATATACGTATATACGTATATGTTAACTTATCTGCCGTCTTCACGGTCCCGTCGCAGCCACTTGAACCCTAGACGATGCCATTTAACCCCATTAACTATAAGTTATTGTAAACAAATACTCTCAAGCTTAGACAACTATTTACTCGATGTTCAGTCAGGGCCTAATACTAGTCTGTATTATGTATCACGTGTAGCTCGGTGTGGCGGGTGGGTGGATCGATAATTGTCAATAAATGTTATTTTGTGAATTTCGGAATATTATTTGATAAACTTTTCGAACAAAAGCTAACATCAGAAGTGGGATGCCTCCTTTGCTTTAGGCCAGAGAGAGGACTTACGTGAAAAGGTGCGGATAAAAAAAAAAAAACAAAATGGCGGACTCCGAAGAACAAGTGCGTAACTTGAGTGATAGAGTTGACAGTGAACCAGAGACAATTGAACGAGACAGTGTAGTGAGTGCTCAGATGTTTAACATGTGGAGGCTGCAACAAGAAAGTAATGCACAACTTCAACAACAACCGATGGAACAATTATTCGCAATGGCCGCCCAGCATACTTCCGGCATCTCCGTCCCGAGTACTTCATCAGTGCCATCTACGCCTGCACTTGACGTCAGATCCGTGTTGGTGCATATTCGTCTCTCGTCATTTGTCCCCGATGACATACCTTTTTCGGTGACAGAATGAATGGATGACGTAACACGTATTCAACAGGAAATCGGAATATCTGATACGCTGATTGTATTGAAAGCCGGCGAGGCTCTACGTGGACGTGCCTCTCGGTTTTATAAACAATGGAAACCATTTGTGCGTGATTGGGCCTCATTCCTCAGGGATTTTGAAGTCGCTTTCCCCGCACAAGGTACTCCCGCTACCACAGTTCGTGCATGCCTTGCCATTAAAAGTGCCAATTTTGATTTTTTGGTCGAATATGGCAATGTTAAACTTGCTGCCATCAAACGGTATTATGCCAATTTTCCTTGGGAAATAACAGTGAGTCTTCTTGAAGATAGGGTGCAAAACGTAGAGGTAAAGAAAACAGAATTTTCATGCAAGATCAGACAGATGAGACGAGCTTACTAAAACTGTTGGTACTCTTCAAATCGTGAAATTAGTGACAAATTGCAAAAACAGCGGCGAGATTCGCCAATACGTGCGCGCTAAAATACCTGAATTTCAAGGAAAGTGTCGGAAGTGTTATCGTTATGGACATAAACAAGTAGATTGTAGACAAGAAGTAACATGTGTTCAATTTACTACTGACAAACCTTTGCCTGGACTATCTGGAACGAAATCAACCGATTTAATGGCCGATCACAAAAGTTTGAGGAATGTTAAAATCTGTACCCACTGTCGAAAGATAGGGCACACAGAGGACGTCTGCTATCGCAAAGATGAGTTTACACACGCATTTTTTTAACTGGAATGGGAAATTGTATCACCAAACCTCTAGTTAATATTTACACCAACAATAACTGTTCCGCATTTGTTCCATACACAAACTTAAAGAAAATGAATTCAATTTGTCAGGATTGGACGAGCGTCGTAATTCGATTCTTAAAAATGCACAAAAACAAACACCGCCTGCAGTTATGATGACTGACAAGTTAAAAATATCAAAGTGCCATTGATAAAGTGCTTGAGCTACTAAAATGTAAAATCACTTTTGTTTATGTTGACGATGTACTCTGCCCGGCGACAACTATTGAGGAAGGTCTACAGAATTTACGACTGGTAATCGGCGTACTCTTTAAAGCCGCACTTGTGCTGAACTTGTCAAAATACAGATGTTAGCCGCAAATCGTAGCTTAAAGACCACCGCTGATATACCAAACAAAGTTGTAGACAGCACAGAGACACGGCGAAAAGCAGTACTCAACGAAAAAGACGAAGAGAAATGGACTCTTTTTTCTCTCGAGGGGAAAATCTTCAAAAGCCTTCAAAAACCCAGCACTCTCTGCTCTCGCGTTTGCCTATATCCAATAGGTAGTCCGCAAAATAGCCGTGCCCAGTAAATACCTGGGTTAAATAATACCGCACATCGCCATGTGCCCTTTCGCACCATGGCCTTATGTTCGGGATTATCTCCCTCGAGGCTCCGCCTCCCATCTGTCCTGCCAGTGTTCCCATAGGCTCTCCCTTGCTGCACCTCTGTCAGCTCCTCCGTACACCTCCCGCCTCTCCCTTGCTAGAAGATCAATACCCTGTATACAGGGTATACAGGCTATCACCAGCGTTGCCGCTGCCGATACGGTCCTGTATGCACTACAAACCCTTAGCGCTGCTCTTCTCTGGACTTTGGTGAGCTCTCTCCTCCACTTGTCCCTTCTCAATATATCCCACCCACACCAGAGCGGCATACAGTAAGATCGACTGCACCACCTCGCTGAGGACTTTCCTCTTTGCCGCCCTGGGGTCCTTAATGTTTGACATCAAATGACTAATGGCCGAGACAGTTTTGCCAGCCTTTTCCAGCGTCTTTTTGATATGCTCCCTAAACGAGAAGGAACTATCAATCCAAACTCCCAGATACTCTGCTTCGGCACGACTTCGGTATTCCCTACTCAAAACGTGATGCACGAAGGCTTTCTCCTCCTTGTCAGGAGGACTGCCTCCGTTTTGTCCAAAATTAGAGTCAGTTCCCTTTCTTCAATCCATTTCCTGATCCTCTCGACAGTGAAGTTGACGTTAGTAATAAAAATGGACCGTTGCGGCTGAAGTTGATGACTAGGCTTTGTATTGAGTTTAACAGCTGCTCTAAATCCAACGGTCAATGACAGTAGGTGACATTAATAAGCAATTGCACAGGGACGTTTTAAACCGCAACTAAACTTTGAAAAAGAATCGTAGTAGATGAATCTTTGGCTATGTTCAAAGATGAATAAAATGTGAAAAATACGATGTCGAGCAGATGTCTCCAGTGGACATGGTAGTCAAGTAGGTCTATTTTCACAGAGAATGAGTCCCATCAATGTGCCCATTATGGGGGAGTTTTAAAACGCAACATAACCTTGAAAGAAAATCGTATTAGATGATTTTTTCTATGTTCAAGGATGAATAATATCTGAAAAATACGATGTCGAGCAGATGTCTCCAGTGGACATGGTAGTCAATTAGGTCTAATTTCACAGGGAATGAGTCACATCAATGTGCCCATTAAGGGGACGTGCTAAAACGCAACTAAACTTTGAAAAAAAATCGTTTTAGATGCCTTTTTGGCTATTAAACTGTATTCGTTTCTTAACCCTTTAGGTCGATAGGAAGGGTCAAGGAGTTTAACAATGAATATATTCCCGAGTTCGTAGTACTCTATATTGGGGAACCAATTGTTACAATCGTAATACACACACTTTTTTATATCAGTTACGCTCGCTCCGAATGTTCTTTAGACACTTCTTTTTGTTGCGGGCTCTTCTCGAATCTCCGCCGGCTCGCCCTTGCCAATGTCAGGCGGTTCAGTGGCGTCGTTCGTCATATTTTCCACATCCTGGCCGGGCGGGGAATCGCCAACTTCTAATGGATAAAGAAGTTGGATCCGTCTTCGTAGTAGGTCGCCTTTAGCTGTCCTAAACTCACAGGCTCTTATGCGACCATCTCGTCCTTGAAATGTATTCGTTATTCTTACCAGCTTCCAATGCAATCGTGGTAAGTGTTGGTCGTGAAGTAAGGCAATACTTCCGATAGTAAAGTTTGAAGACTTTACTGCCTTCGTGTGATGGGCTGATCTTAACTGCTGCAAATAATCAGCACTCCATTTTCTCCAAAACTTTGTTACAGTAGTTTCTCGGTATCTCCATAGCTTAAGGATGTCGTTACGTTTAAGTTCTGGTAAGTTTGGATTAAAGCTTAATCCTTCGTCTTGGCAAGCACCAATTAAAAACTTGGAAAGCGATAATATTAATAAGTTGGATGGATCGTCATCGATGTACGTTAGAAGTCTTGAATTAACAGTTGCCTCAACTTCTGTCAAAATCGTTTGCATTTCTTCATAGCCCACGTTGGCTTTTCCAAGCGTTATCTTAAGAGCGTCCTTAACTGTT
The DNA here is from genome assembly GCA_037954035.1 of Rosalia funebris. Taxonomy (NCBI): domain Eukaryota; kingdom Metazoa; phylum Arthropoda; class Insecta; order Coleoptera; family Cerambycidae; genus Rosalia; species Rosalia funebris. The sequence goes on along the minus strand of JAZFAV010000036.1, from coordinate 18,292,337 downwards.
TTGACGAGGCGCTCCCAGAAACCCCCCCACCAGGAGGCCCTCTCCACAATGAAGCACCATTGGATTCGTTGTTTCTGGGAAACGTCTTGTATTTCCTTGCTAGCTAGGAGATTAAGCAACTCCTTTAGCTCTAGCGAGGCACGTTTGAACGTTTTAGCGTTATCGGAATATATTTTTGTAGGGACGCCTCTTCGGGCAATAAATCGGCGAAGTCCCTTTAGGCAACTTTCGGCGGTGAGGTCAGGAACCAATTCTAAGTGCACTGCCCTGACCACTGCACACGTTAGCAACATTATGTAGGCCTTAGACTTTCCCTCGTTGGTCGTTACATAGAGAGGTCCGGCAAAGTCTACCCCTACAATCTTGAAAGGGTTCGCAACAGTTATCCTATCCTTCGGTAGTGGAGCGAAAGGTTCGTTTGCAGATTTGCCTTTCAACTTTCGACATCTCAGACAGCTTCTATTACAGTCTTGACACGTTGTCTTCCTCTGACAATCCAATATTTCTCTCTTGTTGCAGCAAGCGTTGCGTTTACCCCACTGTGGTTTACATTTTCATGGGACTTCCAAATAACCTTGTCTGTGTATTCTGATTTGCTCGGTAGAATAATTGGATGTCTGGACTCGTACGATAATGAGCTTTCGCCCAATCGGCCTCCCAACCGCATGACTTGCTCTTCCATGAGTGGGTTGAAGTTAAGCGTTAAGATAGAGGAATTAGTACTTAATATTATCCTCTTTGATAATAGGGCGATTTCTTCAGGAAACTCCCTCATCTGGACAATTTGGATCCAATACGTCTCAGCGTTATTTAACTCGTTAACAGTCAATCTTCCTAACAATTTTTCGGTATTCGGCTTGGCATTGTTTACGAAACGTTTAACATAAGCTGTTATTCGTAAAATTTTGTCAAGTTTACGATATCTGCCCACTAGAAAAATTGGCTATTTTAGTGTTTTAGGCAGTTCGTCAGTCCTCACTAAACAGGTCGTTATTTCAGACGTTTCAGAGAGGTCATAATATTCGTCATCAGGCCATTCTTCTTGAATTCCTGACAACCATGTTGGTCCGTGAAGCCATATTTCGGATTCCATTAAATTTTTTGAAGAAACTCCCCTCGTTAACAAATCGGCAGGGTTTTCTTTTCCAGGACAATACCTTCATTGACCTTTCGTTATATTGCAAATTTCCGTTACACGATTCTTGACATATGGCTTCCATCGTTGTGAATTTCCTCTAATCCAATACAAAGCAATATTTGAGTCAGACCAAAGCGTTATGCTTTTGACGTTCAAATTGGCATTTTCCAGAATAAATGATTGCAGTCTTGCTGCGCAAAGAGCTGCCGTTAATTCAAGTTTCGGTAACGTTAACGATTTGTCACCTTTGGCGTTTAGGGGGCAAATTCGGTTTTTCGATAGGAAAATCGTACATTCGTTAGACTCCAAACATTTTATGTACGCTACTGTACCGTATGCTTGTGTACTTGCATCGGCAAAGAGATGAAGTTCTACTTCGTTCGCTGTGTTTTTTATTACACATCTGGGTATCGAATAATTGGCCAACAACGAAATTTCTGCACACCATTGCCTCCAGTCGTTAATGAGGTCTTCTGGTAAAATCGCATCCCAAGTTAGGTTTTGTTTCCATATCTTCTGCAACAGAATTTTTGCACGGACGGTAAATGGAGCGATAATACCCATTGGATCATATAATTTTGACATCGTTTGCAAAATCACTCGTTTTGTAGTTAAGTTGTGATTTTGAGCGTTTAATATATTTCCCAAATCAATCGATAATTCGTCAGTTGCGGTATGCCAAAGAATACCCAACACTTTCTTCTGTTCTTGTACAGTCGTTTGACAAGGTCGTTCGAGAAAACTTCTCATAATTTCAGGATCGTTAGAACACCTTTTCCGTAGATTCATGTTAGCTGACTTTAAGATTTGAATACTTTGTTGATATATGTTATATGCCTCTTCCCTTGACGATACGGCGACGATTAGATCATCCACATAGAATGAGTTCAGTAAAACATCGACAACATCCTTAACATTACTCGGTTGGTCTTGCAGATGTTTGCGTAAGGTGGCAGCTAACAGGAACGGACTCGTTGTTACTCCGAATGTAACTCAGGTCATTCGGTACGTTTGTAACGGCGGTAATTCGGTAACCGATTTAATGTCCCGTTTTATAGGTTCGCGATACCAGATAAATCGTTGAAAATCGCGGTCTTCTTCTGCCACAGATATTTGCAGAAATGCTTTTTCGATATCGGCGATTAAAGCGATAGAACCACACCGAAAGTTCATCAAAATCTTGAGTAAGATAAGATATATATCACCTGATAAGCCGTTCGTTAATAAATTTAATAAATTGGTAGCATTTTCGGTGGTCGATACTACACTATTTTTTTCGTTTAGTTTGTTATTAGGCGTTGTTTGAGAATTTACAAATCTAGGGTCACACATAGTCGTTGCATGTCGTTTTTTACATTTTGAACAGTGAATGTCCTTACTCTTACAAAATTTAGAGCTATGATTCGGTCGTGTACACCTAAAACAGCGCGAATTCTGCTTCAGAATGTCCTTTTTCTGCGTTAACGTTAAATTTCCGTTACAGTTCACTGTCAAATGTTTTTTAGATTTACAGAACAAACATTGATCTGATACGGTTGTAAGCAAACCGACCGCGGTAAACGAACTGTTTTTACCCGAAACCCGATTCCGATTAAACTTTGATTTTTCGGTAAGTTTATTATTGTCCTTTTCTGTCTTTTCACTTACTACGCGGCCCTGTTCCACAGAGTCCACTTCTAATTTTATGTACGATAATAGTTTAGAAATTTGTTTCTCAAAGGACTTCTCTGAATGACTGGAAACTCCCGCTACTAAGTCCACCAACGATCGTGCGTCATCTCCTTGCTCGTTATCTTCGGAGTCACCAATGGCCTGCATTTTATTAAATTCAACTCTCATGACAAACGGTAGATTTTTCAAAATTATTGATTTGACCATCATTCCATAGTTATTGACAGAAATTCCTAGTTGCTGAAGTGACATAGTTATTTTTGTGGTGGTATTATACAGTTTCCTTAACGATAATATGTCATTCCTACTTTTGACAGGATTTAACGATAAAAGTTGTTGAATATAAGCATCTATAATTCTTGCGTTATTACTATATTCATTTGTAAGCAGCTGGATAGCATCGTTATAACTAGTTTTACTAGACGTTAGTCCTTGAATTGTGACAGCTGCGTTACCCGTTAAAACAGACTTTAAATATGCAAATTTATCGCTATCACTTAGAGCGTTATTTGAGTGAATAGCTACGTCATATTGTTCCCAAAAGGCAGGCCATTGTTGATGATCTCCATCGAATATATATATATATATATATATATATATATATATATATATATATATATATATATATTAGAGTGACAAAAAAAAATAAAATGCAAAAGAAAATATAAAATGGGCTCAGAAAAAATATGAGAGTCAGAGCTCTCGTCTCGACATTTGAGGTTCATTGGGGAGACCTAGCCTAGCATGGTATCATGCTAGGGACCTTAAAAAGCCCAAATTTTAGTTGGGGACCTTAAGTCCTTCAGGGACCTTTCATAGCTTGAGTATATCAGGGACCTATAATAGCCTGATAATATCAGGGACCTTTTAATAGCCTGATTATAACAGGAACCTTTTAATAGCCTGATATATCAGGGACCTATAATAGCCTGATCAAATCAGGGACCTTTACAAATACTTGGTTCCGTACCATACGGCGCTAATCGAAAAAGCTAAAAAAGTAACATTAAAATAATACAATACAAAACATACCCTACTGAGGCCAGGTGCGTAACTGTGCATGAGCAGCGACTGTTGTTTTACGACCACCTCCGATACGGCGCAATGCGTACCTTTCGTTATCTAAACAATGGGTTACCTCAAACGGGCCCTGAAACTTTGGTTTGAGCTTGCCTCCCGTAGCCAGTTGTGTATTTTGTACAACCACCTTGTCGTCCACAGCGTACGGCACTACCGGGACTCGCTTCTCATTGAACTTTGTCACCGCTTTCTGAGTGATAAATTCCAGACGCTGAACGACCTTGTCTCGTGCTAAGGCAGCATTAATGATTTCGGGTTGGGACGGAATATCGGTCAATAGGTGTTCGGCAGCTTTCAAGCGTCGGGTTTCACTAAACATTAATGCGGTAGGCGAATACCCAGTTGCTTTATTTACAGTCACGTTGAAATCATTTTCAATAGCTGGTAGTACTTGAATCCATTTCTTTTCGTCTTTTTCGTTGAGTACTGCTCGCATGGCATTAAATAGTGAGCACATTATACGTTCTACCTGTCCATTTCCACACCGCACTCCAGTTGCAATCAAATGTAAGTCGATTGATTGTTCGGCTAAAAACTGTTTAAATTTTGCTGCCTGGAAAGCAGTCCCTCGATCGGCAATAATACGGCGTGGTGTACCTAATTCGTGAAATACCACACTAAGGGCTTTTATGGTGCATTCTGTAGTTTTCTGTTGAATCGGGCAGAATCGCACGTACTTTGTAAATGCATCTATAATTACCAATATTTGTGTGCACCTATTTGATTTCACCAGGGGTCCAGCGTGGTCAATATGCCAGGTATCCATCTTTGTTGTTGGTTTAGCTATTTGTTGGCAAAGACCTCGTTTTTTACCAGTATGAGCCTTTTCTAAAATACAGGAGCAGCAGTTGGCGACATATTTACGAACTGTCTTTCCCATTCCAGGCCAGATTAAATCTTCGCGAAATTTTGCCAACATCTTGTCAATGCCGAATGTGAAGATTCATCGTGGTATAAGCGCATAACGTTTAGTCGCGCCTGCACAGGAACAAAACAACGACAATTACCATCACTTGGGCTATGAAAATAAACGATGCCATTTTTCACTATATAACCAGGTTCACTACACGTTTTGTTTAGTACACTCTGGCAAAATGGGTCCTCGGCTTGATACTCACAAATTGTTTTCCGTGATTTATTAGCGGTACCTGTGCGTGCTACCAATATCCTTTTGGGTGGAACGTTGCGACTAATATAATCAACATGTGCCATCTTCGTTCCTGGTCTATAGCAAATATCGAAATTAAAGTCCTGTAATTTTATCCACCACCGTGCTACGCGAGGGTGTAACTCTTTTTTTAGCGCCGTCGCACGTACGGAATTACAGTCTGTATAAATGGTAAATTTGACACCATACAAATAGACACGAAAATACTGGGTAGCTTCCACGATTGCCAATGTCTCTAAATCATAGGAGTGATAACGTGATTCGCACTCAGTAGTACGCCGACTAAAATAAGCTACAGGGTGTAGTAAATTGTCAGAACCTTTTTATGTCAATATTGCACCAAGGCCAACCGCACTAGCATCGGTATGTAACTCGGTCTCTAGGTCAGGGTTGAAAATGTTTAGAATAGGATGTTGTGTCAATTTCTGCACTAATTCTAGGCGAATTCGTTCACACTCGTCTGTCCACACGAATGGTTGTCCTTTTCTTAACAATGCAGATTCGGAGCAGTTAAACACGCAAAGTTTCTTATAAAACGACGAAAATAACTAGCTAACCCTAAAAATTGTCTCACACCTTTAACATCACTAAGGGCAACCCCCTGTACAAGTGCCTCGACTTTTCGTGGACTTGGCTTCACAGTACCGCACTCGATAACTAAACCTAAATGTTCAATTGACGTTTTGAAAAATTTACACCTTGATAAGTTCAGTACGAAACCGGCTTTTGATAAAGTGTTTCTGACCAACCGTAGACGTGCAAGGCCTTTTTCAATAGTTTTCGCAGGACACAGCACATCGTCAATGTAAACAAAAGCGATGTTATCTTCTAGCGATCCAAGAGCTTTATCGATGGCACGTTGATAACATGATGGCGAGTTTACGAAGCCAAATGGGACACGGATTCGTATAAACCATCTGGCGTTACGAAAGCAGTAATATGCTTGGATTCCTGCTCAATTTCCATCTGGTAAAATCCTGACTTCATATCTTACATAGATCTTTAAGAATTGCGTTATCGAATTCTCTACCGTAGTCCCAATGAATACGTAGGGGGTACCATAATGTTGAAAATAGACTAGAAGGGTATTTACAACGGTTTTTGCAGTTTTGTCATTGATGAGATAGGATTGGATAAATTTAGTGAGTTCGTCTCAAATTGTTAATACATAAGTTTTTTCAGGAACTTCCAAAATAAAACTTATTCTTTCGAATGGAGTTTTGGGTGTTTCTGTAACTACAAGCGGTGAATATAAAATTTTTCGACATGATTTGGTCTTTTGACATATTTGACAATTTTTTGTAGTTTTTTACGTCTTTGGTTAATCCTTTCCAGTTGTATCGTTCTCTAACTCGCCTAATTGTTTCGTTTACACCACGGTGGATGTTGGCTTTACCTGTGTGATATGATCTACAATTATGGGAATTTCATCCGCGTCGGGTGTTTTTACTACCTATATTTTGACAAATTTTTAATTAATTTCCTTTTCTGCAAAAATAAAAAATAAAATTTCTAATATTTCAATAAATTTAATTTGATTTAAATAATTCCTGACTTCTATAAATGGAGGCAAATAATGATTCAATTACAGTGCCGGGATCATAAGTGAGCGGGACTATGAGATAGCACCTTTTTCGAACTGTTTTGCTAGAAAATTGGTTTACTTGGAATTTTTAAAAATTCGAATTTCCTTCAAAAATATCTTCTATTTTGTTATGGATGTCTGTAAAATTGTTTTGTTGAAATAAGCCTAAAATGTTTTTGTTTTGTTTGTCTAAAAGCTTTTCCAGAAATGCTGAAAAGCCTGCATGGCATTAGTAGATTATAAAAGGCACTGCGTGCCAGATAACCAACAATTTACTTGAAAGTTAATACTTCATTTTAATTAAAACATTATATTTCTCAGGCTATATACATACACAGCTTTTCGAGTAAATTCATTTTTAAAAATCAAATACACAATATATATATATATATATATATATATATATATATATATATATTATATATTATATATATATATATATATATATATATATATATATATATATATATATATATATATATATATATATATATATATAATATATAATATATATATAAACAATTTTGAAAAAACGATATAAAAACACACGTCTTATTACACAAGCTCATGTACAAGCTATACTAAATTCTCCAGAAATAAGTAAATATTCGTCTGATTCACTGCAAAAACTCATTGGTGATATTACAAATAATCTACAAGCGCTCAAGGTTTTAGGTATCCCGGTAAACAGTTGGGATGCTATCCTAACTATGGTAATTATGGGTAAACTAGATCACCATACAACTTGAAAACATATTGGATTCAGAGCCGGTCCAATTAACAAAAGTAATGGATTTTTTAGAAAAGAAGCGAGTAGTTCTTGAATCTCTAAATCAGAATGTAAATCAAGTTATTCGAAAAATGGCCATTTAACCAAACAAATCCTAATACAAGAAAACCTCTAGTTAACCGTATGTTTAATGCAGCTGCTGTGAAGGTTCCTTGCTATTTTTGTAAAGGACCTCATTATATTAGCCAGTGTGAAACGTTTCTACGATTGAACGTAGAAACGTTTCACACTGCACGTACGTTCACGTTTCGTACGTAAGCGAACGAAAAAACGAAATGAGTAACTGCAATCTCTGTTTAAATTGCTTTAGATCAAATCATTAGCTTTCAGAATGTAAAGCCTCGGGCTGCCAAACGTGTCAGTCTCGCCAACATCATACGTTAATTCACGAATCTAAACCTGTGCGGCAACAGCAGCAATCTTCTAGCGCCAACTGCTGTGCATCGTTATCAAAAACGCAAATTGTCTTATGAACTGCCATCGTATTAGCTATCGATTCGACGGGTCGAACAAGAAAATGCCGCGTCTTATTAGATATGGGATCACAAGTTAATATATTATCGAAATTAATGTGGAAATTATTAAATTTAAGGACGAAAAGGCAAGATGTAAGCAAAGGCAAGATATCTATATCGGCTGTAAACGAAACCTGTAACAATACTGTACAAACAGCGAAAGTGGTCTTTCGGTCGTTGTATCAAAATTATGAAACTTCCGTTGACTGCTGCATATTAAAAAGTGTAACAGCGAATCTTCCAACAGAGTCCTTTGACGAAAGTAGTTTAAATATTCCGGAAAATACACAGCTAGCTGACCCAAATTTTAATGAAAACGGTCCTATTGATCTATTACTGGGGGCCGAAAACTTTTGGTTTCTCTTATATATCGATAGAATAAAGTTATCGGAACCACATTTATATTTATCAAAAACTTTATTAGGATGGATTGTAAGCGGTGCATTTAACGATAATCGTACACCTATTGCATCGTGTAACGTAATCATAAAACAAAACCACACGAACAACTTAAATGAATTATTAGAACGCTTTTGGGTTCAGGAAAACATAGCACCTGTCCATTGTAATATGACTAGTGAAGAAATCGAATGCGAAGATCACTTTTTAGATACTTATCGCCGTGATCCTTACGACGGAAGATTTATCGTTAAACTACCATTTAAAGGTAACAAAATGAATCTCGGAAACTCGTCTCAAGATGCAATGAAATGATTCACCTTTTTAGAAAGAAAACTTAGGAGAGACGACACATAAACAATTGTATTCCAAAGCAATAAACGACTTACTTGAAAAAGGGTATTTAGAAGAGATAATACCTGATAAAACCGAAAACGAAAATCATTTCTTTTTGCCACACAATGGGGTATTTAAACGCGACCCCAACAATTCTAAGATTAGAATAGTATACGACGGTTCAGCTAAATCAAGTAACGGTTTGAGTCTCAATGATAATCTAATGACAGGCCCAAACATACAAAACGATTCTTTTGGGATATTAATCAGATTTCGTACTGATCAGGTAGTCATATCATGTGACATTGAAAGCATGTTTTTACAAATAAAAATTGATCGGGAAGACACAAATTTTCAACAATTATTTTGGCGGTTTAGCGAGAACGAACCAATAAAGAAATACCGGCTTACTAGACTTGTTTTCGGTCTTACTTACTCTCCGTACACGGCTATGCGTTGCGTAGAACAATTAGCATCAGAAGTAGAAAATGAATTTCCGAAGGCTACCCGAGCCATAATAAACGATAGATTTATGGACGATATTTTAACAGGGTCAAGACGGGATCGAATTACGCGATCAGCTGGTAGATATCCTAGGTCGCGGAGGATTTAAATTATCAAAGTGGAAAATCAATTCTCAGCAAATTGTGCCACATTCATCGATATACGATCGGGATGAGATGATCGATCTCAATAAAACAAATGAGGCTAAGATACTCGGTTTATGGTGGGATCCGTCTAGCGACATTCTTAACTATCGCACTGAAGCAAATATATCTACTGAAACTTTAAGTAAAGGATCAATTCTTAGTTCTATCGCAAAAATTTACGACCCTCTGGGTATTGTATCGCCTATTTTTATAAAAGCAAAAAGCTTAATGCAAGAACTATGGGCATTAAAATTAGGCTGGGACGAACCAGTCCCACAAAATATTGAAAATTAATGGATTAAATACGTTAGAGAACTCGAATTTTTAACGTAAATAAAGATCCCGCGACTAATAACTCCAAGGGCAAATGCAGAAACGGATCTTGTAATGTTTTGTCATCCTTCTTTACGGGCGTACGGCGCCGTAATATACGCTAGAACCAAGATTGGAAATGACGTATTTACAATTAACTTAATTTGTAGTAAATCGCGAGTTAGCCCACTCAAAGTCCTTTCTCTACCACGTCTAGAATTGTGTGCGGCATTGCTAAGAACCGAACTAATGGATAATGTGTGCAGGGAAATAAATATAAGCATCAAGAATAAATACTATTTCACAGACTCTATGATCGTCCTACATTATATGAATAGTAATGCAAATGCCTGGCAAGTTTTCGTGGCTAACAGGGTGTCAAAAATTCAAAATCTTAGTAATATCAAAAATTGGTATCATGTAGAAGGCAAAATGAATCCCGCAGACCTAATCTCTCGGGGGGCTAATCCACGGCAAATGAACAAGTTATATTGGAAAGGCCCTAGTTTTCTATTATAAGACATATCTGATTGGCCTGAAAATCGTTTTAGGCCATCAATAGAGACAAATTCTCTACCAGAAAAGCGGAAACATACACTAGTAGCATCCATCGTCACTTCCTTTTCATTACTCACAAAATATTCATCTTCTACCAAGCTACAGCGCGTCCTAACGTACTGTCTCAGATTCGTAAATAATATTCGAGAAAGAAATACTAAACGTAGTGGATATTTGTCCAATCAAGAGCTAATCGAGTCTTATAATGCCATTATTCGAATCGTACAAAAGTCTGATTTCGCGGAGGAATATTTATTACTCCAAAAATGCCAGCCGGTTCCAAAAACTAATAAGCTATATTCGCTCGACCCCTTTATCGACAACGAGGGGCTAATTAGACTCGGCGGCAGATTACGTAATTCACCTTTAAAATTCGATGTAAAATTTCCCCTCCTACTACCCAGTAAACATCACTCCTTGCTTCACGCTGAAGCGTCACAAACTCTAGCTTCCTTAAGAACTAAATACTGCCCTCTTAGGGCCCGCGACGAATTAAGAAAAATAATACATTCATGTATTATTTTTATTATTAATATATTCATGTTTTCGTGTGTCTCCACGATTATTAGAACAAAAGATGGGAGATTTGCCAAAAGATAGGTTAATACCTTGTAGACCCTTCACAAAAGTCGGTTTGATTACTTCGGTCCAATATATTTAAAACAAGGAAGCAAGCGCAGTCCAAAAATTGTCAAAGCTTGGGTCGCTCTGTTTGTTTGTTTAGTAACAAGAGCGGTACACTTAGAGGTAGTCAGTGACCTGACCACGGAATGTTTTTTAAATGCACTGAATCGATTTTATTGATTTCTGGAAGTTAATGGATATAGTTCCAGATTTAAAGCAACATTTTTGGTATTTTACCAATAAGATTGATTCCGTGGAGCTGAAAGTAAATTCGTGTATACAGGATGAGACAACTTTGTCAGAGCAACAAAAGTCAAAATTAAACCTTTTACTCGAGGAAACATTTGATTTGATGGGAACTAATTTGGATATTTGTACAGTAGGTTTTCATGAAATTGAGGTATTTTCAGGAGCCAAGCCTATAGAGCAGCGGTATTATCCATGTAGCCCCCAGAAGCAACGTATTATTGACAGTGAACTTGATTCCATGTTAAAATTGAACCATAATATTGAACCAGTTGGCATAATTGAACCGTCTAAGAGTGCGTGGTCATCCCCGGTGTATCTTGTTCGAAAAAAGGATGATAATTATCGATTTTGTATTCAGTATCGTCAGTTAAACCGTGTAACACGTAAAGATGCCTACCCCATTCCATACATTTCTGCTATTTCAGATTAATTAAAAGATGAAATACCTCAGCTCTTTAGATATCAAGTCCGCTTATTTTCAAATTCCGTTAAGTCCTGATTCAAAGGAATACACTGCTTTTACTGTGCCTGGTAGAGGTCTATATCAATTTCGTCGTATGCCGTTTGGCCTAACAAATGCGCCTGCTACTTGGCAACGCATAATTGATTCAGTTTTGGGTGCTGATTTGCACGTGTTTGTATACCTTGATGATATAATTATTATATCGCAGGATTTTGATACTCATGTTAGAATTTTAGGATTAGTTTTTGACCGTCTTCATGCAGCGGGTTGAAATATTTAGGTTATAAGTTGAAATATTTAGGTTATGTGGTCGATGAACAAGGTTTACATCCTGAAAAGGTTAAAGCGATTCTTAATGTTCCACCCCTGAAAAATGTTACAGAGATCCGTAGATTTATTGGGACAGCGGCCTGGTATAAGAAGTTTTTGCCTAATTTTTCAATAATTTGCAGAAAACAAAACGAGCTTGGCTGTCAGATGTCAAACAACTGTCAATATCACTCGAAAATTATCTACACTGCGTTAGTTAATAGAAAAGTTTCATATTTTTAAGCTAATACGTATGTTACTATTTGTCTTCTCACCGATTAGTGTGAAAATATGATAACAGTGGTCGGTGATATATGCAGGTCATCTCCGAAGACCGAAGACACACGTAATATCACCTTGTTTATCTATTATAGCAAATGCGTTCATAGGGATAACGGATTGTCTGTGATATTACCATATGGTTGTGACGTAGTGGTAAAGTTGCAGCGGCCTGACTGTAACAACCATTGCAAATGATTAGTTTAGATTTTATTGGTCCACTTCCTAGGTCGTCCCAGGGCTATGTTCATTGTCTAGTTGTCACTGATTATTACAGTAAGTATGTGGTCTTGTTTCCTACGAGATCCGAAAAATCTAGCAACATTGTCATACTGGTTTAGGAAATAAACACCACGAACATATACCGTTCTTTTATTGTTTGTTGGAGAGTCGTCCAGGCTTGCTCTGGACCAACCAAGGTGAGTGAATCTATTTGTTGTTTATTAACGAATCCCCAAACAGCGGGGCAGTCTGTGGTCTTGGACTGGCGAAGCAAACCACTGGAGCGATATAAATTTAACGAACCCACATTAAACCAAACTGGGCTAAGCTGCGTGGGTCTATACGCTATCATTGGTTAACATGCGAGGTTGGTAGATAACTACTCCTTTGTAGAATTTCGAAATTAGCGCAATAAATTGTTCGGGTGAGAGAAATTTGCTTTTCTGGGTATTGCTTAAAACGGGTGAAAAATTATCTACCTTAACATCTACCTTAAGCCAAGAAAAACTAAACGCCTTAGCTCTTTTGTGCATAGAGTCAGAACTAATGAACAAGATTTCATACGACTATATAATTGATGATTTAGAGAATAGAAAATCGCACAAAAAGTTATTGTAAAACTTTCATCACTTAATTATAAGCGCAATAAAAATTCATAGTAATAGAATACAAACAAGCGTTAAATTTGTCAGTTCTCCAGTTAACCTAGAGGATCCTGTGTAGGACCCTCTTTTTTTTTAATATTTAGTGGCTACTTATAATAATAACTTTTAATGAAAATTATATTTTTTGTCCAATCATATGGATACTTGAAGCGTTAAAAATGTTTAATGGCATAAGTTACAGAATTACCCCTGTTAAGGCATATCCTAGCCCGCTTTAATAGTATTACATGATTGAGCTCAGAAATATACCCAAAAACTATTTCTTGTGCAATCTTAACTAAACCGTTGGGTTATAAAAATAATCTAGATATTGACACATCGCTCCCTTAGTTCACAATCTATTAATTACGGGAAAAAGATGGTGTAATTAGGACGATAGTGCACAAAACAGAGGTACAATTTCATTGACAAAAAAAATATTGTAATTTGATTGTTAACTAAGGGTATCGAATGGCAGAGGTTGGTAGAGGCGGCAAAATTTGGATAGCTTACTGGTGGCAAAACACCATAGAAAAGAAATAAGAGATGCTGATTTATAATCTCTTAAGTTATAAACTATTTTTTTATGTGAAGTGGGACTATATATTCATTACTCAATAACAATTCTCATAAAATTTACAAAACAAAAGAAAATACCTATTTCGGCACTCTGCATACATGCAGGTTATACTAATGCACGTGACGGTAACTATAAATAAACAATGCTCTTTATATTAAAACCGCCCGCTTGTGTTTAGAAGACAGACTGTAAATTGTAAAGATAGCGACCGACCTTGTTGACCGACGAAGTTGAGCGTTCGCATTCATACTTCAAAACATAATTCAATTAATTCATTGACTCTAAGCTAAAAGGCAACAGATGCCATAGAAGTCTTAAACAACAAGAACACTGATCAAAACGCATATCTAATACTACTTGAAGCTATATTCTGTTGATTAGCTTTATTAAACCGAAAACGGCCAGGTGAACCTTTTTTAACAGGTTTTCTACTCCGTACCTATGAAAATTCATTGACAAACGATAGTTCCAATACTTAGGAAGAATTTTCGGGGGTTCTGGCAGAAACCGAGATGGCACTAGTGAGATATTTTAAACGCGTTATTATTAGAGGGAAAAGAGGGATAGTGTTTCGGTGTTATTTAGCAATGATATTCAAAAGAATTTAAACATATTACTTCAATACAGAGAAATCAACCCAATCAACATTGCAAATCAACCCAATATATACCTTTTTGGAAATCCACGCACTAGTGTACCCATAATTGGTTACAATGTGATTTCAAAGTATGCTATAAATTGTAGTGCTTCTAATTCAAAAGCTATTACTTGCACCCGATTAAGAAAACACCTAACTACCTTAAGACAATTATTTACTTTTCCTGGCAACTACATGTAACAGTTAGCTTCGTTTGTGGGTCACACCCTGGGCGTTCAGCGATCTTCATATAGACTTCCAGATGATGTATTTCAGACTGCGAAAATTTTGAAGTTGCTTCTATTAATGGAAGAAAGTAATGCTGGCAAATTCAAATTGAAAACCTTGGATGAGATAGATGTAAATATGGATGAACACCTGATGGAGACGGCTGATGAGGACAAAGAAGAAAACAATGTGGAAACAATGTGTGTCGGTGAAGGAAACAACATAGACAACACAGAGAAACTAGCAACCGAGAAACCGAACACTTCTGTTGAAGACTAGTTGAATAAGTATTGCGAAGAAGGGCAAGAAAAGAATTTTAACACCGTGGACGGACAAACAAAAGGAAATCGCGACTTCATTTTTTAAGAAAAACGTACAGAAAAGGCTTCCTAAAAAAGAAGAGTGTCAGTGTTATGATTGACATATATGTATTATTTTTAATAAAGATTGGCTTAAAATTAAAGTTTACGTTCAGAATGTATATTCAAAGAAATTAAAGTAACCACTGAAAGCGACGTTATTTCTGATGAATGTATTACAAATAAATATGTTTTGCACTTGCATCTTTTCTTTAGAATCGACTTTGTGAAAGGTAGAGAATTTAATTTAAAGGATACATGAAAACTGCATTAATATACAGAGAAATATAAACTTTCTGGTTAACTTTTTGCTAATTTTAATATCTAGGCTAATGTTAAAAATTTGCCCTCTTAATGGATTGTTATTATTAATATTACCTTTAAGATTAAACTGTATAGAATGAATTAAACTTACAATACAGTATTATACTGTATAAATATTAAAATGATTCTGTAATGCTTATATTAACTATTTTCACCACTAAGAGCGAAACACAATTCAGTATAGACCTAAAATACATTAATTTTGAGGACAACTTCCATAACAATAATTTCTATGGTGAAACTTAAGACTTCCCCAAAGCAGGCCAAAATAATTATAACGGTGGCGACAACGACAATTTGGCCTAAGTTTCACGCAAATTCAATACTGAACACTGTCATTTATCGCCAAGCCCATATACATGGTTGTCCACAGATTATTATCAAAACGAAATTTCGTCGTGTCTGAGAATATTTCACCTTGGTTCAGAAGTATCTTAATAATGAATTTAGCTCAATATAGTTTTACTCTTAAACAGTAAAACCGGCCCTAGTAACTCTGTAAATATGGATTTCTTTGATTCAGAAGAGCGAATTAATTTTTTATCAATGAATCATTCTTCCCTTGTTTTGAATCTATTGACTTCAAAAAAGGGTCTTTTTGTGGCTGTAACCCACAAGGCCTTCTAATACACATTTACATTTCAAATAATGACTATAATGAGAAATATTTCAATTTCTTATGTTTTTACTCAAACAGTTTTATGGTCAAACCTTATGGTCATTGCCTTATTATATTATACATGTCTTATATATTTATGTATAGTATATTTTTACATCATACACTCCTGCTCAGTTCAAAGTTGTATATACTCGTGCATGTATATACAATTCCTTGAACTGATCACATAATTACTATGGATATTCCGTATGATGACGTTTATTTATTTTATTTATTCATCTATTTTTGTAAATATTACTAATTTTATTACCAATTAATCACCTAATAAATTTAACATGCATTTAGAATTAGCACCATTTATCTGAAGTCAAACTCAATCTTTAGCAAAAATGTAAAATTACATTGTTACATTACTTCAGAAAAACGCGCACTAAACCAATTCTTACATTGGCATTTTTCTATCACTATTTTCAAATACAGTTACTCATACTGTTTGTAAAACATACAGTTTTTCAATTATTCAGCGTCATGTTCGATAGCAATAGTTGCGAATTAATTTCTCCAAAACTAACAAACAGTCTTCGAATTTTTACTACAATATGTGTGATATTTTTGAAAGGGGAACCCCTCGTAGTTTTTCAGGTATTCAACAAATATTGTATAAATATTTTTATTCATTATTAATAATCAAGTTTAAACATGAGACGATATGAACTTAACTCCATGTATTATATATTCATCGCGAAAGTTACTTATACTGAATGTAGTTTATTTTAGGGTTATACGGTATTCGGTAAACCAGCCCGTAGTATTTACTTGCTTATTGAAAGACAAAACAAAAAGGAGTGTGTAATGCATTAAGTGCAAAAGTAATGGTTGTTAATGTTTATTAAACAAGAATAACAAAAAAAATATTCCCAATGATCGGTCAAAATTATATTAATGTAATAAATATAATATTACAATATATCAGGTTAATAACATACAACGAATATCCAACGTATATTCATAATCTTTGTTTTAGAATCGCAATCTGTGCGCGCGAGTTTTCCCTTTTTTATCAGAAAAACACTGGCAAGATTGAGTTTTAACAAAGACACGTTTATTTTCCTTTAGGTTTATATTAAAGTAAACAGATGACAAGTGAAACCGTATAATACATATGAGAAACTGACTAAACTATTATCTACTCTGGGCTTAAGTTATCTTATCTTATCTAAACGACAAGGGTTGTTTACGCATTCCGATGTAAGGGCCCCATGCGTGTTCCCATATCGATGTGAAACGTCCTGAGTTGATGCTGATATAATTATATATACACTATAACCTACCCCAATAAGTTCGTTAGTACTACAAATTGACCGTTGCGGCTGAAGTTGATGACTAGGCTTTGTTTAAAATTTAACAATTTATTGATCTAACGGCTGCTCTAAATCCAACAGTCAATGATATTAGGTGACATTAATAAGCAATAGCATAAAAAATACGTTGAGGATTGCACATTTCCTCCCTGCCTTTGACATATTATAATGTCAAGATTTAAAGAACATGAAAATAGAACTTGAATAAGACTGGTTAGCAGTAAACATAAAGATACAAGTATATAATGAATCTAAATACTAGTGTCTTTGTAATTATAAATGTTTCCAACTTTAGTCATTCACAGACGCGCACATACACGGAATTGACTTTTTTTTTCACTCACAGACACCGGTGCTGCGTCTCGTCGATGACTCCTGGCAAAACCGCTAACTTACGAATTGAACGTCTATAGGTTCCTTGGGTAGTACAAACATTTGCCACACGGACGAGTCCGTCAGGTCCTGGAAAAACCTCATCAATATGTCCCAGCTTCCAAACCATGGGTGGTGCGTTGTCATCCGCCATGAGTACTAGAGATCCGACTTTTACGTCACAGACAGGTCGGCACCATTTTCGCATTGATTGGAGTTGAGATGTAACTTCCAGGCTCCAACGTTTCCAGAAGTGTTGTTTTAATTTTTTAATTCTCTCCCAGCGGCTCAGTCGTGACTCCGGGATATCACTTACGTTGCATTCTGGAAGAGCTGTTAGACTTTCTCCAATAAGAAAGTGGGCTGGGGTTAATGGTTGAAGGTCTGAAGGGTCATTGGATAGGGGGGTGAGAGGACGGGAGTTCATGACTGTTTCAATTTGGGTCATAAGGGTTACCGCCTCTTCAAAAGTAAGGGTAGCTAGCGTTCATGGTGATTCTATTTAAATGGTACTTAGCTGATTTTACCAGTCTTTCCCATAGACCTCCAAAATTAGGTGATCTGGGTGGAATAAATTTCCAGATTATGTTTTCCCATAATAAATGAGACTGTATTTCCTTCTGTAAATCTTTATTAAGAAGGAATTTAGAAATTTCGTCAATTTGATGTTTAGCTCCCACAAAAGTCGTTGAGTTATCACAATAGATGTGCGAAACTTTGCCTCGTCTGGCACAAAATCGATTCAGTGCATTTAAAAAACATTCCGTGGTCAGGTTACTGACTACCTCTAAGTGTACCGCTCTTGTTACTAAACAGACAAACAGAGCGACCCAAGCTTTGACAATTTTTGGACTGCGCTTGCTTCCTTGTTTTAAATATATTGGACCGAAGTAATCCAAACCGACCTTTGTGAAGGGTCTACAAGGTATTAACCTATCTTTTGGCAAATCTCCCATATTTTGTTCTAATAATCGTGGAGACACACGAAAACATGTAATACATGAATGTATTATTTTTCTTAATTCGTCGCGGGCCCTAAGAGGCCAGTATTTAGTTCTTAAGGAAGCAAGAGTTTGTGAGGCTCCAGCGTGAAGCTGGAAGGAGATATGCTCCTTTTTTATAAGAAGTTTAATTATGTGAGGTTTACTGGGTAGTAGGAGGGGAAATTTTACATCAAATTTTAAAGGTGAATTACGTAATCTGCCGCCGAGTCTAATTAGCCCCTCGTTGTCGATAAAGGGGTCGAGCGAATATAGTTTATTAGTTTTTGGAACCGGCTGGCATTTTTGGAGTAATAAATATTCCTCCGCGAAATCAGACTTTTGTACGATTCGAATAATGGCATTATGAGACTCGATTAGCTCTTGATTGGACAAATATCCACTACGTTTAGTATTTCTTTCTCGAATATTATTTACGAATCTGAGACAGTACGCTAGGACGCGCTGTAGCTTGGTAGAAGATGAATATTTTGTGAGCAATGAAAAGGAAGTGACGATGGATGCTACTAGTGTATGTTTCCGCTTTTCTGGTAGAGGATTTGTCTCTATTGATGGCCTAAAACGATTTTCAGGCCAATCAGATATGTCTTGTCTTATAACAGAAAACTAGGGCCTTTCCAATATAACTTGTTGTTCATTTGCCGTGGATTAACCCCCCGAGAGATTAGGTCTGCGGGATTCATTTTGCCTTCTACATGATACCAATTTTTGATATTACTAAGATTTTGAATTTTTGACACCCTGTTAGCCACGAAAACTTGCCAGGTATTTGCATTACTATTCAAATAATGTAGGACGATCATGGAATCTGAGAAATAGTATTTATTCTTGGTGCTTATATTTATTTCCCTGCATACATTATCCATTAGTTCAGTTCCTAGCAATGCCGCACACAATTCTAGACGTGGTAGAGAAAGGACTTTGAGCGGGCTAACTCGCGATTTACTACAAATTAAGTTATTTGTAAATACGCCATTTCCAATCTTGGGTCTAGCGTATATTACGGCGCCGTACGCCCGTAAAGAAACATGGCATGACAAAACATTACAAGATCAGTTTCTGGATTTGCCCTTGGAGTTATTAGTCGCGGGATCTTTATTTCCGTTAAAAATTCGAGTTCTCTAACGTATTTAATCCATTCATTTTCAATATTCTGTGAGACTGGTTCGTCCCAGCCTAATTTTAATGCCCATAATTCTTGCATTAAGATTTTTGCTTTTATAACAATAGGCGATATACCACCCAGAGGGTCGTAAATTTTTGCGATAGAACTAAGAATTGATCTTTTACTTAAAGTTTTAGTAGATATATTTGCTTCAGTGCGATAGTTAAGATTGTCGCTAGACGGATCCCACCATAAACCGAGTATCCTAGCCGCTTTTGTTTTATTGAGATCGATCATCTCATCCCGATCATATATCTATGAATGTGGCACAATTTTCTACTTTGATAATTTAAATCCTCCGCGACCTAGGATATCTACCAGCTGATTGCGTAATTCGATCCCGTCTCGGACGCTGCTTGACCCTGTTAAAATATCGTCCATAAATCTATCATTTTTTATGGCTCTGGTAGCCTTCGGAAATTAATTTTCTACTTCTGATGCTAATTGTTCTACGCAACGCAGAGCCGTATACGGAGAGTAAGTAAGCCCGAAAACAAGTCTAGTAAGCCGGTATTTCTTCATTGGTTCGTTCTCGCTAAACCGCCAAAATAATTGTTGAACATTTGTGTCTTCCTGATCAATTTTTATTTGTAAAAACATGCTTTCCATGTCACATGATATGACTACCTGATCAGTACGAAATCTGATTAATATCCAAAAAGAGTCGTTTTGTATGTTTGGGCCTGTCATTAGATTATCATTGAGACTCAAACCGTTACTTGATTTAGCTGAACCGTCGTATACTATTCTAATCTTAGAATTGTTGGGGTCGCGTTTAAATACCCCATTGTGTGGCAAAAAGAAATGATTTTCGTTTTCGGTTTTATCAGGTATTACTTCTTCTAAATACCCTTTTTCAAGTAAGTCGTTTATTGCTTTGGAATACAATTATTTATGTGTCGTCTCTCCTAAATTTTCTTTCTAAAAAGGTGAATCGTTTCATTGCATTTTGAGACGAGTTTCCGAGATTCACTTTGTTACCTTTAAATGGTAGTTTAACGATAAATCTTCCGTCGTAAGGATCACGGCGATAAGTATCTAAAAAGTGATCTTCGCATTCGATTTCTTCACTAGACGTATTACAATAGACAGGTGCTATGTTTTCCTGAACCCAAAAGCGTTCTAATAATTCATTTAAGTTGTTTGTGTGGTTTTTGATAAATATAAATGTTGTTCCGATAACTTCTATCGGAACAACATTTATATTTATCAAAACTTCTTCTATGTATTCTATCGATACAAAAGAGAGACCAAAAGTTTTCGGCCCCCAGCACTAGATCAATAGGACCGTTTTCATTAAAATTTGGGTCAGCTAGCTGTGTATTTTCCGGAATATTTAAACTACTTTTGTCAAAGGACTCTGTTGGAAGATTCGCTGTTACACTTTCTAATATGCAGCAGTCAACGGAAGTTTCATAATTTTGATACAACGACCGAAAGACCACTTTCGCTGTTTGTACAGTATTGTTACAGGTTTCGTTTACACCCGATATAGATAGATACATCTTGCCTTTTCGTCCTTAAATTTAATAATTTGCACATTAATTTCGATAATATATTAACTTGTGATCCCCCATATCTAATAAGACCATTATTCAAATCCATTACTTTTGTTAGTTGGACCGGCTCCGAATCCAATATGTTTTCAAGTTATATGGTATCTTGTATGGTAATTTAGTTTACCCATAATTACCATAGTTAGGATAGCATCCCAACCTTGATACCTAGGTTTATCGGGATACCTAAAACCTTGAGCGCTTCTAAATCATTTGTAATATCACCAATGAGTTTTTGTAGTGAATCAGACGAGCATTTACTTATTTCTGGGCAATTTAGTATAGCTTGTACATGAGTTTGTGTAATAAGACGTGTGTTTTTATATCGTTTTTTTAAAATTGACCAAGCCGATTGATAATTCTCACTTGATACTGATAACGACTCAACGGAGCGTGCTGCTTCGCCTTTTAAACATGATTTTAGGTAATGAATTTTTTTATAATCGTCTAGTGAGTTGTTTTGGTGAATTAAACTTTGGAATGCATCGTAAAACGGCAACCATTCTGTATGTTTGCCCGAAAAGGTTGGTAAATTTATTACCGGTAGCTTAACGTTAAATTGAGGAATAGTTGTAGAAGCATTATTATTTGGGATATTATTCACCCGGCTGTTAGACAGGATGGGAGAATTTGCTTCAAGTAGAGTTTGCAGTTGACTAAGTGTACTAAACCATGATTTTCCGAAAATACTTACTTCAGAAAGATCGGTTTCAGATACGTCGGATGCATTGCTAACCCATGCATCTCCTTCCGAAGTGTCCTGATAACACATTATGTCGATGTTAATGTTTTCAAATGAGCCAGTCGGTATATAGGTCAATTTGAACCAAGCAGTTATTTGTTTTAACGTTATCAAACGAGGGTATCGGATTTCTTAAGAGGAAATCGGCATGTGTCATGCGCTTACCTTGGCGATAAACTATTTCGGTGTCAAATGACTGTAAAAATGTCCACCAGCGATAAACGCGGGGAGTTAAATCTTTTTTTTTATTGCGAGAAGCCTTTGACGAATTAAAATCTGTAACAACTGTAAAATGTGTTGAAACTAACAAATGACGAAAATATTTTATTGATTTAACGACCGCTAAGGTTTCAAGTTCGTAAGAATGATATCGAGTTCTGTTTTTGTAGTTCGTTTACTAAAATAAGAAACAACATGCAGTCTTGAATTATTTTTTTGAAATAATATGGCGCCGTACCCATCGTCACTGGCGTCAGTACGGTTTATTTTTTGGTCATTAATTAGAGGATACCTCTCTGATACCGTATTAGTTATTTTTATACTTAGATAACAACTCACAGAGATTTGGTTTTTCCTTACCTGCCATATCAGTAGCAATTAATGAAAAATCTACTGGTGTTGATTTACCACAAACAAAGACATTCATTACCGGCTCAAGTGTTAAACCAGAAGGATCTAGATCCTTCTGGAATAACACTTGAGCCGGTACGGCAATATTTTGTCGCAATAGATCTTTTCCAATAATGACTGGCCTTGATTAATGTTATCTGGAACTATGTGATACAAAATTTCAACCTTTAAATTTTGAATTTCTACAATCGATAATATTGGCTTTGATCAAGTGAAGGATTACAAATTATATATTACTTCGTCCATTTTTTCCCATTCCTCCGGTTTTCTAATCGTTTTTCATCTTTGGTACAGTATATAACACCTACAGAAAACCAAATCTGATTTATCGGTTGGTTGTCTTGTTAGAAGTTTACCATATATTAAATTCGCTAGTTCTTTACTTTCTTCTGAAAGAGAGGCAACCTTCATTTTCATCAGCAATGCCATTTAAGGACACTAATCTATTAAGCCTTTTGCCATTAAGATGGTTTGAAATACTTTCACGAACTAATGAGCAGTCAGAGCCGGTATCAAACAAAATTAGAAAGGTCTCACCAGATTTTAACTGAAGTATTCCCTGCGGCAAAGGTGTGGCCTCGCAAAAGTTCACTTGCTTTTCTTGACTCGGCTTCGAAGCTGTCTCGTATTACTTGTTGGGGAACTGGGGTGAAATGTGACCAAATTTGTCACACGTATAACATCCTTCTCATCTTTGTCTTGACGGAATCGACTTGGGCTAGGTTTACCATACTTCAGGTATCGGCAGGTGTGTGCTTTATGTCCCTGTCGATTGCAATTATGACATCGTCCAGAAAGAGACGTTGAAGTTATTCTTGAGGGGTGAATTGTTAAAGTTGGACTGGTATGATGACCAGTCGGATATAGTGCCGACCGTTTTATGAATTTTCCCTCCATCTTTTTGAAGCTTGGAAACAACTGATGAAGTGAGCAAGGACACTCTTTCACTTTCTCTTTCTCGAATTAGTGTTAATGCTGTCTCTGGATGCTATGCAAATGATCCTCCATAGTAACTTCTTCAGGCGCAATGTCAGTCCGACCGAGCACAGCCTCGGCTAATTATTCAAGGGGGCTTATGCGTCTTTGGAATATGGCTAAGAATTTAGCACGGAGCGCCATTCAGGACTTTTTCGTTGATTTTGCAGATATCAGCCAATTAGCAGCTTCTCCTTCTAAAGCGTCGGCAATGGTCAAAGCGATTTCTATATCGCTGGGATGACAAGTTTCCACCCATAAATCAACAAATTCACAGCAGCACAGCAACAAATTTTTCTGCGAAGGATCAAATTTCGGCAATTTAACTTGTTCAACATTAATCGAGGTAGTATGTTCGTTCATGAAGGTCCCTGAAGGTCCAGGTTCTCTTATTTCCTGTCGCAGTTGTTGACTCTCCTTCAAAAGACCAGTGGCTTCTGTTTCGTTTTGTTCCATTTCTATTTCTGGATGCTCTTCGGCTTGTGAAAGTTTGTTGTTCTTGACTTTGTTCTGCTCGCCAGAGGAAAATATCCCCGGTTTTCTGTATATTTATTCTACTTATTTATTAAACTTAGTAATTAATGTGTAAACATTCTCCAAAAAAGGGCTTATAACGCGAGAGGTAGAGAGAAGGATGGAGATGCTAGCTTGTCACGTCTCATCGGATATCAAGTATTATTAGAGTAGCCACGTTTGTGAGAGGGTGACCTTATTTGAAGTGAATTGTATGTCAATGGGCGAATATTTCAATAAATTGTATTATGTTGACGTAAATCGTAATTACTAAGTACTATCCCAATAAATCGTTTACAATTAGAAGCGGTGAGATAGGGTTTACGCGCCGATTATGATTGTGTTGCACCTAATTTAGTGCTCCGTTTATTCAGTAAAGTGACTGTATTTTTAAAGTGTTATAACCGAGATTGTGACCCTCTATGGACCATATTTCGGCGTAAAACGATAAGTACTTTATATCATAATTTTTTTTTAATTATAAAAGCAGTAATTATATAGTTGTGCATTTACATGTAATCAGTGATTTTCGTGGCCAACCCCTAAGGTGACTAAGTGTGTTTAGACTATTTATCTATTTAGACTATCTAAATCTCGACCGAATTCGATGCTTAACCATAACAGCTACAGTGACTTTTTATTTTAAAATTAAATATCTTTGATAAAACGCGGAATAACCTTAATAGGCTTTTGTTTTCGTACGATTTTGTGCGTATAGCATTAATAACTTAATATACGGGGCGATACAAAAGTAATTGAACTATAATAATAAGTGGGAAATAATACAAGTTCTTTATCAGAATAAAGTGGGACGCCGAAGATCTAGCTCTTCTTCAGTTTCCAATAGTTCAAGTTCTAGTTCACGGGGGTATCATTATAAAAGAGACAAAAAGAGTCAAAATAAATAAAACAAATCGTCGAAGGAAAGAACTAGTAAAGTCTATATAACGGATGCATCCACAAGTCATTGCTCTGAAAATGCTTCCCTTATGGAATCACGGTTAGATCGATTAGAATCGTTAGTGGAAAGGCTGGTTCAGCAAGGATCTTTTTCCGGCTCATTAGGGCAAAAATATTTTGGAAAACCAGAATGTATCCCTAAATTTACACCTAGAAATGCGAATCTCTCGGCAATGAAATGGATACAAAAGATTGAGCAGTTAGCAAGAATTAATAATTGGGATGAACACACTAAAATATTTCACATGCAGAGTCGATTGTGTGGACTCGCACGTAAGTGGTATGACAATCTGCCATTGTGTCAATTAAGTTGGAGCAAATGGAAAACTTTGCTACTGAAGACATTTCTTGAACACTAAAATTTTGCAAATTTATTGAGAAACTTGGTAAATAGATACAAGCAACCTTCGGAAACATGAGACAAATACTATTTTGATAAAATGAATCTCATTAGTGACTATGAAATTTGTGGCAAAGAAGCATCTTGTGGCATCTTGTCTAATAGATGGTATAAGAGACCCTACAATTCAGGCCGGCGCAACAGCAGGTAGATACAATGATCCGAATGAATTATACGATGAATATTTACCTGCTGAAATCGGATCCTGAACGATCTCTCACAGGACGAAAACGAACGCAATCAAGACCATTTAAACGCAAGCACAACGAAATTATGCCCAAGAACGTGAAGGACGGTTTCAATAATGAGCAGCGTTGCTACAATTGCAAGGGAAAGGGTCATTACGCTCATAAATGTCTGAAGCCAAAAGTGCAGTGTACGATCTGCAAATGTTTAGGCCATGTAGCTGCAGATTGTCGCAAAACTATTATAAATTAAACTATGAAGCCATTTTCTCGTCAATCAAATGATCAGTATTTATTTGATTGTTTCATAAATGGAAGTTTACGAGAGCATACGTAGACTCTGGTTGTGGAGGTGTACTGAGAAGAGAAGAAGACGCTGTTACCCTTGGAGTATATTCTTCACCTAGTGATGTACGTGGTTACGGTGGAGTGACTATTATTGGAGGTACTGAGGTCTTTATCAAGGTGACCGAGCTGAAGTAACAGTGAAGGCACTAATCGCTCCAAATAATATATAGGATGTTTTTGTTATGATTGGACAGCCTTTTTGAATAATCTGTGATAGTAACAAAGTTAAGCGTTTTACAGTATCATTATGATCAGCTAGCACAAAGTAATGGCCAAATCCATTCAGTTTTAGACCCGAAGTTTTTATGATAGTATTTGGGGAATGTAGTAAGTTTGCTCTCTACAGAAGATGATTTAACTACAGTGTTAAATCTACCACCTAAGAAAATTTCGCTGTGTGCGAAGGACCTTAACCATTTTCCCACCAAGGATGACTGCCGTAGTAGCTGTAACATGTCGAAACGTCATGACTGGGGATGTTTATATTCGTGGCGGTCTGTGGCCAGTACCCGGGTGTGAATACTATGTTGATGAATGCATCACAAGGGGACAAAACGGCTATTTGACGATAAGGTATCTGTCTGCACAAGAACTCAAGGTGAGTACCACTCAAATTATAGCTCGTTGTGTACCTTGTTTTTAGGATAAGTCGTTAAATGTATTCGACTGCTCTGCAGCACTACGAAACAGAGAGCCTAATAATGAAGTGTCGGTATTAAATATCTTTGATAAAACGCGGAATAACCTTAATAGGCTTTTGTTTTCGTACGATTTTGTGCGTATAGCATTAATAACTTAATATACGGGGCGATACAAAAGTAATTGAACTATAATAATAAATGGGAAATAATACAAGTTCTGTATCAGAATAAAGTGGGACGCCGAAGATCTAGCTCTTCTTCAGTTTCCAATAGTTCAAGTTCTAGTTCACGGGGGTATCATTATAAAAGAGACAAAAACCCGATTACTACAGAGCCGATTTCAGCAAATCGGGTATGTAGGAAATGTAAAAACACCTGTGCATCCTCGCCCAGTTCGTTCTGCGGAAAACAATGCTGTTGTTCGCGATAGTGTAGCAGAATAGCCGTCAGTCAACCTCGACTCGTCGTCGTGCCCAACAATTGAACATCTCACGAACATCAGTGATGCGAATATTGAATAAAGATTAGAATTTACACGCTTACAAGGTTCAATTGTCTCAAAAGCTGAAGCCTACTGACCATTTCAAGCATCGTCAACACGCCGAATTGTTGGTTGAACAGACAGAAGTGAATGGTGATTTTACAAAGAAAATCATCTTCAGCAACGAGGCACACTTTCACCTCAGTGGATTCGTTAACAAGCAGACTTGCCGCATTTGGCAAATGAGAATGGCGAAGAAAAGTGATCGTTGAAAAGCCGATGCATCCACAAAGAGGGACTGTTTGGTGCGGTTTATGGGTTGGCGGCATCATCGGGCCGTACTTCTTCGGAAATGAGGTCGGCCAAGCAGTTACCGTGAATGGTGTTTGCTATCACGAGTAGATAACGGTCTTCTTGTGGCCAGAAATTTAGGATATGGACCTGGACGATATGTGGTTCCAACAGGATGGTGCTACATGCCACACAGCCAACGAAACCCGATTACTACAGAGCCGATTTCAGCAAATCGGGTATGTAGGAAATGTGAAAAAACCTGTGCATGCTCGCCCAGTTCGTTCTGCGGAAAACATTGCTATTGTTCGCGATAGTGTAGCAGAATAGCCGTCAGTCAACCTCGACTCGTCGTAGTGCCCAACAATTGAACATCTCACGAACATCACTGATGCGAATTTTGAATAAGGATTAGAATTTACACGCTTACAAGGTTCAACTGACTCAAGAGCTGAAGCCTACTGACCATTTCAAGCGTCGTCACTACGCCGAATGGTTGGTTGAACAGACAGAAGTGAATGGTGACTTTACAAAGAAAATCATCTTCAGCGACGAGGCACACTTTCACCTCAGTGGATTCGTTAACAAGCAGAATTGCCGCCGCATTTGGGCAAAGAGAATCCCCGAGTGAATGTTGAAAAGCCGATGCATCCACAGGGAGTGACTGTTTGGTGCGGTTTATAGGCTGGCGGCATCATCGGGCCGTACTTCTTCGAAAATGAGGTCGGCCAAGCAGTTACCGTGAATGGTGTTTGCTATTGCGAGATGATAACGGACTTCTTGTGGCCAGAAATTGAGGATAGGGACCTGGAAGATATGCGGTTCCAACAGGATGGTGCTACTTGCCACACAGCCAACGAAAGCCGATTACTACAGACCCGATTTCAGCAAATCGGGTCTGTAGGAAATGTGAAAGAAAACACCTGTGCATGCTCGCCCAGTTCGTTCTGCGGAAAACATTGCTGTTGTTCGCGATAGTGTAGCAGAGTAGCCGTCAGTCAACCTCGACTCGTCGTCGTGCCCCACAATTGAACATCTCACGAACATCACTGATGCGAATATTGAATAAAGAGTAGAATTTACACGCTTACAAGGTTCAATTGTCTCAAAAGCTGAAGCCTACTGACCATTTCAAGCGTCGTCAATACGCCGAATGGTTGGTTGAACAGACAGAAGTGAATGGTGACTTTACAAAGAAAATCATCTTCAGCGACGAGGCACACCTTCACCTCGGTGGATTCGTTAACAAGCAGATTTGCCGCATTTGAGCAAATGAGAATCCACGAGTGATAGTTGAAAAGCGGATGTATCCACAAAGAGTGACTGTTTGGTGCGGTTTATGGCCTGGCGGCATCATCGGGCCGTACTTCTTCGGAAATGAGGTCGGCCAAGCAGTTACCGTGAATGGTGTTTGCTATTGCGAGATGATAATGGACTTCTTGTGGCCAGAAATTGAGGATAGGGACCTGGACGATATGTGGTTCCAACAGGATGGTGCTACTTGCCACACAGACAACGAAACCCGATTACTACAGACCCGATTTCAGCAAATCGGGTCTGTAGGAAATGTGAAAACACCTGTGCATACTCGCCCAGTTCGTTCTGCGGAAAACAATGCTGTTGTTCGCGATAGTGTAGCAGAATAGCCGTCAGTCAACCTCGACTCGTCGTCGTGCCCAACAATTGAACATCTCACGAACATCAGTGATGCGAATATTGAATAAAGATTAGAATTTACACGCTTACAAGGTTCAATTGACTCAAAAGCTGAAGCCTACTGACCATTTCAAGCGTCGTCAATACGCCGAATGGTTGGTTGAACAGACAGAAGTGAATGGTGACTTTACAAAGAAAATCGTCTTCAGCGACGAGGCACACTTTCACCTCAGTGGATTAGTTAACAAGCAGAATTGCCGCATTTGGGCAAATGAGAATCCCCGAGTGAATGTTGAAAAGCCGATGCATCCACAAGGAGTGACTGTTTGGTGCGGTTTATGAGCTGGCGGCATCATAGGGCCGTACTTCTACGAAAATGAGGTCGGCCAAGCAGTTACCGTGAATGGTGTATACTATTGCGAGATGATAACGGACTTCTTGTGGCCAGACATTGAGGATAGGGACCTGGACAATATGTGGTTCCAACAGGATAGTGCTACTTGCCACACAGACAACGAAACCCGATTACTTCAGACCCGATTTCAGCATATCGGGTCTGTAGGAAATGTGAAAACACCTGTGCATGCTCGCCCAGTTCGTTCTGCGGAAAACATTGCTGTTGTTCGCGATAGTGTAGCAGAATAGCCGTCAACCTCGACTCGTCGTCGTGCCCAACAATTGAACATCTCACGAACATCACTGATGCGAATATTGAATAAAGATTAGAATTTACACGCTTACAAGGTTCAATTGACTCAAGAGCTGAAGCCTACTGACCATTTCAAGCGTCGTCAATACGCCGAATGGTTGGTTGAACAGACAGAAGTGAATGGTGACTTTACAAAGAAAATCGTCTTCAGCGACGAGGCACACTTTCACCTCAGTCGATTCGTTAACAAGCAGAATTGCCGCATTTGGGCAAATGAGAATCCCCGATTGAATGTTGAAAAGCCGATGCATCCACAAGGAGTGACTGTTTGGTGCGGTTTAAGGGCTGGCGGCATCATCGGGCCGTACTTCTTCGAAAATGAGGTCGGCCAAGCAGTTACCATGAATGGTGGTTGCTATCGCGAGATGATAACGGACTTCTTGTGGCCAGAAATTGAGGATATGGACCTGGACGATATGGGGTTCCAATAGGATGGTGCTACTTGCTACACAGCCAACGAAACCCGATTACTACAGACCCGATTTCAGCAAATCGTGTCTGTAGGAAATGTGAAAACACCTGTGCATGCTCGCCCAGTTCAATCTGAGGAAAACATTGCTGTTGTTCGCGATAATGTAGCCGTCAGTCAACCTCGACTCGTCGTCGTGCCCAACAATTGAACATCTCACTAACATCACTGATGCGAATTTTGAATAAAGATTAGAATTTACACGCTTACAAGGTTCAACTGACTCAAGAGCTGAAGCCTACTGACCATTTCAAGCGTCGTCACTACGCCGAATGGTTGGTTGAACAGACAGAAGTGAATGGTGACTTTACAAAGAAAATCATCTTGAGCGACGAGGCACACTTTCACCTCAGTGGATTCGTTAACAAGCAGAATTGCCGCATTTGGCAAATGAGAATCCACGAGTCATCGTTGAAAAGCCGATGTATCCACAAAGAGTGACTGTTTGGTGCGGTTTATGGGCTGACGGTATCATCGGGCCGTACTTCTTGGAAAATGAGTTCGGCCAAGCAGTTACCGTGAATGGTGTTTGCTATCGCGAGATGATAACGGACTTCTTGTGGCCAGAAATTGAGGATATGGACATGGACGATATGCGGTTCCAACAGGATGGTGCTACTTGCCACACAGCCAAAGAAAGTCGATTACTACAGACCCGATTTCAGCAAATCGGGTCTGTAGGAAATGTGAAACACCTGTGCATGCTCGCCAAGTTCGTTTTGCGAAAAACATTGCTGTTGTTCGCGATAGTGTAGTAGAATAGCGGTTAGTCAACCTCGACCCGTTGTCGTGCCCAACAATTGAACATCTCACGAACATCACTGATGCGAATATTGAATAAAGATTATAATTTACACGCTTACAAGGTTCAATTGACTCAAGAGCTGAAGCCTACTCACCATTTCAAGCGTCCACAACACGCCGAATGGTTGTTTGAACAGACAGAAGTGAATGGTGACTTTAAAAAGAAAATCATCCTCAGCGACGAGGCACACTTTCACCTCAGTGGATTTGTTAACAAGCAGATTTGCCGCATTTGAGCAAATGAGAATCCACGAGTGATAGTTGAAAAGCGGATGTATCCACAAAGAGTGACTGTTTGGTGCGGTATATGGGCTGGCGGCATCATCGGGCCGTACTTCTTCGAAAATGAGGTCGGCCAAGCAGTTACCGTGAATGGTGTTTGCTATTGCGAGATGATAACGGACTTCTTGTGGCCAGAAATTGAGGATAGGGACCTGGAAGATATGCGGTTCCAACAGGATGGTGCTACTTGCCACACAGCCAACGAAAGCCGATTACTACAGACCCGATTTCAGCAAATCGGGTCTGTAGGAAATGTGAAAGAAAACACCTGTGCATGCTCGCCCAGTTCGTTCTGCGGAAAACATTGCTGTTGTTCGCGATAGTGTAGCAGAGTAGCCGTCAGTCAACCTCGACTCGTCGTCGTGCCCCACAATTGAACATCTCACGAACATCACTGATGCGAATATTGAATAAAGAGTAGAATTTACACGCTTACAAGGTTCAATTGTCTCAAAAGCTGAAGCCTACTGACCATTTCAAGCGTCGTCAATACGCCGAATGGTTGGTTGAACAGACAGAAGTGAATGGTGACTTTACAAAGAAAATCATCTTCAGCGACGAGGCACACCTTCACCTCGGTGGATTCGTTAACAAGCAGATTTGCCGCATTTGAGCAAATGAGAATCCACGAGTGATAGTTGAAAAGCGGATGTATCCACAAAGAGTGACTGTTTGGTGCGGTTTATGGCCTGGCGGCATCATCGGGCCGTACTTCTTCGGAAATGAGGTCGGCCAAGCAGTTACCGTGAATGGTGTTTGCTATTGCGAGATGATAATGGACTTCTTGTGGCCAGAAATTGAGGATAGGGACCTGGACGATATGTGGTTCCAACAGGATGGTGCTACTTGCCACACAGACAACGAAACCCGATTACTACAGACCCGATTTCAGCAAATCGGGTCTGTAGGAAATGTGAAAACACCTGTGCATACTCGCCCAGTTCGTTCTGCGGAAAACAATGCTGTTGTTCGCGATAGTGTAGCAGAATAGCCGTCAGTCAACCTCGACTCGTCGTCGTGCCCAACAATTGAACATCTCACGAACATCAGTGATGCGAATATTGAATAAAGATTAGAATTTACACGCTTACAAGGTTCAATTGACTCAAAAGCTGAAGCCTACTGACCATTTCAAGCGTCGTCAATACGCCGAATGGTTGGTTGAACAGACAGAAGTGAATGGTGACTTTACAAAGAAAATCGTCTTCAGCGACGAGGCACACTTTCACCTCAGTGGATTAGTTAACAAGCAGAATTGCCGCATTTGGGCAAATGAGAATCCCCGAGTGAATGTTGAAAAGCCGATGCATCCACAAGGAGTGACTGTTTGGTGCGGTTTATGAGCTGGCGGCATCATAGGGCCGTACTTCTACGAAAATGAGGTCGGCCAAGCAGTTACCGTGAATGGTGTATACTATTGCGAGATGATAACGGACTTCTTGTGGCCAGACATTGAGGATAGGGACCTGGACAATATGTGGTTCCAACAGGATAGTGCTACTTGCCACACAGACAACGAAACCCGATTACTTCAGACCCGATTTCAGCAAATCGGGTCTGTAGGAAATGTGAAAACACCTGTGCATGCTCGCCCAGTTCGTTCTGCGGAAAACATTGCTGTTGTTCGCGATAGTGTAGCAGAATAGCCGTCAACCTCGACTCGTCGTCGTGCCCAACAATTGAACATCTCACGAACATCACTGATGCGAATATTGAATAAAGATTAGAATTTACACGCTTACAAGGTTCAATTGACTCAAGAGCTGAAGCCTACTGACCATTTCAAGCGTCGTCAATACGCCGAATGGTTGGTTGAACAGACAGAAGTGAATGGTGACTTTACAAAGAAAATCGTCTTCAGCGACGAGGCACACTTTCACCTCAGTCGATTCGTTAACAAGCAGAATTGCCGCATTTGGGCAAATGAGAATCCCCGATTGAATGTTGAAAAGCCGATGCATCCACAAGGAGTGACTGTTTGGTGCGGTTTATGGGCTGGCGGCATCATCGGGCCGTACTTCTTCGAAAATGAGGTCGGCCAAGCAGTTACCATGAATGGTGGTTGCTATCGCGAGATGATAACGGACTTCTTGTGGCCAGAAATTGAGGATATGGACCTGGACGATATGGGGTTCCAATAGGATGGTGCTACTTGCTACACAGCCAACGAAACCCGATTACTACAGACCCGATTTCAGCAAATCGTGTCTGTAGGAAATGTGAAAACACCTGTGCATGCTCGCCCAGTTCAATCTGAGGAAAACATTGCTGTTGTTCGCGATAATGTAGCCGTCAGTCAACCTCGACTCGTCGTCGTGCCCAACAATTGAACATCTCACTAACATCACTGATGCGAATTTTGAATAAAGATTAGAATTTACACGCTTACAAGGTTCAACTGACTCAAGAGCTGAAGCCTACTGACCATTTCAAGCGTCGTCACTACGCCGAATGGTTGGTTGAACAGACAGAAGTGAATGGTGACTTTACAAAGAAAATCATCTTGAGCGACGAGGCACACTTTCACCTCAGTGGATTCGTTAACAAGCAGAATTGCCGCATTTGGCAAATGAGAATCCACGAGTCATCGTTGAAAAGCCGATGTATCCACAAAGAGTGACTGTTTGGTGCGGTTTATGGGCTGACGGTATCATCGGGCCGTACTTCTTGGAAAATGAGTTCGGCCAAGCAGTTACCGTGAATGGTGTTTGCTATCGCGAGATGATAACGGACTTCTTGTGGCCAGAAATTGAGGATATGGACATGGACGATATGCGGTTCCAACAGGATGGTGCTACTTGCCACACAGCCAAAGAAAGTCGATTACTACAGACCCGATTTCAGCAAATCGGGTCTGTAGGAAATGTGAAACACCTGTGCATGCTCGCCAAGTTCGTTTTGCGAAAAACATTGCTGTTGTTCGCGATAGTGTAGTAGAATAGCGGTTAGTCAACCTCGACCCGTTGTCGTGCCCAACAATTGAACATCTCACGAACATCACTGATGCGAATATTGAATAAAGATTATAATTTACACGCTTACAAGGTTCAATTGACTCAAGAGCTGAAGCCTACTCACCATTTCAAGCGTCCACAACACGCCGAATGGTTGTTTGAACAGACAGAAGTGAATGGTGACTTTAAAAAGAAAATCATCCTCAGCGACGAGGCACACTTTCACCTCAGTGGATTTGTTAACAAGCAGATTTGCCGCATTTGAGCAAATGAGAATCCACGAGTGATAGTTGAAAAGCGGATGTATCCACAAAGAGTGACTGTTTGGTGCGGTATATGGGCTGGCGGCATCATCGGGCCGTACTTCTTCGAAAATGAGGTCGGCCAAGCAGTTACCGTGAATGGTGTTTGCTATTGCGAGATGATAACGGACTTCTTGTGGCCAGAAATTGAGGATAGGGACCTGGAAGATATGCGGTTCCAACAGGATGGTGCTACTTGCCACACAGCCAACGAAAGCCGATTACTACAGACCCGATTTCAGCAAATCGGGTCTGTAGGAAATGTGAAAGAAAACACCTGTGCATGCTCGCCCAGTTCGTTCTGCGGAAAACATTGCTGTTGTTCGCGATAGTGTAGCAGAGTAGCCGTCAGTCAACCTCGACTCGTCGTCGTGCCCCACAATTGAACATCTCACGAACATCACTGATGCGAATATTGAATAAAGAGTAGAATTTACACGCTTACAAGGTTCAATTGTCTCAAAAGCTGAAGCCTACTGACCATTTCAAGCGTCGTCAATACGCCGAATGGTTGGTTGAACAGACAGAAGTGAATGGTGACTTTACAAAGAAAATCATCTTCAGCGACGAGGCACACCTTCACCTCGGTGGATTCGTTAACAAGCAGATTTGCCGCATTTGAGCAAATGAGAATCCACGAGTGATAGTTGAAAAGCGGATGTATCCACAAAGAGTGACTGTTTGGTGCGGTTTATGGCCTGGCGGCATCATCGGGCCGTACTTCTTCGGAAATGAGGTCGGCCAAGCAGTTACCGTGAATGGTGTTTGCTATTGCGAGATGATAATGGACTTCTTGTGGCCAGAAATTGAGGATAGGGACCTGGACGATATGTGGTTCCAACAGGATGGTGCTACTTGCCACACAGACAACGAAACCCGATTACTACAGACCCGATTTCAGCAAATCGGGTCTGTAGGAAATGTGAAAACACCTGTGCATACTCGCCCAGTTCGTTCTGCGGAAAACAATGCTGTTGTTCGCGATAGTGTAGCAGAATAGCCGTCAGTCAACCTCGACTCGTCGTCGTGCCCAACAATTGAACATCTCACGAACATCAGTGATGCGAATATTGAATAAAGATTAGAATTTACACGCTTACAAGGTTCAATTGACTCAAAAGCTGAAGCCTACTGACCATTTCAAGCGTCGTCAATACGCCGAATGGTTGGTTGAACAGACAGAAGTGAATGGTGACTTTACAAAGAAAATCGTCTTCAGCGACGAGGCACACTTTCACCTCAGTGGATTAGTTAACAAGCAGAATTGCCGCATTTGGGCAAATGAGAATCCCCGAGTGAATGTTGAAAAGCCGATGCATCCACAAGGAGTGACTGTTTGGTGCGGTTTATGAGCTGGCGGCATCATAGGGCCGTACTTCTACGAAAATGAGGTCGGCCAAGCAGTTACCGTGAATGGTGTATACTATTGCGAGATGATAACGGACTTCTTGTGGCCAGACATTGAGGATAGGGACCTGGACAATATGTGGTTCCAACAGGATAGTGCTACTTGCCACACAGACAACGAAACCCGATTACTTCAGACCCGATTTCAGCAAATCGGGTCTGTAGGAAATGTGAAAACACCTGTGCATGCTCGCCCAGTTCGTTCTGCGGAAAACATTGCTGTTGTTCGCGATAGTGTAGCAGAATAGCCGTCAACCTCGACTCGTCGTCGTGCCCAACAATTGAACATCTCACGAACATCACTGATGCGAATATTGAATAAAGATTAGAATTTACACGCTTACAAGGTTCAATTGACTCAAGAGCTGAAGCCTACTGACCATTTCAAGCGTCGTCAATACGCCGAATGGTTGGTTGAACAGACAGAAGTGAATGGTGACTTTACAAAGAAAATCGTCTTCAGCGACGAGGCACACTTTCACCTCAGTCGATTCGTTAACAAGCAGAATTGCCGCATTTGGGCAAATGAGAATCCCCGATTGAATGTTGAAAAGCCGATGCATCCACAAGGAGTGACTGTTTGGTGCGGTTTATGGGCTGGCGGCATCATCGGGCCGTACTTCTTCGAAAATGAGGTCGGCCAAGCAGTTACCATGAATGGTGGTTGCTATCGCGAGATGATAACGGACTTCTTGTGGCCAGAAATTGAGGATATGGACCTGGACGATATGGGGTTCCAATAGGATGGTGCTACTTGCTACACAGCCAACGAAACCCGATTACTACAGACCCGATTTCAGCAAATCGTGTCTGTAGGAAATGTGAAAACACCTGTGCATGCTCGCCCAGTTCAATCTGAGGAAAACATTGCTGTTGTTCGCGATAATGTAGCCGTCAGTCAACCTCGACTCGTCGTCGTGCCCAACAATTGAACATCTCACTAACATCACTGATGCGAATTTTGAATAAAGATTAGAATTTACACGCTTACAAGGTTCAACTGACTCAAGAGCTGAAGCCTACTGACCATTTCAAGCGTCGTCACTACGCCGAATGGTTGGTTGAACAGACAGAAGTGAATGGTGACTTTACAAAGAAAATCATCTTGAGCGACGAGGCACACTTTCACCTCAGTGGATTCGTTAACAAGCAGAATTGCCGCATTTGGCAAATGAGAATCCACGAGTCATCGTTGAAAAGCCGATGTATCCACAAAGAGTGACTGTTTGGTGCGGTTTATGGGCTGACGGTATCATCGGGCCGTACTTCTTGGAAAATGAGTTCGGCCAAGCAGTTACCGTGAATAGTGTTTGCTATCGCGAGATGATAACGGACTTCTTGTGGCCAGAAATTGAGGATATGGACATGGACGATATGCGGTTCCAACAGGATGGTGCTACTTGCCACACAGCCAAAGAAAGTCGATTACTACAGACCCGATTTCAGCAAATCGGGTCTGTAGGAAATGTGAAACACCTGTGCATGCTCGCCAAGTTCGTTCTGCGAAAAACATTGCTGTTGTTCGCGATAGTGTAGTAGAATAGCGGTTAGTCAACCTCGACCCGTTGTTGTGCCCAACAATTGAACATCTCACGAACATCACTGATGCGAATATTGAATAAAGATTATAATTTACACGCTTACAAGGTTCAATTGACTCAAGAGCTGAAGCCTACTCACCATTTCAAGCGTCCACAACACGCCGAATGGTTGTTTGAACAGACAGAAGTGAATGGTGACTTTAAAAAGAAAATCATCCTCAGCGACGAGGCACACTTTCACCTCAGTGGATTTGTTAACAAGCAGATTTGCCGCATTTGAGCAAATGAGAATCCACGAGTGATAGTTGAAAAGCGGATGTATCCACAAAGAGTGACTGTTTGGTGCGGTATATGGGCTGGCGGCATCATCGGGCCGTACTTCTTCGAAAATGAGGTCGGCCAAGCAGTTACCGTGAATGGTGTTTGCTATCGCGAAATGATAACGGACTTCTTGTGGCCAGAAATTGAGGATATGGACCTGGACGATATGCGGTTCCAACAGGATGGTGCTACTTGCCACACAGCCAACGAAAGCCGATTACTACAGACCCGATTTCAGCAAATCGGGTCTGTAGGAAACGTGAAAACACCTGTGCATGCTCGCCCAGTTCGTTCTGCGGAAAACATTGCTGTTGTTCGCGATAGTGTAGCAGAATAGCCGTCAACCTCGACTCGTCGTAGTGCCCAACAATTGAACATCTCACGAACATCACTGATGCGAATTTTGATTAAGGATTAGAATTTATACGTTTACAAGGTTCAATTGACTCATGAGCTGAAGCCTACTGTCCATTTCAAGCGTCATCAATATGCCGAATGGTCGCTGAAGATGATTTTCTTTGTAAAGTCACCATTCACTTCTGTCTGTTCAACCAACAATTTGACGTGTTATGGACGCTTGAAATGGTCAGTAGGCTTCAGCTCTTGAGTCAATTGAACCTTGTAAGCGTGTAAATTCTAATCTTTATTCAATATTCGCATGTGATGTTCGTGAGATGTTCAATTGTTGGGCACGACGACGAGTCGAGGTTGACGGCTATTCTGCTACACTATCGCGAACAACAGCCAATGTTTTCCGCAGAACGAACTGGGCTAGCATGCACAGGTGTTGTCACATTTCCTACAGACCCGATTTGCTGAAATCGGGATTGTAGTAATCGGGTTTCTTTGGCTGTGTGGCAAGCAGCACCATCCTGTTTGAACCACATATCGTCCAGGTCCATATCCTCAATTTCTGGCCACAAGAAGTCCGTTATCATCTCGCTATAGCAAACGCCATTGCACAGCATGCACAAGTGTTTTCACATATCCTGCAGACCCGATTTGCTGAAATCGGGTATGTAGTAATCGGGTTTCGTTGGCTGTGTGGCAAGTAGCACCATCCTGTTGGAACCACATATCGTCCAGGTCCATATCCTCAATTTTTGGCCACAAGAAGTCCGTCATCATCTCGCGCTAGCAAACACCATTCACGGTAACTGCTTGGCCGACCTCATTTTCGAAGAAGTACGGCCCGATGATGCTGCCAGCCCATAAACCGCACCAAACAGTCAATCTTTGTGCATGCATCGGCTTTTCAACATTCACTCGGGGATTCTCATTTGCCCAAATGCGGCAAATCTGCTTGTTAACGAATCCACAGAGAAGAAGGTGTGCCTCGTCGCTGAAGATGATTTTCTTTGTAAAGTCACCATTCACTTCTGTGTGTTCAACCAACCTATCGGCGTGTCGTGGACGCTTGAAATGGTCAGTAGGCTTCAGGTTTTGAGACAATTGAACCTTGTAAGCGTGTAAATTCTACTCTTTATTCAATATTCGCATCAGTGATGTTCGTGAGATGTTCAATTGTGGGGCACGACGACGAGTCGAGGTTGACTGACGGCTATTCTGCTACACTATCGCGAACAACAACAGTTTTCCGCAGAACGAACTGGGCGAGCATGCACAGGTGTTTTCACATTTCCTACAGACCCGATTTGCTGAAATCGGGTCTGTAGTAATCGGGTTTCTTTGGCTGTGTGGCAAGCAGCACCATCCTGTTGGAACCACATATCGTCCAGGTCCATATCCTCAATTTCTGGCCACAAGAAGTCCGTTATCATCTCGCTATAGCAAATGCCATTCACGGTAACTGCTTGGCCGACCTCATTTTCGGAGAAGTACGGCCCGATGATGCCGCCAGCCCATAAACCGCACCAAACAGTCACTCCTTGTGGATGCATCGGCTTTTCAACATTCACTCGGGGATTCTCATTTGCCCAAATGCGGCAAATCTGCTTGTTAACGAATCCACAGAGAAGAAGGTGTGCCTCGTCGCTGAAGATGATTTTCTTTGTAAAGTCACCATTCACTTCTGTGTGTTCAACCAACCTATCGGCGTGTCGTGGACGCTTGAAATGGTCAGTAGGCTTCAGCTTTTGAGTCAATTGAACCTTGTAAGCGTGTAAATTATAATATTTATTCAATTTTCACATCAGTGATGTTCGTGAGATGTTCAATTGTTGGGCACGACGACGAGTCGAGGGTGACTGACGGCTATTCTGCTACACTATAGCGAACAACAGCATTGTTTTCCGCAGTACGAACTGGGCGAGCATGCACAGGTGTTTTTACATTTCCTACATACCCGATTTGCTGAAATCGGCTGTGTAGTAATCGGGTTTCGTTGGCTGTGTGGCAAGTAGCACCATCCTGTTGGAACCAAATATCGTCCAGGTCCATATCCTAAATTTCTGGCCACAAGAAGACCGTTATCATCTCGCGATAGCAAACACCATTCACGGCAACTGCGTGGCCGACCTCATTTCCGAAGAAGTACGGCCCGATGATGCCGCCAGCCCATAAACCGCACCAAACAGTCACTCCTTGTGGATGCATCGGCTTTTCAACATTCACTCGTGGATTCTCATTTGCTCAAATGCGGCAAATCTGCTTGTTAACGAATCCACCGAGGTGAAGGTGTGCCTCGTCGCTGAAGATGATTTTCTTTGTAAAGTCACCATTCACTCCTGTCTGTTCAACCAACCATTCGGCGTATTGACGACGCTTGAAATGGTCAGTAGGCTTCAGCTCTTGAGTCAATTTTTATTCAATATTCGCATGTGATGTTCGTGAGATGTTCAATTGTTGGGCGCGACGACGAGTCGATGTTGACGGCTATGCTGCTACACTATCGCGAACAACAGCAATGTTTTCCGCAGAACGAACTGGGCGAGCATGCACAGGTGTTTTCACATTTCCTACAGACCCGATTTGCTGAAATCGGGTCTGTAGTAATCGGGTTTCATAGGCTGTATGGCAAGTAGCACCTTCCTGTTGGAACCACATATCGTCCAGGTCCATATCCTCAATTTCTGGTCACAAGAAGTCCGTTATCATCTCGCGATAGCAAACCACATACGCGGTAACTGCTTGGCCGACCTCATTTTCGA
Source organism: Rosalia funebris (assembly GCA_037954035.1). Taxonomy (NCBI): domain Eukaryota; kingdom Metazoa; phylum Arthropoda; class Insecta; order Coleoptera; family Cerambycidae; genus Rosalia; species Rosalia funebris. Next base: position 18,251,422 of record JAZFAV010000036.1, on the reverse strand, counting down.
AGAAGTACGGCCCGATAATGCTGCCAGCCCATAAACCGCACCAAACAGTCACTCTTTGTGCATGCATCGGCTTTTCAACAATCACTCGTGGATTCTCATTTGCTCAAATGCGTCAATTCTGCTTGTTAACGAATCCACTGAGGTGCCTCGTCCCTGAAGATGATTTTCTTTGTAAAGTCACCATTCACTTCTGTCTGTTCAACCAACAATTTGACGTGTTATGGACGCTTGAAATGGTCAGTAGGCTTCAGCTCTTGAGTCAATTGAACCTTGTAAGCGTGTAAATTCTAATCTTTATTCAATATTCGCATGTGATGTTCGTGAGATGTTCAATTGTTGGGCACGACGACGAGTCGAGGTTGACGGCTATTCTGCTACACTATCGCGAACAACAGCCAATGTTTTCCGCAGAACGAACTGGGCTAGCATGCACAGGTGTTGTCACATTTCCTACAGACCCGATTTGCTGAAATCGGGATTGTAGTAATCGGGTTTCTTTGGCTGTGTGACAAGCAGCACCATCCTGTTTGAACCACATATCGTCCAGGTCCATATCCTCAATTTCTGGCCACAAGAAGTCCGTTATCATCTCGCTATAGCAAACGCCATTGCACAGCATGCACAGGTGTTTTCACATATCCTGCAGACCCGATTTGCTGAAATCGGGTATGTAGTAATCGGGTTTCGTTGGCTGTGTGGCAAGTAGCACCATCCTGTTGGAACCACATATCGTCCAGGTCCATATCCTCAATTTTTGGCCACAAGAAGTCCGTCATCATCTCGCGCTAGCAAACACCATTCACGGTAACTGCTTGGCCGACCTCATTTTCGAAGAAGTACGGCCCGATGATGCTGCCAGCCCATAAACCGCACCAAACAGTCAATCTTTGTGCATGCATCGGCTTTTCAACATTCACTCGGGGATTCTCATTTGCTCAAATGCGGCAAATCTGCTTGTTAACGAATCCACAGAGAAGAAGGTGTGCCTCGTCGCTGAAGATGATTTTCTTTGTAAAGTCACCATTCACTTCTGTGTGTTCAACCAACCTATCGGCGTGTCGTGGACGCTTGAAATGGTCAGTAGGCTTCAGGTTTTGAGACAATTGAACCTTGTAAGCGTGTAAATTCTACTCTTTATTCAATATTCGCATCAGTGATGTTCGTGAGATGTTCAATTGTGGGGCACGACGACGAGTCGAGGTTGACTGACGGCTATTCTGCTACACTATCGCGAACAACAGCAGTTTTCCGCAGAACGAACTGGGCGAGCATGCACAGGTGTTTTCACATTTCCTACAGACCCGATTTGCTGAAATCGGGTCTGTAGTAATCGGGTTTCTTTGGCTGTGTGGCAAGCAGCACCATCCTGTTGGAACCACATATCGTCCAGGTCCATATCCTCAATTTCTGGCCACAAGAAGTCCGTTATCATCTCGCTATAGCAAATGCCATTCACGGTAACTGCTTGGCCGACCTCATTTTCGGAGAAGTACGGCCCGATGATGCCGCCAGCCCATAAACCGCACCAAACAGTCACTCCTTGTGGATGCATCGGCTTTTCAACATTCACTCGGGGATTCTCATTTGCCCAAATGCGGCAAATCTGCTTGTTAACGAATCCACAGAGAAGAAGGTGTGCCTCGTCGCTGAAGATGATTTTCTTTGTAAAGTCACCATTCACTTCTGTGTGTTCAACCAACCTATCGGCGTGTCGTGGACGCTTGAAATGGTCAGTAGGCTTCAGCTTTTGAGTCAATTGAACCTTGTAAGCGTGTAAATTATAATATTTATTCAATATTCACATCAGTGATGTTCGTGAGATGTTCAATTGTTGGGCACGACGACGAGTCGAGGGTGACTGACGGCTATTCTGCTACACTATAGCGAACAACAGCATTGTTTTCCGCAGTACGAACTGGGCGAGCATGCACAGGTGTTTTTACATTTCCTACATACCCGATTTGCTGAAATCGGCTGTGTAGTAATCGGGTTTCGTTGGCTGTGTGGCAAGTAGCACCATCCTGTTGGAACCAAATATCGTCCAGGTCCATATCCTCAATTTTTGGCCACAAGAAGTCCGTCATCATCTCGCGCTAGCAAACACCATTCACGGTAACTGCTTGGCCGACCTCATTTTCGAAGAAGTACGGCCCGATGATGCTGCCAGCCCATAAACCGCACCAAACAGTCAATCTTTGTGCATGCATCGGCTTTTCAACAATCACTCGGGGATTCTCATTTGCTCAAATGCGGCAATTCTGCTTGTTAACGAATCCACTGAGGTGAAAGTGTGCCTCGTCGCTGAAGATGATTTTCTTTGTAAAGTCACCATTCACTTCTGTCTGTTCAACCAACCATTCGGTTTGGTTGAACAGACCAAACGGCATCATCGGGCCGTACTTCTTCGAAAATGAGGTCGGCCAAGCAGTTACCATGAATGGTGTTTGCTATCGCGAGATGATAACGGACTTCTTGTGGCCAGAAATTGAGGATATGGACCTGGACGATATGGGGTTCCAACAGTAGCAACAATACTTGCTACACAGCCAACGAAACCCGATTACTATAAACCCGATTTCAGCAAATCGGATGTGTAGGAAATGTGAAAATACCTGTGCATGCTCGCCTAGTTCGTACTGCGGAAAACATTGCTGTTGTTCGCGATAGTGTAGCAGAATAGCCGTCAGTCAACCTCGACTCGTCGTCGTGCCCAACAATTGAACATCTCACGAACATCACTGATGCGAATATTGAATAAAGCTTAGAATTTACACGCTTACAAGGTTCAATTGACTCAAAAGCTGAAGCCTACTGACCATTTCAAGCGTCCACAACACGCCGAAAGGTTGGTTGAACAGACAGAAGTGAGTGGTGACATTACAAAGAAAATCATCTTCAGCGACGAGGCAAACCTTCTTCTCTGTGGATTCGTTAACAAGCAGATTTGCCGCTTTTGGGCAAATGAGAATCCCCGAGTGAATGTTGAAAAGCCGATGTATCCACAAAGAGTGACTGTTTGGTGCGGTTTATGGGCTGGCGGTATCATGGGGCCGTACTTCTTCGAAAATGAGGTCGGCCAAGCAGTTACCGTGAATGGTGTTTGCTATCGCGATATGATAACGGACTTCTTTCTTGTGGCCAGAAATTGGGGATATGGACCTGGACGATATGCGGTTCCAACAGGATGGTGCTACTTGCCACACAGCCAACGAAAGCCGATTACTACAGACCCGATTTCAGCAAATCGGGTCTGTAGGAAATGTGAAAACACCTGTGCACGCTCGCCCAGTTCGTTCTGCGGAAAACATTGCTGTTGTTCGCGATAGTGTAGCAGAATAGCCGTCAACCTCGACTCGTCGTAGTGCCCAACAATTGAACATCTCACGAACATCACTGATGCGAATTTTGATTAAGGATTATAATTTACACGCTTACAAGGTTCAATTGACTCAAGAGCTGAAGCCTACTCACCATTTCAAGCGTCCACAACACGCCGAATGGTTGTTTGAACAGCAGAAGTGAATGGTGACTTTACAAAGAAAATCATCTTCAGCGACGAGGCACACTTTCACCTCAGTGGATTCGTTAGCAAGCAGAATTGCCGCATTTGAGCAAATGAGAATCCCCGAGTGATTGTTGAAAAGCCGATGCATGCATAAAGATTGACTGTTTGGTGCGGTTTATTGGCTGGCAGCATCATCGGGCCGTACTTCTTCGAAAATGAGGTCGGCCAAGCAGTTACCGTGAATGGTGTTTGCTATCGCGAGATGATAACGGACTTCTTGTGGCCAGAAATTGAGGATATCGACCTGGACGATATGTGGTTCCAACAGGATGGTGCTACTTGCTACCCAGCCAAAGAAACCCGATTACTACAGACCCGATTTCAGCAAATCGGGTCTGTAGGAAATGTGAAAACACCTGTGCATGCTCGCCCAATTCAATATGAGGAAAACATTGCTGTTGTTCGCGATAATGTAGCCGTCAGTCAACCTCGACTCGTCGTCGTGCCCAACAATTGAACATCTCACGAACATCACTGATGCGAATTTTGAATAGAGATTAGAAATTACACGCTTACAAGGTTCAACTGACTCAAGAGCTGAAGCCTACTGACCATTTCAGGCGTCGTCAATACGCCGAATGTTTGGTTGAACAGACAGAAGTGAATGGTGACTTTACAAAGAAAATCATCTTCAGCGACGAGGCACACTTTCGCCTCAGTGGAATCGTTAACAAGCAGAATTGCCGCATTTGGGCAAATGAGAATGCACGAGTGAATGTTGAAAAGCCGATGCATCCACAAGGAGTGACGGTTTGGTGCAGTTTATGGGCTGGCGGCATCATCGGGTTTGCTGAAATCGGGTCTGTAGTAATCGGGTTTCTTTGGCTGTGTGGCAAGCAGCACCATCCTGTTGGAACCACATATCGTCCAGGTCCATATCCTCAATATCAGGCCACAAGAAGTCCGTTATCATCTCGCTATAGCAAACGCCATTCACGCTAACTGCTTGGCCGAGCCTCGTCGCTGAAGATGATTTTCTTTGTAAAGTCACCATTCACTTCTGTCTGTTCAACCAACCATTCGGTGTATTAACGACGCTTAAAATGGTCAGTAGGCTTCAGCCCTTGAGTCAATTAAATCTTGTAAGCGTGTAAATTCTAATCTTTATTCAAAATTCGCATCAGTGATGTTCGTGAGATGTTTAATTGTTGGGCACGACGACGAGTTGAGGTTGACTGACGGCTACACTATCGCGAACAACAGCAATGTTTTCCGCAGAACGAACTGGGCGAGCATGCACAGGTGTTTTCACATTTCCTACAGACCCCATTTGCTGAAATCGGGTCTGTAGTAATCGGGTTTCGTTGGCTGTGTGGCAAGTAGCACCATCCTGTTGGAACCACATATCGTCCAGGTCGATATCCTCAATTTCTGGCCACAAGAAGTCCATTATCATGTCGCGATAGCAAACACCATTCACGGTAACTGCTTGGCCGACCTCATTTTCGAAGAAGTACGGCCCCGATGATGCCGCCAGCCCATAAACCGCACCAACAGTCACTCCTTGTGGATGCATCGGCTTTTCAACATTCACTCGGGGATTCTCATTTGCAAAAATGCGGCAATTCTGCTTGTTAACGAATCCACTGAGGTGAAAGTGTGCCTCGTCGCTGAAGATGATTTTCTTTGTAAAGTCACCATTCACTTCTGTCTGTTCAACCAACCATTCGGCGTATTGACGACGCCTGAAATGGTCAGTAGGCTTCAGCTCTTGAGTCAGTTGAACCTTGTAAGCGTGTAAATTCTAATCTCTATTCAAAATTCGCATCAGTGATGTTCGTGAGATGTTCAATTGTTGGGCATGACGGCGAGTCGAGGTTGACTGACGGCTACATTATCGCGAACAACAGCAATGTTTTCCTCAGATGGAACTGGTCGAGCATACACAGGTGTTTTCACATTTCCTACAGACCCGATTTGCTGAAATCGGGTCTGTAGTAATTGGGTTTCGTTGTCTGTGTGGCAAGTAGCACCATCCTGTTGGAACCACATATCGTCCAGGTCGATATCCTCAATTTCTGGCCACAAGAAGTCCATTATCATGTCGCGATAGCAAACACCATTCACGGTAACTGCTTGGCCGACCTCATTTTCGAAGAAGTACGGCCCCGATGATGCCGCCAGCCCATAAACCGCACCAACAGTCACTCCTTGTGGATGCATCGGCTTTTCAACATTCACTCGGGGATTCTCATTTGCAAAAATGCGGCAATTCTGCTTGTTAACGAATCCACTGAGGTGAAAGTGTGCCTCGTCGCTGAAGATGATTTTCTTTGTAAAGTCACCATTCACTTCTGTCTGTTCAACCAACCATTCGGCGTATTGACGACGCCTGAAATGGTCAGTAGGCTTCAGCTCTTGAGTCAGTTGAACCTTGTAAGCGTGTAAATTCTAATCTCTATTCAAAATTCGCATCAGTGATGTTCGTGAGATGTTCAATTGTTGGGCATGACGGCGAGTCGAGGTTGACTGACGGCTACATTATCGCGAACAACAGCAATGTTTTCCTCAGATGGAACTGGTCGAGCATACACAGGTGTTTTCACATTTCCTACAGACCCGATTTGCTGAAATCGGGTCTGTAGTAATTGGGTTTCGTTGTCTGTGTGGCAAGTAGCACCATCCTGTTGGAACCACATATCGTCCAGGTCGATATCCTCAGTTTCTGGCCACAAGAAGTCCGTCATCATCTCGCGATAGCAAACACCATTCACGGTAACTGCTTGGCCGACCTCATTTTCGAAGAAGTACGGCCCGATGATGCTGCCAGCCCATAAACCGCACCAAACAGTCAATCTTTATGCATGCATCGGCTTTTCAACAATCACTCGGGGATTCTCATTTGCTCAAATGCGGCAATTCTGCTTGTTAACGAATCCACTGAGGTGAAAGTGTGCCTCGTCGCTGAAGATGATTTTCTTTGTGAAGTCACCATTCACTTCTGTCTGTTCAACCAACCATTCGGTGTATTGACGACGCTTAAAATGGTCAGTAGGCTTCAGCCCTTGAGTCAATTAAACCTTGTAAGCGTGTAAATTCTAATCTTTATTCAAAATTCGCATCAGTGATGTTCGTGTTCAATTGTTGGGCACGACGACGAGTCGAGGTTGACGGCTATTCTGCCACACTATCGCGAACAACAGCAATGTTTTCCGCAGAAAGAACTAGGCGAGCATGCACAGGTATTTTCACATTTCCTACAGACCCGATTTGCTGAAATCGGGTTTATAGTAATCGGGTTTCGTTGGCTGTGTAGCAAGTATTGTTGCTACTGTTGGAACCCCATATCGTCCAGGTCCATATCCTCAATTTCTGGCCACAAGAAGTCCGTTATCATCTCGCGATAGCAAACACCATTCATGGTAACTGCTTGGCCGACCTCATTTTCGAAGAAGTACGGCCCGATGATGCCGTTTGGTCTGTTGAACCAAACCGAATGTTTGGTTGAACAGACAGAAGTGAATCGTGACTTTACAAAGAAAATCATCTTCAGCGACGAGGCACACCTTCTTCTCTGTGGATTCGTTAACAAGCAGATTTGCCGCATTTGGGCAGATGAGAATCCCCGAGTGAATGTTGAAAAGCCGATGTATCCACAAAGAGTGACTGTTTGGTGCGGTATATGGGTATATGGGTATATGAGCCAGTTCGTTCTGCGGAAAACATTGCTGTTGTTCGCGATAGTGTAGCAGAATAGCCGTCAGTCAATCTCGACTCGTCGTTGTGCCCAACAATTAAACATCTCACGAACATCACTGATGCAAATTTTGAATAAAGATTAGAATTTACACGCTTACACGGTTTAATTGACTCAAGGGCTGAAGCCTACTGACCATTTCAAGCGTCGTCAATACGCCGAATGGTTGGTTGAACAGACAGGAATGGTGACTTTACAAAGAAAATCGTCTTCAGCGATGAGGCACACTTTCGCCTCAGTGGAATCGTTAACAAGCAGAATTGCCGCATTTGGGCAAATGAGAATGCACGAGTCATAGTTGAAAAACCAATGCATCCACAGAGAGTGACTGTTTGGTGCGGTTTATGGGCTGGCGGCATCATCGGGGCCGTACTTCTTCGAAAATGAGGTCGGCCAAGCAGTTACCATGAATGGTGTTTGCTATCGCGAGATGATAACGGACTTCTTGTGGCCAGAAATTGAGGATATGGACATGGACGATATGCGGTTCCAACAGGATGGTGCTACTTGCCACACAGCCAAAGAAAGCCGATTACTACAGACCCGATTTCAGCAAATCGGGTCTGTAGGAAATGTGAAAACACCTGTGCATGCTCGCCCAGTTCAATCTGAGGAAAACATTGCTGTTGTTCGCGATAATGTAGCCGTCAGTCAACCTCGACTCGTCGTCGTGCCCAACAATTGAACATCTCACTAACATCACTGATGCGAATTTTGAATAAAGATTAGAATTTACATGCTTACAAGGTTTAATTGACTCAAGGGCTGAAGCCTACTGACCATTTTAAGACACGTCAATACACCGAATGGTTGGTTGAACAGACAGAAGTGAATGGTGACTTTACAAACAAAATCATCTTCAGCGACGAGGCACACCTTCACCTCGGTGGATTCGTTAACAAGCAGATTTGCCGCATTTGAGCAAATGAGAATCCACGAGTGATAGTTGAGAAGCGCATGCATCCACAAAGAGTGACTGTTTGGTGCGGTTTATGGGCTGGCGGCATCATCGGGCCGTACTTCTTCGAAAATGAATTCGGCCAAGCAGTTACCGTGAATGGTGTTTGCTATCGCGAGATGATAACGGACTTCTTGTGGCCAGAAATTGAGGATATCGACCTGGACGATATGTGGTTCCAACAGGATGATGCTACTTGCTACACAGCCAAAGAAACCCGACTACTACAGACCCGACTTCAGCAAATCGGGTATGTAGGAAATGTAAAAACACCTGTGCATGCTCGCCCAGTTCGTACTGCGGAAAACATTGCTGTTGTTCGCGATAGTGTAGCAGAATAGCCGTCAGTCAACCTCGACTCGTCGTCGTGCCCAACAATTGAACATCTCTCGAACATCAGTGATGCGAATATTGAATAAAGATTAGAATTTACACGCTTAGAAGGTTCAATTGACTCAAAAGCTGAAGCCTACTGACCATTTCAGGCGTCCACAACACGCCGAAAGGTTGGTTGAACAGACAGAAGTGAATGGTGACTTTACAAAGAAAATCATCTTCAGCGACGAGGCACACCTTCTTCTCTGTGGATTCGTTAACAAGCAGATTTGCCGCATTTGGGCAAATGAGAATCCACGAGTCTTCGTTTAAAAGCCGATGTATCCACAAAGAGTGACTGTTTGGTGCGGTTTATGGGCTGGCGGTATCATCGGGCCGTACTTCTTCGAAAATGAGGTCGGCCAAGCAGTTACCGTGAATGGTGTTTGCTATCGCGAGATGATAACGGACTTCTTGTGGCCAGAAATTGAGGATATGCCTGACTACTATGACACCTGTGCATGCACGCCCAGTTCGTTCTGCGGAAAACATTGCTGTTGTTCGCGATAGTGTAGCAGAATAGCCGTCAACCTCGACTCGTCGTCGAGCCCAACAATTGAATATCTCACGAACATCACTGATGCGAATATTGAATAAAGATTAGAATTTACACGCTTACAAGGTTCAATTGACTCAAGAGCTGAAGCCTGCTGACCATTTCAAGCGTCGTCAATACGCCGAATGGTTGGTTGAACAAACAGAAGCGAATGGTGACTTTACAAAGAAAATCATCTTCAAGGACGAGGCACCTCAGGATTCATTAACAAGCAGAATTGACGCATTTGAGCAAATGAGATTCCACGAGTGATTGTTGAAAAGCCGATGCATGCACAAAGAGTGACTGTTTGGTGCGGTTTATGGGCTGGCGGCATTATCGCTCCGTACTTCTTCGAAAATGAGGTCGGCCAAGCAGTTACCGTAAATGGTGTTTGCTATCGCGAGATGATAACGGACTTCTTGTGGCCAGAAATTGAGGATATGGACATGGACGATATGCGGTTCCAACAGGATGGTGCTACTTGCCACACAGCCAACGAAAGCCGATTACTACAGACCCGATTTCAGCAAATCGGGTCTGTAGGAAATGCGAAAACACCTGTGCATGCTCGCCTAGTTCAATCTGAGGAAAACATTGCTGTTGTTCGCGATAATGTAGCAGTCAGTCAACCTCGACTCGTCGTCGTGCCCAACAATTGAACATCTCACGAACATCACTGATGCGAATATTGAATAAAGATTAGAATTTACACGCTTACAAGGTTCAATTGACTCAAGAGCTGAAGTCTACTGACTATTTCAAGCGTCGTCAATACGCCGAATGGTTGGTTGAACAGACAGAAGTGAATGGTGACTTTAAAAAGAAAATCATCCTCAGCGACGAGGCACAGTTTCACCTCAGTGGATTCGTTAACAAGCAGAATTGCCGCATTTGGCAAATGAGAATCCACGAGTGATTGCTAAAAAGCCAATGCATCCACAAAGAGTGACTGGTTGGTGCGGTATATGGGCTGGCGGCATCATCGGGCCATACTTCTTCGAAAATGAGGTCGGCCAAGCAGTTACCGTGAATGGTGTTTGCTATCGCGAGATGATAACGGACTTCTTGTGGCCAGAAATTGAGGATATCGATCTGGACGATATGTTGTTCCAACAGGATGGTGCTACTTGCCACACAGCCAACGAAACCCGATTATTACAGACCCGATTTCAGCAAATCGGGTCTGTAGGAAATGTGAAAACACCTGTGCATGCTCGCCCAGTTCGTTCTGCGGAAAACATTGCTATTGTTCGCGATAGTGTAGCAGACTAGCCGTCAACCTCGACTCGTCGTCGTGCCCAACAATTGAACATCTCACGAACATCACTGATGCGAATATTGAATAAAGATTAGAATTTACACGCTTACAAGGTTCAATTGACTCAAGAGCTGAAGCCTGCTGACCATTTCAAGCGTCGTCAATACGCCGAATGCTTGGTTGAACAGACAGAAGCGAATGGTGACTTTACAAAGAAAATCACCTTAAGGGACGAGGCACCTCATTGGATTCGTTAGAAAGCAGAATTGACGCATTTGAGCAAATGAGAATCCACGAGTGATAGTTGAAAAGCGGATGCATCCACAAACAGTGACTGTTTGGTGCGGTTTATGGGCTGGCGGCATCATTGGGCCGTACTTCTTCGGAAATGAGGTCGGCCAAGCAGTTACCGTGAATGGTGTTTGCTATCGCGAGATGATAACGGACTTCTTGTGGCGAGAAATTGAGGATATGGACCTGGACGATATGTTGTTCCAACAGGATGGTGCTACTTGCCACACAGCCAACGAAACCCGATTATTACAGACCCGATTTCAGCAAATCGGGTCTGTAGGAAATGTGAAAACACCTGTGCATGCTCGCCAAGTTCGTTCTGCGGAAAACATTGCTGTTGTTCGCGATAGTGTAGCAGAATAGTCGTCAACCTCGACTCGTCGTCGAGCCCAACAATTGAACATCTCACGAACATCACTGATGCGAATATTGAATCATCATCATTAGGTCATCAGTCCTAAGACTGGTTGGACGCTAACCTCCAGCTTCTCCTATCTTGTGTAACCTACGCATTTCGCTAATTGTGCTACAACCTACATCCCTTACTATTTGCGAGCAGTAGTCTAATCTAGGAATACCTCTGCCTTTCTTCACTCCTATTTCTGCCTCCAAAATATCGCGGACTGAATATTGAATAAAGATTAGAATTTACACGCTTACAAGGTTCAATTGACTCAAAAGCTGAAGCCTACTGACCATTTCAAGCGTCCACAACACGCCGAATGGTTGGTTGAACAGACAGAAGTGAATGGTGACTTTACAAAGAAAATCATCTTCAGCGACGAGGCACACCTTCTTCTCTGTGAATTCGTTAACAAGCAGATTTGCCGCATTTGAGCAAATGAGAATCCCCGAGTGAATGTTGAAAAGCCGATGCATCCACAAGGAGTGACTGTTTGGTGCGGTTTATGGGCTGGCGGCATCATCGGGCCATACTTCTTCGAAAATGAGGTCGGCCAAGCAGTTACCGTGAATGGTGTTTGCTATCGCGAGATGATAACGGACTTCTTGTGGCCAGAAATTGAGGATATGGACCTGGACGATATGCAGTTCCAACAGGATGGTGCTACTTGCCACACAGCCAACGAAACCCGATTACTACAGACCCGATTTCAGCAAATCGGGTCTGTAGGATACGTGAAAACATCTGTGCATGCTAGCCCAGTTCAATCTGAGGAAAACGTTGCTGTTGTTCGCGATAATGTAGCCGTCAGTCAACCTCGACTGGTCGTCGTGCCCAACAATTAAACATCTCACGAACATCACAGATGCGAATTTTGAATAAAGATTAGAATTTACACGCTTACAAGGTTCAATTGACTCAAGAGCTGAAGCCTACTGACCATTTCAAGCGTCGTCAATACGCCGAATTGTTGGTTGAACAGACAGAAGTGAATGGTGATTTTACAAAGAATATCATCTTCAGCAACGAGGCACACTTTCACCTCAGTGGATTCGTTAACAAGCAGACTTGCCGCATTTGGCAAATGAGAGTAAACGAGCTATCGTTGAAAAGCCGATGCATCCACAAAGAGTGACTGTTTGGTGCGATTTATGAGCTGGCGGCATCATCGGGCCGTACTTCTTCGAAAATGAGGTCGGCCAAGCAGTTAGCGTGAATGGCGTTTTCTATAGCGAGATGATAACGGACTTCTTGTGGCCAGAAATTGAGGATATGGACCTGGACGATATGTGGTTCCAACAGGATGGTGCTGCTTGCCACACAGCCAAAGAAACCCGATTACTACAGACCCGAGTTCGGCAAACCCGATGATGCCATAAACCGCACCAAACAGTCACTCCTTGTGGATGCATCGGCTTTTCCACATTCACTCGGGGATTCTCATTTGCAAAAATGCGGCAATTCTGCTTGTTAACGAATCCACTGAGGTGAAAGTGTGCCTCGTCGCTGAAGATGATTTTCTTTGTAAAGTCACCATTCACTTCTGTCTGTTCAACCAACCCTTCGGCGTGTTGTGGACGCTTGAAATGGTCAGTTGGCTTCAGCTTTTGAGTCAATTGAACCTTGTAAGCGTGTAAATTCTAATCTTTATTCAATATTCGCATCAGTGATGATCGTGAGATGTTCAATTGTTGGGCACGACGACGAGTCGAGGTTGACTGACTGCTACATTATCGCGAACAACAGCAATGTTTTCCTCAGATTGAACTAGGCGAGTATGCACAGGTGTTTTCACATTTCCTACAGACCCGATTTGCTGAAGTCGGGTCTGTAGTAATCGGGTTTGTTTGGCTGGGTAGCAAGTAGCACCATCCTGTTGGAACCCCATATCGTCCAGGTCCATATCCTCAATTTCTGGCCACAAGAAGTCCGTTATCATCTCGCGATAGTAAACACCATTCACGGTAACTGCTTGGCCGACCTCATTTTCGAAGAAGTACGGCCCGATGATGCCGCCAGCCCATAAACCGCACCAAACAGTCACTCTTTGTGGATACATCGGCTTTTCAACAATGACTCGTGGATTCTCATTTGCCCAAATGCGGCAAATCTGCTTGTTAATGAATCCACCGAGAAGAAGGTGTGCCTCGTCTCTGAAGATGATTTTCTTTGTAAAGTCACGATTCACTTCTGTCTGTTCAACCAACCATTCGGTGTATTGACGACGCTTAAAATGGTCAGTAGGCTTCAGCCCTTGAGTCAATTAAACTTTGTAAGCGTGTAAGTTCTAATCTTTATTCAAAATTCGCATCAGTGATGTTAGTGAGATGTTTAATTGTTGGGCACGACGACGAGTCGAGGTTGACTGACGGCTACATTATCGCGAACAACAGCAATGTTTTCCTCAGATTGAACTGGGCGAGCATGCACAGGTGTTTTCACATTTCCTACAGACCCGATTTGCTGAAGTCGGGTCTGTAGTAATCGGGTTTGTTTGGCTGGGTAGCAAGTAGCACCATCCTGTTGGAACCCCATATCGTCCAGGTCCATATCCTCAATCTCTGGCCACAAGAAGTCCGTTATCATCTCGCGATAGCAAACACCATTCACGGTAACTGCTTGGCCGACCTCATTTTCGGAGAAGTACGGCCCGATGATGCCGTTTGGTCTGTTCAACCAAACCGAATGTTTGGTTGAACAGACAGAAGTGAATCGTGACTTACAAAGAAAATTATCTTCAGAGACGAGGCACACCTTCTTCTCGGTGGATTCATTAACAAGCAGATTTGCCGCATTTGGGCAAATGAGAATCCACGAGTCATTGTTGAAAAGCCGATGTATCCACAAAGAGTGACTGTTTGGTGCGGTTTATTGGTTGGCGGCATCATAGGGCCGTACTTCTTCGGAAATGAGGTCGGCCAAGCAGTTACCGTGAATGGTGTTTGCTATCGCGAGATGATAACGGACTTCTTGTGGCCAGAAATTGAGGATATGGACCTGGACGATATGAGGTTCCAACAGGATGGTGCTACTTGCCACACAGCCAACGAAAGCCGTTTACTACAGACCCGATTTCAGCAAATCGGGTCTGTAGGAAATTTGAAAACACCTGTGCACGCTCGCCCAGTTCGTTCTGCGGAAAACACTGCTGTTGTTCGCGATAGTGTAGCAGAATAGCCGTCAACCTCGACTCGTCGTAGTGCCCAACAATTGAACATCTCACGAACATCACTGATGCGAATTTTGAATAAGGATTAGAATTTACACGCTTACAAGGTTCAATTGACTCAAGAGCTGAAGCCTACTGTCCATTTCAGGCGTCGTCAATACGCCGAATGGTTGGTTGAACAGACAGAAGTGAATGGTGACTTTACAAAGAAAATCATCTTCAGCGACGAGGCACACTTTCACCTCAGTGGATTCGTTAACAAGCAGAATTGCCGCATTTGAGCAAATGAGAATCCCCGAGTGATTGTTGAAAAGCCGATGTATCCACAAAGAGTGACTGTTTGGTGCGGTTTATGGGCTGGCGGCATCATAGGGCCGTACTTCTTCGGAAATTAGGTCGGCCAAGCAGTTACCGTGAATGGTGTTTGCTATCGCGAGATGATAACGGACTTCTTGTGGCCAGAAATTGAGGATATCGACCTGGACGATATGTGGTTCCAACAGGATGGTGCTACTTGCCACACAGACAACGAAACCCGATTACTACAGACCCGATTTAAGCAAATCGGGTCTGTAGGAAATGTGAAAACACCTGTGCATGCTCGCCCAGTTCAATATGAGGAAAACATTGCTGTTGTTCGCGATAATGTAGCCCTCAGTCAACCTCGACTCGTCGTCGTGCCCAACAATTGAACATCACACGAACATCACTGATGCGAATTTTGAATAGAGATTAGAATTTACACGCTTACAAGGTTCAACTGACTCAAGAGCTGAAGCCTACTGACCATTTCAGGCGTCGTCAATACGCCGAATGGTTGGTTGAACAGACAGAAGTGAATGGTGACTTTACAAAGAAAATCATCTTCAGCGACGAGGCACACTTTCACCTCAGTGGATTCGTTAACAAGCAGAATTGCCGCATTTTGGCAAATGAGAATCCACGACTCATTGTTGAAAAGCCGATGTATCCACAAAGAGTGACTGTTTGGTGCTTTTTATGGGCTGGCGGTATCATCGGGCCGTACTTCTTCGGAAATGAGGTCGGCCAAGCAGTTACCGTGAATGGTGTTTGCTATCGCGAGATGATAACGGACTTCTTGTGGCCAGAAATTGGGGATATGGACCTGGACGATATGCGGTTCCAACAGGATGGTGCTACTTGCCACACAGCCAACGAAAGCCGATTACTACAGACCCGATTTCAGCAAATCGGGTTTGTAGGAAATGTGAAAACACCTGTGCATGCACGCCCAGTTCGTTCTGCGGAAAACATTGCTGTTGTTCGCGATAGTGTAGCAGAATAGCCGTCAACCTCGACTCGTCGTCGAGCCCAACAATTGAATATCTCACGAACATCACTGATGCGAATATTGAATAAAGATTAGAATTTACACGCTTACAAGGTTCAATTGACTCAAGAGCTGAAGCCTACTGACCATTTCAAGCGTCCACAACACGCCGAATGGTTGTTTGAACAGACAGAAGTGAATGGTGACTTTAAAAAGAAATTCACCCTCAGCGACGAGGCACACTTTCACCTCAGTGGATTCGTTAACAAGCAGAATTGCCGCATTTGGGTAAATGAGAATCCACGAGTCATCGTTTAAAAGCCGATGTATCCACAGAGAGTGACTGTTTGGTGCGGTTTATGGGCTGGCGGTATCATCGGGCCGTACTTCTTCGAAAATGAAGTCGGCCAAGCAGGTACCGTGAATGGTGTTTGCTATCGCGAGATGATAACGGACTTCTTGTGGCCAGAAATTGAGGATATGGACTTGGACGATATGCGGTTCCAACAGGATGGTGCTACTTGCCACACAGCCAACGAAAGCCGATTACTACAGACCCGATTTCAGCAAATCGGGTCTGTAGGAAATGTGAAACACCTGTGCATGCTCGCCAAGTTCGTTCTACGAAAAACATTGCTATTGTTCGCGATAGTGTAGCAGAATAGCCGTTAGTCAACCTCGACCCGTGGTCGTGCCCAACAATTGAACATCTTACGAACATCACTGATGCGAATATTGAATAAAGAGTAGAATTTACACGCTTACAAGGTTCAATTGTCTCAAAAGCTGAAGCCTACTAACCATTTCAAGCGTCGTCAATACGCCGAATGGTTGGTTGAACAGACAGAAGTGAATGGTGACTTTAAAAAGAAAATCATCCTCAGCGACGAGGCACATTTTCACCTCAGTGGATTTGTTAACAAGCAGATTTGCCGCATTTGAGCAAATGAGAATCCACGAGTGAAAGTTGAAAAGCGGATGCATCCACAAAGAGTGACTGTTTGGTACGGTTTATGGGCTGGCGGCATCATAGGGCCGTACTTCTTCGGAAATGAGGTCGGCCAAGCAGTTACCGTGAATGGTGTTTGCTATCGCGAGATGATAACGGACTTCTTGTGGCCAGACGTTGAGGATAGGGACCTGGACAATATGTGGTTCCAACAGGATGGTGCTACTTGCCACACAGACAACGAAACCCGATTACTAAAGACCCGATTTCAGCAAATCGGGTCTGTAGGAAATGTGAAAACTCCTGTGCATGCTCGCCCAGTTCGTTCTGCGGAAAACATTGCTGTTGTTCGCGATAGTGTAGCAGAATAGCCGTCAACCTCGACTCGTCGTCGTGCCCAACAATTGAACATCTCACGAACATCACTGATCCGAATATTGAATAAAGATTAGAATTTACACGCTTACAAGGTTCAATTGACTCAAGAGCTGAAGCCTACTGACCATTTCAAGCGTCGTCAATACGCCGAATGGTTGGTTGAACAGACAGAAGTGAATGGTGCCTTTACAAAGAAAATCGTCTTCAGCGACGAGGCACACTTTCACCTCAGTGGATTCGTTAACAAGCAGAATTGCCGCATTTGGGCAAATGAGAATCCCCGAGTGAATGTTGAAAAGCCGATGTATCCACAAAAGGTGACTGTTTGGTGCGGTATATGGGCTGGCGGCATCATCGGGCCGTACTTCTTCGAAAATGAGGTCGGCCAAGCAGTTTCCGTGAATGGTGTTTGCTATCGCGAGATGATAACGGACTTCTTGTGGCCAGAAATTGAGGATATGGACCTGGACGATATGCGGTTCCAACAGGATGGTGCTACTTGCCACACAGCCAACGAAAGCCGATCACTACAGACCCGATTTCAGCAAATAGGGTCTGTAGGAAATGTGAAAACACCTGTGCATGCTCGCCCAGTTCGTTCTGTGGAAAACATTGCTGTTGTTCGCGATAGTGTAGCAGAATAGCCGTCAGTCAACCTCGACTCGTCGTCGTGCCCAACAATTGAACATCTCACGAACATCACTGATGCGAATATTGAATAAAGATTAGAATTTACACGCTTACAAGGTTCAATTGACTCAAAAGCTGAAGCCTACTGACCATTTCAAGCGTCCACAACACGCCGAATGGTTGGTTGAACAGACAGAAGTGAATGGTGACTTTACAAAGAAAATCATCTTCAGCGACGAGGCACACCTTCTTCTCGGTGGATTCGTTAACAAGCAGATTTGCCGCATTTGAGCAAATGAGAATCCACGAGTGATAGTTGAAAAGCGGATGCATCCACAAAGAGTGACTGTTTGGTGCGGTTTATGGGCTGGCAGCATTATCGCTCCGTACTTCTTCGAAAATGAGGTCGGCCAAGCAGTTACCGTAGATGGTGTTTGCTATCGCGAGATGATAACTTACATCTTGTGGCCAGAAATTGAGGATATGGACATGGACGATATGCGGTTCCAACAGAATGGTGCTACTTGCCACACAGACAACGAAAGCCGATTACCACAGACCCGATTTCAGCAAATCGGGTCTGTAGGAAATGTGACAACACCTGTGCATGCTCGCCCAGTTCGTTCTGTGGAAAACATTGCTGTTGTTCGCGATAGTGTAGCAGAATAGCCGTCAGTCAACCTCGACTCGTCGTCGTGCCCAACAATTGAACATCTCACGAACATCACTGATGCGAATATTGAATAAAGATTAGAATTTACACGCTTACAAGGTTCAATTGACTCAAGAGCTGAAGCCTACTGTCCATTTCAAGCGTCGTCAATACGCCGAATGGTTGGTTGAACAGACAGACGTGAATGGTGACTTTACAAAGAAAATCATCTTCAGCGACGAAGCACACTTTCTCCTCAGTGGATTCGCTAACAAGCAGAATTGCCGCATTTGGGCAAATGAGAATCCACGAGTCATTGTTGAAAAGCCGATGTATCCACAAAGAGTGACTGTTTGGTGCGGTTTATGGGCTGGCGGCAATGTCGGGCCGTACTTCTTCGAAAATGAGGTCGGCCAAGCAGTTACCGTGAATGGTGTTTGCTATCGCGAGATGATAACGGACTTCTTGTGGCCAGAAATTGAGGATATGGACCTGGACGATATGGGGTTCCAACAGGATGGTGCTACTTGCTACCCAGCCAAAGAAACCCGATTACTACAGACCCGACTTCAGCAAATTGGGTCTGTAGGAAATGTGAAAACACCTGTGCATGCTCGCCCAGTTCGTTCTGCGGAAAACATTGCTGTTGTTCGCGATAGTGTAGCAGAATAGCGGTCAACCTCGACTCGTCGTCGTGCCCAACAATTGAACATCTCACGAACATCACTTATGCGAATATTGAATAAAGATTAGAATTTACATGCTTACAAGGTTCAATTGACTCAAAAGCTGAAGCCAACTGACCATTTCAAGCGTCCACAACACGCCGAAGGGTTGGTTGAACAGACAGAAGTGAATGGTGACTTTACAAAGAAAATCATCTTCAGCGACGAGGCACACTTTCACCTCAGTGGATTCGTTAACAAGCAGAATTGCCGCATTTGAGCAAATGAGAATCCCCGAGTGATTGTTGAAAAGCCGATGCATGCATAAAGATTGACTGTTTGGTGCGGTTTATGGGCTGGCAGCATCATCGGGCCGTACTTCTTCGAAAATGAGGTCGGCCAAGCAGTTACCGTGAATGGTGTTAGCTATCGCGAGATGATGACGGACTTCTTGTGACCAGAAATTGAGGATATCGACCTGGACGATATGTGGTTCCAACAGGATGGTGCTACTTGCCACACAGACAACGAAACCCGATTACTACAGACCCGATTTCAGCAAATCGGGTCTGTAGGAAATGTGAAAACACCTGTGTATGCTCGCCCAGTTCAATCTGAGGAAAACATTGCTGTTGTTCGCGATAATGTAGCCGTCAGTCAACCTCGACTCGTCGTCGTGCCCAACAATTGAACATCTCACGAACATCACTGATGCGAATATTGAATAAAGATTAGAATTTACACGCTTACAAGGTTCAATTGACTCAAGAGCTGAAGCCTGCTGACCATTTCAAGCGTCGTCAATACGCCGAATGGTTGGTTGAACAAACAGAAGCGAATGGTGACTTTACAAAGAAAATCATCTTCAAGGACGAGGCACCTCTGTGGATTCATTAACAAGCAGAATTGACGCATTTGAGCAAATGAGAATCCACGAGTGATTGTTGAAAAGCCGATGCATGCACAAAGAGTGACTGTTTGGTGCGGTTTATGGGCTGGCAGCATTATCGCTCCGTACTTCTTCGAAAATGAGGTCGGCCAAGCAGTTACCGTAAATGGTGTTTGCTATCGCGAGATGATAACTTACATCTTGTGGCCAGAAGTTGAGGATATGGACATGGACGATACGCGGTTCCAACAGAATGGTGCTAGTTGCCACACAGCCAACGAAACCCGATTACTACAGACCCGATTTCAGCAAATCGGGTCTGTAGGAAATGTGAAAACACCTGTGTATGCTCGCCCAGTTCAATCTGAGGAAAACATTGCTGTTGTTCGCGATAGTGTAGCAGAATAGCCGTCAACCTCGACTCGTCGTCGAGCCCAACAATTGAACATCTCACGAACATCACTGATGCGAATATTGAATAAAGATTAGAATTTACACGCTTACAAGGTTCAATTGACTCAAGAGCTGAAGCCTGCTGACCATTTCAAGCGTCGTCAATACGCCGAATGGTTGGTTGAACAGACAGAAGCGAGTGGTGACTTTACAAAGAAAATCATCTTCAGGGACGAGGCACCTCAGTGGATTCGTTAACAAGCAGAATTGACGCATTTGAGCAAATGAGAATCCACGAGTGATAGTTGAAAAGCGGATGCATCCACAAAGAGTGACTGTTTGGTGCAGTTTATGGGCTGGCGGCATCATCGGGCCGTACTTCTTCGGAAATGAGGTCGGCCAAGCAGTTACCGTGAATGGTGTTTGCTATCGCGAGATGATAACGGTCTTCTTGTGACCAGAAATTGAGTATATCGACCTGGACGATATGTGGTTCCAACAGGATGGTGCTACTTGCCACACAGCCAACGAAACCCGATTACTACAGACCCGATTTCAGCAAATCAGGTCTGTAGGAAATGTGAAAACATCTGTGAATGCTCGTCCAGTTCAATTTGAGGAAAACGTTGCAGTTGTTCGCGATAATGTAGCCGTCAGTCAACCTCAACTCGTCGTCGTGCCCAACAATTAAACATCTCACGAACATCACTGATGCGAATTTTGAATAAAGATTAGAATTTACACGCTTACAAGGGTTAATTGACTCAAGGGCTGAAGCCTACTGACCATTTTAAGCGTCGTCAATACACCGAATGGTTGGTTGAACAGACAAAAGTGAATGGTGACTTTACAAAGAAAATCATCTTCAGCGACAAGGCTCGGCCAAGCAGTTAGTGTGAATGGCGTTTGCTATAGCGAGATGATAACGGACTTCTTGTGGCCAGAAATTGAGGATATGGACCCGGACGATATGTGGTTCCAACAGGATCGTGCTGCTTGCCACACAGCCAAAGAAACCCGAATCCTACAGACCCGAGTTCAGCAAACCCGATGATGCCGCCAGCCCATAAACCGCACCAAACAGTCACTCCTTGTGGATGCATCGGCTTTTCAACATTCACTCGGGGATTCTCATTTGCCCAAATGCGGCAATTCTGCTTGTTAACGAATCCACTGAGGTGAAAGTGTGCCTCGTCGCTGAAGATGATTTTCTTTGTAAAGTCACCGTTCACTTCTGTCTGTTCAACCAACCCTTCGGCGTGTTGTGGACGCTCGAAATGGTCAGTTGGCTTCAGCTTTTGAGTCAATTGAACCTTGTAAACGTGTAAATTCTAATCTTTATTCAATATTCGCATCAGTGATGTTCGTGAGATGTTCAATTGTTGGGCACGACGACGAGTCGAGGTTGACCGCTATTCTGCTACACTATCGCGAACAACAGCAATGTTTTCCGCAGTACGAACTGGGCGAACATGCACAGGTGTTTTTACATTTCCTACATACCCGATTTGCTGAAGTCGGGTCTGTAGTAATCGGGTTTCTTTGGCTGTGTAGCAAGTAGCACCATCCTGTTGGAACCAAATATCGTCCAGGTCCATATCCTAAATTTCTGGCCACAAGAAGACCGTTATCATCTCGCGATAGCAAACACCATTCACGGTAACTGCTTGGCCGACCTCATTTCCGAAGAAGTACGCCCCTATGAAATCGCCAGCCCATGAACTGCACCAAACAGTCACTCTTTGTGGATGCATCCGCTTTTCAACTATCACTCGTGGATTCTCATTTGCTCAAATGCGGCAAATCTGCTTGTTAACGAATCCACCGAGAAGAGGGTGTGCCTCGTCGCTGAAGATGATTTTCTTTGTAAAGTCACCATTCACTTCTGTCTGTTCAACCAACCATTCGGCGTATTGACGACGCTTGAAATGGTCAGTAGGCTTCAGGTCTTTAGTCAATTAAACCTTGTAAGCGTGTAAATTCTAATCTTCATTCAAAATTCGCATCAGTGATGTTTGTGAGATGTTCAATTGATGGGCACGACGACGAATCGAGGTTGACGGCTATGATGCTACACTATCGCGAACAACAGCAGTGTTTTCCGCAGAACGAACTGGGCGAGCGTGCACAGGTGTTTTCAAATTTCCTACAGACCCGATTTGCTGAAATCGGGTCTGTAGTAATCGGCTTTCGTTGGCTGTGTGGCAAGTAGCACCATCCTGTTGGAACCGCATATCGTCCAGGTCCATATCCTCAATTTCTGGCCACAAGAAGTCCGTTATCATCTCGCGATAGCAAACACCATTCACGGTAACTGCTTGGCCGACCTCATTTTCGGAGAAGTACGGCCCGATGATGCCGCCAGCCCATAAACCGCACCAAACAGTCACTCCTTGTGGATGCATCGGCTTTTCAACATTCACTCGTGGATTCTCATTTGCCCAAATGCGGCAAATCTGCTTGTTAATGAATCCACCGAGAAGAAGGTGTGCCTCGTCTCTGAAGATAATTTTCTTTGTAAGTCACGATTCACTTCTGTCTGTTCAACCAAACATTCGGTTTGGTTGAACAGACCAAACGGCATCATCGGGCCGTACTTCTCCGAAAATGAGGTCGGCCAAGCAGTTACCGTGAATGGTGTTTGCTATCGCGAGATGATAACGGACTTCTTGTGGCCAGAAATTGAGGATATGGACCTGGATGATATGGGCTTCCAACAGGATGGTGCTACTTGCTACCCAGCCAAACAAACCCGATTACTACAGACCCGACTTCAGCAAATCGGGTCTGTAGGAAATGTGAAAACACCTGTGCATGCTCGCCTAGTTCAATCTGAGGAAAACATTGCTGTTGTTCGCGATAATGTAGCAGTCAGTCAACCTCGACTCGTCGTCGTGCCCAACAATTGAACATCTCACGAACATCACTGATGCGAATATTGAATAAAGATTAGAATTTACACGCTTACAAGGTTCAATTGACTCAGGAGCTGAAGCCTGCTGACCATTTCAAGCGTCGTCAATACGCCGAATGGTTGGTTGAACAAACAGAAGCGAATGGTGACTTTACAAAGAAAATCATCTTCAAGGACGAGGCACCTCTGTGGATTCATTAACAAGCAGAATTGACGCATTTGAGCAAATGAGAATCCACGAGTGATTGTTGAAAAGCCGATGCATGCACAAAGAGTGACTGTTTGGTGCGGTTTATGGGCTGGCAGCATTATCGCTCCGTACTTCTTCGAAAATGAGGTCGGCCAAGCAGTTACCGTAAATGGTGTTTGCTATCGCGAGATGATAACTTACATCTTGTGGCCAGAAGTTGAGGATATGGACATGGACGATACGCGGTTCCAACAGAATGGTGCTAGTTGCCACACAGCCAACGAAAGCCGATTACTACAGACCCGATTTCAGCAAATCGGGTCTGTAGGAAATGTGAAAACACCTGTGCATGCTCGCCCAGTTCGTTCTGTGGAAAACATTGCTGTTGTTCGCGATAGTGTAGCAGAATAGCCGTCAGTCAACCTCGACTCGTCGTCGTGCCCAACAATTGAACATCTCACGAACATCACTGATGCGAATATTGAATAAAGATTAGAATTTACACGCTTACAAGGTTCAATTGACTCAAAAGCTGAAGCCTACTGACCATTTCAAGCGTCCACAACACGCCGAATGGTTGGTTGAACAGACAGAAGTGAATGGTGACTTTACAGAGAAAATCATCTTCAGCGACGAGGCACACCTTCTTCTCGGTGGATTCGTTAACAAGCAGATTTGCCGCATTTGAGCAAATGAGAATCCACGAGTGATAGTTGAAAAGCGGATGCATCCACAAAGAGTGACTGTTTGGTGCAGTTTATGGGCTGGCGATTTCATAGGGCCGTACTTCTTCGGAAATGAGGTCGGCCAACCAGTTACCGTGAATGGTGTTTGCTATCGCGAGATGATAACGGACTTCTTGTGGCCAGAAATTGAGGATATGGACCTGGACTATATGTGGTTCCAACAAGATGGTGCTACTTGCCACACAGACAACGAAAGCCGATTACCACAGACCCGATTTCAGCAAATCGGGTCTGTAGGAAATGTGACAACACCTGTGCATGCTCGCCCAGTTCGTTCTGCGGAAAACATTGCTGTTGTTCGCGATAGTGTAGCAGAATAGCCGTCAACCTCGACTCGTTGTAGTGCCCAACAATTGAACATCTCACGAACATCACTGATGCGAATATTGAATAAAGATTAGAATTTACACCCTTACAAGATTCAATTGACTCAAGAGCTGAAACCTACTGACCATTTCAAGCGTCCACAACACGCCGAATTGTTGGTTGAACAGACAGAAGTGAATGGTGACTTTACAAAGAAAATCATCTTCAGCGACGAGGCACACCTTCATCTCGGTGGATTCGTTAACAAGCAGATTTGCCGCATTTGAGCAAATGAGTATCCACGAGTGAAAGTTGAAAAGCGGATGCATCCACAAAGAGTGACTGTTTGGTGCAGTTTATGGGCTGGCGATTTCATAGGGCCGTACTTCTTCAAAAATGAGGTCGGCCAAGCAGTTACCGTGAATGGTGTTTGCTATCGCGAGATGATAACGGACTTCTTGTGGCCAGAAATTGAGGATATGGACCTGGACTATATGTGGTTCCAACAAGATGGTGCTACTTGCCACACAGACAACGAAAGCCGATTACTACAGACCCGATTTCAGCAAATCGGGTCTGTAGGAAATGTGACAACACCTGTGCATGCTCGCCCAGTTCGTTCTGCGGAAAACATTGCTGTTGTTTGCGATAGTGTAGCAGAATAGCCGTCAACCTCGACTCGTCGTAGTGCCCAACAATTGAACATCTCACGAACATCACTGATGCGAATTTTGACTAAGGATTAGAATTTACACGTTTACAAGGTTCAATTGACTCGAGAGCTGAAGCCTACTGTCCATTTCAAGCGTCGTCAATACGCCGAATGGTTGGTTGAACAGACAGAAGTGAATGGTGACTTTACAAAGAAAATCATCTTCAGCGACGGGGCACACTTTCACCTCAGTGGATTCGTTAACAAAGAGAATTGCCGCATTTGGGCAAATGAGAATCCACGAGTCATCGTTGTAAAGCCGATGTATCCACAAAGAGTGACTGTTTGGTGCGGTTTATGGGCTGACGGTATCATCGGGCCGTACTTCTTCGAAAATGAGGTCGGCCAAGCAGTTACCGTGAATGGTGTTTGCTATCGCGAGATGATAACGGACTTCTTGAGGCCAGAAATTGAGGATATGGACATGGACGATATGCGGTTCCAACAGGATGGTGCTACTTGCCACACAGCCAAAGAAAGCCGATTACTACAGACCCGATTTCAGCAAATCGGGTCTGTAGGAAATGTGAAACACCTGTGCATGCTCGCCAAGTTCGTTCTGCGAAAAACATTGCTGTTGTTCGCGATAGTGTAGCAGAATAGCCGTTAGTCAACCTCGACCCGTTGTCGTGCCCAAAAATTGAACATCTCACGAACATCACTGATGCGAATATTGAATAAAGATTATAATTTACACGCTTACAAGGTTCAATTGATTCAAAAGCTGAAGCCTACTCACCATTTCAAGCGTCCACAACACGCCGAATGGTTGTTTGAACAGACAGAAGTGAATGGTGACTTTAAAAAGAAAATCATCCTCAGCGACGAGGCACACTTTCACCTCAGTGGATTCGTTAACAAGCAGAATTGCCCCATTTGGGCAAATGAGAATCCACGAGTCTTCGTTTAAAAGCCGATGTATCCACAAAGAGTGACTGTTTGGTGCGGTTTATGGGCTGGCGGTATCATCGGGCCGTACTTCTTCGAAAATGAGGTCGGCCAAGCAGTTACCGTGAATGGTGTTTGCTATCGCGAGATGATAACGGACTTCTTGTGGCCAGAAATTGAGGATATGGACCTGGACGATATGCGGTTCCAACAGCATGGTGCTACTTGCCACACAGCCAACTAAAGCCGATTACTACAGACCCGATTTCAGCAAATCGGGTCTGTAGGAAATGTGAAAACACCTGTGCATGCACGCCCAGTTCGTTCTGCGGAAAACATTGCTGTTGTTCGCGATAGTGTAGCAGAATAGCCGTCAACCTCGACTCGTCGTCGAGCCCAACAATTGAACATCTCACGAACATCACTGATGCGAATATTGAATAAAGATTAGAATTTACACGCTTACAAGGTTCAATTGACTCAAGAGCTGAAGCCTACTGACTATTTCAAGCGTCGTCAATACGCCGAATGGTTGGTTGAACAAACAGAAGCGAATGGTGACTTTACAAAGAAAATCATCTTCAAGGACGAGGCACCTCGGTGGATTCATTAACAAGCAGAATTGACGCATTTGAGCAAATGAGATTCCACGAGTGATTGTTGAAAAGCCGATGCATGCACAAAGAGTGACTGTTTGGTGCGGTTTATGGGCTGGCAGCATTATCGCTCCGTACTTCTTCGAATATGAGGTCGGCCAAGCAGTTACCGTAAATGGTGTTTGCTATCGCGAGATGATAACGGACTTCTTGTGGCCAGAAATTGAGGATATGGACATGGACGATATGCGGTTCCAACAGGATGGTGCTACCTGCCACACAGCCAACGAAAGCCGATTACTACAGACCCGATTTCAGCAAATCGGGTCTGTAGGAAATGTGAAAACACCTGTGCATGCTCGCCTAGTTCAATCTGAGGAAAACATTGCTGTTGTTCGCGATAATGTAGCAGTCAGTCAACCTCGACTCGTCGTCGTGCCCAACAATTGAACATCTCACGAACATCACTGATGCGAATATTGAATAAAGATTAGAATTTACACGCTTACAAGGTTCAATTGACTCAAGAGCTGAAGCCTACTGACTATTTCAAGCGTCGTCAATACGCCGAATGGTTGGTTGAACAGACAGAAGTGAATGGTGACTTTAAAAAGAAAATCATCCTCAGCGACGAGGCACAGTTTCACCTCAGTGGATTCGTTAACAAGCAGAATTGCCGCATTTGGCAAATGAGAATCCACGAGTGATTGTTAAAAAGCCAATGCATCCACAAAGAGTGACTGGTTGGTGCGGTATATGGGCTGGCGGTATCATCGGGCCGTACTTCTTCGAAAATGAGGTCGGCCAAGCAGTTACCGTGAATGGTGTTTGCTATCGCGAGATGATAACGGACTTCTTGTGGCCAGAAATTGAGGATATCGATCTGGACGATATGTTGTTCCAACAGGATGGTGCTACTTGCCACACAGCCAACGAAACCCGATTATTACAGACCCGATTTCAGCAAATCGGGTCTGTAGGAAATGTGAAAACACCTGTGCATGCTCGCCCAGTTCGTTCTGCGGAAAACATTGCTATTGTTCGCGATAGTGTAGCAGACTAGCCGTCAACCTCGACTCGTCGTCGTGCCCAACAATTGAACATCTCACGAACATCACTGATGCGAATATTGAATAAAGATTAGAATTTACACGCTTACAAGGTTCAATTGACTCAAGAGCTGAAGCCTGCTGACCATTTCAAGCGTCGTCAATACGCCGAATGCTTAGTTGAACAGACAGAAGCGAATGGTGACTTTACAAAGAAAATCATCTTAAGGGACGAGGCACCTCATTGGATTCGTTAGAAAGCAGAATTGACGCATTTGAGCAAATGAGAATCCACGAGTGATAGTTGAAAAGCGGATGCATCCACAAACAGTGACTGTTTGGTGCGGTTTATGGGCTGGCGGCATCATCGGGCCGTACTTCTTCGGAAATGAGGTCGGCCAAGCAGTTACCGTGAATGGTGTTTGCTATCGCGAGATGATAACGGACTTCTTGTCGCCAGAAATTGAGGATATGGACCTGGACGATATGTTGTTCCAACAGGATGGTGCTACTTGCCACACAGCCAACGAAACCCGATTATTACAGACCCGATTTCAGCAAATCGGGTCTGTAGGAAATGTGAAAACACCTGTGCATGCTCGCCAAGTTCGTTCTGCGGAAAACATTGCTGTTGTTCGCGATAGTGTAGCAGAATAGTCGTCAACCTCGACTCGTCGTCGAGCCCAACAATTGAACATCTCACGAACATCACTGATGCGAATATTGAATCATCATCATTAGGTCATCAGTCCTAAGACTGGTTGGACGCTAACCTCCAGCTTCTCCTATCTTGTGCTAACCTACGCATTTCGCTAATTGTGCTACAACCTACATCCCTTACTATTTGCGAGCAGTAGTCTAATCTAGGCCTACCTCTGCCTTTCTTCACTCCTATTTCTGCCTCCAAAATATCGCGGACTGAATATTGAATAAAGATTAGAATTTACACGCTTACAAGGTTGAATTGACTCAAAAGCTGAAGCCTACTGACCATTTCAAGCGTCCACAACACGCCGAATGGTTGGTTGAACAGACAGAAGTGAATGGTGACTTTACAAAGAAAATCATCTTCAGCGACGAGGCACACCTTCACCTCGGTGGATTCGTTATCAAGCAGATTTGCCGCATTTGAGCAAATGAGAATCCACGCGTGATAGTTGAAATGCGGATGCATCCACAAACAGTGACTGTTTGGTGCGGTTTATGGGCTGGCGGCATCATCGGGCCGTACTTCTTCGAAAATGAATTCGGCCAAGCAGTTTCCGTGAATGGTGTTTGCTATCGCGAGATGATAACGGACTTCTTGTGGCCAGAAATTGAGGATATCGACCTGGACGATATGTGGTTCCAACAGGATGGTGCTACTTGCCACACAGCCAACGAAACCCGATTACTACAGACCCGATTTCAGCAAATCGGGTATGTAGGAAATGTAAAAACACCTGTGCATGCTCGCCCAGTTCGTACTGCGGAAAACATTGCTGTTGTTCGCGATAGTGTAGCAGAATAGCCGTCAGTCAACCTCGACTCGTCGTCGTGCCCAACAATTGAACATCTCACGAACATCACTGATGCGAATACTGAATAAAGATTAGAATTTACACGCTTACAAGGTTCAATTGACTCAAGAGCTGAAGCCTGCTGACCATTTCAAGCGTCGTCAATACGCTGAATGGTTGGTTGAACAGACAGAAGCGAGTGGTGACTTTACAAAGAAAATCATCTTCAGGGACGAGGCACCTCAGTGGATTCGTTAACAAGCAGAATTGACGCGTTTGAGCAAATGAGAATCCACGAGTGATAGTTGAAAAGCGGATGCATCCACAAAGAGTGACTCTTTGGTGCAGTTTATGGGCTGGCGATTTCATAGGGCCGTACTTCTTCGGAAATGAGGTCGGCCAAGCAGTTACCGTGAATGGTGTTTGCTATCGCGAGATGATAACGGACTTCTTGTGGCCAGAAATTGAGGATATGGACATGGACGATATGCGGTTCCAACAGGATGGTGCTACTTGCCACACAGCCAAAGAAAGCCGATTACTACAGACCCGATTTCAGCAAATCGGGTCTGTAGGAAATGTAAAACACCTGTGCATGCTCGCCAAGTTCGTTCTGCGAAAAACATTGCTGTTGTTCGCGATAGTGTAGCAGAATAGCCGTTAGTCAACCTCGACCCGTTGTCGTGCCCAAAAATTGAACATCTCACGAACATCACTGATGCGAATATTGAATAAAGATTATAATTTACACGCTTACAAGGTTCAATTGATTCAAAAGCTGAAGCCTACTCACCATTTCAAGCGTCCACAACACGCCGAATGGTTGTTTGAACAGACAGAAGTGAATGGTGACTTTAAAAAGAAAATCATACTCAGCGACGAGGCACACTTTCACCTCAGTGGATTTGTTAACAAGCAGATTTGAAGCATTTGAGCAAATGAGAATCCACGAGTGATAGTTGAAAAGCGGATGTATCCACAAAGAGTGACTGTTTGGTGCGGTATATGGGCTGGCGGCATCATCGGGCCGTACTTCTTCGAAAATGAGGTCGGCCAAGCAGTTACCGTGAATGGTGTTTGCTATCGCGAGATGATAACGGACTTCTTGTGGCCAGAAATTGAGGATATGGACCCGGACGATATGCGGTTCCAACAGGATGGTGCTACTTGCCTTGCCACACAGCCAACGAAAGCCGATTACTACAGACCCGATTTCAGCAAATCGGGTCTGTAGGAAATGTGAAACACCTGTGCATGCTCGCCAAGTTCGTTCTACGAAAAACATTCCTATTGTTCGCGATAGTGTAGCAGAATAGCCGTTAGTCAACCTCGACTCGTGGTCGTGCCCAACAATTGAACATCTTACGAACATCACTGATGCGAATATTGAATAAAGAGTAGAATTTACACGCTTACAAGGTTCAATTGTCTCAAAAGCTGAAGCCTACTGACCATTTCAAGCGTCGTCAATACGCCGAATGGTTGGTTGAACAGACAGAAGTGAATGGTGACTTTACAAAGAAAATCAGCTTCAGCGACGAGGCACACCTTCACCTCGGTGGATTTGTTAACAAGCAGATTTGCCGCATTTGAGCAAATGAGAATCCACGAGTGATAGTTGTAAAGCGGATGTATCCACAAAGAGTGACTGTTTGGTGCGGTTTATGGCCTGGCGGCATCATCGGGACATACTTCTTCGGAAATGAGGTCGGCCTAGCAGTTACCGTGAATGGTGTTTGCTATCGCGAGATGATAACGGACTTCTTGTGGCCAGAAATTGAGGATATGGACCCGGACGATATGCGGTTCCAACAGGATGGTGCTACTTGCCTTGCCACACAGCCAACGAAAGCCGATTACTACAGACCCGATTTCAGCAAATCGGGTCTGTAGGAAATGTGAAAACAACTGTGCATGCTCGCCCAGTTCGTTCTGCGGAAAACATTGCTGTTGTTCGCGATAGTGTAGCAGAATAGCCGTCAACCTCGACTCGTCGTCGTGCCCAACAATTGAACATCTCACGAACATCACTGATCCGAATATTGAAGAAAGATTAGAATTTACACGCTTACAAGGTTCAATTGACTCAAGAGCTGAAGCCTACTGACCATTTCAAGCGTCGTCAATACGCCGAATAGTTGGTTGAACAGACAGAAGTGAATGGTGACTTTACAAAGAAAATCGTCTTCAGCGACGAGGCACACTTTCACCTCAGTGGATTCGTTAACAAGCAGAATTGCCGCATTTGGGCAAATGAGAATCCCCGAGTGAATGTTGAAAAGCCGATGCATCCACAAGGAGTGACTGTTTGGTGCGGTTTATGGGCTGGCGGCATCATCGGGCCGTACTTCATCGAAAATGAGGTCGGCCATGCAGTTACCGTGAATGGTGTTTGCTATCGCGAGATGACACACAGACAACGAAACCCGATTACTACAGACCCGATTTCAGCAAATCGGGTCTGTAGGAAATGTGACAACACCTGTGCATGCTCGCCCAGTTCGTTAAGCGGAAAGCATTGCTGTTGTTCGCGATAGTGTAGCAGAATAGCCGTCAACCTCGACTCGTCGTCGTGCCCAACAATTGAACATCTCACGAACATCACTGATCCGAATATTGAAGAAAGATTAGAATTTACACGCTTACAAGGTTCAATTGACTCAAGAGCTGAAGCCTACTGACCATTTCAAGCGTCGTCAATACGCCGAATAGTTGGTTGAACAGACAGAAGTGAATGGTGACTTTACAAAGAAAATCATCTTCAGCGACGAAGCACACTTTCTCCTCAGTGGATTCGCTAACAAGCAGAATTGCCGCATTTGGGCAAATGAGAATCCACGAGTCATTGTTGAAAAGCCGATGTATCCACAAAAAGTGACTGTTTGGTGCGGTTTACGGGCTGGCGGCATCATCGGGCCGTACTTCTTCGAAAAAGAGGTCGGCCAAGCAGTTACCATGAATGGTGTTTGCTATCGCGAGATGATAACGGACTTCTTGTGGCCAGAAATTGAGGATATGGACCTGGACGATATGGGGTTCCAACAGGGGTGCTACTTGCTACCCAGCCAAAGAAACCCGATTACTACAGACCCGACTTCAGCAAATCGGGTCTGTAGGAAATGTGAAAATACCTGTGCATGCTCGCCTAGTTCTTTCTGCGGAAAACATTGCTGTTGTTCGCGATAGTGTAGCAGAATAGCCGTCAACCTCGACTCGTCGTCGTGCCCAACAATTGAACATCTCACGAACATCACTGATGCGAATTTTGAATAAAGATTAGATTTTACACGCTTACAAGGTTCAATTGACTCAAAAGCTGAAGCCAACTGACCATTTCAAGCGTCCACAACACGCCGAAGGGTTGGTTGAACAGACAGAAGTGAATGGTGACTTTACAAAGAAAATCATCTTCAGCGACGAGGCACACTTTCACCTCAGTGGATTCGTTAACAAGCAGAAATGCCGCATTTTTGCAAATGAGAATCCCCGAGTGAATGTGGAAAAGCCGATGCATCCACAAGGAGTGACTGTTTGGTGCGGTTTATGGGCTGGCGGCATCATCGGGTTTGCCGAACTCGGGTCTGTAGTAATCGGGTTTCTTTGGCTGTGTGGCAAGCAGCACCATCCTGTTGGAACCACATATCGTCCAGGTCCATATCCTCAATTTCTGGCCACAAGAAGTCCGTTATCATCTCGCTATAGCAAACGCCATTCACGCTAACTGCTTGGCCGAGCCTCGTCGCTGAAGATGATTTTCTTTGTAAAGTCACCATTCACTTTTGTCTGTTCAACCAACCATTCGGTGTATTGACGACGCTTAAAATGGTCAGTAGGCTTCAGCCCTTGAGTCAATTAAACCTTGTAAGCGTGTAAATTCTAATCTTTATTCAAAATTCGCATCAGTGATGTTCGTGAGATGTTTAATTGTTGGGCACGACGACGAGTTGAGGTTGACTGACGGCTACATTATCGCGAACAACAGCAACGTTTTCCTCAAATTGAACTGGGCGAGCATTCACAGATGTTTTCACATTTCCTACAGACCTGATTTGCTGAAATCGGGTCTGTAGTAATCGGGTTTCGTTGGCTGTATGGCAAGTAGCACCATCCTGTTGGAACCACATATCGTCCAGGTCGATATCCTAAATTTCTGGCCACAAGAAGACCGTTATCATCTCGCGATAGTAAACACCATTCACGGTAACTGCTTGGCCGACCTCATTTCCGAAGAAGTACGGCCCGATGATGCCGCCAGCCCATAAACTGCACCAAACAGTCACTCTTTGTGGATGCATCCGCTTTTCAACTATCACTCGTGGATTCTCATTTGCTCAAATGCGTCAATTCTGCTTGTTAACGAATCCACTGAGGTGCCTCGTCCCTGAAAATGATTTTCTTTGTAAAGTCACCTCTCGCTTCTGTCTGTTCAACCAACCATCCGGCGTATTGACGACGCTTGAAATGGTCAGCAGGCTTCAGCTCTTGAGTCAATTAAACCTTGTAAGCGTGTAAATTCTAATCTTTATTCAATATTCGCATCAGTGATGTTCGTGAGATGTTCAATTGTTGGGCTCGACGACGAGTCGAGGTTGACGGCTATTCTGCTACACTATCGCGAAAAACAGCAATGTTTTCCGCAGAACGAACTGGGCGAGCATGCACAGGTGTTTTCACATTTCCTACAGACCCCATTTGCCGAAATCGGGTCTGTAGTAATCGGGTTTCGTTGGCTGTGTGGCAAGTAGCACCATCCTGTTGGAACCACATATCGTCCAGGGCGATATCCTCAATTTCTGGCCACAAGAAGTCCATTATCATGTCGCGATAGCAAACACCATTCACGGTAACTGCTTGGCCGACCTCATTTTCGAAGAAGTACGGCCCGATGATGCTGCCAGCCCATAAACCGCACCAAACAGTCAATCTTTATGTATGCATCGGCTTTTCAACAATCACTCGGGGATTCTCATTTGCTCAAATGCGGCAATTCTGCTTGTTAGCGAATCCACTGAGGTGAAAGTGTGCCTCGTCGCTGAAGATGATTTTCTTTGTAAAGTCACCATTCACTTCTGTCTGTTCAACCAACCCTTCGGCGTGTTGTGGACGCTTGAAATGGTCAGTTGGCTTCAGCTTTTGAGTCAATTGAACCTTGTAAGCGTGTAAATTCTAATCTTTATTCAAAATTCGCATCAGTGATGTTCGTGAGATGTTCAATTGTTGGGCACGACGACGAGTCGAGGTTGACTGACGGCTACATTATCGCGAACAACAGCAATGTTTTCCGCAGTACGAACTGGGCGAGCATGCACAGGTGTTTTCACATTTCCTAGAGACCCGATTTGCTGAAATCGGGTCTGTAGTAATCGGGTTTCGTTGTCTGTGTGGCAAGTAGCACAATCCTGTTGGAACCACATATCGTCCAGGTCCCTATCCTCAATTTCTGGCCACAAGAAGTCCGTTATTATCTCGCGATAGCAAACACCATTCACGGTAACTGCTTGGCCGACCTCATTTTCGAAGAAGTACGGCCCTATGAAGCCGCCAGCTCATAAACCGCACCAAACAGTCACTCTTTGTGGATGCATCCGCTTTTCAAACCATCACTCGTGGATTCTCATTTGCTCAAATGCGGCAAATTTGCTTGTTAACGAATCCACAGAGAAGAAGGTGTGCCTCGTCGCTGAAGATGATTTTCTTTGTAAAGTCACTATTCACTTCTGTCTGTTCAACCAACCATTCGGCGTATTGACGACGCTTGAAATGGTCAGTAGGCTTCAGCTCTTGAGTCAATTGAACCTTGTAAGCGTGTAAATTCCAATCTTTATTCAAAATTCGCATCAGTAATGTTCGTTAGATGTTCAATTGTGGGGCACGACGACGAGTCGAGGTTGACTGACGGCTATTCTGCTACACTATCGCGAACAACAGCAATGTTTTCCGCAGAACGAACTGGGCGAGCGTGCACAGGTGTTTTCACATTTCCTACAGACCCGATTTGCTGAAATCGGGTCTGTAGTAATCGGGTTTCGTTGGCTGTGTGGCAAGTAGCACCTTCCTGTTGGAACCACATATCGTCCAGGTCCATATCCTCAATTTCTGGCCACAAGAAGTCCGTTATCATCTCGCGATAGCAAACACCATTCGCGG
This sequence comes from Rosalia funebris, assembly GCA_037954035.1. Lineage (NCBI taxonomy): Eukaryota > Metazoa > Arthropoda > Insecta > Coleoptera > Cerambycidae > Rosalia > Rosalia funebris. The sequence goes on along the minus strand of JAZFAV010000036.1, from coordinate 18,216,271 downwards.
TAACTGCTTGGCTGACCTCATTTTCGAAGAAGTACGGCCTGATAATGCTACCAGCCCATACCGCACCAAACAGTCACTCTTTGTACATGCATCGGCTTTTCAACAATCACTCGTGGATTCTCTATTGTTCAAATGCGTCAATTCTGCTTGTTAACGAATCCACTGAGGTGCCTCGTCCCTGAAGATGATTTTCTTTTTAAAGTCACCATTCACTTCTGTCTGTTCAACCAACCATTCGGCGTATTGACGACGCTTGAAATAGTCAGTAGGCTTCAGCTCTTGAGTCAATTGAACCTTGTAAGCGTGTAAAATCTAATCTTTATTCAAAATTCGCATCAGTGATGTTCGTGAGATGTTCAATTGTTGGGCACGACGACGAGTCGAGGTTGACTGCTATTCTGCTACACTATCGCGAACAACAGCAATGTTTTCCGCAGAAAGAACTAGGCGAGCATGCACAGGTATTTTCACATTTCCTACAGACCCGATTTGCTGAAATCGGGTTTATAATAATCGGGTTTCGTTGGCTGTGTAGCAAGTATTGTTGCTACTGTTGGAACCCCATATCGTCCAGGTAAATATCCTCAATTTCTGGCCACAAGAAGTCCGTTATCATCTCGCGATAGCAAACACCATTCATGGTAACTGCTTGGCCGACCTCATTTTCGAAGAAGTACGGCCCGATGATGCCGTTTGGTCTGTTCAACCAAACCGAATGTTTGGTTGAACAGACCAAACGGCATCATCAGAACGACAGAAGTGAATCGTGACTTTACAAAGAAAATCATCTTCAGAGACGAGGCACACCTTCTCGGTGGATTCATTAACAAGCAGATTTGCCGCATTTGGGCACATGAGAATCCACGAGTCATTGTTGAAAAGCCGATGTATCCACAAAGAGTGACTGTTTGGTGCGGTTTATGGGCTGGCGGCATCATCGGGCCGTACTTCTTCGAAAATGAGGTCGGCCAAGCAGTTACCGTGAATGGTGTTTGCTATCGCGAGATGATAACGGACTTCTTGTGGCCAGAAGTTGAGGATATGGACCTGGACGATATGTGGTTCCAACAAGATGGTGTACTTGCCACACAGACAACGAAAGCCGATTACTACAGACCCGATTTCAGCAAATCGGGTCTGTAGGAAATGTGAAAACACCTGTGCATGCTCGCCCAGTTCGTTCTGCGGAAAACATTGCTGTTGTCCGCAATAGTGTAGCATCATAGCCGTCAACCTCGATTCGTCGTCGTGCCCATCAATTGAACATCTCACAAACATCACTGATGCGAATTTTGAATGAAGATTAGAATTTACACGCTTACAAGGTTTAATTGACTAAAGACCTGAAGCCTACTGACCATTTCAAGCGTCGTCAATACGCCGAATGGTTGGTTGAACAGACAGAAGTGAATGGTGACTTTACAGAGAAAATCATCTTCAGCGACGAGGCACACCTTCTTCTCGGTGGATTCGTTAACAAGCAGATTTGCCGCATTTGAGCAAATGAGAATCCACGAGTGATAGTTGAAAAGCGAATGCATCCACAAAGATTGACTGTTTGGTGCAGTTTATGGGCTGGCGATTTCATAGGGCCGTACTTCTTCGGAAATGAGGTCGGCCAAGCAGTTACCGTGAATGGTGTTTGCTATCGCGAGATGATAACGGACTTCTTGTAGCCAGAAATTGAGGATACGGACCTGGACGATATGTGGTTCCAACAGCATGGTGCTACTTGCCACACAGACAACGAAACCTGATTACTACAGACCCGATTTCAGCAAATCGGGTCTGTAGGAAATGTGAAAACACCTGTGCATGCTCGCCCAGTTCGTTCTGCGGAAAACATTGCTGTTGTTCGCGATAGTGTAGCAGAATAGCCGTCAACCTCGACTCGTCGTAGTGCCCAACAATTGAACATCTCACGAACATCACTGATGCGAATTTTGAATAAGGATTAGAATTTACACGTTTACAAGGTTCAATTGACTCAAGAGCTGAAACCTACTGTCCATTTAAAGCGTCGTCAATACGCTGAATGGTTGGTTGAACAGACAGAAGTGAATGGTGACTTTACAAAGAAAATCATCTTCAGCGACGAGGCACACTTTCACCTCAGTGGATTCGTTAACAAGCAGAATTGCCGCATTTGAGCAAATGAGAATCCCCGAGTGATTGTTGAAAAGTTGATACATGCATAAAGATTGACGGTTTGGTGCGGTTTATGGGCTGGCAGCATCATCGGGCCGTACTTCCACGAAAATGAGGTCGGCCAAGCAGTTACCGTGATTGGTGTATACTATTGCGAGATGATAACGGACTTCTTGTGGCCAGAAAGTGAGGATATGGACCTGGACGATATGGGGTTCCAACAGGATGGTGCTACTTGCCACACAGACAACGAAACCTGATTACTACAGACCCGATTTCAGCAAATCGGGTCTGTAGGAAATGTGAAAACACCTGTGCATGCTCGCCCAGTTCGTTCTGCGGAAAATATTGCTGTTGTTCGCGATAGTGTAGCATCATAGCCGTCAACCTCGATTCGTCGTCGTGCCCATCAATTGAACATCTCACAAACATCACTGATGCGAATTTTGAATGAAGATTAGAATTTCCACGCTTACAAGGTTTAATTGACTAAAGACCTGAAGCCTACTGACCATTTCAAGCGTCGTCAATACGCCGAATGGTTGGTTGAACGGACAGAAGTGAATGGTGACTTTACAAAGAAAATCATCTTCAGCGACGAGGCACATTTTCACCTCAGTGGATTCGCTAACAAGCAGAATTGCCGCATTTGGGCAAATGAGAATCCACGAATCATTGTTGAAAAGCCGATGTATCCACTAAGAATGACTGTTTGGTGCGGTTTATCACCTGGCGGCATCATCGGGCCGGGCCGTACTTCTTTGAAAATGAGGTCGGCCATGCAGTTACCGTGAATGGTGTTTGCTATCGCGAAATGATAACGGACTTCTTGTGGCCAGAAAGTGAGGATATGGACCTGGACGATATGGGGTTCCAACAGGATGGTGCTACTTGCTACACAGCCAAAGAAACCCGATTACTACAGACCCGACTTCAGCAAATCGGGTATGTAGGAAATGTGAAAACACCTGTGCATGCTCGACCAGTTCGTTCTGCGGAAAACATTGTTGCTGTTCGCGATAGTGTAGCAGAATAGCCGTCAACCTCGACTCGTCGTCGTGCCCAACAGTTGAACATCTCACGAACATCACTGATGCGAATTTTGAATAAAGATTAGAATTTACACACTTACAATGTTCAATTGACTCAAGAGCTGAAGCCTACTACTGACCATTTCAAGCGTCGTCAATACGCCGAATGGTTGGTTGAACAGACAGAAGTGAATGGTGACTTTACAAAGAAAATCATCTTCAGCGACGAGGCAAGTCACCTCAGTGGATTCGTTAACAAGCAGAATTGCCGCCGCATTTGGGCAAATGAGAATCCCCGAGTGAATGTTGAAAAGCCGATGCATCCACAAGGAGTGACTGTTTGGTGCGGTTTATGGCCTGGCGGCATCATCGGGCCGTACTTCTTCGAAAATGAGGTCGGCCAAGCAGTTACCGTGAATAGTGTTTGCTATCGCGAGATGATAACGGACTTCTTGTGTCCAGAAATTGAGGATATGGACCTGGACGTAATGCGGTTCCAACAGGATGGTGCTACTTGCCACACAGCCAACGAAACCCGATTACTACAGACCCGATTTCAGCAAATCGGGTCTGTAGGAAATGTGAAAACATCTGTGCATGCTCGCCCAGTTCAATCTGAGGAAAACGTTGCTGTTGTTCGCGATAATGTAGCCGCCAGTCAACCTCGACTCGTCGTCGTGCCCAACAATTAAACATCTCACGAACATCACTGATGCGAATTTTGAAAAAAGATTAGAATTTACACGCTTACAAGGTTCAATTGACTCGAGCTGAAGCCTACTGACCATTTCAAGCGTCGTCAATACACCAAATGGTTGGTTGAACAGACAGAAGTGAATGGTGACTTTACAAAGAAAATCATCTTCAGCGACGAGGCACACTTTCACCTCAGTGGATTCGTTAACAAGCAGAATTGCCGCATTTGGGCAAATGAGAATGCACGAGTGATAGTTGAAAAGCCAAGGCATCCACAGAGAGTGACTGTTTGGTGCGGTTTATGGGCTGGCGGCATCATAGGGCCGTACTTCTTCGGAAAAGAGGTCGGCCATGCAGTTACCGCGAATGGTGTTTGCTATCGCGAGATGATAACGGACTTCTTGTGGCCAGAAATTGAGGATATGGATCTGGACGATATGTGGTTCCAACAGGAAGGTGCTACTTGCCACACAGACAATGAAACCCGATTACTACAGACCCGAATTCAGCAAATCGTGTCTGTAGGATATGTGAAAACACCTATGCATGCTCGCCCAGTTCGTTCTGCGGAAAACATTGCTGTTGTTAGCGATAGTGTAGCAGAATAGCCGTCAACCTCGACTCGTCGTCGTGCCCAACAATTGAACATCTCACAAACATCACTGATGCGAATATTGAATAAAGATTAGAATTTACACGCTTACAAGGTTCAATTGACTCAAGAGCTGAAGCCTGCTGACCATTTCAAGCGTCGTCAATACGCCGAATGGTTGGTTGAACAAACAGAAGCGAATGGTGACTTTACAAAGAAAATCATCTTCAAGGACGAGGCCCCTCAGTGGATTCATTAACAAGCAGAATTGACGCATTTGAGCAAATGAGAATCCACGAGTGATTGTTGAAAAGCCGATGCATGCACAAAGAGTGACTGTTTGGTGCGGTTTATGGGCTGGCAGCATTATCGCTCCGTACTTCTTCGAAAATGAGGTCGGCCAAGCAGTTACCGTAAATGGTGTTTGCTATCGCGAGATGATAACTTACATCTTGTGGCCAGAAATTGTGGATATGGACATGGACGATATGCGGTTCCAACAGAATGGTGCTACTTGCCACACAGCCAACGAAAGCCGATTACTACAGACCCGATTTCAGCAAATCGGGTCTGTAGGAAATGTGAAACACCTGTGCATGCTCGCCAAGTTCGTTCTACGAAAAACATTGCTATTGTTCGCGATAGTGTAGCAGAATAGCCGTTAGTCAACCTCGACCCGTGGTCGTGCCCAACAATTGAACATCTCACGAACATCAGTGATGCGAATAATGAATAAAGATTAGAATTTACACGCTTACAAGGTTCAATTGACTCAAAAGCTGAAGCCTACTGACCATTTCAGGCGTCCACAACACGCCGAAAGGTTGGTTGAACAGACAGAAGTGAATGGTGACTTTACAAAGAAAATCGTCTTCAGCGACGAGGCACACTTTCACCTCAGTGGATTCGTTAACAAGCAGAATTGCCGCATTTGGGCAAATGAGAATCCCCGAGTGAATGTTGAAAAGCCGATGCATCCACAAGGAGTGACCGTTTGGTGCGGTTTATGGGCTGGCGGCATCATCGGGCCGTACTTCATCGAAAATGAGGTCGGCCAAGCAGTTACCGTGAATGGTGTTTGCTATCGCGAGATGATAACGGACTTCTTGTGGCCAGAAATTGAGGATATCGAACTGGACGATATGTTGTTCCAACAGGATGGTGCTACTTGCCACACAGCCAACGAAACCCGATTATTACAGACCCGACTTCAGCAAACCGTGTCTGTAGGATATGTGAAAACACCTATGCATGCTCGCCCAGTTCGTTCTGCGGAAAACATTGCTGTTGTTCGCGATAGTGTAGCAGAATAGCCGTCAACCTCGATTCGTCGTCGTGCCCAACAATTGAACATCTCACAAACATCACTGATGCGAATATTGAATAAAGATTAGAATTTACACGCTTACAAGGTTCAATTGACTCAAGAGCTGAAGCCTGCTGACCATTTCAAGCGTCCACAACACGCCGAAAGGTTGGTTGAACAGACAGAAGTGAATGGTGACTTTACAAAGAAAATCATCTTCAGCGACGAGGCACACCTTCTTCTCTGTGGATTCGTTAACAAGCAGATTTGCCGCATTTGGGCAAATGAGAATGCACTAGTGATAGTTGAAAAACCAATGCATCCACAGAGAGTGACTGTATGGTGCGGTTTATGAGCTGGCGGCATCATAGGGCCGTACTTCTTCGAAAATGAGGTCGGCCAAGCAGTTACCGTAAATGGTGTTTGCTATCGCGAGATGATAACGGTCTTCTTGTGGCCAGAAATTTAGGATATGGACCTGGACGATATTTTATTCCAACAGGATGGTGCTACTTGCTACACAGCCAAAGAAACCCGACTACTACAGACCCGACTTCAGCAAATCGGGTATGTAGGAAATGTAAAAACACCTGTGCATGCTCGCCCAGTTCGTACTGCGGAAAACATTGCTGTTGTTCGCGATAGTGTAGCAGAATAGCCGTTAGTCAACCTCGACCCGTTGTCGTGCCCAACAATTGAACATCTCACGAACATCACTGATGCGAATATTGAATAAAGATAATAATTTACACGCTTACAAGGTTCAATTGACTCAAAAGCTGAAGCCTACTGACCATTTCAAGCGTCCACAACACTCCGAATGGTTGTTTGAACAGACAGAAGTGAATGGTGACTTTAAAAAGAAATTCATCCTCATCGACGAGGCACACTTTCTCCTCAGTGGATTCGCTAACAAGCAGAATTGCCGCATTTGGGCAAATGAGAATCCACGAGTCTTTGTTGAAAAGCCGATGTATCCACAATGAGTGACTGTTTGGTGCTTTTTATGGACTGGCGGTATCATCGGGCCGTACTTCTTCGAAAATGAGGTCGGCCAAGCAGTTACCGTGAATGGTGTTTGCTATCGCGAGATGATAACGGACTTCTTGTGGCCAGAAATTGGGGATATGGACCTGGACGATATGCGGTTCCAACAGGATGATGCTACTTGCCACACAGCCAACGAAAGCCGATTACTACAGACCCGATTTCAGCAAATCGGGTCTGTAGGAAATGTGAAACACCTGTGCATGCTCGCCAAGTTCGTTCTACGAAAAACATTGCTATTGTTCGCGATAGTGTAGCAGAATAGCCGTTAGTCAACCTCGACCCGTGGTCGTGCCCAACAATTGAACATCTTACGAACATCACTGATGCGAATATTGAATAAAGAGTAGAATTTACACGCTTACAAGGTTCAATTGTCTCAAAAGCTGAAGCCCACTGACCATTTCAAGCGTCGTCAATACGCCGAATGGTTGGTTGAACAGACAGAAGTGAATGGTGACTTAACAAAGAAAATCATCTTCAGCGACGAGGCACACCTTCTTCTCTGTGGATTCGTTAACAAGCAGATTTGCCGCATTTGGGCAAATGAGAATCCCCGAGTGAATGTTGAAAAGCCGATGTATCCACAAAAGGTGACTGTTTGGTGCGGTATATGGGCTGGCGGCATCATCGGGCCGTACTTCTTCGAAAATGAGGTCGGCCAAGCAGTTTCCGTGAATGGTGTTTGCTATCGCGAGATGATAACGGACTTCTTGTGGCCAGAAATTGAGGATATGGACCTGGACGATATGCGGTTCCAAGAGGATGGTGCTACTTGCCACACAGCCAACGAAAGCCGATTACTACAGACCCGATTTCAGCAAATAAGGTCTGTAGGAAATGTGAAAACACCTATGCATGCTCGCCCAGTTCGTTCTGTGGAAAACATTGCTGTTGTTCGCGATAGTGTAGCAGAATAGCCGTCAGTCAACCTCGACTCGTCGTCGTGCCCAACAATTGAACATCTCACGAACATCACTGATGCGAATATTGAATAAAGATTAGAATTTACACGCTTACAAGGTTCAATTGACTCAAAAGCTGAAGCCTACTGACCATTTCAAGCGTCCACAACACGCCGAATGGTTGGTTGAACAGACAGAAGTGAATGGTGACTTTACAGAGAAAATCATCTTCAGCGACGAGGCACACCTTCTTCTCGGTGGATTCGTTAACAAGCAGATTTGCCGCATTTGAGCAAATGAGAATCCACGAGTGATAGTTGAAAAGCGGATGCATCCACAAAGAGTGACTGTTTGGTGCAGTTTATGGCTGGCGATTTCATAGGGCCGTACTTCTTCGGAAATGAGGTCGGCCAAGCAGTTACCGTGAATGGTGTTTGCTATCGCGAAATGATAACGGACTTCTTGTGGCCAGAAATTGAGGATATGGACCTGGACTATATGTGGTTCCAACAAGATGGTGCTACTTGCCACACAGACAACGAAAGCCGATTACCACAGACCCGATTTCAGCAAATCGGGTCTGTAGGAAATGTGACAACACCTGTGCATGCTCGCCCCAGTTCGTTCTGCGGAAAACATTGCTGTTGTTCGCGATAGTGTAGCAGAATAGCCGTCAACCTCGACTCGTTGTAGTGCCCAACAATTGAACATCTCACGAACATCACTGATGCGAATATTGAATAAAGATTAGAATTTACACCCTTACAAGATTCAATTGACTCAAGAGCTGAAACCTACTGACCATTTCAAGCGTCCACAACACGCCGAATTGTTGGTTGAACAGACAGAAGTGAATGGTGACTTTACAAAGAAAATCATCTTCAGCGACGAGGCACACCTTCATCTCGGTGGATTCGTTAACAAGCAGATTTGCCGCATTTGAGCAAATGAGTATCCACGAGTGAAAGTTGAAAAGCGGATGCATCCACAAAGAGTGACTGTTTGGTGCAGTTTATGGGCTGGCGATTTCATAGGGCCGTACTTCTTCAAAAATGAGGTCGGCCAAGCAGTTACCGTGAATGGTGTTTGCTATCGCGAGATGATAACGGACTTCTTGTGGCCAGAAATTGAGGATATGGACCTGGACTATATGTGGTTCCAACAAGATGGTGCTACTTGCCACACAGACAACGAAAGCCGATTACTACAGACCCGATTTCAGCAAATCGGGTCTGTAGGAAATGTGACAACACCTGTGCATGCTCGCCCAGTTCGTTCTGCGGAAAACATTGCTGTTGTTTGCGATAGTGTAGCAGAATAGCCGTCAACCTCGACTCGTCGTAGTGCCCAACAATTGAACATCTCACGAACATCACTGATGCGAATTTTGACTAAGGATTAGAATTTACACGTTTACAAGGTTCAATTGACTCGAGAGCTGAAGCCTACTGTCCATTTCAAGCGTCGTCAATACGCCGAATGGTTGGTTGAACAGACAGAAGTGAATGGTGACTTTACAAAGAAAATCATCTTCAGCGACGAGGCACACTTTCACCTCAGTGGATTCGTTAACAAAGAGAATTGCCGCATTTGGGCAAATGAGAATCCACGAGTCATCGTTGAAAAGCCGATGTATCCACAAAGAGTGACTGTTTGGTGCGGTTTATGGGCTGACGGTATCATCGGGCCGTACTTCTTCGAAAATGAGGTCGGCCAAGCAGTTACCGTGAATGGTGTTTGCTATCGCGAGATGATAACGGACTTCTTGTGGCCAGAAATTGAGGATATGGACATGGACGATATGCGGTTCCAACAGGATGGTGCTACTTGCCACACAGCCAAAGAAAGCCGATTACTACAGACCCGATTTCAGCAAATCGGGTCTGTAGGAAATGTGAAACACCTGTGCATGCTCGCCAAGTTCGTTCTGCGAAAAACATTGCTGTTGTTCGCGATAGTGTAGCAGAATAGCCGTCAACCTCGACTCGTCGTCGAGCCCAACAATTGAATATCTCACGAACATCACTGATGCGAATATTGAATAAAGATTAGAATTTACACGCTTACAAGGTTCAATTGACTCAAGAGCTGAAGCCTGCTGACCATTTCAAGCGTCGTCAATACGCCGAATGGTTGGTTGAACAAACAGAAGCGAATGGTGACTTTACAAAGAAAATCATTTTCAAGGACGAGGCACCTCAGTGGATTCATTAACAAGCAGAATTGACGCATTTGAGCAAATGAGATTCCACGAGTGATTGTTGAAAAGCCGATGCATGCACAAAGAGTGACTGTTTGGTGCGGTTTATGGGCTGGCAGCATTATCGCTCCGTCCTTCTTCGAATATGAGGTCGGCCAAGCAGTTACCGTAAAGGTGTTTGCTATCGCGAGATGATAACGGACTTCTTGTGGCCAGAAATTGAGGATATGGACATGGACGATATGCGGTTCCAACAGGATGGTGCTACCTGCCACACAGCCAACGAAAGCCGATTACTACAGACCCGATTTCAGCAAATCGGGTCTGTAGGAAATGTGAAAACACCTGTGCATGCTCGCCTAGTTCAATCTGAGGAAAACATTGCTGTTGTTCGCGATAATGTAGCAGTCAGTCAACCTCGACTCGTCGTCGTGCCCAACAATTGAACATCTCACGAACATCACTGATGCGAATATTGAATAAAGATTAGAATTTACACGCTTACAAGGTTCAATTGACTCAAGAGCTGAAGCCTACTGACTATTTCAAGCGTCGTCAATACGCCGAATGGTTGGTTGAACAGACAGAAGTGAATGGTGACTTTAAAAAGAAAATCATCCTCAGCGACGAGGCACAGTTTCACCTCAGTGGATTCGTTAACAAGCAGAATTGCCGCATTTGGCAAATGAGAATCCACGAGTGATTGTTAAAAAGCCAATGCATCCACAAAGAGTGACTGGTTGGTGCGGTATATGGGCTGGCGGTATCATCGGGCCGTACTTCTTCGAAAATGAGGTCGGCCAAGCAGTTACCGTGAATGGTGTTTGCTATCGCGAGATGATAACGGACTTCTTGTGGCCAGAAATTGAGGATATCGATCTGGACGATATGTTGTTCCAACAGGATGGTGCTACTTGCCACACAGCCAACGAAACCCGATTATTACAGACCCGATTTCAGCAAATCGGGTCTGTAGGAAATGTGAAAACACCTGTGCATGCTCGCCCAGTTCGTTCTGCGGAAAACATTGCTATTGTTCGCGATAGTGTAGCAGACTAGCCGTCAACCTCGACTCGTCGTCGTGCCCAACAATTGAACATCTCACGAACATCACTGATGCGAATATTGAATAAAGATTAGAATTTACACGCTTACAAGGTTCAATTGACTCAAGAGCTGAAGCCTGCTGACCATTTCAAGCGTCGTCAATACGCCGAATGCTTAGTTGAACAGACAGAAGCGAATGGTGACTTTACAAAGAAAATCATCTTAAGGGACGAGGCACCTCATTGGATTCGTTAGAAAGCAGAATTGACGCATTTGAGCAAATGAGAATCCACGAGTGATAGTTGAAAAGCGGATGCATCCACAAACAGTGACTGTTTGGTGCGGTTTATGGGCTGGCGGCATCATCGGGCCGTACTTCTTCGGAAATGAGGTCGGCCAAGCAGTTACCGTGAATGGTGTTTGCTATCGCGAGATGATAACGGACTTCTTGTCGCCAGAAATTGAGGATATGGACCTGGACGATATGTTGTTCCAACAGGATGGTGCTACTTGCCACACAGCCAACGAAACCCGATTATTACAGACCCGATTTCAGCAAATCGGGTCTGTAGGAAATGTGAAAACACCTGTGCATGCTCGCCAAGTTCGTTCTGCGGAAAACATTGCTGTTGTTCGCGATAGTGTAGCAGAATAGTCGTCAACCTCGACTCGTCGTCGAGCCCAACAATTGAACATCTCACGAACATCACTGATGCGAATATTGAATCATCATCATTAGGTCATCAGTCCTAAGACTGGTTGGACGCTAACCTCCAGCTTCTCCTATCTTGTGCTAACCTACGCATTTCGCTAATTGTGCTACAACCTACATCCCTTACTATTTGCGAGCAGTAGTCTAATCTAGGCCTACCTCTGCCTTTCTTCACTCCTATTTCTGCCTCCAAAATATCGCGGACTGAATATTGAATAAAGATTAGAATTTACACGCTTACAAGGTTGAATTGACTCAAAAGCTGAAGCCTACTGACCATTTCAAGCGTCCACAACACGCCGAATGGTTGGTTGAACAGACAGAAGTGAATGGTGACTTTACAAAGAAAATCATCTTCAGCGACGAGGCACACCTTCACCTCGGTGGATTCGTTATCAAGCAGATTTGCCGCATTTGAGCAAATGAGAATCCACGCGTGATAGTTGAAATGCGGATGCATCCACAAACAGTGACTGTTTGGTGCGGTTTATGGGCTGGCGGCATCATCGGGCCGTACTTCTTCGGAAATGAGGTCGGCCAAGCAGTTACCGTGAATGGTGTTTCCTATCGCGAGATGATAACGGTCTTCTTGTGCCCAGAAATTTAGGATATGGACCTGGACGATATGTGGTTCAAACAGGATGGTGCTACTTGCCACACAGCCAACGAAACCTGATTACTACAGAGCCGATTTCAGCAAATCGGGTATGTAGGAAATGTAAAAACACCTGTGCATGCTCGCCCAGTTCGTACTGCCAAAAACATTGCTGTTGTTCGCGATAGTGTAGCAGAATAGCCGTCAGTCAACCTCGACTCGTCGTCGTGCCCAACAATTGAACCTCTCACGAACATCACTGATGCGAATATTGAATAAAGATTAGAATTTACACGCTTACAAGGTTCAATTGTCTCAAAAGCTGAAGCCTACTGACCATTTCAAGCGTCCACAACACGCCGAAAGGTTGGTTGAACAGACAGAAGTGAATGGTGACTTTACAAAGAAAATCATCTTCAGCGACGAGGCACACTTTCACCTCAGTGGATTCGTTAACAAGCAGATTTGCCGCATTTGAGCAAATGAGAATCCACGAGTGATAATTGAAAAGCGGATGCATCCACAAAGAGTGACTGTTTGGTGCGGTTTATGAGCTGGCGGCATCATCGGGCCGTACTTTATCGAAAATGAGGTCGGCCAAGCAGTTACCGTGAATGGTGTTTGCTATCGCGAGATGATAACGGACTTCTTATGGCCAGAAATTGAGGATATCGACCTGGACGATATATGGCTCCAACAGGATGGTGCTACTTGCCACACAGCCATCGAAACCCGATTACTATAGACCCGATTTCAGCAAATCGGGTCTGTAGGAAATGTGGAAAAACCTGTGCATGCTCGCCCAGTTCGTTCTGCGGAAAACATTGTTGCTGTTCGCGATAGTGTAGCAGAATAGCCGTCAACCTCGACTCGTCGTCGTGCCCAACAGTTGAACATCTCACGAACATCACTGATGCGAATTTTGAATAAAGATTAGAATTTACACACTTACAATGTTCAATTGACTCAAGAGCTGAAGCCCTACTACTGACCATTTCAAGCGTCGTCAATACGCCGAATGGTTGGTTGAACAGACAGAAGTGAATGGTGACTTTACAAAGAAAATCATCTTCAGCGACGAGGCAAGTCACCTCAGTGGATTCGTTAACAAGCAGAATTGCCGCCGCATTTGGGCAAATGAGAATCCCCGAGTGAATGTTGAAAAGCCGATGCATCCACAAGGAGTGACTGTTTGGTGCGGTTTATGGGCTGGCGGCATCATCGGGCCGTACTTTATCGAAAATGAGGTCGGCCAAGCAGTTACCGTGAATGGTGTTTGCTATCGCGAGATGATAACGGACTTCTTATGGCCAGAAATTGAGGATATCGACCTGGACGATATGTGGCTACGACAGGATGGTGCTACTTGCCACACAGCCATCGAAACCCGATTACTATAGACCCGATTTCAGCAAATCGGGTCTGTAGGAAATGTGAAAAAACCTGTGCATGCTCGCCCAGTTCGTTCTGCGGAAAACATTGCTGTTGTTCGCGATAGTGTAGCAGAATAGCCGTCAGTCAACCTCGACTCGTCGTCGTGCCCCACAATTGAACATCTCACGAACATCACTGATGCGAATTTTAAATAAAGATTAGAATTTACACGCTTACAAGGTTCAATTGACTCGAGCTGAAGCCTACTGACCATTTCAAGCGTCGTCAATACACCAAATGGTTGGTTGAACAGACAGAAGTGAATGGTGACTTTACAAAGAAAATCATCTTCAGCGACGAGGCACACTTTCACCTCAGTGGATTCGTTAACAAGCAGAATTGCCGCATTTGGGCAAATGAGAATGCACGAGTGATAGTTGAAAAGCCAAGGCATCCACAGAGAGTGACTGTTTGGTGCGGTTTATGGGCTGGCGGCATCATAGGGCCGTACTTCTTCGGAAAAGAGGTCGGCCATGCAGTTACCGCGAATGGTGTTTGCTATCGCGAGATGATAACGGACTTCTTGTGGCCAGAAATTGAGGATATGGATCTGGACGATATGTGGTTCCAACAGGAAGGTGCTACTTGCCACACAGACAATGAAACCCGATTACTACAGACCCGAATTCAGCAAATCGTGTCTGTAGGATATGTGAAAACACCTATGCATGCTCGCCCAGTTCGTTCTGCGGAAAACATTGCTGTTGTTAGCGATAGTGTAGCAGAATAGCCGTCAACCTCGACTCGTCGTCGTGCCCAACAATTGAACATCTCACAAACATCACTGATGCGAATATTGAATAAAGATTAGAATTTACACGCTTACAAGGTTCAATTGACTCAAGAGCTGAAGCCTGCTGACCATTTCAAGCGTCGTCAATACGCCGAATGGTTGGTTGAACAAACAGAAGCGAATGGTGACTTTACAAAGAAAATCATCTTCAAGGACGAGGCCCCTCAGTGGATTCATTAACAAGCAGAATTGACGCATTTGAGCAAATGAGAATCCACGAGTGATTGTTGAAAAGCCGATGCATGCACAAAGAGTGACTGTTTGGTGCGGTTTATGGGCTGGCAGCATTATCGCTCCGTACTTCTTCGAAAATGAGGTCGGCCAAGCAGTTACCGTAAATGGTGTTTGCTATCGCGAGATGATAACTTACATCTTGTGGCCAGAAATTGTGGATATGGACATGGACGATATGCGGTTCCAACAGAATGGTGCTACTTGCCACACAGCCAACGAAAGCCGATTACTACAGACCCGATTTCAGCAAATCGGGTCTGTAGGAAATGTGAAACACCTGTGCATGCTCGCCAAGTTCGTTCTACGAAAAACATTGCTATTGTTCGCGATAGTGTAGCAGAATAGCCGTTAGTCAACCTCGACCCGTGGTCGTGCCCAACAATTGAACATCTCACGAACATCAGTGATGCGAATAATGAATAAAGATTAGAATTTACACGCTTACAAGGTTCAATTGACTCAAAAGCTGAAGCCTACTGACCATTTCAGGCGTCCACAACACGCCGAAAGGTTGGTTGAACAGACAGAAGTGAATGGTGACTTTACAAAGAAAATCGTCTTCAGCGACGAGGCACACTTTCACCTCAGTGGATTCGTTAACAAGCAGAATTGCCGCATTTGGGCAAATGAGAATCCCCGAGTGAATGTTGAAAAGCCGATGCATCCACAAGGAGTGACTGTTTGGTGCGGTTTATGGGCTGGCGGCATCATCGGGCCGTACTTCATCGAAAATGAGGTCGGCCAAGCAGTTACCGTGAATGGTGTTTGCTATCGCGAGATGATAACGGACTTCTTGTGGCCAGAAATTGAGGATATCGAACTGGACGATATGTTGTTCCAACAGGATGGTGCTACTTGCCACACAGCCAACGAAACCCGATTATTACAGACCCGACTTCAGCAAACCGTGTCTGTAGGATATGTGAAAACACCTATGCATGCTCGCCCACTTCGTTCTGCGGAAAACATTGCTGTTGTTCGCGATAGTGTAGCAGAATAGCCGTCAACCTCGATTCGTCGTCGTGCCCAACAATTGAACATCTCACAAACATCACTGATGCGAATATTGAATAAAGATTAGAATTTACACGCTTACAAGGTTCAATTGACTCAAGAGCTGAAGCCTGCTGACCATTTCAAGCGTCCACAACACGCCGAAAGGTTGGTTGAACAGACAGAAGTGAATGGTGACTTTACAAAGAAAATCATCTTCAGCGACGAGGCACACCTTCTTCTCTGTGGATTCGTTAACAAGCAGATTTGCCGCATTTGGGCAAATGAGAATGCACTAGTGATAGTTGAAAAACCAATGCATCCACAGAGAGTGACTGTATGGTGCGGTTTATGAGCTGGCGGCATCATAGGGCCGTACTTCTTCGAAAATGAGGTCGGCCAAGCAGTTACCGTAAATGGTGTTTGCTATCGCGAGATGATAACGGTCTTCTTGTGGCCAGAAATTTAGGATATGGACCTGGACGATATTTTATTCCAACAGGATGGTGCTACTTGCTACACAGCCAAAGAAACCCGACTACTACAGACCCGACTTCAGCAAATCGGGTATGTAGGAAATGTAAAAACACCTGTGCATGCTCGCCCAGTTCGTACTGCGGAAAACATTGCTGTTGTTCGCGATAGTGTAGCAGAATAGCCGTTAGTCAACCTCGACCCGTTGTCGTGCCCAACAATTGAACATCTCACGAACATCACTGATGCGAATATTGAATAAAGATAATAATTTACACGCTTACAAGGTTCAATTGACTCAAAAGCTGAAGCCTACTGACCATTTCAAGCGTCCACAACACTCCGAATGGTTGTTTGAACAGACAGAAGTGAATGGTGACTTTAAAAAGAAATTCATCCTCATCGACGAGGCACACTTTCTCCTCAGTGGATTCGCTAACAAGCAGAATTGCCGCATTTGGGCAAATGAGAATCCACGAGTCTTTGTTGAAAAGCCGATGTATCCACAATGAGTGACTGTTTGGTGCTTTTTATGGACTGGCGGTATCATCGGGCCGTACTTCTTCGAAAATGAGGTCGGCCAAGCAGTTACCGTGAATGGTGTTTGCTATCGCGAGATGATAACGGACTTCTTGTGGCCAGAAATTGGGGATATGGACCTGGACGATATGCGGTTCCAACAGGATGATGCTACTTGCCACACAGCCAACGAAAGCCGATTACTACAGACCCGATTTCAGCAAATCGGGTCTGTAGGAAATGTGAAACACCTGTGCATGCTCGCCAAGTTCGTTCTACGAAAAACATTGCTATTGTTCGCGATAGTGTAGCAGAATAGCCGTTAGTCAACCTCGACCCGTGGTCGTGCCCAACAATTGAACATCTTACGAACATCACTGATGCGAATATTGAATAAAGAGTAGAATTTACACGCTTACAAGGTTCAATTGTCTCAAAAGCTGAAGCCCACTGACCATTTCAAGCGTCGTCAATACGCCGAATGGTTGGTTGAACAGACAGAAGTGAATGGTGACTTAACAAAGAAAATCATCTTCAGCGACGAGGCACACCTTCTTCTCTGTGGATTCGTTAACAAGCAGATTTGCCGCATTTGGGCAAATGAGAATCCCCGAGTGAATGTTGAAAAGCCGATGTATCCACAAAAGGTGACTGTTTGGTGCGGTATATGGGCTGGCGGCATCATCGGGCCGTACTTCTTCGAAAATGAGGTCGGCCAAGCAGTTTCCGTGAATGGTGTTTGCTATCGCGAGATGATAACGGACTTCTTGTGGCCAGAAATTGAGGATATGGACCTGGACGATATGCGGTTCCAAGAGGATGGTGCTACTTGCCACACAGCCAACGAAAGCCGATTACTACAGACCCGATTTCAGCAAATAAGGTCTGTAGGAAATGTGAAAACACCTATGCATGCTCGCCCAGTTCGTTCTGTGGAAAACATTGCTGTTGTTCGCGATAGTGTAGCAGAATAGCCGTCAGTCAACCTCGACTCGTCGTCGTGCCCAACAATTGAACATCTCACGAACATCACTGATGCGAATATTGAATAAAGATTAGAATTTACACGCTTACAAGGTTCAATTGACTCAAAAGCTGAAGCCTACTGACCATTTCAAGCGTCCACAACACGCCGAATGGTTGGTTGAACAGACAGAAGTGAATGGTGACTTTACAGAGAAAATCATCTTCAGCGACGAGGCACACCTTCTTCTCGGTGGATTCGTTAACAAGCAGATTTGCCGCATTTGAGCAAATGAGAATCCACGAGTGATAGTTGAAAAGCGGATGCATCCACAAAGAGTGACTGTTTGGTGCAGTTTATGGGCTGGCGATTTCATAGGGCCGTACTTCTTCGGAAATGAGGTCGGCCAAGCAGTTACCGTGAATGGTGTTTGCTATCGCGAGATGATAACGGACTTCTTGTGGCCAGAAATTGAGGATATGGACCTGGACTATATGTGGTTCCAACAAGATGGTGCTACTTGCCACACAGACAACGAAAGCCGATTACCACAGACCCGATTTCAGCAAATCGGGTCTGTAGGAAATGTGACAACACCTGTGCATGCTCGCCCAGTTCGTTCTGCGGAAAACATTGCTGTTGTTCGCGATAGTGTAGCAGAATAGCCGTCAACCTCGACTCGTTGTAGTGCCCAACAATTGAACATCTCACGAACATCACTGATGCGAATATTGAATAAAGATTAGAATTTACACCCTTACAAGATTCAATTGACTCAAGAGCTGAAACCTACTGACCATTTCAAGCGTCCACAACACGCCGAATTGTTGGTTGAACAGACAGAAGTGAATGGTGACTTTACAAAGAAAATCATCTTCAGCGACGAGGCACACCTTCATCTCGGTGGATTCGTTAACAAGCAGATTTGCCGCATTTGAGCAAATGAGTATCCACGAGTGAATGTTGAAAAGCGGATGCATCCACAAAGAGTGACTGTTTGGTGCAGTTTATGGGCTGGCGATTTCATAGGGCCGTACTTCTTCAAAAATGAGGTCGGCCAAGCAGTTACCGTGAATGGTGTTTGCTATCGCGAGATGATAACGGACTTCTTGTGGCCAGAAATTGAGGATATGGACCTGGACTATATGTGGTTCCAACAAGATGGTGCTACTTGCCACACAGACAACGAAAGCCGATTACTACAGACCCGATTTCAGCAAATCGGGTCTGTAGGAAATGTGACAACACCTGTGCATGCTCGCCCAGTTCGTTCTGCGGAAAACATTGCTGTTGTTTGCGATAGTGTAGCAGAATAGCCGTCAACCTCGACTCGTCGTAGTGCCCAACAATTGAACATCTCACGAACATCACTGATGCGAATTTTGACTAAGGATTAGAATTTACACGTTTACAAGGTTCAATTGACTCGAGAGCTGAAGCCTACTGTCCATTTCAAGCGTCGTCAATACGCCGAATGGTTGGTTGAACAGACAGAAGTGAATGGTGACTTTACAAAGAAAATCATCTTCAGCGACGAGGCACACTTTCACCTCAGTGGATTCGTTAACAAAGAGAATTGCCGCATTTGGGCAAATGAGAATCCACGAGTCATCGTTGAAAAGCCGATGTATCCACAAAGAGTGACTGTTTGGTGCGGTTTATGGGCTGACGGTATCATCGGGCCGTACTTCTTCGAAAATGAGGTCGGCCAAGCAGTTACCGTGAATGGTGTTTGCTATCGCGAGATGATAACGGACTTCTTGTGGCCAGAAATTGAGGATATGGACATGGACGATATGCGGTTCCAACAGGATGGTGCTACTTGCCACACAGCCAAAGAAAGCCGATTACTACAGACCCGATTTCAGCAAATCGGGTCTGTAGGAAATGTGAAACACCTGTGCATGCTCGCCAAGTTCGTTCTGCGAAAAACATTGCTGTTGTTCGCGATAGTGTAGCAGAATAGCCGTCAACCTCGACTCGTCGTCGAGCCCAACAATTGAATATCTCACGAACATCACTGATGCGAATATTGAATAAAGATTAGAATTTACACGCTTACAAGGTTCAATTGACTCAAGAGCTGAAGCCTGCTGACCATTTCAAGCGTCGTCAATACGCCGAATGGTTGGTTGAACAAACAGAAGCGAATGGTGACTTTACAAAGAAAATCATCTTCAAGGACGAGGCACCTCAGTGGATTCATTAACAAGCAGAATTGACGCATTTGAGCAAATGAGATTCCACGAGTGATTGTTGAAAAGCCGATGCATGCACAAAGAGTGACTGTTTGGTGCGGTTTATGGGCTGGCAGCATTATCGCTCCGTACTTCTTCGAATATGAGGTCGGCCAAGCAGTTACCGTAAAGGTGTTTGCTATCGCGAGATGATAACGGACTTCTTGTGGCCAGAAATTGAGGATATGGACATGGACGATATGCGGTTCCAACAGGATGGTGCTACCTGCCACACAGCCAACGAAAGCCGATTACTACAGACCCGATTTCAGCAAATCGGGTCTGTAGGAAATGTGAAAACACCTGTGCATGCTCGCCTAGTTCAATCTGAGGAAAACATTGCTGTTGTTCGCGATAATGTAGCAGTCAGTCAACCTCGACTCGTCGTCGTGCCCAACAATTGAACATCTCACGAACATCACTGATGCGAATATTGAATAAAGATTAGAATTTACACGCTTACAAGGTTCAATTGACTCAAGAGCTGAAGCCTACTGACTATTTCAAGCGTCGTCAATACGCCGAATGGTTGGTTGAACAGACAGAAGTGAATGGTGACTTTAAAAAGAAAATCATCCTCAGCGACGAGGCACAGTTTCACCTCAGTGGATTCGTTAACAAGCAGAATTGCCGCATTTGGCAAATGAGAATCCACGAGTGATTGTTAAAAAGCCAATGCATCCACAAAGAGTGACTGGTTGGTGCGGTATATGGGCTGGCGGTATCATCGGGCCGTACTTCTTCGAAAATGAGGTCGGCCAAGCAGTTACCGTGAATGGTGTTTGCTATCGCGAGATGATAACGGACTTCTTGTGGCCAGAAATTGAGGATATCGATCTGGACGATATGTTGTTCCAACAGGATGGTGCTACTTGCCACACAGCCAACGAAACCCGATTATTACAGACCCGATTTCAGCAAATCGGGTCTGTAGGAAATGTGAAAACACCTGTGCATGCTCGCCCAGTTCGTTCTGCGGAAAACATTGCTATTGTTCGCGATAGTGTAGCAGACTAGCCGTCAACCTCGACTCGTCGTCGTGCCCAACAATTGAACATCTCACGAACATCACTGATGCGAATATTGAATAAAGATTAGAATTTACACGCTTACAAGGTTCAATTGACTCAAGAGCTGAAGCCTGCTGACCATTTCAAGCGTCGTCAATACGCCGAATGCTTAGTTGAACAGACAGAAGCGAATGGTGACTTTACAAAGAAAATCATCTTAAGGGACGAGGCACCTCATTGGATTCGTTAGAAAGCAGAATTGACGCATTTGAGCAAATGAGAATCCACGAGTGATAGTTGAAAAGCGGATGCATCCACAAACAGTGACTGTTTGGTGCGGTTTATGGGCTGGCGGCATCATCGGGCCGTACTTCTTCGGAAATGAGGTCGGCCAAGCAGTTACCGTGAATGGTGTTTGCTATCGCGAGATGATAACGGACTTCTTGTCGCCAGAAATTGAGGATATGGACCTGGACGATATGTTGTTCCAACAGGATGGTGCTACTTGCCACACAGCCAACGAAACCCGATTATTACAGACCCGATTTCAGCAAATCGGGTCTGTAGGAAATGTGAAAACACCTGTGCATGCTCGCCAAGTTCGTTCTGCGGAAAACATTGCTGTTGTTCGCGATAGTGTAGCAGAATAGTCGTCAACCTCGACTCGTCGTCGAGCCCAACAATTGAACATCTCACGAACATCACTGATGCGAATATTGAATCATCATCATTAGGTCATCAGTCCT
Source organism: Rosalia funebris (assembly GCA_037954035.1). Classification (NCBI taxonomy): domain Eukaryota; kingdom Metazoa; phylum Arthropoda; class Insecta; order Coleoptera; family Cerambycidae; genus Rosalia; species Rosalia funebris. The sequence goes on along the minus strand of JAZFAV010000036.1, from coordinate 18,194,588 downwards.
AAGACTGGTTGGACGCTAACCTCCAGCTTCTCCTATCTTGTGCTAACCTACGCATTTCGCTAATTGTGCTACAACCTACATCCCTTACTATTTGCGAGCAGTAGTCTAATCTAGGCCTACCTCTGCCTTTCTTCACTCCTATTTCTGCCTCCAAAATATCGCGGACTGAATATTGAATAAAGATTAGAATTTACACGCTTACAAGGTTGAATTGACTCAAAAGCTGAAGCCTACTGACCATTTCAAGCGTCCACAACACGCCGAATGGTTGGTTGAACAGACAGAAGTGAATGGTGACTTTACAAAGAAAATCATCTTCAGCGACGAGGCACACCTTCACCTCGGTGGATTCGTTATCAAGCAGATTTGCCGCATTTGAGCAAATGAGAATCCACGCGTGATAGTTGAAATGCGGATGCATCCACAAACAGTGACTGTTTGGTGCGGTTTATGGGCTGGCGGCATCATCGGGCCGTACTTCTTCGGAAATGAGGTCGGCCAAGCAGTTACCGTGAATGGTGTTTCCTATCGCGAGATGATAACGGTCTTCTTGTGCCCAGAAATTTAGGATATGGACCTGGACGATATGTGGTTCAAACAGGATGGTGCTACTTGCCACACAGCCAACGAAACCTGATTACTACAGAGCCGATTTCAGCAAATCGGGTATGTAGGAAATGTAAAAACACCTGTGCATGCTCGCCCAGTTCGTACTGCCAAAAACATTGCTGTTGTTCGCGATAGTGTAGCAGAATAGCCGTCAGTCAACCTCGACTCGTCGTCGTGCCCAACAATTGAACCTCTCACGAACATCACTGATGCGAATATTGAATAAAGATTAGAATTTACACGCTTACAAGGTTCAATTGTCTCAAAAGCTGAAGCCTACTGACCATTTCAAGCGTCCACAACACGCCGAAAGGTTGGTTGAACAGACAGAAGTGAATGGTGACTTTACAAAGAAAATCATCTTCAGCGACGAGGCACACTTTCACCTCAGTGGATTCGTTAACAAGCAGAATTGCCGCATTTGGGCAAATGATAATCCAATAGTGAATGTTGAAAAGCCGATGCAACCACAAGGAGTGACTGTTTGGTGCGGTTTATGGGCTGGCGGCATCATCGGGCCGTACTTCTTCGAAAATGAATTCGGCCAAGCAGTTTCCGTGAATGGTGTTTGCTATCGCGAGATGATAACGGACTTCTTGTGGCCAGAAATTGAGGATATCGACCTGGACGATATGTGGTTCCAACAGGATGGTGCTACTTGCCACACAGCCAACGAAACCCGATTACTACAGACCCGATTTCAGCAAATCGGGTATGTAGGAAATGTAAAAACACCTGTGCATGCTCGCCCAGTTCGTACTGCGGAAAACATTGCTGTTGTTCGCGATAGTGTAGCAGAATAGCCGTCAGTCAACCTCGACTCGTCGTCGTGCCCAACAATTGAACATCTCACGAACATCACTGATGCGAATACTGAATAAAGATTAGAATTTACACCCTTACAAGATTCAATTGACTCAAGAGCTGAAACCTACTGACCATTTCAAGCGTCCACAACACGCCGAATTGTTGGTTGAACAGACAGAAGTGAATGGTGACTTTACAAAGAAAATCATCTTCAGCGACGAGGCACACCTTCATCTCGGTGGATTCGTTAACAAGCAGATTTGCCGCATTTGAGCAAATGAGTATCCACGAGTGAATGTTGAAAAGCGGATGCATCCACAAAGAGTGACTGTTTGGTGCAGTTTATGGGCTGGCGATTTCATAGGGCCGTACTTCTTCAAAAATGAGGTCGGCCAAGCAGTTACCGTGAATGGTGTTTGCTATCGCGAGATGATAACGGACTTCTTGTGGCCAGAAATTGAGGATATGGACCTGGACTATATGTGGTTCCAACAAGATGGTGCTACTTGCCACACAGACAACGAAAGCCGATTACTACAGACCCGATTTCAGCAAATCGGGTCTGTAGGAAATGTGACAACACCTGTGCATGCTCGCCCAGTTCGTTCTGCGGAAAACATTGCTGTTGTTTGCGATAGTGTAGCAGAATAGCCGTCAACCTCGACTCGTCGTAGTGCCCAACAATTGAACATCTCACGAACATCACTGATGCGAATTTTGACTAAGGATTAGAATTTACACGTTTACAAGGTTCAATTGACTCGAGAGCTGAAGCCTACTGTCCATTTCAAGCGTCGTCAATACGCCGAATGGTTGGTTGAACAGACAGAAGTGAATGGTGACTTTACAAAGAAAATCATCTTCAGCGACGAGGCACACTTTCACCTCAGTGGATTCGTTAACAAAGAGAATTGCCGCATTTGGGCAAATGAGAATCCACGAGTCATCGTTGAAAAGCCGATGTATCCACAAAGAGTGACTGTTTGGTGCGGTTTATGGGCTGACGGTATCATCGGGCCGTACTTCTTCGAAAATGAGGTCGGCCAAGCAGTTACCGTGAATGGTGTTTGCTATCGCGAGATGATAACGGACTTCTTGTGGCCAGAAATTGAGGATATGGACATGGACGATATGCGGTTCCAACAGGATGGTGCTACTTGCCACACAGCCAAAGAAAGCCGATTACTACAGACCCGATTTCAGCAAATCGGGTCTGTAGGAAATGTGAAACACCTGTGCATGCTCGCCAAGTTCGTTCTGCGAAAAACATTGCTGTTGTTCGCGATAGTGTAGCAGAATAGCCGTCAACCTCGACTCGTCGTCGAGCCCAACAATTGAATATCTCACGAACATCACTGATGCGAATATTGAATAAAGATTAGAATTTACACGCTTACAAGGTTCAATTGACTCAAGAGCTGAAGCCTGCTGACCATTTCAAGCGTCGTCAATACGCCGAATGGTTGGTTGAACAAACAGAAGCGAATGGTGACTTTACAAAGAAAATCATCTTCAAGGACGAGGCACCTCAGTGGATTCATTAACAAGCAGAATTGACGCATTTGAGCAAATGAGATTCCACGAGTGATTGTTGAAAAGCCGATGCATGCACAAAGAGTGACTGTTTGGTGCGGTTTATGGGCTGGCAGCATTATCGCTCCGTACTTCTTCGAATATGAGGTCGGCCAAGCAGTTACCGTAAAGGTGTTTGCTATCGCGAGATGATAACGGACTTCTTGTGGCCAGAAATTGAGGATATGGACATGGACGATATGCGGTTCCAACAGGATGGTGCTACCTGCCACACAGCCAACGAAAGCCGATTACTACAGACCCGATTTCAGCAAATCGGGTCTGTAGGAAATGTGAAAACACCTGTGCATGCTCGCCTAGTTCAATCTGAGGAAAACATTGCTGTTGTTCGCGATAATGTAGCAGTCAGTCAACCTCGACTCGTCGTCGTGCCCAACAATTGAACATCTCACGAACATCACTGATGCGAATATTGAATAAAGATTAGAATTTACACGCTTACAAGGTTCAATTGACTCAAGAGCTGAAGCCTACTGACTATTTCAAGCGTCGTCAATACGCCGAATGGTTGGTTGAACAGACAGAAGTGAATGGTGACTTTAAAAAGAAAATCATCCTCAGCGACGAGGCACAGTTTCACCTCAGTGGATTCGTTAACAAGCAGAATTGCCGCATTTGGCAAATGAGAATCCACGAGTGATTGTTAAAAAGCCAATGCATCCACAAAGAGTGACTGGTTGGTGCGGTATATGGGCTGGCGGTATCATCGGGCCGTACTTCTTCGAAAATGAGGTCGGCCAAGCAGTTACCGTGAATGGTGTTTGCTATCGCGAGATGATAACGGACTTCTTGTGGCCAGAAATTGAGGATATCGATCTGGACGATATGTTGTTCCAACAGGATGGTGCTACTTGCCACACAGCCAACGAAACCCGATTATTACAGACCCGATTTCAGCAAATCGGGTCTGTAGGAAATGTGAAAACACCTGTGCATGCTCGCCCAGTTCGTTCTGCGGAAAACATTGCTATTGTTCGCGATAGTGTAGCAGACTAGCCGTCAACCTCGACTCGTCGTCGTGCCCAACAATTGAACATCTCACGAACATCACTGATGCGAATATTGAATAAAGATTAGAATTTACACGCTTACAAGGTTCAATTGACTCAAGAGCTGAAGCCTGCTGACCATTTCAAGCGTCGTCAATACGCCGAATGCTTAGTTGAACAGACAGAAGCGAATGGTGACTTTACAAAGAAAATCATCTTAAGGGACGAGGCACCTCATTGGATTCGTTAGAAAGCAGAATTGACGCATTTGAGCAAATGAGAATCCACGAGTGATAGTTGAAAAGCGGATGCATCCACAAACAGTGACTGTTTGGTGCGGTTTATGGGCTGGCGGCATCATCGGGCCGTACTTCTTCGGAAATGAGGTCGGCCAAGCAGTTACCGTGAATGGTGTTTGCTATCGCGAGATGATAACGGACTTCTTGTCGCCAGAAATTGAGGATATGGACCTGGACGATATGTTGTTCCAACAGGATGGTGCTACTTGCCACACAGCCAACGAAACCCGATTATTACAGACCCGATTTCAGCAAATCGGGTCTGTAGGAAATGTGAAAACACCTGTGCATGCTCGCCAAGTTCGTTCTGCGGAAAACATTGCTGTTGTTGGCGATAGTGTAGCAGAATAGTCGTCAACCTCGACTCGTCGTCGAGCCCAACAATTGAACATCTCACGAACATCACTGATGCGAATATTGAATCATCATCATTAGGTCATCAGTCCTAAGACTGGTTGGACGCTAACCTCCAGCTTCTCCTATCTTGTGCTAACCTACGCATTTCGCTAATTGTGCTACAACCTACATCCCTTACTATTTGCGAGCAGTAGTCTAATCTAGGCCTACCTCTGCCTTTCTTCACTCCTATTTCTGCCTCCAAAATATCGCGGACTGAATATTGAATAAAGATTAGAATTTACACGCTTACAAGGTTGAATTGACTCAAAAGCTGAAGCCTACTGACCATTTCAAGCGTCCACAACACGCCGAATGGTTGGTTGAACAGACAGAAGTGAATGGTGACTTTACAAAGAAAATCATCTTCAGCGACGAGGCACACCTTCACCTCGGTGGATTCGTTATCAAGCAGATTTGCCGCATTTGAGCAAATGAGAATCCACGCGTGATAGTTGAAATGCGGATGCATCCACAAACAGTGACTGTTTGGTGCGGTTTATGGGCTGGCGGCATCATCGGGCCGTACTTCTTCGGAAATGAGGTCGGCCAAGCAGTTACCGTGAATGGTGTTTCCTATCGCGAGATGATAACGGTCTTCTTGTGCCCAGAAATTTAGGATATGGACCTGGACGATATGTGGTTCAAACAGGATGGTGCTACTTGCCACACAGCCAACGAAACCTGATTACTACAGAGCCGATTTCAGCAAATCGGGTATGTAGGAAATGTAAAAACACCTGTGCATGCTCGCCCAGTTCGTACTGCCAAAAACATTGCTGTTGTTCGCGATAGTGTAGCAGAATAGCCGTCAGTCAACCTCGACTCGTCGTCGTGCCCAACAATTGAACCTCTCACGAACATCACTGATGCGAATATTGAATAAAGATTAGAATTTACACGCTTACAAGGTTCAATTGTCTCAAAAGCTGAAGCCTACTGACCATTTCAAGCGTCCACAACACGCCGAAAGGTTGGTTGAACAGACAGAAGTGAATGGTGACTTTACAAAGAAAATCATCTTCAGCGACGAGGCACACTTTCACCTCAGTGGATTCGTTAACAAGCAGAATTGCCGCATTTGGGCAAATGATAATCCAATAGTGAATGTTGAAAAGCCGATGCAACCACAAGGAGTGACTGTTTGGTGCGGTTTATGGGCTGGCGGCATCATCGGGCCGTACTTCTTCGAAAATGAATTCGGCCAAGCAGTTTCCGTGAATGGTGTTTGCTATCGCGAGATGATAACGGACTTCTTGTGGCCAGAAATTGAGGATATCGACCTGGACGATATGTGGTTCCAACAGGATGGTGCTACTTGCCACACAGCCAACGAAACCCGATTACTACAGACCCGATTTCAGCAAATCGGGTATGTAGGAAATGTAAAAACACCTGTGCATGCTCGCCCAGTTCGTACTGCGGAAAACATTGCTGTTGTTCGCGATAGTGTAGCAGAATAGCCGTCAGTCAACCTCGACTCGTCGTCGTGCCCAACAATTGAACATCTCACGAACATCACTGATGCGAATACTGAATAAAGATTAGAATTTACACCCTTACAAGATTCAATTGACTCAAGAGCTGAAACCTACTGACCATTTCAAGCGTCCACAACACGCCGAATTGTTGGTTGAACAGACAGAAGTGAATGGTGACTTTACAAAGAAAATCATCTTCAGCGACGAGGCACACCTTCATCTCGGTGGATTCGTTAACAAGCAGATTTGCCGCATTTGAGCAAATGAGTATCCACGAGTGAATGTTGAAAAGCGGATGCATCCACAAAGAGTGACTGTTTGGTGCAGTTTATGGGCTGGCGATTTCATAGGGCCGTACTTCTTCAAAAATGAGGTCGGCCAAGCAGTTACCGTGAATGGTGTTTGCTATCGCGAGATGATAACGGACTTCTTGTGGCCAGAAATTGAGGATATGGACCTGGACTATATGTGGTTCCAACAAGATGGTGCTACTTGCCACACAGACAACGAAAGCCGATTACTACAGACCCGATTTCAGCAAATCGGGTCTGTAGGAAATGTGACAACACCTGTGCATGCTCGCCCAGTTCGTTCTGCGGAAAACATTGCTGTTGTTTGCGATAGTGTAGCAGAATAGCCGTCAACCTCGACTCGTCGTAGTGCCCAACAATTGAACATCTCACGAACATCACTGATGCGAATTTTGACTAAGGATTAGAATTTACACGTTTACAAGGTTCAATTGACTCGAGAGCTGAAGCCTACTGTCCATTTCAAGCGTCGTCAATACGCCGAATGGTTGGTTGAACAGACAGAAGTGAATGGTGACTTTACAAAGAAAATCATCTTCAGCGACGAGGCACACTTTCACCTCAGTGGATTCGTTAACAAAGAGAATTGCCGCATTTGGGCAAATGAGAATCCACGAGTCATCGTTGAAAAGCCGATGTATCCACAAAGAGTGACTGTTTGGTGCGGTTTATGGGCTGACGGTATCATCGGGCCGTACTTCTTCGAAAATGAGGTCGGCCAAGCAGTTACCGTGAATGGTGTTTGCTATCGCGAGATGATAACGGACTTCTTGTGGCCAGAAATTGAGGATATGGACATGGACGATATGCGGTTCCAACAGGATGGTGCTACTTGCCACACAGCCAAAGAAAGCCGATTACTACAGACCCGATTTCAGCAAATCGGGTCTGTAGGAAATGTGAAACACCTGTGCATGCTCGCCAAGTTCGTTCTGCGAAAAACATTGCTGTTGTTCGCGATAGTGTAGCAGAATAGCCGTCAACCTCGACTCGTCGTCGAGCCCAACAATTGAATATCTCACGAACATCACTGATGCGAATATTGAATAAAGATTAGAATTTACACGCTTACAAGGTTCAATTGACTCAAGAGCTGAAGCCTGCTGACCATTTCAAGCGTCGTCAATACGCCGAATGGTTGGTTGAACAAACAGAAGCGAATGGTGACTTTACAAAGAAAATCATCTTCAAGGACGAGGCACCTCAGTGGATTCATTAACAAGCAGAATTGACGCATTTGAGCAAATGAGATTCCACGAGTGATTGTTGAAAAGCCGATGCATGCACAAAGAGTGACTGTTTGGTGCGGTTTATGGGCTGGCAGCATTATCGCTCCGTACTTCTTCGAATATGAGGTCGGCCAAGCAGTTACCGTAAAGGTGTTTGCTATCGCGAGATGATAACGGACTTCTTGTGGCCAGAAATTGAGGATATGGACATGGACGATATGCGGTTCCAACAGGATGGTGCTACCTGCCACACAGCCAACGAAAGCCGATTACTACAGACCCGATTTCAGCAAATCGGGTCTGTAGGAAATGTGAAAACACCTGTGCATGCTCGCCTAGTTCAATCTGAGGAAAACATTGCTGTTGTTCGCGATAATGTAGCAGTCAGTCAACCTCGACTCGTCGTCGTGCCCAACAATTGAACATCTCACGAACATCACTGATGCGAATATTGAATAAAGATTAGAATTTACACGCTTACAAGGTTCAATTGACTCAAGAGCTGAAGCCTACTGACTATTTCAAGCGTCGTCAATACGCCGAATGGTTGGTTGAACAGACAGAAGTGAATGGTGACTTTAAAAAGAAAATCATCCTCAGCGACGAGGCACAGTTTCACCTCAGTGGATTCGTTAACAAGCAGAATTGCCGCATTTGGCAAATGAGAATCCACGAGTGATTGTTAAAAAGCCAATGCATCCACAAAGAGTGACTGGTTGGTGCGGTATATGGGCTGGCGGTATCATCGGGCCGTACTTCTTCGAAAATGAGGTCGGCCAAGCAGTTACCGTGAATGGTGTTTGCTATCGCGAGATGATAACGGACTTCTTGTGGCCAGAAATTGAGGATATCGATCTGGACGATATGTTGTTCCAACAGGATGGTGCTACTTGCCACACAGCCAACGAAACCCGATTATTACAGACCCGATTTCAGCAAATCGGGTCTGTAGGAAATGTGAAAACACCTGTGCATGCTCGCCCAGTTCGTTCTGCGGAAAACATTGCTATTGTTCGCGATAGTGTAGCAGACTAGCCGTCAACCTCGACTCGTCGTCGTGCCCAACAATTGAACATCTCACGAACATCACTGATGCGAATATTGAATAAAGATTAGAATTTACACGCTTACAAGGTTCAATTGACTCAAGAGCTGAAGCCTGCTGACCATTTCAAGCGTCGTCAATACGCCGAATGCTTAGTTGAACAGACAGAAGCGAATGGTGACTTTACAAAGAAAATCATCTTAAGGGACGAGGCACCTCATTGGATTCGTTAGAAAGCAGAATTGACGCATTTGAGCAAATGAGAATCCACGAGTGATAGTTGAAAAGCGGATGCATCCACAAACAGTGACTGTTTGGTGCGGTTTATGGGCTGGCGGCATCATCGGGCCGTACTTCTTCGGAAATGAGGTCGGCCAAGCAGTTACCGTGAATGGTGTTTGCTATCGCGAGATGATAACGGACTTCTTGTCGCCAGAAATTGAGGATATGGACCTGGACGATATGTTGTTCCAACAGGATGGTGCTACTTGCCACACAGCCAACGAAACCCGATTATTACAGACCCGATTTCAGCAAATCGGGTCTGTAGGAAATGTGAAAACACCTGTGCATGCTCGCCAAGTTCGTTCTGCGGAAAACATTGCTGTTGTTGGCGATAGTGTAGCAGAATAGTCGTCAACCTCGACTCGTCGTCGAGCCCAACAATTGAACATCTCACGAACATCACTGATGCGAATATTGAATCATCATCATTAGGTCATCAGTCCTAAGACTGGTTGGACGCTAACCTCCAGCTTCTCCTATCTTGTGCTAACCTACGCATTTCGCTAATTGTGCTACAACCTACATCCCTTACTATTTGCGAGCAGTAGTCTAATCTAGGCCTACCTCTGCCTTTCTTCACTCCTATTTCTGCCTCCAAAATATCGCGGACTGAATATTGAATAAAGATTAGAATTTACACGCTTACAAGGTTGAATTGACTCAAAAGCTGAAGCCTACTGACCATTTCAAGCGTCCACAACACGCCGAATGGTTGGTTGAACAGACAGAAGTGAATGGTGACTTTACAAAGAAAATCATCTTCAGCGACGAGGCACACCTTCACCTCGGTGGATTCGTTATCAAGCAGATTTGCCGCATTTGAGCAAATGAGAATCCACGCGTGATAGTTGAAATGCGGATGCATCCACAAACAGTGACTGTTTGGTGCGGTTTATGGGCTGGCGGCATCATCGGGCCGTACTTCTTCGGAAATGAGGTCGGCCAAGCAGTTACCGTGAATGGTGTTTCCTATCGCGAGATGATAACGGTCTTCTTGTGCCCAGAAATTTAGGATATGGACCTGGACGATATGTGGTTCAAACAGGATGGTGCTACTTGCCACACAGCCAACGAAACCTGATTACTACAGAGCCGATTTCAGCAAATCGGGTATGTAGGAAATGTAAAAACACCTGTGCATGCTCGCCCAGTTCGTACTGCCAAAAACATTGCTGTTGTTCGCGATAGTGTAGCAGAATAGCCGTCAGTCAACCTCGACTCGTCGTCGTGCCCAACAATTGAACCTCTCACGAACATCACTGATGCGAATATTGAATAAAGATTAGAATTTACACGCTTACAAGGTTCAATTGTCTCAAAAGCTGAAGCCTACTGACCATTTCAAGCGTCCACAACACGCCGAAAGGTTGGTTGAACAGACAGAAGTGAATGGTGACTTTACAAAGAAAATCATCTTCAGCGACGAGGCACACTTTCACCTCAGTGGATTCGTTAACAAGCAGAATTGCCGCATTTGGGCAAATGATAATCCAATAGTGAATGTTGAAAAGCCGATGCAACCACAAGGAGTGACTGTTTGGTGCGGTTTATGGGCTGGCGGCATCATCGGGCCGTACTTCTTCGAAAATCAATTCGGCCAAGCAGTTTCCGTGAATGGTGTTTGCTATCGCGAGATGATAACGGACTTCTTGTGGCCAGAAATTGAGGATATCGACCTGGACGATATGTGGTTCCAACAGGATGGTGCTACTTGCCACACAGCCAACGAAACCCGATTACTACAGACCCGATTTCAGCAAATCGGGTATGTAGGAAATGTAAAAACACCTGTGCATGCTCGCCCAGTTCGTACTGCGGAAAACATTGCTGTTGTTCGCGATAGTGTAGCAGAATAGCCGTCAGTCAACCTCGACTCGTCGTCGTGCCCAACAATTGAACATCTCACGAACATCACTGATGCGAATACTGAATAAAGATTAGAATTTACACGCTTACAAGGTTCAATTGACTCAAGAGCTGAAGCCTGCTGACCATTTCAAGCGTCGTCAATACGCTGAATGGTTGGTTGAACAGACAGAAGCGAGTGGTGACTTTACAAAGAAAATCATCTTCAGGGACGAGGCACCTCAGTGGATTCGTTAACAAGCAGAATTGACGCGTTTGAGCAAATGAGAATCCACGAGTGATAGTCGAAAAGCGGATGCATCCACAAAGAGTGACTGTTTGGTGCAGTTTATGAGCTGGCGGCATCATCGGGCCGTACTTCTTCGGAAATGAGGTCGGCCAAGCAGTTACCGTGAATGGTGTTTGCTATCGCGAGATGATAACGGTCTTCTTGTGGCCAGAAATTGAGGATATCGACCTGGACGATATGTGGTTCCAACAGGATGGTGCTACTTGCCACACAGCCAACGAAACCCGATTACTACAGACCCGACTTCAGCAAATCGTGTCTGTAGGATATGTGAAAACACCTATGCATGCTCGCCCAGTTCGTTCTGCGGAAAACATTGCTGTTGTTCGCGATAGTGTAGCAGAATAGCCGTCAACCTCGACTCGTCGTCGTGCCCAACAATTGAACATCTCACAAACATCACTGATGCGAATATTGAATAAAGATTAGAATTTACACGCTTACAAGGTTCAATTGACTCAAGAGCTGAAGCCTGCTGACCACTTCAAGCGTCCACAACACGCCGAAAGGTTGGTTGAACAGACAGAAGTGAATGGTGACTTTAAAAAGAAATTCATCCTCATCGACGAGGCACACTTTCACCTCAGTGGATTCGTTAACAAGCAGAATTGACGCATTTGCGCAAATGAGAATGCACGAGTGATAGTTGAAAAGCCAAGGCATCCACAGAGAGTGACTGTTTGGTGCGGTTTATGGGCTGGCGGCATCATAGGGCCGTACTTCTTCGGAAAAGAGGTCGGCCAAGCAGTTACCGCGAATGGTGTTTGCTATCGCGAGATGATAACGGACTTCTTGTGGCCAGAAATTGAGGATATGGATCTGGACGATATGTGGTTGCAACAGGAAGGTGCTATCCTTATTCGCATCAGTGATGTTCGTGAGATGTTCAATTGTTGGGCACGACGACGAGTCGAGGTTGACTGACGGCTATTCTGCTACACTATCGCGAACAACAGCAATGTTTTCCACAGAACGAACTGGGCGAGCATGCACAGGTGTTTTCACATTTCCTACAGACCCGATTTGCTGAAATCGGGTCTGTAATAATCGGGTTTCGTTGGCTGTGTGGCAAGTAGCACCATCCTGTTGGAACAACATATCGTCCAGATCGATATCCTCAATTTCTGGCCACAAGAAATCCGTTATCATCTCGCAATAGTATACACCATTCACGGTAACAGCTTGGCCGACCTCATTTTCGTAGAAGTACGGCCCGATGATGCCGGCAGCCCATAAACCGCACCAAACAGTCACTCCTTGTGGATGCATCGGCTTTTCAACATTCACTCGTGGATTCTCATTTGCTCAAATGCGGCAAATCTGCTTGTTAACAAATCCACCGAGGTGAAGGTGTGCCTCGTCGCTGAAGATGATTTTCTTTGTTAAGTCACCATTCACTTCTGTCTGTTCAACCAACCATTCGGCGTATTGACGACGCTTGAAATGGTCAGTAGGCTTCAGCTTTTGAGACAATTGAACCTTGTAAGCGTGTAAATTCTACTCTTTATTCAATATTCGCATCAGTGATGTTCGTAAGATGTTCAATTGTTGGGCACGACCACGGGTCGAGGTTGACTAACGGCCATTCTGCTACACTATCGCGAACAATAGCAATGTTTTTCGTAGAACGAACTTGGCGAGCATGCACAGGTGTTTCACATTTCCTACAGACCCGATTTGCTGAAATCGGGTCTGTAGTAATCGGCTTTCGTTGGCTGTGTGGCAAGTAGCATCATCCTGTTGGAACCGCATATCGTCCAGGTCCATATCCCCAATTTCTGGCCACAAGAAGTCCGTTATCATCTCGCGATAGCAAACACCATTCACGGTAACTGCTTGGCCGACCTCATTTTCGAAGAAGTACGGCCCGATGATACCGCCAGTCCATAAAAAGCACCAAACAGTCACTCATTGTGGATACATCGGCTTTTCAACAAAGACTCGTGGATTCTCATTTGCCCAAATGCGGCAATTCTGCTTGTTAGCGAATCCACTGAGGAGAAAGTGTGCTTCGTCGCTGAAGATGATTTTCTTTGTAAAGTCACCATTCACTTCTGTCTGTTCAACCAACCATTCGGCGTGTTGTGGACGCTTGAAATGGTCAGTAGGCTTCAGCTTTTGAGTCAATTGAACCTTGTAAGCGTGTAAATTCTAATCTTTATTCAATATTGGCATCAGTGATGTTTGTGAGATGTTGTTGGGCTGTAGGAAATGTGAAAACACCTGTGCATGCTCGCCCAGTTCGTTCTGTGGAAAACATTGCTGTTGTTCGCGATAGTGTAGCAGAATAGCCGTCAGTCAACCTCGACTCGTCGTCGTGCCCAACAATTGAACATCTCACGAACATCACTGATGCGAATATTGAATAAAGATTAGAATTTACACGCTTACAAGGTTCAATTGACTCAAAAGCTGAAGCCTACTGACCATTTCAAGCGTCCACAACACGCCGAATGGTTGGTTGAACAGACAGAAGTGAATGGTGACTTTACAGAGAAAATCATCTTCAGCGACGAGGCACACCTTCTTCTCGGTGGATTCATTAACAAGCAGATTTGCCGCATTTGAGCAAATGAGAATCCACGAGTGATAGTTGAAAAGCGGATGCATCCACAAAGAGTGACTGTTTGGTGCAGTTTATGGGCTGGCGATTTCATAGGGCCGTACTTCTTCGGAAATGAGGTCGGCCAAGCAGTTACCGTGAATGGTGTTTGCTATCGCGAGATGATAACGGACTTCTTGTGGCCAGAAATTGAGGATATGGACATGGACGATATGCGGTTCCAACAGGATGGTGCTACTTGCCACACAGCCAAAGAAAGCCGATTACTACAGACCCGATTTCAGCAAATCGGGTCTGTAGGAAATGTAAAACACCTGTGCATGCTCGCCAAGTTCGTTCTGCGAAAAACATTGCTGTTGTTCGCGATAGTGTAGCAGAATAGCCGTTAGTCAACCTCGACCCGTTGTCGTGCCCAAAAATTGAACATCTCACGAACATCACTGATGCGAATATTGAATAAAGATTATAATTTACACGCTTACAAGGTTCAATTGATTCAAAAGCTGAAGCCTACTCACCATTTCAAGCGTCCACAACACGCCGAATGGTTGTTTGAACAGACAGAAGTGAATGGTGACTTTAAAAAGAAAATCATCCTCAGCGACGAGGCACACTTTCACCTCAGTGGATTTGTTAACAAGCAGATTTGAAGCATTTGAGCAAATGAGAATCCACGAGTGATAGTTGAAAAGCGGATGTATCCACAAAGAGTGACTGTTTGGTGCGGTATATGGGCTGGCGGCATCATCGGGCCGTACTTCTTCGAAAATGAGGTCGGCCAAGCAGTTACCATGAACGGTGTTTGCTATCGCGAGATGATAACGGACTTCTTGTGGCCAGAAACTGAGGATATGGACCTGGACGATATGCGGTTCCAACAGGATGGTGCTACTTGCCACACAGCCAACGAAAGCCGATTACTACAGACCCGATTTCAGCAAATCGGGTCTGTAGGAAATGTGAAAACACCTGTGCATGCACGCCCAGTTCGTTCTGCGGAAAACATTGCTGTTGTTCGCGATAGTGTAGCAGAATAGCCGTCAACCTCGACTCGTCGTCGAGCCCAACAATTGAATATCTCACGAACATCACTGATGCGAATATTGAATAAAGATTAGAATTTACACGCTTACAAGGTTCAATTGACTCAAGAGCTGAAGCCTGCTGACCATTTCAAGCGTCGTCAATACGCCGAATGGTTGGTTGAACAAACAGAAGCGAATGGTGACTTTACAAAGAAAATCATCTTCAAGGACGAGGCACCTCAGTGGATTCATTAACAAGCAGAATTGACGCATTTGAGCAAATGAGATTCCACGAGTGATTGTTGAAAAGCCGATGCATGCACAAAGAGTGACTGTTTGGTGCGGTTTATGGGCTGGCAGCATTATCGCTCCGTACTTCTTCGAAAATGAGGTCGGCCAAGCAGTTACCGTAAATGGTGTTTGCTATCGCGAGATGATAACGGACTTCTTGTGGCCAGAAATTGAGGATATGGACATGGACGATATGCGGTTCCAACAGGATGGTGCTACCTGCCACACAGCCAACGAAAGCCGATTACTACAGACCCGATTTCAGCAAATCGGGTCTGTAGGAAATGTGAAAACACCTGTGCATGCTCGCCTAGTTCAATCTGAGGAAAACATTGCTGTTGTTCGCGATAATGTAGCAGTCAGTCAACCTCGATTCGTCGTCGTGCCCAACTATTGAACATCTCACAAACATCACTGACGCGAATATTGAATAAAGATTAGAATTTACACGCTTACAAGGTTCAATTGACTCAAGAGCTGAAGCCTGCTGACCATTTCAAGCGTACACAACACGCCGAAAGGTTGGTTGAACAGACAGAAGTGAATCGTGACTTTACAAAGAAAATCATCTTCAGCGACGAGGCACACCTTCACCTCGGTGGATTTGTTAACAAGCAGATTTGCCGCATTTGAGCAAATGAGAATCCACGAGTGAATGTTGAAAAGCCGATGCATCCACAAGGAGTGACTGTTTGGTGCGGTTTATGGGCTGGCGGCATCATCGGGCCGTACTTCCACGAAAATGAGGTCGGCCAAGCTGTTACCGTGAATGGTGTATACTATTGCGAGATGATAACGAATTTCTTGTGTCCAGAAATTGAGGATATCGATCTGGACGATATGTTGTTCCAACAGGATGGTGCTACTTGCCACACAGCCAACGAAACCCGATTATTACAGACCCGATTTCAGCAAATCGGGTCTGTAGGAAATGTGAAAACACCTGTGCATGCTCGCCCAGTTCGTTCTGCGGAAAACATTGCTATTGTTCGCGATAGTGTAGCAGACTAGCCGTCAACCTCGACTCGTCGTCGTGCCCAACAATTGAACATCTCACGAACATCACTGATGCGAATATTGAATAAAAATTAGAATTTACACGCTTACAAGGTTCAATTGACTCAAGAGCTGAAGCCTGCTGACCATTTCAAGCGTCCACAACACGCCGAAAGGTTGGTTGAACAGACAGAAGTGAATGGTGACTTTACAAAGAAAATCATCTTCAGCGACGAGGCACACCTTCTTCTCTGTGGATTCGTTAACAAGCAGATTTGCCGCATTTGGGCAAATGAGAATCCCCGAGTGAATGTTGAAAAGCCGATGTATCCACAAAAGGTGACTGTTTGGTGCGGTATATGGGCTGGCGGCATCATCGGGCCGTACTTCTTCGAAAATGAGGTCGGCCAAGCAGTTTCCGTGAATGGTGTTTGCTATCGCGAGATGATAACGGACTTCTTGTGGCCAGAAATTGAGGATATGGACCTGGACGATATGCGGTTCCAAGAGGATGGTGCTACTTGCCACACAGCCAACGAAAGCCGATTACTACAGACCCGATTTCAGCAAATAGGGTCTGTAGGAAATGTGAAAACACCTGTGCATGCTCGCCCAGTTCGTTCTGTGGAAAACATTGCTGTTGTTCGCGATAGTGTAGCAGAATAGCCGTCAGTCAACCTCGACTCGTCGTCGTGCCCAACAATTGAACATCTCACGAACATCACTGATGCGAATATTGAATAAAGATTAGAATTTACACGCTTACAAGGTTCAATTGACTCAAAAGCTGAAGCCTACTGACCATTTCAAGCGTCCACAACACGCCGAATGGTTGGTTGAACAGACAGAAGTGAATGGTGACTTTACAGAGAAAATCATCTTCAGCGACGAGGCACACCTTCTTCTCGGTGGATTCATTAACAAGCAGATTTGCCGCATTTGAGCAAATGAGAATCCACGAGTGATAGTTGAAAAGCGGATGCATCCACAAAGAGTGACTGTTTGGTGCAGTTTATGGGCTGGCGATTTCATAGGGCCGTACTTCTTCGGAAATGAGGTCGGCCAAGCAGTTACCGTGAATGGTGTTTGCTATCGCGAGATGATAACGGACTTCTTGTGGCCAGAAATTGAGGATATGGACATGGACGATATGCGGTTCCAACAGGATGGTGCTACTTGCCACACAGCCAAAGAAAGCCGATTACTACAGACCCGATTTCAGCAAATCGGGTCTGTAGGAAATGTAAAACACCTGTGCATGCTCGCCAAGTTCGTTCTGCGAAAAACATTGCTGTTGTTCGCGATAGTGTAGCAGAATAGCCGTTAGTCAACCTCGACCCGTTGTCGTGCCCAAAAATTGAACATCTCACGAACATCACTGATGCGAATATTGAATAAAGATTATAATTTACACGCTTACAAGGTTCAATTGATTCAAAAGCTGAAGCCTACTCACCATTTCAAGCGTCCACAACACGCCGAATGGTTGTTTGAACAGACAGAAGTGAATGGTGACTTTAAAAAGAAAATCATCCTCAGCGACGAGGCACACTTTCACCTCAGTGGATTTGTTAACAAGCAGATTTGAAGCATTTGAGCAAATGAGAATCCACGAGTGATAGTTGAAAAGCGGATGTATCCACAAAGAGTGACTGTTTGGTGCGGTATATGGGCTGGCGGCATCATCGGGCCGTACTTCTTCGAAAATGAGGTCGGCCAAGCAGTTACCGTGAATGGTGTTTGCTATCGCGAGATGATAACGGACTTCTTGTGGCCAGAAACTGAGGATATGGACCTGGACGATATGCGGTTCCAACAGGATGGTGCTACCTGCCACACAGCCAACGAAAGCCGATTACTACAGACCCGATTTCAGCAAATCGGGTCTGTAGGAAATGTGAAAACACCTGTGCATGCTCGCCTAGTTCAATCTGAGGAAAACATTGCTGTTGTTCGCGATAATGTAGCAGTCAGTCAACCTCGACTCGTCGTCGTGCCCAACAATTGAACATCTCACGAACATCACTGATGCGAATATTGAATAAAGATTAGAATTTACACGCTTACAAGGTTCAATTGACTCAAGAGCTGAAGCCTACTGACTATTTCAAGCGTCGTCAATACGCCGAATGGTTGGTTGAACAGACAGAAGTGAATGGTGACTTTAAAAAGAAAATCATCCTCAGCGACGAGGCACAGTTTCACCTCAGTGGATTCGTTAACAAGCAGAATTGCCGCATTTGGCAAATGAGAATCCACGAGTGATTGTTAAAAAGCCAATGCATCCACAAAGAGTGACTGGTTGGTGCGGTATATGGGCTGGCGGCATCATCGGGCCATACTTCTTCGAAAATGAGGTCGGCCAAGCAGTTACCGTGAATGGTGTTTGCTATCGCGAGATGATAACGGACTTCTTGTGGCCAGAAATTGAGGATATGGACCCGGACGATATGCGGTTCCAACAGGATGGTGCTACTTGCCACAGAGCCAACGAAAGCCGATTACTACAGACCCGATTTCAGCAAATCGGGTCTGTAGGAAATGTGAAAACACCTGTGCATGCTCGCCCAGTTCGTTCTGCGGAAAACATTGCTGTTGTTCGCGATAGTGTAGCAGAATAGTCGTCAACCTCGACTCGTCGTCGAGCCCAACAATTGAACATCTCACGAACATCACTGATGCGAATATTGAATAAAGAGTAGAATTTACACGCTTACAAGGTTCAATTGTTTCAAAAGCTGAAGCCTACTGACCATTTCAAGCGTCGTCAATACGCCGAATGGTTGGTTGAACAGACAGAAGTGAATAGTGACTTTACAAAGAAAATCATCTTCAGCGACCAGGCACACCTTCACCTCGGTGGATTCGTTAACAAGCAGATTTGCCGCATTTGAGCAAATGAGAATCCACGAGTCATCGTTGAAAAGCCGATGTATCCACAAAGAGTGACTGTTTGGTGCGGTCTATGGGCTGACGGTATCATCGGGCCGTACTTCTTCGAAAATGAGGTCGGCCAAGCAGTTACCGTGAATGGTGTTTGCTATCGCGAGATGATAACGGACTTCTTGTGGCCAGAAATTGAGGATATCGATTTGGACGATATGTTGTTCCAACAGGATGGTGCTACTTGCCACACAGCCAACGAAACCCGATTATTACAGACCCGATTTCAGCAAATCGGGTCTGTAGGAAATGTGAAAACACCTGTGCATGCTCGCCCAGTTCGTTCTGCGGAAAACATTGCTATTGTTCGCGATAGTGTAGCAGACTAGCCGTCAACCTCGACTCGTCGTCGTGCCCAACAATTGAACATCTCACGAACATCACTGATGCGAATATTGAATAAAGATTAGAATTTACACGCTTACAAGGTTCAATTGACTCAAGAGCTGAAGCCTGCTGACCATTTCAAGCGTCGTCAATACGCCGAATGCTTAGTTGAACAGACAGAAGCGAATGGTGACTTTACAAAGAAAATCATCTTAAGGGACGAGGCACCTCATTGGATTCGTTAGAAAGCAGAATTGACGCATTTGAGCAAATGAGAATCCACGAGTGATAGTTGAAAAGCGGATGCATCCACAAACAGTGACTGTTTGGTGCGGTTTATGGGCTGGCGGCATCATCGGGCCGTACTTCTTCGGAAATGAGGTCGGCCAAGCAGTTACCGTGAATGGTGTTTGCTATCGCGAGATGATAACGGACTTCTTGTGGCCAGAAATTGAGGATATCGATCTGGACGATGGTTGTTCCAACAGGATGGTGCTACTTGCCACACAGCCAACGAAACCCGATTACTACAGACCCGATTTCAGCAAATCGGGTCTGTAGGAAATGTGAAAACATCTGTGCATGCTCGCCCAGTTCAATCTGAGGAAAACGTTGCTGTTGTTCGCGATAATGTAGCCGCCAGTCAACCTCGACTCGTCGTCGTGCCCAACAATTAAACATCTCACGAACATCACTGATGCGAATTTTGAATAAAGATTAGAATTTACACGCTTACAAAGTTTAATTGACTCGAGCTGAAGCCTACTGACCATTTCAAGCGTCGTCAATACACCAAATGGTTGGTTGAACACACAGAAGTGAATGGTGACTTTACAAAGAAAATCATTTTCAGCGACGAGGCACACCTTCTTCTCTGTGGATTCGTTAACAAGCAGATTTGCCGCATTTGAGCAAATGAGAATCCACGAGTGATAATTGAAAAGCGGATGCATCCACAAAGAGTGACTGTTTGGTGCGGTTTATGAGCTGGCGGCATCATAGGGCCGTACTTCTTCGGAAAAGAGGTCGGCCATGCAGTTACCGCGAATGGTGTTTGCTATCGCGAGATGATAACGGACTTCTTGTGGCCAGAAATTGAGGATATGGATCTGGACGATATGTGGTTCCAACAGGAAGGTGCTACTTGCCACACAGACAATGAAACCCGATTACTATAGACCCGATTTCAGCAAATCGGGTCTGTAGGAAATGTGAAAACACCTGTGCATGCTCGCCCAGTTCGTTCTGCGGAAAACATTGCTATTGTTCGCGATAGTGTAGCAGACTAGCCGTCAACCTCGACTCGTCGTCGTGCCCAACAATTGAACATCTCACGAACATCACTGATGCGAATATTGAATAAAGATTAGAATTTACACGCTTACAAGGTTCAATTGACTCAAGAGCTGAAGCCTGCTGACCATTTCAAGCGTCCACAACACGCCGAAAGGTTGGTTGAACAGACAGAAGTGAATGGTGACTTTACAAAGAAAATCATCTTCAGCGACGAGGCACACCTTCTTCTCTGTGGATTCGTTAACAAGCAGATTTGCCGCATTTGGGCAAATGAGAATCCCCGAGTGAATGTTGAAAAGCCGATGTATCCACAAAGAGTGACTGTTTGGTGCGGTATATGGGCTGGCGGCATCATCGGGCCGTACTTCTTCGAAAATGAGGTCGGCCAAGCAGTTACCGTAAATGGTGTTTGCTATCGCGAGATGATAACGGACTTCTTGTGGCCAGAAATTGAGGATATGGACCTGGACGATATGCGGTTCCAACAGGATGGTGCTACTTGCCACACAGCCAACGAAAGCCGATTACTACAGACCCGATTTCAGCAAATCGGGTCTGTAGGAAATGTGAAAACATCTGTGCATGCTCGCCCAGTTCAATGTGAGGAAAACGTTGCTGTTGTTCGCGATATTGTAGCCGTCAGTCAACCTCGACTGGTCGTCGTGCCCAACAATTAAACATCTCACGAACATCACAGATGCGAATATTGAATAAAGATTAGAATTTACACGCTTACAAGGTTCAATTGACTCAAGAGCTGAAGCCTACTGACCATTTCAAGCGTCGTCAATACGCCGAATGGTTGGTTGAACAGACAGGAATGGTGACTTTACAAAGAAAATCATCTTCAGCGACGAGGCACACTTTCACCTCAGTGGAATCGTTAACAAGCAGAATTGCCGCATTTGGGCAAATGAGATTGCACGAGTGATAGTTGAAAAACCAATGCATCCACAGAGAGTGACTGTATGGTGCGCTTTATGAGCTGGCGGCATCATAGGGCCGTACTTTATCGAAAATGAGGTCGGCCAAGCAGTTACCGTGAATGGTGTTTGCTATCGCGAGATGATAACGGACTTCTTATGGCCAGAAATTGAGGATATCGACCTGGACGATATGTGGCTACGACAGGATGGTGCTACTTGCCACACAGCCATCGAAACCCGATTACTATAGACCCGATTTCAGCAAATCGGGTCTGTAGGAAATGTGAAAAAACCTGTGCATGCTCGCCCAGTTCGTTCTGCGGAAAACATTGCTGTTGTTCGCGATAGTGTAGCAGAATAGCCGTCAGTCAACCTCGACTCGTCGTCATGCCCCACAATTGAACATCTCACGAACATCACTGATGCGAATTTTAAATAAAGATTAGAATTTACACGCTTACAAGGTTCAATTGACTCGAGCTGAAGCCTACTGACCATTTCAAGCGTCGTCAATACACCAAATGGTTGGTTGAACAGACAGAAGTGAATGGTGACTTTACAAAGAAAATCATCTTCAGCGACGAGGCACACTTTCACCTCAGTGGATTCGTTAACAAGCAGAATTGCCGCATTTGGGCAAATGAGAATGCACGAGTGATAGTTGAAAAGCCAAGGCATCCACAGAGAGTGACTGTTTGGTGCGGTTTATGGGCTGGCGGCATCATAGGGCCGTACTTCTTCGGAAAAGAGGTCGGCCATGCAGTTACCGCGAATGGTGTTTGCTATCGCGAGATGATAACGGACTTCTTGTGGCCAGAAATTAAGGATATGGATCTGGACGATATGTGGTTCCAACAGGAAGGTGCTACTTGCCACACAGACAATGAAACCCGATTACTACAGACCCGAATTCAGCAAATCGTGTCTGTAGGATATGTGAAAACACCTATGCATGCTCGCCCAGTTCGTTCTGCGGAAAACATTGCTGTTGTTAGCGATAGTGTAGCAGAATAGCCGTCAACCTCGACTCGTCGTCGTGCCCAACAATTGAACATCTCACAAACATCACTGATGCGAATATTGAATAAAGATTAGAATTTACACGCTTACAAGGTTCAATTGACTCAAGAGCTGAAGCCTGCTGACCATTTCAAGCGTCGTCAATACGCCGAATGGTTGGTTGAACAAACAGAAGCGAATGGTGACTTTACAAAGAAAATCATCTTCAAGGACGAGGCACCTCAGTGGATTCATTAACAAGCAGAATTGACGCATTTGAGCAAATGAGAATCCACGAGTGATTGTTGAAAAGCCGATGCATGCACAAAGAGTGACTGTTTGGTGCGGTTTATGGGCTGGCAGCATTATCGCTCCGTACTTCTTCGAAAATGAGGTCGGCCAAGCAGTTACCGTAAATGGTGTTTGCTATCGCGAGATGATAACTTACATCTTGTGGCCAGAAATTGAGGATATGGACATGGACGATATGCGGTTCCAACAGAATGGTGCTACTTGCCACACAGCCAACGAAAGCCGATTACTACAGACCCGATTTCAGCAAATCGGGTCTGTAGGAAATGTGAAACACCTGTGCATGCTCGCCCAGTTCGTGCTGCGGAAAACATTGCTGTTGTTCGCGATAGTGTAGCAGAATAGCCGTTAGTCAACCTCGACCCGTTGTCGTGCCCAACAATTGAACATCTCACGAACATCACTGATGCGAATATTGAATAAAGATTATAATTTACACGCTTACAAGGTTCAATTGACTCAAAAGCTGAAGCCTACTGACCATTTCAAGCGTCCACAACACGCCGAATGGTTGTTTGAACAGACAGAAGTGAATGGTGAGTTTAAAAAGAAATTCATCCTCAGCGACGAGGCACACTTTCACCTCAGTGGATTCGTTAACAAGCAGAATTGCCGCATTTGGGCAAATGAGATTGCACGAGTGATAGTTGAAAAACCAATGCATCCACAGAGAGTGACTGTATGGTGCGGTTTATGAGCTGGCGGCATCATAGGGCCGTACTTCTTCGAAAATGAGGTCGGCCAAGCAGTTACCGCGAATGGTGTTTGCTATCGCGAGATGATAACGGACTTCTTGTGGCCAGAAATTGAGGATATGGATCTAGACGATATGTGGTTCCAACAGGAAGGTGCTACTTGCCACACAGACAATGAAACCCGATTACTACAGACCCGATTTCAGCAAATCGTGTCTGTAGGATATGTGAAAACACCTATGCATGCTCGCCCAGTTCGTTCTGCGGAAAACATTGCTGTTGTTCGCGATAGTGTAGCAGAATAGCCGTCAACCTCGACTCGTCGTCGTGCCCAACAATTGAACATCTCACAAACATCACTGATGCGAATATTGAATAAAGATTAGAATTTACACGCTTACAAGTTTCAATTGACTCAAAAGCTGAAGCCTACTGACCATTTCAAGCGTCCACAACACGCCGAATGGTTGGTTGAACAGACAGAAGTGAATGGTGACTTTACAAAGAAAATCATCTTCAGCGACGAAGCACACTTTCTCCTCAGTGGATTCGCTAACAAGCAGAATTGCCGCATTTGGGCAAATGAGAATCCACGAGTCTTTGTTGAAAAGCCGATGTATCCACAAAGAGTGACTGTTTGGTGCTTTTATGGGCTGGCGGTATCATCGGGCCGTACTTCTTCGAAAATGAGGTCGGCCAAGCAGTTACCGTGAATGGTGTTTGCTATCGCGAGATGATAACGGACTTCTTGTGGCCAGAAATTGGGGATATGGACCTGGACGATATGCGGTTCCAACAGGATGATGCTACTTGCCACACAGCCAACGAAAGCCGATTACTACAGACCCGATTTCAGCAAATCGGGTCTGTAGGAAATGTGAAAACACCTGTGCATGCACGCCCAGTTCGTTCTGCGGAAAATATTGCTGTTGTTCGCGATAGTGTAGCAGAATAGCCGTCAACCTCGACTCGTCGTCGAGCCCAACAATTGAATATCTCACGAACATCACTGATGCGAATATTGAATAAAGATTAGAATTTACACGCTTACAAGGTTCAATTGACTCAAGAGCTGAAGCCTGCTGACCATTTCAAGCGTCGTCAATACGCCGAATGGTTGGTTGAACAAACAGAAGCGAATGGTGACTTTACAAAGAAAATCATCTTCAAGGACGAGGCACCTCAGTGGATTCATTAACAAGCAGAATTGACGCATTTGAGCAAATGAGAATCCACGACTGATTGTTGAAAAGCCGATGCATGCACAAAGAGTGACTGTTTGGTGCGGTTTATGGGCTGGCAGCATTATCGCTCCGTACTTCTTCGAAAATGAGGTCGGCCAAGCAGTTACCGTAGATGGTGTTTGCTATCGCGAGATGATAACTTACATCTTGTGGCCAGAAATTGAGGATATGGACATGGACGATATGCGGTTCCAACAGAATGGTGCTACTTGCCACACAGCCAACGAAAGCCGATTACTACAGACCCGATTTCAGCAAATCGGGTCTGTAGGAAATGTGAAACACCTGTGCATGCTCGCCAAGTTCATTCTACGAAAAACATTGCTATTGTTCGCGATAGTGTAGCAGAATAGCCGTTAGTCAACCTCGACCCGTGGTCGTGCCCAACAATTGAACATCTTACGAACATCACTGATGCGAATATTGAATAAGAGTAGAATTTACACGCTTACAAGGTTCAATTGTCTCAAAAGCTGAATTGACCATTTCAAGCGTCGTCAATACGCCGAATGGTTGGTTGAACAGACAGAAGTGAATGGTGACTTAACAAAGAAAATCATCTTCAGCGACGAGGCACACCTTCACCTCGGTGGATTTGTTAACAAGCAGATTTGCCGCATTTGAGCAAATGAGAATCCACGAGTGATAGTTGAAAAGCGGATGTATCCACAAAGAGTGACTGTTTGGTGCGGTTTATTGCCTGGCGGCATCATCGGGCCGTACTTCATCGAAAATGAGGTCGGCCAAGCAGTTACCGTGAATGGTGTATACTATTGCGAGATGATAGCGGACTTCTTGTGGCCAGACGTTGAGGATAGGGACCTGGACAATATGTGGTTCCAACAGGATGGTGCTACTTGCCACACAGACAACGAAACCCGATTACTAAAGACCCGATTTCAGCAAATCGGGTCTGTAGGAAATGTGAAAACTCCTGTGCATGCTCGCCCAGTTCGTTCTGCGGAAAACATTGCTGTTGTTCGCGATAGTGTAGCAGAATAGCCGTCAACCTCGACTCGTCGTCGTGCCCAACAATTGAACATCTCACGAACATCACTGATCCGAATATTGAATAAAGATTAGAATTTACACGCTTACAAGGTTCAATTGACTCAAGAGCTGAAGCCTACTGACCATTTCAAGCGTCGTCAATACGCCGAATGGTTGGTTGAACAGACAGAAGTGAATGGTGCCTTTACAAAGAAAATCGTCTTTAGCGACGAGGCACACTTTCACCTCAGTGGATTCGTTAACAAGCAGAATTGCCGCATTTGGGCAAATGAGAATCCCCGAGTGAATGTTGAAAAGCCGATGTATCCACAAAAGGTGACTGTTTGGTGCGGTATATGGGCTGGCGGCATCATCGGGCCGTACTTCTTCGAAAATGAGGTCGGCCAAGCAGTTTCCGTGAATGGTGTTTGCTATCGCGAGATGATAACGGACTTCTTGTGGCCAGAAATTGAGGATATGGACCTGGACGATATGCGGTTCCAACAGGATGGTGCTACTTGCCACAGAGCCAACGAAAGTCGATCACTACAGACCCGATTTCAGCAAATAGGGTCTGTAGGAAATGTGAAAACACCTGTGCATGCTCGCCCAGTTCGTTCTGTGGAAAACATTGCTGTTGTTCGCGATAGTGTAGCAGAATAGCCGTCAGTCAACCTCGACTCGTCGTCGTGCCCAACAATTGAACATCTCACGAACATCACTGATGCGAATATTGAATAAAGATTAGAATTTACACGCTTACAAGGTTCAATTGACTCAAAAGCTGAAGCCTACTGACCATTTCAAGCGTCCACAACACGCCGAATGGTTGGTTGAACAGACAGAAGTGAATGGTGACTTTACAAAGAAAATCATCTTCAGCGACGAGGCACACCTTCTTCTCGGTGGATTCGTTAACAAGCAGATTTGCCGCATTTGAGCAAATGAGAATCCACGAGTGATAGTTGAAAAGCGGATGCATCCACAAAGAGTGACTGTTTGGTGCAGTTTATGGGCTGGAGATTTCATAGGGCCGTACTTCTTCGGAAATGAGGTCGGCCAAGCAGTTACCGTGAATGGTGTTTGCTATCGCGAGATGATAACGGACTTCTTGTGGCCAGAAATTGAGGATATGGACCTGGACTATATGTGGTTCCAACAAGATGGTGCTACTTGCCACACAGACAACGAAAGCCGATTACCACAGACCCGATTTCAGCAAATCGGGTCTGTAGGAAATGTGACAACACCTGTGCATGCTCGCCCAGTTCGTTCTGCGGAAAACATTGCTGTTGTTCGCGATAGTGTAGCAGAATAGCCGTCAACCTCGACTCGTTGTAGTGCCCAACAATTGAACATCTCACGAACATCACTGATGCGAATATTGAATAAAAATTAGAATTTACACCCTTACAAGATTCAATTGACTCAAGAGCTGAAGCCTACTGACCATTTCAAGCGTCGTCAATACGCCGAATGGTTGGTTGAACAGACAGAAGTGAATGGTGCCTTTACAAAGAAAATCGTCTTCAGCGACGAGGCACACTTTAACCTCAGTGGATTCGTTAACAAGCAGAATTGCCGCATTTGGGCAAATGAGAATCCCCGAGTGAATGTTGAAAAGCCGATGCATCCACAAGGAGTGACTGTTTGGTGCGGTTTATGGGCTGGCGGCATCATCGGGCCGTACTTCATCGAAAATGAGGTCGGCCAAGCAGTTACCGTGAATGGTGTTTGCTATCGCGAGATGATAACGGACTTCTTGTGGCCAGAAATTGAGGATATCGATCTGGACGATATGTTGTTCCAACAGGATGGTGCTACTTGCCACACAGCCAACGAAACCCGATTATTACAGACCCGATTTCAGCAAATCGGGTCTGTAGGAAATGTGAAAACACCTGTGCATGCTCGCCCAGTTCGTTCTGCGGAAAACATTGCTATTGTTCGCGATAGTGTAGCATACTAGACGTCAACCTCGACTCGTCGTCGTGCCCAACAATTGAACATCTCACGAACATCACTGATGCGAATATTGAATAAAGATTAGAATTTACACGCTTACAAGGTTCAATTGACTCAAGAGCTGAAGCCTGCTGACCATTTCAAGCGTCCACAACACGCCGAAAGGTTGGTTGAACAGACAGAAGTGAATGGTGACTTTACAAAGAAAATCATCTTCAGCGACGAGGCACACCTTCTTCTCTGTGGATTCGTTAACAAGCAGATTTGCCGCATTTGGGCAAATGAGAATCCCCGAGTGAATGTTGAAAAGCCGATGTATCCACAAAAGGTGACTGTTTGGTGCGGTATATGGGCTGGCGGCATCATCGGGCCGTACTTCTTCGAAAATGAGGTCGGCCAAGCAGTTTCCGTGAATGGTGTTTGCTATCGCGAGATGATAACGGACTTCTTGTGGCCAGAAATTGAGGATATGGACCTGGACGATATGCGGTTCCAACAGGATGGTGCTACTTGCCACACAGCCAACGAAAGCCGATCACTACAGACCCGATTTCAGCAAATAGGGTCTGTAGGAAATGTGAAAACACCTGTGCATGCTCGCCCAGTTCGTTCTGCGGAAAACATTGCTGTTGTTCGCGATAGTGTAGCAGAATAGCCGTCAACCTCGACTCGTCGTCGAGCCCAACAATTGAACATCTCACGAACATCACTGATGCGAATATTGAATAAAGATTAGAATTTACACGCTTACAAGGTTCAATTGACTCAAGAGCTGAAGCCTGCTGACCATTTCAAGCGTCGTCAATACGCCGAATGGTTGGTTGAACAGACAGAAGCGAGTGGTGACTTTACAAAGAAAATCATCTTCAGCGACGAAGCACACTTTCTCCTCAGTGGATTCGCTAACAAGCAGAATTGCCGCATTTGGGCAAATGAGAATCCACGAGTCATTGTTGAAAAGCCGATGTATCCACAAAGAGTGACTGTTTGGTGCGGTTTATGGGCTGGCGGCAATGTCGGGCCGTACTTCTTCGAAAATGAGGTCGGCCAAGCAGTTACCGTGAATGGTGTTTGCTATCGCGAGATGATAACGGACTTCTTGTGGCCAGAAATTGAGGATATGGACCTGGACGATATGGGGTTCCAACAGGATGGTGCTACTTGCTACCCAGCCAAAGAAACCCGATTACTACAGACCCGACTTCAGCAAATTGGGTCTGTAGGAAATGTGAAAACACCTGTGCATGCTCGCCCAGTTCGTTCTGCGGAAAACATTGCTGTTGTTCGCGATAGTGTAGCAGAATAGCGGTCAACCTCGACTCGTCGTCGTGCCCAACAATTGAACATCTCACGAACATCACTGATGCGAATTTTGAATAGAGATTAGAATTTACACGCTTACAAGGTTCAACTGACTCAAGAGCTGAAGCCTACTGACCATTTCAGGCGTCGTCAATACACCGAATGGTTGGTTGAACAGACAGAAGTGAATGGTGACTTTACAAAGAAAATCATCTTCAGCGACGAGGCACACTTTCACCACAGTGGATTCGTTAACAAGCAGAATTGCCGCATTTTTGCAAATGGGAATCCCCGAGTGAATGTTGAAAAGCCGATGCATCCACAAGGAGTGACTGTTTGGTGCGGTTTATGGGCTGGCAACATCATCGGGCCGTACTTCTTCGAAAATTAGGTCGGCCAAGCAGTTACCGTGAATGGTGTTTGCTATCGCGACATGATAATGGATTTCTTGTGGCTAGAAATTGAGGATATCGACCTGGACGATATGTGGTTCCAACAGGATGGTGCTACTTGCCACACAGCCAACGAAACCCGATTACTACAGACCCGATTTCAGCAAATAGGGTCTGTAGGAAATGTGAAAACACCTGTGCATGCTCGCCCAGTTCGTTCTGCGGAAAACATTGCTGTTGTTCGCGATAGTGTAGCAGAATAGCCGTCAACCTCGACTCGTCGTCGAGCCCAACAATTGAACATCTCACGAACATCACTGATGCGAATATTGAATAAAGATTAGAATTTACACTCTTACAAGGTTCAATTGACTCAAGAGCTGAAGCCTGCTGACCATTTCAAGCGTCGTCAATACGCCGAATGGTTGGTTGAACAGACAGAAGCGAGTGGTGACTTTACAAAGAAAATCATCTTCAGGGACGAGGCACCTCAGTGGATTCGTTAACAAGCAGAATTGACGCATTTGAGCAAATGAGAATCCACGAGTGATAGTTGAAAAGCGGATGCATCCACAAAGAGTGACTGTTTGGTGCAGTTTATGGGCTGGCGGCATCATCGGGCCGTACTTCTTCGGAAATGAGGTCGGCCAAGCAGTTACCGTGAATGGTGTTTGCTATCGCGAGATGATAACGGTCTTCTTGTGACCAGAAATTGAGTATATCGACCAGGACGATATGTGGTTCCAACAGGATGGTGCTACTTGCCACACAGCCAACGAAACCCGATTACTACAGACCCGATTTCAGCAAATCAGGTCTGTAGGAAATGTGAAAACATCTGTGAATGCTCGCCCAGTTCAATTTGAGGAAAACGTTGCTGTTGTTCGCGATAATGTAGCCGTCAGTCAACCTCAACTCGTCGTCGTGCCCAACAATTAAACATCTCACGAACATCACTGATGCGAATTTTGAATAAAGATTAGAATTTACACGCTTACAAGGTTTAATTGACTCAAGGGCTGAAGCCTACTGACCATTTTAAGCGTCGTCAATACACCAAATGGTTGGTTGAACAGACAAAAGTGAATGGTGACTTTACAAAGAAAATCATCTTCAGCGACAAGGCTCGGCCAAGCAGTTAGTGTGAATGGCGTTTGCTATAGCGAGATGATAACGGACTTCTTGTGGCCAGAAACTGAGGATATGGACCCGGACGATATGTGGTTCCAACAGGATCGTGCTGCATGCCACACAGCCAAAGAAACCCGAATCCTACAGACCCGAGTTCAGCAAACCCGATGATGCCGCCAGCCCATAAACCGCACCAAACAGTCACTCCTTGTGGATGCATCGGCTTTTCAACATTCACTCGGGGATTCTCATTTGCCCAAATGCGGCAATTCTGCTTGTTAACGAATCCACTGAGGTGAAAGTGTGCCTCGTCGCTGAAGATGATTTTCTTTGTAAAGTCACCATTCACTTCTGTCTGTTCAACCAACCCTTCGGCGTGTTGTGGACGCTCGAAATGGTCAGTTGGCTTCAGCTTTTGAGTCAATTGAACCTTGTAAACGTGTAAATTCTAATCTTTATTCAATATTCGCATCAGTGATGTTCGTGAGATGTTCAATTGTTGGGCACGACGACGAGTCGAGGTTGACCGCTATTCTGCAACACTATCGCGAACAACAGCAATGTTTTCCGCAGTACGAACTGGGCGAACATGCACAGGTGTTTTTACATTTCCTACATACCCGATTTGCTGAAGTCGGGTCTGTAGTAATCGGGTTTCTTTGGCTGTGTAGCAAGTAGCACCATCCTGTTGGAACCAAATATCGTCCAGGTCCATATCCTAAATTTCTGGCCACAAGAAGACCGTTATCATCTCGCGATAGCAAACACCATTCACGGTAACTGCTTGGCCGACCTCATTTCCGAAGAAGTACGGCCCGATGATGCCGCCAGCCCATAAACCGCACCAAACAGTCACTCTTTGTGGATACATCGGCTTTTCAATGATGACTCGTGGATTCTCATTTGCCCAAATGCGGCAATTCTGCTTGTTAACGAATCCACTGAGGTGAAAGTGTGCCTCGTCGCTGAAGATGATTTTCTTTGTAAAGTCACCATTCACTTCTGTCTGTTCAACCAACCATTCGGCATAGTGACGACGCTTGAAATGGTCAGTAGGCTTCAGCTCTTGAGTCAATTGAACCTTGTAAGGGTGTAAATTCTAATCTTTATTCAATATTCGCATCAGTGATGTTCGTGAGATGTTCAATTGTGGGGCACGACGACGAGTCGAGGTTGACGGCTATTCTGCTACACTATCGCGAACAACAGCAATGTTTTCCGCAGAACGAACTGGGCGAGCATGCACAGGTGTTGTCACATTTCCTACAGACCCGATTTGCTGAAATCGGGTCTGTAGTAATCGGCTTTCGTTGTCTGTGTGGCAAGTAGCACCATCTTGTTGGAACCACATATCGTCCAGGTCCATATCCTCAATTTCTGGCCACAAGAAGTCCATTATCTTCTCGCGATAGCAAACACCATTCACGGTAACTGCTTGGCCGACCTCATTTCCGAAGAAGTACGGCCCTATGAAATCGCCAGCCCATGAACTGCACCAAACGGTCACTCTTTGTGGATGCATCCGCTTTTCAACTATCACTCGTGGATTCTCATTTGCTCAAATGCGGCAAATCTGCTTGTTAACGAATCCACCGAGAAGAGGGTGTGCGTCGTCGCTGAAGATGATTTTCTTTGTAAAGTCACCATTCACTTCTGTCTGTTCAACCAACCATTCGGCGTATTGACGACGCTTGAAATGGTCAGTAGGCTTCAGGTCTTTAGTCAATTAAACCTTGTAAGCGTGTAAATTCTAATCTTCATTCAAAATTCGCATCAGTGATGTTTGTGAGATGTTCAATTGATGGGCACGACGACGAATCGAGGTTGACGGCTATGATGCTACACTATCGCGAACAACAGCAGTGTTTTCCGCAGAACGAACTGGGCGAGCGTGCACAGGTGTTTTCAAATTTCCTACAGACCCGATTTGCTGAAATCGGGTCTGTAGTAATCGGCTTTCGTTGGCTGTGTGGCAAGTAGCACCATCCTGTTGGAACCGCATATCGTCCAGGTCCATATCCTCAATTTCTGGCCACAAGAAGTCCGTTATCATCTCGCGATAGCAAACACCATTCACGGTAACTGCTTGGCCGACCTCATTTTCGAAGAAGTACGGCCCGATGATGCCGCCAGCCCATAAACCGCACCAAACAGTCACTCTTTGTGGATACATCGGCTTTTCAACAATGACTCGTGGATTCTCATTTGACCAAATGCGGCAAATCTGCTTGTTAATGAATCCACCGAGAAGAAGGTGTGCCTCGTCTCTGAAGATAATTTTCTTTGTAAGCCACGATTCACTTCTGTCTGTTCAACCAAACATTCGGTTTGGTTGAACAGACCAAACGGCATCATCGGGCCGTACTTCTCCGAAAATGAGGTCGGCCAAGCAGTTACCGTGAATGGTGTTTGCTATCGCGAGATGATAACGGACTTCTTGTGGCCAGAAATTGAGGATATGGACCTGGATGATATGGGCTTCCAACAGGATGGTGCTACTTGCTACCCAGCCAAACAAACCCGATTACTACAGACCCGACTTCAGCAAATCGGGTCTGTAGGAAATGTGAAAACACCTGTGCATGCTCGCCTAGTTCAATCTGAGGAAAACATTGCTGTTGTTCGCGATAATGTAGCAGTCAGTCAACCTCGACTCGTCGTTGTGCCCAACAATTGAACATCTCACGAACATCACTGATGCGAATATTGAATAAAGATTAGAATTTACACGCTTACAAGGTTCAATTGACTCAAGAGCTGAAGCCTGCTGACCATTTCAAGCGTCGTCAATACGCCGAATGGTTGGTTGAACAAACAGAAGCGAATGGTGACTTTACAAAGAAAATCATCTTCAAGGACGAGGCACCTCTGTGGATTCATTAACAAGCAGAATTGACGCATTTGAGCAAATGAGAATCCACGAGTGATTGTTGAAAAGCCGATGCATGCACAAAGAGTGACTGTTTGGTGCGGTTTATGGGCTGGCAGCATTATCGCTCCGTACTTCTTCGAAAATGAGGTCGGCCAAGCAGTTACCGTAAATGGTGTTTGCTATCGCGAGATGATAACTTACATCTTGTGGCCAGAAGTTGAGGATATGGACATGGACGATACGCGGTTCCAACAGAATGGTGCTAGTTGCCACACAGCCAACGAAAGCCGATTACTACAGACCCGATTTCAGCAAATCGGGTCTGTAGGAAATGTGAAACACCTGTGCATGCTCGCCAAGTTCGTTCTACGAAAAACATTTCTATTGTTCGCGATAGTGTAGCAGAATAGCCGTTAGTCAACCTCGACTCGTGGTCGTGCCCAACAATTGAACATCTTACGAACATCACTGATGCGAATATTGAATAAAGAGTAGAATTTACACGCTTACAAGGTTCAATTGTCTCAAAAGCTGAAGCCTACTGACCATTTCAAGCGTCGTCAATACGCCGAATGGTTGGTTGAACAGACAGAAGTGAATGGTGACTTTACAAAGAAAATCAGCTTCAGCGACGAGGCACACCTTCACCTCGGTGGATTTGTTAACAAGCAGAATTGCCGCATTTGGGCAAATGAGAATCCACGAGTCATTGTTGAAAAGCCGATGTATCCACAAAGAGTGACTGTTTGGTGCGGTTTATGGGCTGGCGGCAATGTCGGGCCGTACTTCTTCGAAAATAAGGTCGGCCAAGCAGTTACCGTGAATGGTGTTTGCTATCGCGAGATGATAACGGACTTCTTGTGGCCAGAAATTGAGGATATGGACCTGGACGATATGGGGTTCCAACAGGATGGTGCTACTTGCTACCCAGCCAAAGAAACCCGATTACTACAGACCCGACTTCAGCAAATCGGGTCTGTAGGAAATGTGAAAACACCTGTGCATGCTCGCCCAGTTCGTTCTGCGGAAAACATTGCTGTTGTTCGCGATAGTGTAGCAGAATAGCGGTCAACCTCGACTCGTCGTCGTGCCCAACAATTGAACATCTCACGAACATCACTTATGCGAATATTGAATAAAGATTAGAATTTACATGCTTACAAGGTTCAATTGACTCAAAACTGAAGCCAACTGACCATTTCAAGCGTCCACAACACGCCGAAGGGTTGGTTGAACAGACAGAAGTGAATGGTGACTTTACAAAGAAAATCATCTTCAGCGACGAGGCACACTTTCACCTCAGTGGATTCGTTAACAAGCAGAATTGCCGCATTTGAGCAAATGAGAATCCCCGAGTGATTGTTGAAAAGCCGATGCATGCATAAAGATTGACTGTTTGGTGCGGTTTATGGGCTGGCAGCATCATCGGGCCGTACTTCTTCGAAAATGAGGTCGGCCAAGCAGTTACCGTGAATGGTGTTAGCTATCGCGAGATGATGACGGACTTCTTGTGACCAGAAATTGAGGATATCAACCTGGACGATATGTGGTTCCAACAGGATGGTGCTACTTGCCACACAGACAACGAAACCCGATTACTACAGACCCGATTTCAGCAAATCGGGTCTGTAGGAAATGTGAAAACACCTGTGTATGCTCGCCCAGTTCAATCTGAGGAAAACATTGCTGTTGTTCGCGATAATGTAGCCGTCAGTCAACCTCGACTCGTCGTCGTGCCCCACAATTGAACATCTCACGAACATCACTGATGCGAATTTTAAATACAGATTAGAATTTACACGCTTACAAGGTTCAATTGACTCAGGAGCTGAAGCCTGCTGACCATTTCAAGCGTCGTCAATACGCCGAATGGTTGGTTGAACAAACAGAAGCGAATGGTGACTTTACAAAGAAAATCATCTTCAAGGACGAGGCACCTCTGTGGATTCATTAACAAGCAGAATTGACGCATTTGAGCAAATAAGAATCCACGAGTGATTGTTGAAAAGCCGATGCATGCACAAAGAGTGACTGTTTGGTGCGGTTTATGGGCTGGCAGCATTATCGCTCCGTACTTCTTCGAAAATGAGGTCGGCCAAGCAGTTACCGTAAATGGTGTTTGCTATCGCGAGATGATAACTTACATCTTGTGGCCAGAAGTTGAGGATATGGACATGGACGATACGCGGTTCCAACAGAATGGTGCTAGTTGCCACACAGCCAACGAAAGCCGATTACTACAGACCCGATTTCAGCAAATCGGGTCTGTAGGAAATGTGAAACACCTGTGCATGCTCGCCAAGTTCGTTCTACGAAAAACATTCCTATTGTTCGCGATAGTGTAGCAGAATAGCCGTTAGTCAACCTCGACTCGTGGTCGTGCCCAACAATTGAACATCTTACGAACATCACTGATGCGAATATTGAATAAAGAGTAGAATTTACACGCTTACAAGGTTCAATTGTCTCAAAAGCTGAAGCCTACTGACCATTTCAAGCGTCGTCAATACGCCGAATGGTTGGTTGAACAGACAGAAGTGAATGGTGACTTTACAAAGAAAATCAGCTTCAGCGACGAGGCACACCTTCACCTCGGTGGATTTGTTAACAAGCAGATTTGCCGCATTTGAGCAAATGAGAATCCACGAGTGATAGTTGAAAAGCGGATGTATCCACAAAGAGTGACTGTTTGGTGCGGTTTATGGCCTGGCGGCATCATCGGGACATACTTCTTCGGAAATGAGGTCGGCCTAGCAGTTACCGTGAATGGTGTTTGCTATCGCGAGATGATAACGGACTTCTTGTGGCCAGAAATTGAGGATATGGACCCGGACGATATGCGGTTCCAACAGGATGGTGCTACTTGCCTTGCCACACAGCCAACGAAAGCCGATTACTACAGACCCGATTTCAGCAAATCGGGTCTGTAGGAAATGTGAAAACAACTGTGCATGCTCGCCCAGTTCGTTCTGCGGAAAACATTGCTGTTGTTCGCGATAATGTAGCAGAATAGCCGTCAGTCAACCTCGACTCGTCGTCGTGCCCCACAATTGAACATCTCACGAACATCACTGATGCGAATATTGAATAAAGAGTAGAATTTACACGCTTACAAGGTTCAATTGTCTCAAAAGCTGAAGCCTACTGACCATTTCAAGCGTCGTCAATACGCCGAATGGTTGGTTGAACAGACAGAAGTGAATAGTGACTTTACAAAGAAAATCATCTTCAGCGACCAGGCACACCTTCACCTCGGTGGATTCGTTAACAAGCAGATTTGCCGCATTTGAGCAAATGAGAATCCACGAGTGATAGTGGAAAAGCGGATGCATCCACAAAGAGTGACTGTTTGGTGCGGTTTATGGCCTGGCGGCATCATCGGGCCGTACTTCTACGAAAATGAGGTCGGCCAAGCAGTTACCGTGAATGGTGTATACTATTGCGAGATGATAACGGACTTCTTGTGGCCAGACGTTGAGGATAGGGACCTGGACAATATGTGGTTCCAACAGGATGGTGCTACTTGCCACACAGACAACGAAACCCGATTACTAAAGACCCGATTTCAGCAAATCGGGTCTGTAGGAAATGTGAAAACTCCTGTGCATGCTCGCCCAGTTCGTTCTGCGGAAAACATTGCTGTTGTTCGCGATAGTGTAGCAGAATAGCCGTCAACCTCGACTCGTCGTCGTGCCCAACAATTGAACATCTCACGAACATCACTGATCCGAATATTGAAGAAAGATTAGAATTTACACGCTTACAAGGTTCAATTGACTCAAGAGCTGAAGCCTACTGACCATTTCAAGCGTCGTCAATATGCCGAATAGTTGGTTGAACAGACAGAAGTGAATGGTGACTTTACAAAGAAAATCGTCTTCAGCGACGAGGCACACTTTCACCTCAGTGGATTCGTTAACAAGCAGAATTGCCGCATTTGGGCAAATGAGAATCCCCGAGTGAATGTTGAAAAGCCGATGCATCCACAAGGAGTGACTGTTTGGTGCGGTTTATGGGCTGGCGGCATCATCGGGCCGTACTTCATCGAAAATGAGGTCGGCCATGCAGTTACCGTGAATGGTGTTTGCTATCGCGAGATGACACACAGACAACGAAACCCGATTACTACAGACCCGATTTCAGCAAATCGGGTCTGTAGGAAATGTGACAACACCTGTGCATGCTCGCCCAGTTCGTTAAGCGGAAAGCATTGCTGTTGTTCGCGATAGTGTAGCAGAATAGCCGTCAACCTCGACTCGTCGTCGTGCCCAACAATTGAACATCTCACGAACATCACTGATCCGAATATTGAAGAAAGATTAGAATTTACACGCTTACAAGGTTCAATTGACTCAAGAGCTGAAGCCTACTGACCATTTCAAGCGTCGTCAATACGCCGAATAGTTGGTTGAACAGACAGAAGTGAATGGTGACTTTACAAAGAAAATCATCTTCAGCGACGAAGCACACTTTCTCCTCAGTGGATTCGCTAACAAGCAGAATTGCCGCATTTGGGCAAATGAGAATCCACGAGTCATTGTTGAAAAGCCGATGTATCCACAAAAAGTGACTGTTTGGTGCGGTTTACGGGCTGGCGGCATCATCGGGCCGTACTTCTTCGAAAAAGAGGTCGGCCAAGCAGTTACCATGAATGGTGTTTGCTATCGCGAGATGATAACGGACTTCTTGTGGCCAGAAATTGAGGATATGGACCTGGACGATATGGGGTTCCAACAGGGGTGCTACTTGCTACCCAGCCAAAGAAACCCTATTACTACAGACCCGACTTCAGCAAATCGGGTCTGTAGGAAATGTCAAAACACCTGTGCATGCTCGCCCAGTTCGTTCTGCGGAAAACATTGCTGTTGTTTGCGATAGTGTAGCAGAATAGCGGTCAACCTCGACTCGTCGTCGTGCCCAACAATTGAACATCTCACGAACATCACTGATGCGAATATTGAATAAAGATTAGAATTTACACGCTTACAAGGTTCAATTGACTCAAAAGCTGAAGCCAACTGACCATTTCAAGCGTCCACAACACGCCGAAGGGTTGGTTGAACAGACAGAAGTGAATGGTGACTTTACAAAGAAAATCATCTTCAGCGACGAGGCACACTTTCACCTCAGTGGATTCGTTAACAAGCAGAAATGCCGCATTTTTGCAAATGAGAATCCCCGAGTGAATGTGGAAAAGCCGATGCATCCACAAGGAGTGACTGTTTGGTGCGGTTTATGGGCTGGCGGCATCATCGGGTTTGCCGAACTCGGGTCTGTAGTAATCGGGTTTCTTTGGCTGTGTGGCAAGCAGCACCATCCTGTTGGAACCACATATCGTCCAGGTCCATATCCTCAATTTCTGGCCACAAGAAGTCCGTTATCATCTCGCTATAGCAAACGCCATTCACGCTAACTGCTTGGCCGAGCCTCGTCGCTGAAGATGATTTTCTTTGTAAAGTCACCATTCACTTTTGTCTGTTCAACCAACCATTCGGTGTATTGACGACGCTTAAAATGGTCAGTAGGCTTCAGCCCTTGAGTCAATTAAACCTTGTAAGCGTGTAAATTCTAATCTTTATTCAAAATTCGCATCAGTGATGTTCGTGAGATGTTTAATTGTTGGGCACGACGACGAGTTGAAGTTGACTGACGGCTACATTATCGCGAACAACAGCAACGTTTTCCTCAAATTGAACTGGGCGAGCATTCACAGATGTTTTCACATTTCCTACAGACCTGATTTGCTGAAATCGGGTCTGTAGTAATCGGGTTTCGTTGGCTGTATGGCAAGTAGCACCATCCTGTTGGAACCACATATCGTCCAGGTCGATATCCTAAATTTCTGGCCACAAGAAGACCGTTATCATCTCGCGATAGTAAACACCATTCACGGTAACTGCTTGGCCGACCTCATTTCCGAAGAAGTACGGCCCGATGATGCCGCCAGCCCATAAACTGCACCAAACAGTCACTCTTTGTGGATGCATCCGCTTTTCAACTATCACTCGTGGATTCTCATTTGCTCAAATGCGTCAATTCTGCTTGTTAACGAATCCACTGAGGTGCCTCGTCCCTGAAAATTATTTTCTTTGTAAAGTCACCTCTCGCTTCTGTCTGTTCAACCAACCATCCGGCGTATTGACGACGCTTGAAATGGTCAGCAGGCTTCAGCTCTTGAGTCAATTAAACCTTGTAAGCGTGTAAATTCTAATCTTTATTCAATATTCGCATCAGTGATGTTCGTGAGATGTTCAATTGTTGGGCTCGACGACGAGTCGAGGTTGACGGC
Source organism: Rosalia funebris (assembly GCA_037954035.1). NCBI lineage: Eukaryota > Metazoa > Arthropoda > Insecta > Coleoptera > Cerambycidae > Rosalia > Rosalia funebris. The sequence goes on along the minus strand of JAZFAV010000036.1, from coordinate 18,154,831 downwards.
TATTCTGCTACACTATCGCGAAAAACAGCAATGTTTTCCGCAGAACGAACTGGGCGAGCATGCACAGGTGTTTTCACATTTCCTACAGACCCCATTTGCCGAAATCGGGTCTGTAGTAATCGGGTTTCGTTGGCTGTGTGGCAAGTAGCACCATCCTGTTGGAACCACATATCGTCCAGGGCGATATCCTCAATTTCTGGCCACAAGAAGTCCATTATCATGTCGCGATAGCAAACACCATTCACGGTAACTGCTTGGCCGACCTCATTTTCGAAGAAGTACGGCCCGATGATGCTGCCAGCCCATAAACCGCACCAAACAGTCAATCTTTATGTATGCATCGGCTTTTCAACAATCACTCGGGGATTCTCATTTGCTCAAATGCGGCAATTCTGCTTGTTAGCGAATCCACTGAGGTGAAAGTGTGCCTCGTCGCTGAAGATGATTTTCTTTGTAAAGTCACCATTCACTTCTGTCTGTTCAACCAACCCTTCGGCGTGTTGTGGACGCTTGAAATGGTCAGTTGGCTTCAGCTTTTGAGTCAATTGAACCTTGTAAGCGTGTAAATTCTAATCTTTATTCAAAATTCGCATCAGTGATGTTCGTGAGATGTTCAATTGTTGGGCACGACGACGAGTCGAGGTTGACTGACGGCTACATTATCGCGAACAACAGCAATGTTTTCCGCAGTACGAACTGGGCGAGCATGCACAGGTGTTTTCACATTTCCTAGTGGCCCGATTTGCTGAAATCGGGTCTGTAGTAATCGGGTTTCGTTGTCTGTGTGGCAAGTAGCACAATCCTGTTGGAACCACATATCGTCCAGGTCCCTATCCTCAATTTCTGGCCACAAGAAGTCCGTTATTATCTCGCGATAGCAAACACCATTCACGGTAACTGCTTGGCCGACCTCATTTTCGAAGAAGTACGGCCCTATGATGCCGCCAGCTCATAAACCGCACCAAACAGTCACTCTTTGTGGATGCATCCGCTTTTCAACAATCACTCGTGGATTCTCATTTGCTCAAATGCGGCAAATTTGCTTGTTAACGAATCCACAGAGAAGAAGGTGTGCCTCGTCGCTGAAGATGATTTTCTTTGTAAAGTCACTATTCACTTCTGTCTGTTCAACCAACCATTCGGCGTATTGACGACGCTTGAAATGGTCAGTAGGCTTCAGCTCTTGAGTCAATTGAACCTTGTAAGCGTGTAAATTCCAATCTTTATTCAAAATTCGCATCAGTAATGTTCGTTAGATGTTCAATTGTGGGGCACGACGACGAGTCGAGGTTGACTGACGGCTATTCTGCTACACTATCGCGAACAACAGCAATGTTTTCCGCAGAACGAACTGGGCGAGCGTGCACAGGTGTTTTCACATTTCCTACAGACCCGATTTGCTGAAATCGGGTCTGTAGTAATCGGCTTTCGTTGGCTGTGTGGCAAGTAGCACCATCCTGTTGGAACCGCATATCGTCCAGGTCCATATCCTCAATTTCTGGCCACAAGAAGTTCGTTATCATCTCGCGATAGCAAACACCATTCACGGTAACTGCTTGGCCGAATTCATTTTCGAAGAAGTACGGCCCGATGATGCCGCCAGCCCGTATACCGTACCAACCAGTCACTCTTTGTGGATGCATTGGCTTTTTAACAATCACTCGTGGATTCTCATTTACCAAATGCGGCAATTCTGCTTGTTAACGAATCCACTGAGGTGAAAGTGTGCCTCGTCGCTGAGGATGATTTTCTTTTTAAAGTCACCATTCACTTCTGTCTGTTCAACCAACCATTCGGCGTATTGACGACGCTTGAAATAGTCAGTAGGCTTCAGCTCTTGAGTCAATTGAACCTTGTAAGCGTGTAAATTCCAATCTTTATTCAAAATTCGCATCAGTTATGTTCGTGAGATGTTCAATTGTTGGGCACGACGACGAGTCGAGGTTGACGGCTATTCTGCTACACTATCGCGAACAACAGCAATGTTTTCCGCAGAACGAACTGGGCGAGCATGCAGAGGTGTTTTCACATATCCTACAGACACGATTTGCTGGAATCGGGTCTGTAGTAATCGGGTTTCGTTGGCTGTGTGGCAAGTAGCACCTTCCTGTTGGAACCACATATCGTCCAGGTCCATATCCTCAATTTCTGGCCACAAGAAGTCCGTTATCATCTCGCGATAGCAAACACCATTCGCGGTAACTGCTTGGCTGACCTCATTTTCGAAGAAGTACGGCCTGATAATGCTACCAGCCCATACCGCACCAAACAGTCACTCTTTGTACAGGCATCGGCTTTTCAACAATCACTCGTGGAATCTCATTTGTTCAAATGCGTCAATTCTGCTTGTTAACGAATCCACTGAGGTGCCTCGTCCCTGAAGATGATTTTCTTTTTAAAGTCACCATTCACTTCTGTCTGTTCAACGAACCATTCGGCGTATTGACGACGCTTGAAATAGTCAGTAGGCTTCAGCTCTTGAGTCAATTGAACCTTGTAAGCGTGTAAAATCTAATCTTTATTCAAAATTCGCATCAGTGATGTTCGTGAGATGTTCAATTGTTGGGCACGACGACGAGTCGAGGTTGACGGCTATTCTGCTACACTATCGCGAACAACAGCAATGTTTTCCGCAGAAAGAACTAGGCGAGCATGCACAGGTATTTTCACATTTCCTACAGACCCGATTTGCTGAAATCGGGTTTATAATAATCGGGTTTCGTTGGCTGTGTAGCAAGTATTGTTGCTACTGTTGGAACCCCATATCGTCCAGGTAAATATCCTCAATTTCTGGCCACAAGAAGTCCGTTATCATCTCGCGATAGCAAACACCATTCATGGTAACTGCTTGGCCGACCTCATTTTCGAAGAAGTACGGCCCGATGATGCCGTTTGGTCTGTTCAACCAAACCGAATGTTTGGTTGAACAGACAGAAGTGAATCGTGACTTTACAAAGAAAATCATCTTCAGAGACGAGGCACACCTTCTCGGTGGATTCATTAACAAGCAGATTTGCCGCATTTGGGCACATGAGAATCCACGAGTCATTGTTGAAAAGCCGATGTATCCACAAAGAGTGACTGTTTGGTGCGGTTTATGGGCTGGCGGCATCATCGGGCCGTACTTCTTCGAAAATGAGGTCGGCCAAGCAGTTACCGTGAATGGTGTTTGCTATCGCGAGATGATAACGGACTTCTTGTGGCCAGAAGTTGAGGATATGGACCTGGACGATATGTGGTTCCAACAAGATGGTGTACTTGCCACACAGACAACGAAAGCCGATTACTACAGACCCGATTTCAGCAAATCGGGTCTGTAGGAAATGTGAAAACACCTGTGCATGCTCGCCCAGTTCGTTCTGCGGAAAACATTGCTGTTGTCCGCAATAGTGTAGCATCATAGCCGTCAACCTCGATTCGTCGTCGTGCCCATCAATTGAACATCTCACAAACATCACTGATGCGAATTTTGAATGAAGATTAGAATTTACACGCTTACAAGGTTTAATTGACTAAAGACCTGAAGCCTACTGACCATTTCAAGCGTCGTCAATACGCCGAATGGTTGGTTGAACAGACAGAAGTGAATCGTGACTTTACAAAGAAAATCATCTTCAGCGACGAGGCACACCTTCTTCTCGGTGGATTCGTTAACAAGCAGATTTGCCGCATTTGAGCAAATGAGAATCCACGAGTGATAGTTGAAAAGCGAATGCATCCACAAAGATTGACTGTTTGGTGCAGTTTATGGGCTGGCGATTTCATAGGGCCGTACTTCTTCGGAAATGAGGTCGGCCAAGCAGTTACCGTGAATGGTGTTTGCTATCGCGAGATGATAACGGACTTCTTGTAGCCAGAAATTGAGGATACGGACCTGGACGATATGTGGTTCCAACAGCATGGTGCTACTTGCCACACAGACAACGAAACCTGATTACTACAGACCCGATTTCAGCAAATCGGGTCTGTAGGAAATGTGAAAACACCTGTGCATGCTCGCCCAGTTCGTTCTGCGGAAAACATTGCTGTTGTTCGCGATAGTGTAGCAGAATAGCCGTCAACCTCGACTCGTCGTAGTGCCCAACAATTGAACATCTCACGAACATCACTGATGCGAATTTTGAATAAGGATTAGAATTTACACGTTTACAAGGTTCAATTGACTCAAGAGCTGAAACCTACTGTCCATTTAAAGCGTCGTCAATACGCTGAATGGTTGGTTGAACAGACAGAAGTGAATGGTGACTTTACAAAGAAAATCATCTTCAGCGACGAGGCACACTTTCACCTCAGTGGATTCGTTAACAAGCAGAATTGCCGCATTTGAGCAAATGAGAATCCCCGAGTGATTGTTGAAAAGTTGATGCATGCATAAAGATTGACGGTTTGGTGCGGTTTATGGGCTGGCAGCATCATCGGGCCGTACTTCTACGAAAATGAGGTCGGCCAAGCAGTTACCGTGATTGGTGTATACTATTGCGAGATGATAACGGACTTCTTGTGGCCAGAAAGTGAGGATATGGACCTGGACGATATGGGGTTCCAACAGGATGGTGCTACTTGCCACACAGACAACGAAACCTGATTACTACAGACCCGATTTCAGCAAATCGGGTCTGTAGGAAATGTGAAAACACCTGTGCATGCTCGCCCAGTTCGTTCTGCGGAAAATATTGCTGTTGTTCGCGATAGTGTAGCATCATAGCCGTCAACCTCGATTCGTCGTCGTGCCCATCAATTGAACATCTCACAAACATCACTGATGCGAATTTTGAATGAAGATTAGAATTTCCACGCTTACAAGGTTTAATTGACTAAAGACCTGAAGCCTACAGACCATTTCAAGCGTCGTCAATACGCCGAATGGTTGGTTGAACGGACAGAAGTGAATGGTGACTTTACAAAGAAAATCATCTTCAGCGACGAGGCACATTTTCACCTCAGTGGATTCGCTAACAAGCAGAATTGCCGCATTTGGGCAAATGAGAATCCACGAGTCATTGTTGAAAAGCCGATGTATCCACTAAGAATGACTGTTTGGTGCGGTTTATCACCTGGCGGCATCATCGGGCCGGGCCGTACTTCGAAAATGAGGTCGGCCATGCAGTTACCGTGAATGGTGTTTGCTATCGCGAGATGATAACGGACTTCTTGTGGCCAGAAAGTGAGGATATGGACCTGGACGATATGGGGTTCCAACAGGATGGTGCTACTTGCTACACAGCCAAAGAAACCCGATTACTACAGACCCGACTTCAGCAAATCGGGTATGTAGGAAATGTGAAAACACCTGTGCATGCTCGCCCAGTTCGTTCTGCGGAAAACATTGTTGCTGTTCGCGATAGTGTAGCAGAATAGCCGTCAGTCAACCTCGACTCGTCGTCGTGCCCCACAATTGAACATCTAACGAACATTACTGATGCGAATTTTGAATAAAGATTGGAATTTACACGCTTACAAGGTTCAATTGACTCAAGAGCTGAAGCCTACTACTGACCATTTCAAGCGTCGTCAATACGCCGAATGGTTGGTTGAACAGACAGAAGTGAATGGTGACTTTACAAAGAAAATCATCTTCAGCGACGAGGCAAGTCACCTCAGTGGATTCGTTAACAAGCAGAATTGCCGCCGCATTTGGGCAAATGAGAATCCCCGAGTGAATGTTGAAAAGCCGATGCATCCACAAGGAGTGACTGTTTGGTGCGGTTTATGGCCTGGCGGCATCATCGGGCCGTACTTCTTCGAAAATGAGGTCGGCCAAGCAGTTACCGTGAATAGTGTTTGCTATCGCGAGATGATAACGGACTTCTTGTGTCCAGAAATTGAGGATATGGACCTGGACGTAATGCGGTTCCAACAGGATGGTGCTACTTGCCACACAGCCAACGAAACCCGATTACTACAGACCCGATTTCAGCAAATCGGGTCTGTAGGAAATGTGAAAACATCTGTGCATGCTCGCCCAGTTCAATCTGAGGAAAACGTTGCTGTTGTTCGCGATAATGTAGCCGCCAGTCAACCTCGACTCGTCGTCGTGCCCAACAATTAAACATCTCACGAACATCACTGATGCGAATTTTGAAAAAAGATTAGAATTTACACGCTTACAAGGTTTAATTGACTCGAGCTGAAGCCTACTGACCATTTCAAGCGTCGTCAATACACCAAATGGTTGGTTGAACAGACAGAAGTGAATGGTGACATTACAAAGAAAATCATCTTCAGCGACGAGGCACACCTTCTTCTCTGTGGATTCGTTAACAAGCAGATTTGCCGCATTTGAGCAAATGAGAATCCACGAGTGATATTTGAAAAGCGGATGCATCCACAAAGAGTGACTGTTTGGTGCGGTTTATGAGCTGGCGGCATCATCGGGCCGTACTTTATCGAAAATGAGGTCGGCCAAGCAGTTACCGTGAATGGTGTTTGCTATCGCGAGATGATAACGGACTTCTTATGGCCAGAAATTGAGGATATCGACCTGGACGATATGTGGCTCCAACAGGATGGTGCTACTTGCCACACAGCCATCGAAACCCGATTACTATAGACCCGATTTCAGCAAATCGGGTCTGTAGGAAATGTGGAAAAACCTGTGCATGCTCGCCCAGTTCGTTCTGTGGAAAACATTGCTGTTATTCGCGATAGTGTAGCAGAATAGCCGTCAGTCAACCTCGACTCGTCGTCGTGCCCCACAATTGAACATCTCACGAACATCACTGATGCGAATTTTAAATAAAGATTAGAATTTACACGCTTACAAGGTTCAATTGACTCAAGAGCTGAAGCCTACTGACCATTTCAAGCGTCGTCAATACGCCGAATGGTTGGTTGAACAGACAGGAATGGTGACTTTACAAAGAAAATCGGCTTCAAGGACGAGGCACCTCAGTGGATTCATTAACAAGCAGAATTGACGCATTTGAGCAAATGAGAATCCACGAGTGATTGTTGAAAAGCCGATGCATGCACAAAGAGTGACTGTTTGGTGCGGTTTATGGGCTGGCAGCATTATCGCTCCGTACTTCTTCGAAAATGAGGTCGGCCAAGCAGTTACCGTAAATGGTGTTTGCTATCGCGAGATGATAACTTACATCTTGTGGCCAGAAATTGAGGATATGGACATGGACGATATGCGGTTCCAACAGAATGGTGCTACTTGCCACACAGCCAACGAAAGCCGATTACTACAGACCCGATTTCAGCAAATCGGGTCTGTAGGAAATGTGAAACACCTGTGCATGCTCGCCAAGTTCGTTCTACGAAAAACATTGCTCTTGTTCGCGATAGTGTAGCAGAATAGCCGTTAGTCAACCTCGACCCGTGGTCGTGCCCAACAATTGAACATCTCACGAACATCAGTGATGCGAATATTGAATAAAGATTAGAATTTACACGCTTACAAGGTTCAATTGACTCAAAAGCTGAAGCCTACTGACCATTTCAGGCGTCCACAACACGCCGAAAGGTTGGTTGAACAGACAGAAGTGAATGGTGACTTTACAAAGAAAATCGTCTTCAGCGACGAGGCACACTTTCACCTCAGTGGATTCGTTAACAAGCAGAATTGCCGCATTTGGGCAAATGAGAATCCCCGAGTGAATGTTGAAAAGCCGATGCATCCACAAGGAGTGACTGTTTGGTGCGGTTTATGGGCTGGCGGCATCATCGGGCCGTACTTCATCGAAAATGAGGTCGGCCAAGCAGTTACCGTGAATGGTGTTTGCTATCGCGAGATGATAACGGACTTCTTGTGGCCAGAAATTGAGGATATCGAACTGGACGATATGTTGTTCCAACAGGATGGTGCTACTTGCCACACAGCCAACGAAACCCGATTATTACAGACCCGACTTCAGCAAATCGTGTCTGTAGGATATGTGAAAACACCTATGCATGCTCGCCCAGTTCGTTCTGCGGAAAACATTGCTGTTGTTCGCGATAGTGTAGCAGAATAGCCGTCAACTTCGATTCGTCGTCGTGCCCAACAATTGAACATCTCACAAACATCACTGATGCGAATATTGAATAAAGATTAGAATTTACACGCTTACAAGGTTCAATTGACTCAAGAGCTGAAGCCTGCTGACCATTTCAAGCGTCCACAACACGCCGAAAGGTTGGTTGAACAGACAGAAGTGAATGGTGACTTTACAAAGAAAATCATCTTCAGCGACGAGGCACACCTTCTTCTCTGTGGATTCGTTAACAAGCAGATTTGCCGCATTTGGGCAAATGAGAATGCACGAGTGATAGTTGAAAAACCAATGCATCCACAGAGAGTGACTGTATGGTGCGGTTTATGAGCTGGCGGCATCATAGGGCCGTACTTCTTCGAAAATGAGGTCGGCCAAGCAGTTACCGTAAATGGTGTTTGCTGTCGCGAGATGATAACGGTCTTCTTGTGGCCAGAAATTTAGGATATGGACCTGGACGATATTTGGTTCCAACAGGATGGTGCTACTTGCTACACAGCCAAAGAAACCCGACTACTACAGACCCGACTTCAGCAAATCGGGTATGTAGGAAATGTAAAAACACCTGTGCATGCTCGCCCAGTTCGTACTGCGGAAAACATTGCTGTTGTTCGCGATAGTGTAGCAGAATAGCCGTTAGTCAACCTCGACCCTTTGTCGTGCCCAACAATTGAACATCTCACGAACATCACTGATGCGAATATTGAATAAAGATTATAATTTACACGCTTACAAGGTTCAATTGACTCAAAAGCTGAAGCCTACTGACCATTTCAAGCGTCCACAACACTCCGAATGGTTGTTTGAACAGACAGAAGTGAATGGTGACTTTAAAAAGAAATTCATTCTCATCGACGAGGCACACTTTCACCTCAGTGGATTCGTTAACAAGCAGAATTGACGCATTTGCGCAAATGAGAATGCACGAGTGATAGTTGAAAAACCAATGCATCCACAGAGAGTGACTGTTTGGTGCGGTTTATGGGCTGGCGGCATCATAGGGCCGTACTTCTTCGGAAAAGAGTTCGGCCAAGCAGTTACCGCGAATGGTGTTTGCTATCGCGAGATGATAACGGACTTCTTGTGGCCAGAAATTGAGGATATGGATCTGGACGATATGTGGTTCCAACAGGAAGGTGCTACTTGCCACACAGACAATGAAACCCGATTAGTACAGACCCGATTTCAGCAAATCGTGTCTGTAGGATATGTGAAAACACCTATGCATGCTCGCCCAGTTCGTTCTGCGGAAAACATTGCTGTTGTTCGCGATAGTGTAGCAGAATAGCCGTCAACCTCGACTCGTCGTCGTGCCCAACAATTGAACATCTCACGAACATCACTGATGCGAATTTTGATTAAGGTTTAGAATTTACACCCTTACAAGATTCAATTGACTCAAGAGCTGAAACCTACTGACCATTTCAAGCGTCCACAACACGCCGAATTGTTGGTTGAACAGACAGAAGTGAATGGTGACTTTACAAAGAAAATCATCTTCAGCGACGAGGCACACCTTCATCTCGGTGGATTCGTTAACAAGCAGATGCCGCATTTGAGCAAATGAGTATCCACGAGTGAAAGTTGAAAAGCGGATGCATCCACAAAGAGTGACTGTTTGGTGCAGTTTATGGGCTGGCGGTATCATCGGGCCGTACTTCTTCGAAAATGAGGTCGGCCAAGCAGTTTCCGTGAATGGTGTTTGCTATCGCGAGATGATAACGGACTTCTTGTGGCCAGAAATTGAGGATATGGACCTGGACGATATGCGGTTCCAAGAGGATGGTGCTACTTGCCACACAGCCAACGAAAGCCGATTACTACAGACCCGATTTCAGCAAATAGGGTCTGTAGGAAATGTGAAAACACCTGTGCATGCTCGCCCAGTTCGTTCTGTGGAAAACATTGCTGTTGTTCGCGATAGTGTAGCAGAATAGCCGTCAGTCAACCTCGACTCGTCGTCGTGCCCAACAATTGAACATCTCACGAACATCACTGATGCGAATATTGAATAAAGATTAGAATTTACACGCTTACAAGGTTCAATTGACTCAAAAGCTGAAGCCTATTGACCATTTCAAGCGTCCACAACACGCCGAATGGTTGGTTGAACAGACAGAAGTGAATGGTGACTTTACAGAGAAAATCATCTTCAGCGACGAGGCACACCTTCTTCTCGGTGGATTCGTTAACAAGCAGATTTGCCGCATTTGAGCAAATGAGAATCCACGAGTGATAGTTGAAAAGCGGATGCATCCACAAAGAGTGACTGTTTGGTGCAGTTTATGGGCTGGCGATTTCATAGGGCCGTACTTCTTCGGAAATGAGGTCGGCCAAGCAGTTACCGTGAATGGTGTTTGCTATCGCGAGATGATAACGGACTTCTTGTGGCCAGAAATTGAGGATATGGACCTGGACTATATGTGGTTCCAACAAGATGGTGCTACTTGCCACACAGACAACGAAAGCCGATTACCACAGACCCGATTTCAGCAAATCGGGTCTGTAGGAAATGTGACAACACCTGTGCATGCTCGCCCAGTTCGTTCTGCGGAAAACATTGCTGTTGTTCGCGATAGTGTAGCAGAATAGCCGTCAACCTCGACTCGTTGTAGTGCCCAACAATTGAACATCTCACGAACATAACTGATGCGAATATTGAATAAAGATTAGAATTTACACCCTTACAAGATTCAATTGACTCAAGAGCTGAAACCTACTGACCATTTCAAGCGTCCACAACACGCCGAATTGTTGGTTGAACAGACAGAAGTGAATGGTGACTTTACAAAGAAAATCATCTTCAGCGACGAGGCACACCTTCATCTCGGTGGATTCGTTAACAAGCAGATTTGCCGCATTTGAGCAAATGAGTATCCACGAGTGAAAGTTGAAAAGCGGATGCATCCACAAAGAGTGACTGTTTGGTGCAGTTTATGGGCTGGCGATTTCATAGGGCCGTACTTCTTCGAAAATGAGGTCGGCCAAGCAGTTACCGTGAATGGTGTTTGCTATCGCGAGATGATAACGGACTTCTTGTGGCCAGAAATTGAGGATATCGATCTGGACGATATGTTGTTCCAACAGGATGGTGCTACTTGCCACACAGCCAACGAAAGCCGATTACTACAGACCCGATTTCAGCAAATCGGGTCTGTAGGAAATGTGAAACACCTGTGCATGCTCGCCAAGTTCGTTCTACGAAAAACATTGCTATTGTTCGCGATAGTGTAGCAGAATGGCCGTTAGTCAACCTCGACCCGTGGTCGTGCCCAACAATTGAACATCTTACGAACATCACTGATGCGAATATTGAATAAAGAGTAGAATTTACACGCTTACAAGGTTCAATTGTCTCAAAAGCTGAAGCCTACTGACCATTTCAAGCGTCGTCAATACGCCGAATGGTTGGTTGAACAGACAGAAGTGAATGGTGACTTAACAAAGAAAATCATCTTCAGCGACGAGGCACACCTTCACCTCGGTGGATTTGTTAACAAGCAGATTTGCCGCATTTGAGCAAATGAGAATCCACGAGTGAATGTTGAAAAGCCGATGCATCCACAAGGAGTGACTGTTTGGTGCGGTTTATGGGCTGGCGGCATCATCGGGTCGTACTTCTACGAAAATGAGGTCGGCCAAGCTGTTACCGTGAATGGTGTATACTATTGCGAGATGACAACGGATTTCTTGTGGCCAGAAATTGAGGATATCGATCTGGACGATATGTTGTTCCAACAGGATGGTGCTACTTGCCACACAGCCAACGAAACCCGATTATTACAGACCCGATTTCAGCAAATCGGGTCTGTAGGAAATGTGAAAACACCTGTGCATGCTCGCCCAGTTCGTTCTGCGGAAAACATTGCTATTGTTCGCGATAGTGTAGCAGACTAGCCGTCAACCTCGACTCGTCGTCGTGCCCAACAATTGAACATCTCACGAACATCACTGATGCGAATATTGAATAAAAATTAGAATTTACACGCTTACAAGGTTCAATTGACTCAAGAGCTGAAGCCTGCTTACCATTTCAAGCGTCCACAACACGCCGAAAGGTTGGTTGAACAGACAGAAGTGAATGGTGACTTTACAAAGAAAATCATCTTCAGCGACGAGGCACACCTTCTTCTCTGTGGATTCGTTAACAAGCAGATTTGCCGCATTTGGGCAAATGAGAATCCCCGAGTGAATGTTGAAAAGCCGATGTATCCACAAAGAGTGACTGTTTGGTGCGGTTTATGGGCTGGCGGCATCATCGGGCCGTACTTCTTCGAAAATGAGGTCGGCCAAGCAGTTACCGTGAATGGTGTTTGCTATCGCGAGATGATAACGGACTTCTTGTGGCCAGAAGTTGAGGATATGGACCTGGACGATATGTGGTTCCAACAAGATGGTGTACTTGCCACACAGACAACGAAAGCCGATTACTACAGACCCGATTTCAGCAAATCGGGTCTGTAGGAAATGTGAAAACACCTGTGCATGCAAGCCCAGTTCGTTCTGCGGAAAACATTGCTGTTGTCCGCAATAGTGTAGCATCATAGCCGTCAACCTCGATTCGTCGTCGTGCCCATCAATTGAACATCTCACAAACATCACTGATGCGAATTTTGAATGAAGATTAGAATTTACACGCTTACAAGGTTTAATTGACTAAAGACCTGAAGCCTACTGACCATTTCAAGCGTCGTCAATACGCCGAATGGTTGGTTGAACAGACAGAAGTGAATGGTGACTTTACAGAGAAAATCATCTTCAGCGACGAGGCACACCTTCTTCTCGGTGGATTCGTTAACAAGCAGATTTGCCGCATTTGAGCAAATGAGAATCCACGAGTGATAGTTGAAAAGCGAATGCATCCACAAAGATTGACTGTTTGGTGCAGTTTATGGGCTGGCGATTTCATAGGGCCGTACTTCTTCGGAAATGAGGTCGGCCAAGCAGTTACCGTGAATGGTGTTTGCTATCGCGAGATGATAACGGACTTCTTGTAGCCAGAAATTGAGGATACGGACCTGGACGATATGTGGTTCCAACAGCATGGTGCTACTTGCCACACAGACAACGAAACCTGATTACTACAGACCCGATTTCAGCAAATCGGGTCTGTAGGAAATGTGAAAACACCTGTGCATGCTCGCCCAGTTCGTTCTGCGGAAAACATTGCTGTTGTTCGCGATAGTGTAGCAGAATAGCCGTCAACCTCGACTCGTCGTAGTGCCCAACAATTGAACATCTCACGAACATCACTGATGCGAATTTTGAATAAGGATTAGAATTTACACGTTTACAAGGTTCAATTGACTCAAGAGCTGAAACCTACTGTCCATTTAAAGCGTCGTCAATACGCTGAATGGTTGGTTGAACAGACAGAAGTGAATGGTGACTTTACAAAGAAAATCATCTTCAACGACGAGGCTCGGCCAAGCAGTTAGCGTAAATGGCGTTTGCTATAGCGAGATGATAACGGACTTCTTGTGGCCAGAAATTGAGGATATGGACCTGGACGATATGTGGTTCCAACAGGATGGTGCTGCTTGCCACACAGCCAAAGAAACCCGATTACTACAGACCCGATTTCAGCAAACTCGATGATGCCGCCAGCCCATAAACCGCACCAAACAGTCACTCCTTGTGGATGCATCGGCTTTTCAACATTCACTCGGGGATTCTCATTTGCAAAAATGCGGCAATTCTGCTTGTTAACGAATCCACTGAGGTGAAAGTGTGCCTCGTCGCTGAAGATGATTTTCTTTGTAAAGTCACCATTCACTTCTGTCTGTTCAACCAACCATTCGGCGTATTGACGACGCCTGAAATGGTCAGTAGGCTTCAGCTCTTGAGTCAGTTGAACCTTGTAAGCGTGTAAATTCTAATCTCTATTCAAAATTCGCATCAGTGATGTTCGTGTGATGTTCAATTGTTGGGCACTACGACGAGTCGAAGTTGACGGCTATTCTGCTACACTATCGCGAACAACAGCAGTGTTTTCCGCAGAACGAACTGGGCGAGCGTGCACAGGTGTTTTCAAATTTCCTACAGACCCGATTTGCTGAAATCGGGTCTGTAGTAATCGGCTTTCGTTGGCTGTGTGGCAAGTAGCACCATCCTGTTGGAACCGCATATCGTCCAGGTCCATATCCTCAATTTCTGGCCACAAGAAGTCCGTTATCATCTCGCGATAGCAAACACCATTCACGGTAACTGCTTGGCCGACCTCATTTCCGAAGAAGTACGGCCCTATGATGCCGCCAGCCCATAAACCGCACCAAACAGTCACTCTTTGTGGATACATCGGCTTTTCAACAATGACTCGTGGATTCTCATTTGCCCAAATGCGGCAAATCTGCTTGTTAATGAATCCACCGAGAAGAAGGTGTGCCTCGTCTCTGAAGATAATTTTCTTTGTAAGTCACGATTCACTTCTGTCTGTTCAACCAAACATTCGGTTTGGTTGAACAGACCAAACGGCATCATCGGGCCGTACTTCTCCGAAAATGAGGTCGGCCAAGCAGTTACCGTGAATGGTGTTTGCTATCGCGAGATGATAACGGACTTCTTGTGGCCAGAAATTGAGGATATCGATCTGGACGATATGTTGTTCCAACAGGATGGTGCTACTTGCCACACAGCCAACGAAACCCGATTATTACAGACCCGATTTCAGCAAATCGGGTCTGTAGGAAATGTGAAAACACCTGTGCATGCTCGCCCAGTTCGTTCTGCGGAAAACATTGCTATTGTTCGCGATAGTGTAGCAGACTAGCCGTCAACCTCGACTCGTCGTCGTGCCCAACAATTGAACATCTCACGAACATCACTGATGCGAATATTGAATAAAGATTAGAATTTACACGCTTACAAGGTTCAATTGACTCAAGAGCTGAAGCCTACTGACCATTTCAAGCGTCGTCAATACGCCGAATTGTTGGTTGAACAGACAGAAGTGAATGGTGATTTTACAAAGAAGATCATCTTCAGCAACGAGGCACACTTTCACCTCAGTGGATTCGTTAACAAGCAGACTTGCCGCATTTGGCAAATGAGAATAAACGAGCTATCGTTGAAAAGCCGATGCATCCACAAAGAGTGATTGTTTGGTGCGGTTTATGAGCTGGCGGCATCATAGGGCCGTACTTCTTCGAAAATGAGGTCGGCCAAGCAGTTAGCGTGAATGGCGTTTGCTATAGCGAGATGATAACGGATTTCTTGTGGCCAGAAATTGAGGATATCGACCTGGACGATATGTGGTTCCAACAGGATGGTGCTACTTGCCACACAGACAACGAAACCCGATTACTACAGACCCGATTTCAGCAAATCGGGTCTGTAGGAAATGTGAAAACACCTGTGCATGCTCGCCCAGTTCGCTCTGCAGAAAATATTGCTGTTGTTCGCGATAGTGTAGCATCATAGCCGTCAACCTCGATTCGTCGTCGTGCCCATCAATTGAACATCTCACAAACATCACTGATGCGAATTTTGAATGAAGATTAGAATTTCCACGCTTACAATGTTTAATTGACTAAAGACCTGAAGCCTACTGACCATTTCAAGCGTCGTCAATACGCCGAATGGTTGAACGGTTGAACAGACAGAAGTGAATGGTGACTTTACAAAGAAAATCATCTTCAGCGACGAGGCACATTTTCACCTCAGTGGATTCGCTAACAAGCAGAATTGCCGCATTTGGGCAAATGAGAATCCACGAGTCATTGTTGAAAAGCCGATGTATCCACAAAGAATGACTGTTTGGTGCGGTTTATCACCTGGCGGCATCATCGGGCCGTACTTCTTCGAAAATGAGGTCGGCCAAGCAGTTACCGTGAATGGTGTTTGCTATCGCGAGATGATAACGGACTTCTTGTGGCCAGAAAGTGAGGATATGGACCTGGACGATATGGGGTTCCAACAGGATGGTGCTACTTGCTACACAGCCAAAGAAACCCGTTTACTACAGACACGACTTCAGCAAATCGGGTATGTAGGAAATGTGAAAACACCTGTGCATGCTCGCCCAGTTCGTTCTGCGGAAAACATTGTTGCTGTTCGCGATAGTGTAGCAGAATAGCCGTCAACCTCGACTCGTCGTCGTGCCCAACAGTTGAACATCTCACGAACATCACTGATGCGAATTTTGAATAAAGATTAGAATTTACACACTTACAATGTTCAATTGACTCAAGGGCTGAAGCCCTACTACTGACCATTTCAAGCGTCGTCAATACGCCGAATGGTTGGTTGAACAGACAGAAGTGAATGGTGACTTTACAAAGAAAATCATCTTCAGCGACGAGGCACACTTTCACCTCAGTGGATTCGTTAACAAGCAGAATTGCCGCATTTGGGCAAATGAGAATCCCCGAGTGAATGTTGAAAAGCCGATGCATCCACAAGGAGTGACTGTTTGGTGCGGTTTATGGGCTGGCGGCATCATCGGGCCGTACTTTATCGAAAATGAGGTCGGCCAAGCAGTTACCGTGAATGGTGTTTGCTATCGCGAGATGATAACGGACTTCTTATGGCCAGAAATTGAGGATATCGACCTGGACGATATGTGGCTACGACAGGATGGTGCTACTTGCCACACAGCCATCGAAACCCGATTACTATAGACCCGATTTCAGCAAATCGGGTCTGTAGGAAATGTGAAAAAACCTGTGCATGCTCGCCCAGTTCGTTCTGCGGAAAACATTGCTGTTGTTCGCGATAGTGTAGCAGAATAGCCGTCAGTCAACCTCGACTCGTCGTCGTGCCCCACAATTGAACCTCTCACGAACATCACTGATGCGAATTTTAAATAAAGATTAGAATTTACACGCTTACAAGGTTCAATTGACTCGAGCTGAAGCCTACTGACCATTTCAAGCGTCGTCAATACACCAAATGGTTGGTTGAACAGACAGAAGTGAATGGTGACTTTACAAAGAAAATCATCTTCAGCGACGAGGCACACTTTCACCTCAGTGGATTCGTTAACAAGCAGAATTGCCGCATTTGGGCAAATGAGAATGCACGAGTGATAGTTGAAAAGCCAAGGCATCCACAGAGAGTGACTGTTTGGTGCGGTTTATGGGCTGGCGGCATCATAGGGCCGTACTTCTTCGGAAAAGAGGTCGGCCATGCAGTTACCGCGAATGGTGTTTGCTATCGCGAGATGATAACGGACTTCTTGTGGCCAGATATTGAGGATATGGATCTGGACGATATGTGGTTCCAACAGGAAGGTGCTACTTGCCACACAGACAATGAAACCCGATTACTACAGACCCGAATTCAGCAAATCGTGTCTGTAGGATATGTGAAAACACCTATGCATGCTCGCCCAGTTCGTTCTGCGGAAAACATTGCTGTTGTTAGCGATAGTGTAGCAGAATAGCCGTCAACCTCGACTCGTCGTCGTGCCCAACAATTGAACATCTCACAAACATCACTGATGCGAATATTGAATAAAGATTAGAATTTACACGCTTACAAGGTTCAATTGACTCAAGAGCTGAAGCCTGCTGACCATTTCAAGCGTCGTCAATACGCCGAATGGTTGGTTGAACAAACAGAAGCGAATGGTGACTTTACAAAGAAAATCATCTTCAAGGACGAGGCACCTCAGTGGATTCATTAACAAGCAGAATTGACGCATTTGAGCAAATGAGAATCCACGAGTGATTGTTGAAAAGCCGATGCATGCACAAAGAGTGACTGTTTGGTGCGGTTTATGGGCTGGCAGCATTATCGCTCCGTACTTCTTCGAAAATGAGGTCGGCCAAGCAGTTACCGTAAATGGTGTTTGCTATCGCGAGATGATAACTTACATCTTGTGGCCAGAAATTGTGGATATGGACATGGACGATATGCGGTTCCAACAGAATGGTGCTACTTGCCACACAGCCAACGAAAGCCGATTACTACAGACCCGATTTCAGCAAATCGGGTCTGTAGGAAATGTGAAACACCTGTGCATGCTCGCCAAGTTCGTTCTACGAAAAACATTGCTATTGTTCGCGATAGTGTAGCAGAATAGCCGTTAGTCAACCTCGACCATTGGTCGTGCCCAACAATTGAACATCTTACGAACATCACTGATGCGAATATTGAATAAAGAGTAGAATTTACACGCTTACAAGGTTCAATTGTCTCAAAAGCTGAAGCCTACTGACCATTTCAAGCGTCGTCAATACGCCGAATGGTTGGTTGAACAGACAGAAGTGAATGGTGACTTAACAAAGAAAATCATCTTCAGCGACGAGGCACACCTTCTTCTCTGTGGATTCGTTAACAAGCAGATTTGCCGCATTTGGGCAAATGAGAATCCCCGAGTGAATGTTGAAAAGCCGATGTATCCACAATGAGTGACTGTTTGGTGCTTTTTATGGACTGGCGGTATCATCGGGCCGTACTTCTTCGAAAATGAGGTCGGCCAAGCAGTTACCGTGAATGGTGTTTGCTATCGCGAGATGATAACGGACTTCTTGTGGCCAGAAATTGGGGATATGGACCTGGACGATATGCGGTTCCAACAGGATGATGCTACTTGCCACACAGCCAACGAAAGCCGATTACTACAGACCCGATTTCAGCAAATCGGGTCTGTAGGAAATGTGAAACACCTGTGCATGCTCGCCAAGTTCGTTCTACGAAAAACATTGCTATTGTTCGCGATAGTGTAGCAGAATAGCCGTTAGTCAACCTCGACCCGTGGTCGTGCCCAACAATTGAACATCTTACGAACATCACTGATGCGAATATTGAATAAAGAGTAGAATTTACACGCTTACAAGGTTCAATTGTCTCAAAAGCTGAAGCCTACTGACCATTTCAAGCGTCGTCAATACGCCGAATGGTTGGTTGAACAGACAGAAGTGAATGGTGACTTAACAAAGAAAATCATCTTCAGCGACGAGGCACACCTTCTTCTCTGTGGATTCGTTAACAAGCAGATTTGCCGCATTTGGGCAAATGAGAATCCCCGAGTGAATGTTGAAAAGCCGATGTATCCACAAAAGGTGACTGTTTGGTGCGGTATATGGGCTGGCGGCATCATCGGGCCGTACTTCTTCGAAAATGAGGTCGGCCAAGCAGTTTCCGTGAATGGTGTTTGCTATCGCGAGATGATAACGGACTTCTTGTGGCCAGAAATTGAGGATATGGACCTGGACGATATGCGGTTCCAAGAGGATGGTGCTACTTGCCACACAGCCAACGAAAGCCGATTACTACAGACCCGATTTCAGCAAATAGGGTCTGTAGGAAATGTGAAAACACCTGTGCATGCTCGCCCAGTTCGTTCTGTGGAAAACATTGCTGTTGTTCGCGATAGTGTAGCAGAATAGCCGTCAGTCAACCTCGACTCGTCGTCGTGCCCAACAATTGAACATCTCACGAACATCACTGATGCGAATATTGAATAAAGATTAGAATTTACACGCTTACAAGGTTCAATTGACTCAAAAGCTGAAGCCTACTGACCATTTCAAGCGTCCACAACACGCCGAATGGTTGGTTGAACAGACAGAAGTGAATGGTGACTTTACAGAGAAAATCATCTTCAGCGACGAGGCACACCTTCTTCTCGGTGGATTCGTTAACAAGCAGATTTGCCGCATTTGAGCAAATGAGAATCCACGAGTGATAGTTGAAAAGCGGATGCATCCACAAAGAGTGACTGTTTGGTGCAGTTTATGGGCTGGCGATTTCATAGGGCCGTACTTCTTCGGAAATGAGGTCGGCCAAGCAGTTACCGTGAATGGTGTTTGCTATCGCGAGATGATAACGGACTTCTTGTGGCCAGAAATTGAGGATATGGACCTGGACTATATGTGGTTCCAACAAGATGGTGCTACTTGCCACACAGACAACGAAAGCCGATTACCACAGACCCGATTTCAGCAAATCGGGTCTGTAGGAAATGTGACAACACCTGTGCATGCTCGCCCAGTTCGTTCTGCGGAAAACATTGCTGTTGTTCGCGATAGTGTAGCAGAATAGCCGTCAACCTCGACTCGTTGTAGTGCCCAACAATTGAACATCTCACGAACATCACTGATGCGAATATTGAATAAAGATTAGAATTTACACCCTTACAAGATTCAATTGACTCAAGAGCTGAAACCTACTGACCATTTCAAGCGTCCACAACACGCCGAATTGTTGGTTGAACAGACAGAAGTGAATGGTGACTTTACAAAGAAAATCATCTTCAGCGACGAGGCACACCTTCATCTCGGTGGATTCGTTAACAAGCAGATTTGCCGCATTTGAGCAAATGAGTATCCACGAGTGAAAGTTGAAAAGCGGATGCATCCACAAAGAGTGACTGTTTGGTGCAGTTTATGGGCTGGCGATTTCATAGGGCCGTACTTCTTCAAAAATGAGGTCGGCCAAGCAGTTACCGTGAATGGTGTTTGCTATCGCGAGATGATAACGGACTTCTTGTGGCCAGAAATTGAGGATATGGACATGGACGATATGCGGTTCCAACAGGATGGCGCTACTTGCCACACAGCCAAAGAAAGTCGATTACTACAGACCCGATTTCAGCAAATCGGGTCTGTAGGAAATGTGAAACACCTGTGCATGCTCGCCAAGTTCGTTCTGCGAAAAACATTGCTGTTGTTCGCGATAGTGTAGCAGAATAGCCGTCAACCTCGACCCGTTGTCGTGCCCAAAAATTGAACATCTCACGAACATCACTGATGCGAATATTGAATAAAGATTATAATTTACACGCTTACAAGGTTCAATTGATTCAAAAGCTTAAGCCTACTCACCATTTCAAGCGTCCACAACACGCCGAATGGTTGTTTGAACAGACAGAAATGGTGACTTTAAAAAGAAAATCATCCTCAGCGACGAGGCACACTTTCACCTCAGTGGATTCGTTAACAAGCAGAATTGCCCCATTTGGGCAAATGAGAATCCACGAGTCTTCGTTTAAAAGCCGATGTATCCACAAAGAGTGACTGTTTGGTGCGGTTTATGGGCTGGCGGTATCATCGGGCCGTACTTCTTCGAAAATGAGGTCGGCCAAGCAGTTACCGTGAATGGTGTTTGCTATCGCGAGATGATAACGGACTTCTTGTGGCCAGAAATTGAGGATATGGACCTGGACGATATGCGGTTCCAACAGCATGGTGCTACTTGCCACACAGCCAACTAAAGCCGATTACTACAGACCCGATTTCAGCAAATCGGGTCTGTAGGAAATGTGAAAACACCTGTGCATGGACACCCAGTTCGTTCTGCGGAAAACATTGCTGTTGTTCGCGATAGTGTAGCAGAATGGCCGTCAACCTCGACTCGTCGTCGAGCCCAACAATTGAATATCTCACGAACATCACTGATGCGAATATTGAATAAAGATTAGAATTTACACGCTTACAAGGTTCAATTGACTCAAGAGCTGAAGCCTGCTGACCATTTCAAGCGTCGTCAATACGCTGAATGGTTGGTTGAACAAACAGAAGCGAATGGTGACTTTACAAAGAAAATCATCTTCAAGGACGAGGCACCTCAGTGGATTCATTAACAAGCAGAATTGACGCATTTGAGCAAATGAGATTCCACGAGTGATTGTTGAAAAGCCGATGCATGCACAAAGAGTGACTGTTTGGTGCGGTTTATGGGCTGGCGGTATCATCGGGCCGTACTTCTTCGAATATGAGGTCGGCCAAGCAGTTACCGTAAATGGTGTTTGCTATCGCGAGATGATAACGGACTTCTTGTGGCCAGAAATTGAGGATATGGACATGGACGATATGCGGTTCCAACAGGATGGTGCTACCTGCCACACAGCCAACGAAAGCCGATTACTACAGACCCGATTTCAGCAAATCGGGTCTGTAGGAAATGTGAAAACACCTGTGCATGCTCGCCTAGTTCAATCTGAGGAAAACATTGCTGTTGTTCGCGATAATGTAGCAGTCAGTCAACCTCGACTCGTCGTCGTGCCCAACAATTGAACATCTCACGAACATCACTGATGCGAATATTGAATAAAGATTAGAATTTACACGCTTACAAGGTTCAATTGACTCAAGAGCTGAAGCCTACTGACTATTTCAAGCGTCGTCAATACGCCGAATGGTTGGTTGAACAGACAGAAGTGAATGGTGACTTTAAAAAGAAAATCATCCTCAGCGACGAGGCACAGTTTCACCTCAGTGGATTCGTTAACAAGCAGAATTGCCGCATTTGGCAAATGAGAATCCACGAGTGATTGTTAAAAAGCCAATGCATCCACAAAGAGTGACTGGTTGGTGCGGTATATGGGCTGGCGGTATCATCGGGCCGTACTTCTTCGAAAATGAGGTCGGCCAAGCAGTTACCGTGAATGGTGTTTGCTATCGCGAGATGATAACGGACTTCTTGTGGCCAGAAATTGAGGATATCGATCTGGACGATATGTTGTTCCAACAGGATGGTGCTACTTGCCACACAGCCAACGAAACCCGATTATTACAGACCCGATTTCAGCAAATCGGGTCTGTAGGAAATGTGAAAACACCTGTGCATGCTCGCCCAGTTCGTTCTGCGGAAAACATTGCTAGTGTTCGCGATAGTGTAGCAGACTAGCCGTCAACCTCGACTCGTCGTCGTGCCCAACAATTGAACATCTCACGAACATCACTGATGCGAATATTGAATAAAGATTAGAATTTACACGCTTACAAGGTTCAATTGACTCAAGAGCTGAAGCCTGCTGACCATTTCAAGCGTCGTCAATACGCCGAATGCTTAGTTGAACAGACAGAAGCGAATGGTGACTTTACAAAGAAAATCATCTTAAGGGACGAGGCACCTCATTGGATTCGTTAGAAAGCAGAATTGACGCATTTGAGCAAATGAGAATCCACGAGTGATAGTTGAAAAGCGGATGCATCCACAAACAGTGACTGTTTGGTGCGGTTTATGGGCTGGCGGCATCATCGGGCCGTACTTCTTCGGAAATGAGGTCGGCCAAGCAGTTACCGTGAATGGTGTTTGCTATCGCGAGATGATAACGGACTTCTTGTCGCCAGAAATTGAGGATATGGACCTGGACGATATGTTGTTCCAACAGGATGGTGCTACTTGCCACACAGCCAACGAAACCCGATTATTACAGACCCGATTTCAGCAAATCGGGTCTGTAGGAAATGTGAAAACACCTGTGCATGCTCGCCAAGTTCGTTCTGCGGAAAACATTGCTGTTGTTCGCGATAGTGTAGCAGAATAGTCGTCAACCTCGACTCGTCGTCGAGCCCAACAATTGAACATCTCACGAACATCACTGATGCGAAGATTGAATCATCATCATTAGGTCATCAGTCCTAAGACTGGTTGGACGCTAACCTCCAGCTTCTCCTATCTTGTGCTAACCTACGCATTTCGCTAATTGTGCTACAACCTACATCCCTTACTATTTGCGAGCAGTAGTCTAATCTAGGCCTACCTCTGCCTTTCTTCACTCCTATTTCTGCCTCCAAAATATCGCGGACTGAATATTGAATAAAGATTAGAATTTACACGCTTACAAGGTTCAATTGTCTCAAAAGCTGAAGCCTACTGACCATTTCAAGCGTCCACAACACGCCGAAAGGTTGGTTGAACAGACAGAAGTGAATGGTGACTTTACAAAGAAAATCATCTTCAGCGACGAGGCACACTTTCACCTCAGTGGATTCGTTAACAAGCAGAATTGCCGCATTTGGGCAAATGATAATCCAATAGTGAATGTTGAAAAGCCGATGCAACCACAAGGAGTGACTGTTTGGTGCGGTTTATGGGCTGGCGGCATCATCGGGCCGTACTTCTTCGAAAATGAATTCGGCCAAACAGTTTCCGTGAATGGTGTTTGCTATCGCGAGATGATAACGGACTTCTTGTGGCCAGAAATTGAGGATATCGACCTGGACGATATGTGGTTCCAACAGGATGGTGCTACTTGCCACACAGCCAACGAAACCCGATTACTACAGACCCGATTTCAGCAAATCGGGTATGTAGGAAATGTAAAAACACCTGTGCATGCTCGCCCAGTTCGTACTGCGGAAAACATTGCTGTTGTTCGCGATAGTGTAGCAGAATAGCCGTCAGTCAACCTCGACTCGTCGTCGTGCCCAACAATTGAACATCTCACGAACATCACTGATGCGAATACTGAATAAAGATTAGAATTTACACGCTTACAAGGTTCAATTGACTCAAGAGCTGAAGCCTGCTGACCATTTCAAGCGTCGTCAATACGCTGAATGGTTGGTTGAACAGACAGAAGCGAGTGGTGACTTTACAAAGAAAATCATCTTCAGGGACGAGGCACCTCAGTGGATTCGTTAACAAGCAGAATTGACGCGTTTGAGCAAATGAGAATCCACGAGTGATAGTCGAAAAGCGGATGCATCCACAAAGAGTGACTGTTTGGTGCAGTTTATGAGCTGGCGGCATCATCGGGCCGTACTTCTTCGGAAATGAGGTCGGCCAAGCAGTTACCGTGAATGGTGTTTGCTATCGCGAGATGATAACGGTCTTCTTGTGGCCAGAAATTGAGGATATCGACCTGGACGATATGTGGTTCCAACAGGATGGTACTACTTGCCACACAGCCAACGAAACCCGATTACTACAGACCCGATTTCAGCAAATCAGGTCTGTAGGAAATGTGAAAACATCTGTGAATGCTCGCCCAGTTCAATTTGAGGAAAACGTTGCTGTTGTTCGCGATAATGTAGCCGTCAGTCAACCTCAACTCGTCGTCGTGCCCAACAATTAAACATCTCACGAACATCACTGATGCGAATTTTGAATAAAGATTAGAATTTACACGCTTACAAGGTTTAATTGACTCAAGGGCTGAAGCCTACTGACCATTTTAAGCGTCGTCAATACACCGAATGGTTGGTTGAACAGACAGAAGTGAATGGTGACTTTACAAAGAAAATCATCTTCAGCGACGAGGCTCGGCCAAGCAGTTAGCGTAAATGGCGTTTGCTATAGCGTGATGATAACGGACTTCTTGTGGCCAGAAATTGAGGATATGGACCTGGACGATATGTGGTTCCAACAGGATGGTGCTGCTTGCCACACAGCCAAAGAAACCCGATTACTACAGACCCGATTTCAGCAAACTCGATGATGCCGCCAGCCCATAAACCGCACCAAACAGTCACTCCTTGTGGATGCATCGGCTTTTCAACATTCACTCGGGGATTCTCATTTGCAAAAATGCGGCAATTCTGCTTGTTAACGAATCCACTGAGGTGAAAGTGTGCCTCGTCGCTGAAGATGATTTTCTTTGTAAAGTCACCATTCACTTCTGTCTGTTCAACCAACCATTCGGCGTATTGACGACGCCCGAAATGGTCAGTAGGCTTCAGCTCTTGAGTCCGTTGAACCTTGTAAGCGTGTAAATTCTAATCTCTATTCAAAATTCGCATCAGTGATGTTCGTGTGATGTTCAATTGTTGGGCACTACGACGAGTCGAGGTTGACGGCTATTCTGCTACACTATCGCGAACAACAGCAGTGTTTTCCGCAGAACGAACTGGGCGAGCGTGCACAGGTGTTTTCAAATTTCCTACAGACCCGATTTGCTGAAATCGGGTCTGTAGTAATCGGCTTTCGTTGGCTGTGTGGCAAGTAGCACCATCCTGTTGGAACCGCATATCGTCCAGGTCCATATCCTCAATTTCTGGCCACAAGAAGTCCGTTATCATCTCGCGATAGCAAACACCATTCACGGTAACTGACTGGCCGACCTCATTTCCGAAGAAGTACGGCCCTATGATGCCGCCAGCCCATAAACCGCACCAAACAGTCACTCTTTGTGGATACATCGGCTTTTCAACAATGACTCGTGGATTCTCATTTGCCCAAATGCGGCAAATCTGCTTGTTAATGAATCCACCGAGAAGAAGGTGTGCCTCGTCTCTGAAGATAATTTTCTTTGTAAGTCACGATTCACTTCTGTCTGTTCAACCAAACATTCGGTTTGGTTGAACAGACCAAACGGCATCATCGGGCCGTACTTCTCCGAAAATGAGGTCGGCCAAGCAGTTACCGTGAATGGTGTTTGCTATCGCGAGATGATAACGGACTTCTTGTGGCCAGAAATTGAGGATATCGATCTGGACGATATGTTGTTCCAACAGGATGGTGCTACTTGCCACACAGCCAACGAAACCCGATTATTACAGACCCGATTTCAGCAAATCGGGTCTGTAGGAAATGTGAAAACACCTGTGCATGCTCGCCCAGTTCGTTCTGCGGAAAACATTGCTATTGTTCGCGATAGTGTAGCAGAATAGCCGTCAGTCAACCTCGACTCGTCGTCGTGCCCCACAATTGAACATCTTACGAACATCACTGATGCGAATTTTAAATAAAGATTAGAAGTGATGTTCGTGAGATGTTCAATTGTTGGGCACGACGACGAGTCGAGGTTGACTGACTGCTACATTATCGCGAACAACAGCAATGTTTTCCTCAGATTGAACTAGGCGAGCATGCACAGGTGTTTTCACATTTCCTACAGACCCGATTTGCTGAAATCGGGTCTGTAGTAATCGGCTTTCGTTGGCTGTGTGGCAGGTAGCACCATCCTGTTGGAACCGCATATCGTCCATGTCCATATCCTCAATTTCTGGCCACAAGAAGTCCGTTATCATCTCGCGATAGCAAACACCATTTACGGTAACTGCTTGGCCGACCTCATTTTCGAAGAAGTACGGCCCTATGATGCCGCCAGCTCATAAACCGCACCATACAGTCACTCTCTGTGGATGCATTGGTTTTTCAACTATCACTCGTGCATTCTCATTTGCCCAAATGCGGCAAATCTGCTTGTTAACGAATCCACAGAGAAGAAGGTGTGCCTCGTCGCTGAAGATGATTTTCTTTGTAAAGTCACCATTCACTTCTGTCTGTTCAACCAACCTTTCGGCGTGTTGTGGACGCTTGAAATGGTCAGCAGGCTTCAGCTCTTGAGTCAATTGAACCTTGTAAGCGTGTAAATTCTAATCTTTATTCAATATTCAGTCCGCGATATTTTGGAGGCAGAAATAGGAGTGAAGAAAGGCAGAGGTAGGCCTAGATTAGACTACTGCTCGCAAATAGTAAGGGATGTAGGTTGTAGCACAATTAGCGAAATGCGTAGGTTAGCACAAGATAGGAGAAGCTGGAGGTTAGCGTCCAACCAGTCTTAGGACTGATGACCTAATGATGATGATTCAATATTCGCATCAGTGATGTTCGTGAGATGTTCAATTGTTGGGCTCGACGACGAGTCGAGGTTGACGGCTATTCTGCTACACTATCGCGAACAACAGCAATGTTTTCCGCAGAACGAACTGGGCGAGCATGCATAGGTGTTTTCACATATCCTACAGACACGATTTGCTGAAGTCGGGTCTGTAATAATCGGGTTTCGTTGGCTGTGTGGCAAGTAGCACCATCCTGTTGGAACAACATATCGTCCAGTTCGATATCCTCAATTTCTGGCCACAAGAAGTCCGTTATCATCTCGCGATAGCAAACACCATTCACGGTAACTGCTTGGCCGACCTCATTTCCGAAGAAGTACGGCCCTATGAAATCGCCAGCCCATAAACTGCACCAAACAGTCACTCTTTGTGGATGCATCCGCTTTTCAACTATCACTCGTGGATTCTCATTTGCTCAAATGCGGCAAATCTGCTTGTTAACGAATCCACCGAGAAGAAGGTGTGCCTCGTCGCTGAAGATGATTTTCTCTGTAAAGTCACCATTCACTTCTGTCTGTTCAACCAACCATTCGGCGTGTTGTGGACGCTTGAAATGGTCAGTAGGCTTCAGCTTTTGAGTCAATTGAACCTTGTAAGCGTGTAAATTCTAATCTTTATTCAATATTCGCATCAGTGATGTTCGTGAGATGTTCAATTGTTGGGCACGACGACGAGTCGAGGTTGACTGACGGCTATTCTGCTACACTATCGCGAACAACAGCAATGTTTTCCACAGAACGAACTGGGCGAGCATGCACAGGTGTTTCACATTTCCTACAGACCCGATTTGCTGAAATCGGGTCTGTGGTAATCGGCTTTCGTTGTCTGTGTGGCAAGTAGCACCATCTTGTTGGAACCACATATAGTCCAGGTCCATATCCTCAATTTCTGGCCACAAGAAGTCCGTTATCATCTCGCGATAGCAAACACCATTCACGGAAACTGCTTGGCCGACCTCATATTCGAAGAAGTACGGAGCGATAATGCTGCCAGCCCATAAACCGCACCAAACAGTCACTCTTTGTGCATGCATCGGCTTTTCAACAATCACTCGTGGAATCTCATTTGCTCAAATGCGTCAATTCTGCTTGTTAATGAATCCACTGAGGTGCCTCGTCCTTTTAGATGATTTTCTTAGTAAAGTCACCATTCGCTTCTGTTTGTTCAACCAACCATTCGGCGTATTGACGACGCTTGAAATGGTCAGCAGGCTTCAGCTCTTGAGTCAATTGAACCTTGTAAGCGTGTAAATTCTAATCTTTATTCAATATTCGCATCAGTGATGTTCGTGAGATATTCAATTGTTGGGCTCGACGACGAGTCGAGGTTGACGGCTATTCTGCTACACTATCGCGAACAACAGCAATGTTTTCCGCAGAACGAACTGGGCGTGCATGCACAGGTGTTTTCACATTTCCTACAGACCCGATTTGCTGAAATCGGGTCTGTAGTAATCGGCTTTAGTTGGCTGTGTGGCAAGTAGCACCATGCTGTTGGAACCGCATATCGTCCAGGTCCATATCCTCAATTTCTGGCCACAAGAAGTCCGTTATCATCTCGCGATAGCAAACACCATTCACGGTAACTGCTTGGCCGACCTCATTTTCGAAGAAGTACGGCCCGATGATACCGCCAGCCCATAAACCGCACCAAACAGTCACTCTTTGTGGATACATCGGCTTTTAAACGAAGACTCGTGGATTCTCAATTGCCCAAATGGGGCAATTCTGCTTGTTAACGAATCCACTGAGGTGAAAGTGTGCCTCGTCGCTGAGGATGATTTTCTTTTTAAAGTCACCATTCACTTCTGTCTGTTCAAACAACCATTCGGCGTGTTGTGGACGCTTGAAATGGTGAGTAGGCTTCAGCTTTTGAATCAATTGAACCTTGTAAGCGTGTAAATTATAATCTTTATTCAATATTCGCATCAGTGATGTTCGTGAGATGTTCAATTTTTGGGCACGACAACGGGTCGAGGTTGACTGACGGCTATTCTGCTACACTATCGCGAACAACAGCAATGTTTTCCACAGAACGAACTGGGCGAGCATGCACAGGTGTTTCACATTTCCTACAGACCCGATTTGCTGAAATCGGGTCTGTGGTAATCGGCTTTCGTTGTCTGTGTGGCAAGTAGCACCATCCTGTTGGAACCGCATATCGTCCATGTCCATATCCCCAATTTCTGGCCACAAGAAGTCCGTTATCATCTCGCGATAGCAAACACCATTCACGGTAACTGCTTGGCCGACCTCATTTTTGAAGAAGTACGGCCCTATGAAATCGCCAGCCCATAAACTGCACCAAACAGTCACTCTTTGTGGATGCATCCGCTTTTCAACTATCACTCGTGGATTCTCATTTGCTCAAATGCGGCAAATCTGCTTGTTAACGAATCCACCGAGAAGAAGGTGTGCCTCGTCGCTGAAGATGATTTTCTTTGTAAAGTCACCATTCACTTCTGTCTGTTCAACCAACCATTCGGCGTATTGACGACGCTTGAAATGGTCAGTAGGCTTCAGCTTTTGAGACAATTGAACCTTGTAAGCGTGTAAATTCTACTCTTTATTCAATATTCGCATCAGTGATGTTCGTAAGATGTTCAATTGTTGGGCACGACCACGGGTCGAGGTTGACTAACGGCTATTCTGCTACACTATCGCGAACAATAGCAATGTTTTTCGTAGAACGAACTTGGCGAGCATGCACAGGTGTTTCACATTTCCTACAGACCCGATTTGCTGAAATCGGGTCTGTAGTAATCGGCTTTCGTTGGCTGTGTGGCAAGTAGCATCATCCTGTTGGAACCGCATATCGTCCAGGTCCATATCCCCAATTTCTGGCCACAAGAAGTCCGTTATCATCTCGCGATAGCAAACACCATTCACGGTAACTGCTTGGCCGACCTCATTTTCGAAGAAGTACGGCCCGATGATACCGCCAGTCCATAAAAAGCACCAAACAGTCACTCATTGTGGATACATCGGCTTTTCAACAAAGACTCGTGGATTCTCATTTGCCCAAATGCGGCAATTCTGCTTGTTAGCGAATCCACTGAGGAGAAAGTGTGCTTCGTCGCTGAAGATGATTTTCTTTGTAAAGTCACCATTCACTTCTGTCTGTTCAACCAACCATTCGGCGTGTTGTGGACGCTTGAAATGGTCAGTAGGCTTCAGCTTTTGAGTCAATTGAACCTTGTAAGCGTGTAAATTCTAATCTTTATTCAATATTGGCATCAGTGATGTTTGTGAGATGTTCAATTGTTGGGCACGACGACGAGTCGAGGTTGACGGCTATTCTGCTACACTATCGCGAACAACAGCAATGTTTTCCGCAGAACGAACTGGGCGAGCATGCATAGGTGTTTTCACATATCCTACAGACACGATTTGCTGAAATCGGGTCTGTACTAATCGGGTTTCATTGTCTGTGTGGCAAGTAGCACCTTCCTGTTGGAACCACATATCGTCCAGATCCATATCCTCAATTTCTGGCCACAAGAAGTCCGTTATCATCTCGCGATAGCAAACACCATTCGCGGTAACTGCTTGGCCGAACTCTTTTCCGAAGAAGTACGGCCCTATGATGCCGCCAGCCCATAAACCGCACCAAACAGTCACTCTCTGTGGATGCCTTGGCTTTTCAACTATCACTCGTGCATTCTCATTTGCGCAAATGCGTCAATTCTGCTTGTTAACGAATCCACTGAGGTGAAAGTGTGCCTCGTCGATGAGGATGAATTTCTTTTTAAAGTCACCATTCACTTCTGTCTGTTCAAACAACCATTCGGAGTGTTGTGGACGCTTGAAATGGTCAGTAGGCTTCAGCTTTTGAGTCAATTGAACCTTGTAAGCGTGTAAATTATTATCTTTATTCAATATTCGCATCAGTGATGTTCGTGAGATGTTCAATTGTTGGGCACGACAACGGGTCGAGGTTGACTAACGGCTATTCTGCTACACTATCGCGAACAACAGCAATGTTTTCCGCAGAACGAACTGGGCGAGCATGCATAGGTGTTTTCACATATCCTACAGACACGATTTGCTGAAGTCGGGTCTGTAATAATCGGGTTTCGTTGGCTGTGTGGCAAGTAGCACCATCCTGTTGGAACAACATATCGTCCAGTTCGATATCCTCAATTTCTGGCCACAAGAAGTCCGTTATCATCTCGCGATAGCAAACACCATTCACGGTAACTGCTTGGCCGACCTCATTTTCGATGAAGTACGGCCCGATGATGCCGCCAGCCCATAAACCGCACCAAACAGTCACTCCTTGTGGATGCATCGGCTTTTCAACATTCACTCGGGGATTCTCATTTGCCCAAATGCGGCAATTCTGCTTGTTAACGAATCCACTGAGGTGAAAGTGTGCCTCGTCGCTGAAGACGATTTTCTTTGTAAAGTCACCATTCACTTCTGTCTGTTCAACCAACCTTTCGGCGTGTTGTGGACGCCTGAAATGGTCAGTAGGCTTCAGCTTTTGAGTCAATTGAACCTTGTAAGCGTGTAAATTCTAATCTTTATTCATTATTCGCATCACTGATGTTCGTGAGATGTTGAATTGTTGGGCACGACCACGGGTCGAGGTTGACTAACGGCTATTCTGCTACACTATCGCGAACAATAGCAATGTTTTTCGTAGAACGAACTTGGCGAGCATGCACAGGTGTTTCACATTTCCTACAGACCCGATTTGCTGATATAGGGTCTGTAGTAATCGGCTTTCGTTGGCTGTGTGGCAAGTAGCACCATTCTGTTGGAACCGCATATCGTCCATGTCCATATCCACAATTTCTGGCCACAAGATGTAAGTTATCATCTCGCGATAGCAAACACCATTTACGGTAACTGCTTGGCCGACCTCATTTTCGAAGAAGTACGGAGCGATAATGCTGCCAGCCCATAAACCGCACCAAACAGTCACTCTTTGTGCATGCATCGGCTTTTCAACAATCACTCGTGGATTCTCATTTGCTCAAATGCGTCAATTCTGCTTGTTAATGAATCCACTGAGGTGCCTCGTCCTTGAAGATGATTTTCTTTGTAAAGTCACCATTCGCTTCTGTTTGTTCAACCAACCATTCGGCGTATTGACGACGCTTGAAATGGTCAGCAGGCTTCAGCTCTTGAGTCAATTGAACCTTGTAAGCGTGTAAATTCTAATCTTTATTCAATATTCGCATCAGTGATGTTTGTGAGATGTTCAATTGTTGGGCACGACGACGAGTCGAGGTTGACGGCTATTCTGCTACACTATCGCTAACAACAGCAATGTTTTCCGCAGAACGAACTGGGCGAGCATGCATAGGTGTTTTCACATATCCTACAGACACGATTTGCTGAATTCGGGTCTGTAGTAATCGGGTTTCATTGTCTGTGTGGCAGGTAGCACCTTCCTGTTGGAACCACATATCGTCCAGATCCATATCCTCAATTTCTGGCCACAAGAAGTCCGTTATCATCTCGCGATAGCAAACACCATTCGCGGTAACTGCATGGCCGACCTCTTTTCCGAAGAAGTACGGCCCTATGATGCCGCCAGCCCATAAACCGCACCAAACAGTCACTCTCTGTGGATGCCTTGGCTTTTCAACAATCACTCGTGCATTCTCATTTGCCCAAATGCGGCAATTCTGCTTGTTAACGAATCCACTGAGGTGAAAGTGTGCCTCGTCGCTGAAGATGATTTTCTTTGTAAAGTCACCATTCACTTCTGTCTGTTCAACCAACCATTTGGTGTATTGACGACGCTTGAAATGGTCAGTAGGCTTCAGCTCGAGTCAATTGAACCTTGTAAGCGTGTAAATTCTAATCTTTATTTAAAATTCGCATCAGTGATGTTCGTGAGATGTTCAATTGTGGGGCACGACGACGAGTCGAGGTTGACTGACGGCTATTCTGCTACACTATCGCGAACAACAGCAATGTTTTCCGCAGAACGAACTGGGCGAGCATGCACAGGTTTTTTCACATTTCCTACAGACCCGATTTGCTGAAATCGGGTCTATAGTAATCGGGTTTCGATGGCTGTGTGGCAAGTAGCACCATCCTGTCGTAGCCACATATCGTCCAGGTCGATATCCTCAATTTCTGGCCATAAGAAGTCCGTTATCATCTCGCGATAGCAAACACCATTCACGGTAACTGCTTGGCCGACCTCATTTTCGATAAAGTACGGCCCGATGATGCCGCCAGCCCATAAACCGCACCAAACAGTCACTCCTTGTGGATGCATCGGCTTTTCAACATTCACTCGGGGATTCTCATTTGCCCAAATGCGGCGGCAATTCTGCTTGTTAACGAATCCACTGAGGTGACTTGCCTCGTCGCTGAAGATGATTTTCTTTGTAAAGTCACCATTCACTTCTGTCTGTTCAACCAACCATTCGGCGTATTGACGACGCTTGAAATGGTCAGTAGTAGGGCTTCAGCTCTTGAGTCAATTGAACATTGTA
This sequence comes from Rosalia funebris, assembly GCA_037954035.1. Classification (NCBI taxonomy): domain Eukaryota; kingdom Metazoa; phylum Arthropoda; class Insecta; order Coleoptera; family Cerambycidae; genus Rosalia; species Rosalia funebris. The sequence continues at coordinate 18,121,157 of JAZFAV010000036.1, read as the reverse complement.
AGTGTGTAAATTCTAATCTTTATTCAAAATTCGCATCAGTGATGTTCGTGAGATGTTCAACTGTTGGGCACGACGACGAGTCGAGGTTGACGGCTATTCTGCTACACTATCGCGAACAGCAACAATGTTTTCCGCAGAACGAACTGGGCGAGCATGCACAGGTGTTTTCACATTTCCTACATACCCGATTTGCTGAAGTCGTGTCTGTAGTAAACGGGTTTCTTTGGCTGTGTAGCAAGTAGCACCATCCTGTTGGAACCCCATATCGTCCAGGTCCATATCCTCACTTTCTGGCCACAAGAAGTCCGTTATCATCTCGCGATAGCAAACACCATTCACGGTAACTGCTTGGCCGACCTCATTTTCGAAGAAGTACGGCCCGATGATGCCGCCAGGTGATAAACCGCACCAAACAGTCATTCTTTGTGGATACATCGGCTTTTCAACAATGACTCGTGGATTCTCATTTGCCCAAATGCGGCAATTCTGCTTGTTAGCGAATCCACTGAGGTGAAAATGTGCCTCGTCGCTGAAGATGATTTTCTTTGTAAAGTCACCATTCACTTCTGTCTGTTCAACCAACCATTCGGCGTATTGACGACGCTTGAAATGGTCAGTAGGCTTCAGGTCTTTAGTCAATTGAACCTTGTAAACGTGTAAATTCTAATCCTTAATCAAAATTCGCATCAGTGATGTTCGTGAGATGTTCAATTGTTGGGCACTACGACGAGTCGAGGTTGACGGCTATTCTGCTACACTATCGCAAACAACAGCAATGTTTTCCGCAGAACGAACTGGGCGAGCATGCACAGGTGTTGTCACATTTCCTACAGACCCGATTTGCTGAAATCGGGTCTGTAGTAATCGGCTTTCGTTGTCTGTGTGGCAAGTAGCACCATCTTGTTGGAACCACATATAGTCCAGGTCCATATCCTCAATTTCTGGCCACAAGAAGTCCGTTATCATCTCGCGATAGCAAACACCATTCACGGTAACTGCTTGGCCGACCTCATTTTTGAAGAAGTACGGCCCTATGAAATCGCCAGCCCATAAACTGCACCAAACAGTCACTCTTTGTGGATGCATCCGCTTTTCAACTTTCACTCGTGGATACTCATTTGCTCAAATGCGGCAAATCTGCTTGTTAACGAATCCACCGAGATGAAGGTGTGCCTCGTCGCTGAAGATGATTTTCTTTGTAAAGTCACCATTCACTTCTGTCTGTTCAACCAACAATTCGGCGTGTTGTGGGCGCTTGAAATGGTCAGTAGGTTTCAGCTCTTGAGTCAATTGAATCTTGTAAGGGTGTAAATTCTAATCCTTAATCAAAATTCGCATCAGTGATGTTCGTGAGATGTTCAATTGTTGGGCACGACGACGAGTCGAGGTTGACGGCTATTCTGCTACACTATCGCGAACAACAGCAATGTTTTCCGCAGAACGAACTGGGCGAGCATGCATAGGTGTTTTCACATATCCTACAGACACGATTTGCTGAAGTCGGGTCTGTAATAATCGGGTTTCGTTGGCTGTGTGGCAAGTAGCACCATCCTGTTGGAACAACATATCGTCCAGTTCGATATCCTCAATTTCTGGCCACAAGAAGTCCGTTATCATCTCGCGATAGCAAACACCATTCACGGTAACTGCTTGGCCGACCTCATTTTCGATGAAGTACGGCCCGATGATGCCGCCAGCCCATAAACCGCACCAAACAGTCACTCCTTGTGGATGCATCGGCTTTTCAACATTCACTCGGGGATTCTCATTTGCCCAAATGCGGCAATTCTGCTTGTTAACGAATCCACTGAGGTGAAAGTGTGCCTCGTCGCTGAAGACGATTTTCTTTGTAAAGTCACCATTCATTTCTGGCCACAAGAAGTCCGTTATCATCTCGCGATAGCAAACACCATTCACGGTAACTGCTTGGCCGAGCTCATTTTCGAAGAAGTACGGCCCGATGATGCCGCCAGCCCATAAACCGCACCAAACAGTCACTCTTTGTGGATGCATCGGTTTTTCTACGATAACTCGTGGATTCTCATTTGCCAAATGCGGCAAGTCTGCTTGTTAACGAATCCACTCAGGTGAAAGTGTGCCTCGTTGCTGAAGATGATCTTCTTTGTAAAATCACCATTCACTTCTGTCTGTTCAACCAACAATTCGGCTTATTGACGACGCTTGAAATGGTCAGTAGGCTTCAGCTCTTGAGTCAATTGAACCTTGTAAGCGTGTAAATTCTAATCTTTATTCAAAATTCGCATCTGTGATGTTCGTGAGATGTTTAATTGTTGGGCACGACGACCAGTCGAGGTTGACTGACGGCTACATTATCGCGAACAACAGCAACGTTTTCCTCAGATTGAACTGGGCTAGCATGCACAGATGTTTTCACGTATCCTACAGACCCGATTTGCTGAAATCGGGTCTGTAGTAATCGGGTTTCGTTGGCTGTGTGGCAAGTAGCACCATCCTGTTGAAACTGCATATCGTCCAGGTCCATATCCTCAATTTCTGGCCGCAAGAAGTCCGTTATCATCTCGCGATAGCAAACACCATTCACGGTAACTGCTTGGCCGAGCTCATTTTCGAAGAAGTACGGCCCGATGATGCCGCCAGCCCATAAACCGCACCAAACAGTCACTCCTTGTGGATGCATCGGCTTTTCAACATTCACTCGGGGATTCTCATTTGCCCAAATGCGGCAATTCTGCTTGTTAACGAATCCACTGAGGTGAAAGTGTGCCTCGTCGCTGAGGATGAATTTCTTTTTAAAGTCACCATTCACTTCTGTCTGTTCAAACAACCATTCGGCGTGTTGTGGACGCTTGAAATGGTCAGCAGGCTTCAGCTCTTGAGTCAATTGAACCTTGTAAGCGTGTAAATTCTAATCTTTATTCAATATTCGCATCAGTGATGTTCGTGAGATATTCAATTGTTGGGCTCGACGACGAGTCGAGGTTGACGGCTATTCTGCTACACTATCGCGAACAACAGCAATGTTTTCCGCAGAACGAACTGGGCGTGCATGCACAGGTGTTTTCACATTTCCTGCAGACCCGATTTGCTGAAATCGGGTATGTAGTAATCGGCTTTAGTTGGCTGTGTGGCAAGTAGCACCATGCTGTTGGAACCGCATATCGTCCAGGTCCATATCCTCAATTTCTGGCCACAAGAAGTCCGTTATCATCTCGCGATAGCAAACACCATTCACGGTAACTGCTTGGCCGACCTCATTTTCGAAGAAGTACGGCCCGATGATACCGCCAGCCCATAAACCGCACCAAACAGTCACTCTTTGTGGATACATCGGCTTTTAAACGAAGACTCGTGGATTCTCATTTGCCCAAATGCGGCAATTCTGCTTGTTAACGAATCCACTGAGGTGAAAGTGTGCCTCGTCGCTGAGGATGAATTTCTTTTTAAAGTCACCATTCACTTCTGTCTGTTCAAACAACCATTCGGCGTGTTGTGGACGCTTGAAATGGTCAGTAGGCTTCAGCTTTTGAGTCAATTGAACCTTGTAAGCGTGTAAATTATAATCTTTATTCAATATTCGCATCAGTGATGTTCGTGAGATATTCAATTGTTGGGCACGACAACGGGTCGAGGTTGACTAACGGCTATTCTGCTACACTATCGCGAACAACAGCAATGTTTTCCGCAGTACGAACTGGGCGAGCATGCACAGGTGTTTTTACATTTCCTACATACCCGATTTGCTGAAGTCGGGTCTGTAGTAGTCGGGTTTCTCTGGCTGTGTAGCAAGTAGCACCATCCTGTTGGAACCAAATATCGTCCAGGTCCATATCCTCAATTTCTGGCCACAAGAAGTCCGTTATCATCTCGCGATAGCAAACACCATTCACGGTAACTGCTTGGCCGACCTCATTTTCGGAGAAGTACGGCCCGATGATGCCGCCAGCCCATAAACCGCACCAAACAGTCACTCCTTGTGGATGCATCGGCTTTTCAACATTCACTCGGGGATTCTCATTTGCCCAAATGCGGCAAATCTGCTTGTTAACGAATCCACAGAGAAGAAGGTGTGCCTCGTCGCTGAAGATGATTTTCTTTGTAAAGTCACCATTCACTTCTGTCTGTTCAACCAACCTTTCGGCGTGTTGTGGACGCCTGAAATGGTCAGTAGGCTTCAGCTTTTGAGTCAATTGAACCTTGTAAGCGTTTAAATTCTAATCTTTATTCAATATTCGCATCAGTGATGTTCGTGAGATGTTCAATTGTTGGGCACGACAACGGGTCGAGGTTGACTAACGGCTATTCTGCTACACTATCGCGAACAACAGCAATGTTTTCCGCAGAACGAACTGGGCGAGCATGCATAGGTGTTTTCACATATCCTACAGACACGATTTGCTGAAGTCGGGTCTGTAATAATCGGGTTTCGTTGGCTGTGTGGCAAGTAGCACCATCCTGTTGGAACAACATATCGTCCAGTTCGATATCCTCAATTTCTGGCCACAAGAAGTCCGTTATCATCTCGCGATAGCAAACACCATTCACGGTAACTGCTTGGCCGACCTCATTTTCGATGAAGTACGGCCCGATGATGCCGCCAGCCCATAAACCGCACCAAACAGTCACTCCTTGTGGATGCATCGGCTTTTCAACATTCACTCGGGGATTCTCATTTGCCCAAATGCGGCAATTCTGCTTGTTAACGAATCCACTGAGGTGAAAGTGTGCCTCGTCGCTGAAGACGATTTTCTTTGTAAAGTCACCATTCACTTCTGTCTGTTCAACCAACCTTTCGGCGTGTTGTGGACGCCTGAAATGGTCAGTAGGCTTCAGCTTTTGAGTCAATTGAACCTTGTAAGCGTGTAAATTCTAATCTTTATTCATTATTCGCATCACTGATGTTCGTGAGATGTTCAATTGTTGGGCACGACCACGGGTCGAGGTTGACTAACGGCTATTCTGCTACACTATCGCGAACAATAGCAATGTTTTTCGTAGAACGAACTTGGCGAGCATGCACAGGTGTTTCACATTTCCTACAGACCCGATTTGCTGAAATCGGGTCTGTAGTAATCGGGTTTCGTTGGCTGTGTAGCAAGTAGCACCATCCTATTGGAACCCCATATCGTCCAGGTCCATATCCTCAATTTCTGGCCACAAGAAGTCCGTTATCATCTCGCGATAGCAAACACCATTCACGCTACTGCTTGGCCGACCTCATTTTCGAAGAAGTACGGCCCGATGATGCCGCCAGCCCATAAACCGCACCAAACAGTCACTCTCTGTGGATGCATTGGTTTTTCAACTATGACTCGTGCATTCTGATTTGCCCAAATGCGGCAATTCTACTTGTTAACGATTCCACTGAGGCGAAAGTGTGCCTCGTCGCTGAAGACGATTTTCTTTGTAAAGTCACCATTCCTGTCTGTTCAACCAACCATTCGGCGTATTGACGACGCTTGAAATGGTCAGTAGGCTTCAGCTTTTGAGACAATTGAACCTTGTAAGCGTGTAAATTCTACTCTTTATTCAATATTCGCATCAGTGATGTTCGTGAGATGTTCAATTGTTGGGCACAACGACGAGTCGAGGTTGACTGACGGCTATTCTGCTACACTATCGCGAACAACAGCAATGTTTTCCGCAGAACGTACTGGGCGTGCATGCACAGGTGTTTTCACATTTCCTACAGACCCGATTTGCTGAAATCGGGTCTGTAGTAATCGGCTTTCGTTGGCTGTGTGGCAAGTAGCACCATCCTGTTGGAACCGCATATCGTCCAGGTCCATATCCCCAATTTCTGGCAACAAGAAGTCCGTTATCATCTCGCGATAGCAAACACCATTCACGGCAACTGCTTGGCCGCCCTCATTTTCGAAGAAGTACGGCCCGATGATACCGCCAGCCCATAAACCGCACCAAACAGTCACTCTTTGTGGATACATCGGCTTTTCAACGATGACTCGTGGATTCTCATTTGCCCAAATGCGGCAATTCTGCTTGTTAACGATTCCGCTGAGGTGAAAGTGTTCCTCGTCGCTGAAGATGATTTTCTTTGTAAAGTCACCATTCACTTCTGTCTGTTCAACCAACCATTCGGTGTATTGACGACGCTTGAAATGGACAGTAGGCTTCAGCTCTTGAGTCAATTGAACAGTCACTCTTTGTGGATACATCGGCTTTTCAACGATGACTCGTGGATTCTCATTTGCCCAAATGCGGCAATTCTCTTTGTTAACGAATCCACTGAGGTGGAAAGTGTGCCTCGTCGCTGAAGATGATTTTCTTTGTAAAGTCACCATTCACTTCTGTCTGTTCAACCAACAATTCGGCGTGTTGTGGACGCTTGAAATGGTCAGTAGGTTTCAGCTCTTGAGTCAATTGAATCTTGTAAGGGTGTAAATTCTAATCTTTATTCAATATTCGCATCAGTGATGTTCGTGAGATGTTCAATTGTTGGGCACTACAACGAGTCGAGGTTGACGGCTATTCTGCTACACTATCGCGAACAACAGCAATGTTTTCCGCAGAACGAACTGGGCGAGCATGCACAGGTGTTGTCACATTTCCTACAGACCCGATTTGCTGAAATCGGGTCTGTAGTAATCGGCTTTCGTTGTCTGTGTGGCAAGTAGCACCATCTTGTTGGAACCACATATAGTCCAGGTCCATATCCTCAATTTCTGGCCACAAGAAGTCCGTTATCATCTCGCGATAGCAAACACCATTCACGGTAACTGCTTGGCCGACCTCATTTCCGAAGAAGTACGGCCCTATGAAATCGCCAGCCCATAAACTGCACCAAACAGTCACTCTTTGTGGATGCATCCGCTTTTCAACTATCACTCGTGGATTCTCATTTGCTCAAATGCGGCAAATCTGCTTGTTAACTAATCCACCGAGAAGAAGGTGTGCCTCGTCGCTGAAGATGATTTTCTTTGTAAAGTCACCATTCACTTCTGTCTGTTCAACCAACCATTCGGCGTGTTGTGGACGCTTGAAATGGTCAGTAGGCTTCAGCTTTTGAGTCAATTGAACCTTGTAAGCGTGTAAATTCTAATCTTTATTCAATATTCGCATCAGTGATGTTCGTGAGATTTTCAATTGTTGGGCACGACGACGAGTCGAGGTTGACTGACGGCTATTCTGCTACACTATCGCGCACAACAGCAATGTTTTCCATAGAACGAACTGGGCGAGCATGCACAGGTGTTTTCACATTTCCTACAGGACCTATTTGCTGAAATCGGGTCTGTAGTAATCGGCTTTCGTTGGCTGTGTGGCAAGTAGCACCATCCTGTTGGAACCGCATATCGTCCAGGTCCATATCCTCAATTTCTGGCCACAAGAAGTCCGTTATCATCTCGCGATAGCAAACACCATTCACAGAAACTGCTTGGCCGACCTCATTTTCGAAGGAGTACGGCCCGATGATGCCGCCAGCCCATATACCGCACCAAACAGTCACCTTTTGTGGATACATCGGCTCTTCAACATTCACTCGGGGATTCTCATTTGCCCAAATGCGGCAAATCTGCTTGTTAACGAATCCACCGAGATGAAGGTGTGCCTCGTCGCTGAAGATGATTTTCTTTGTAAAGTCACCATTCACTTCTGTCTGTTCAACCAACCTTTCGGCGTGTTGTGGACGCTTGAAATGGTCAGTAGGCTTCAGCTTTTGAGTCAATTGAACCTTGTAAGCGTGTAAATTATAATCTTTATTCAATATTCGCATCAGTGATGTTCGTGAGATGTTCAATTGTTGGGCACGAAGACGAGTCGAGGTTGACGGCTAGTCTGCTACACTATCGCGAACAATAGCAATGTTTTCCGCAGAACGAACTGGGCGAGCATGCACAGGTGTTTTCACATTTCCTACAGACCCGTTTTGCTGAAATCGGGTCTGTAATAATCGGGTTTCGTTGGCTGTGTGGCAAGTAGCACCATCCTGTTGGAACAACATATCGTCCAGATCGATATCCTCAATTTCTGGCCACAAGAAGTCCGTTATCATCTCGCGATAGCAAACACCATTCACGGTAACTGCTTGGCCGACCTCATTTTCGATGAAGTACGGCCCGATGATGCCGCCAGCCCATAAACCGCACCAAACAGTCACTCCTTGTGGATGCATCAGCTTTTCAACATTCACTCGGGGATTCTCATTTGCCCAAATGCGGCAATTCTGCTTGTTAACGAATCCACTGAGGTGAAAGTGTGCCTCGTCGCTGAGGATGAATTTCTTTTTAAAGTCACCATTCACTTCTGTCTGTTCAAACAACCATTCGGCGTGTTGTGGACGCTTGAAATGGTCAGTAGGCTTCAGCTTTTGAGTCAATTGAACCTTGTAAGCGTGTAACTTATAATCTTTATTCAATATTCGCATCAGTGATGTTCGTGAGATGTTCAATTGATGGGCACGACAACGGGTCGAGGTTGACTAACGGCTATTCTGCTACACTATCGCGAACAACAGCAATGTTTTCCGCAGTACGAACTGGGCGAGCATGCACAGGTGTTTTTACATTTCCTACATACCCGATTTGCTGAAGTCGGGTCTGTAGTAGTCGGGTTTCTTTGGCTGTGTAGCAAGTAGCACCATCCTGTTGGAACCAAATATCGTCCAGGTCCATATCCTAAATTTCTGGCCACAAGAAGACCGTTATCATCTCGCGATTCACGGTAACTGCTTGGCCGACCTCATTTTCGATGAAGTACGGCCCGATGATGCCGCCAGCCCATAAACCGCACCAAACAGTCACTCCTTGTGGATTCATCGGCTTTTCAACATTCACTCGGGGATTCTCATTTGCCCAAATGCGGCAAATCTGCTTGTTAACGAATCCACAGAGAAGAAGGTGTGCCTCGTCGCTGAAGATGATTTTCTTTGTAAAGTCACCATTCACTTCTGTCTGTTCAACCAACCCTTCGGCGTGTTGTGGACGCTTGAAATGGTCAGTTGGCTTCAGCTTTTGAGCCAATTGAACCTTGTAAGCGTGTAAATTCTAATCTTTATTCAATATTCGCATCAGTGATGTTCGTGAGATGTTCAATTGTTGAGCACGACGACGAGTCGAGGTTGACCGCTATTCTGCTACACTATCGCGAACAACAGCAATGTTTTCCGCAGAACGAACTGGACGAGCGTGCACAGGTGTTTTCACATTTCCTACAGACCCGATTTGCTGAAGTCGGGTCTGTAGTAATCGGGTTTCTTTGGCTGGGTAACAAGTAGCACCATCCTGTTGGAACCCCATATCGTCCAGGTCCATATCCTCAATTTCTGGCCACAAGAAGTCGGTTATCATCTCGCGATAGCAAACACCATTCACGGCAACTGCTTGGCCGACCTCATTTTCGAAGAAGTACGGCCCGATGATACCGCCAGCCCATAAACCGCACCAAACAGTCACTATTTGTGGATACATCGGCTTTTCAACGATGACTCGTGGATTCTCATTTGCCCAAATGCGGCAATTCTGCTTGTTAACGAATCCGCTGAGGTGAAAGTGTGCCTCGTCGCTGAAGATGATTTTCTTTGTAAAGTCACCATTCACTTCTGTCTGTTCAACCAACCATTCGGTGTATTGACGACGCTTGAAATGGACAGTAGGCTTCAGCTCTTGAGTCAATTGAACCTTGTAAACGTGTAAATTCTAATCCTTAATCAAAATTCGCATCAATGATGTTCGTGAGATGTTCAATTGTTGGGCACTACGACGAGTCGAGGTTGACGGCTATTCTGCTACACTATCGCGAACAACAGCAATGTTTTCCGCAGAACGACCTGGGCGAGCATGCACAGGTGTTTTCACATTTCCTACAGACCCGATTTGCTGAAATCAGGTCTGTAGTAATCGGCTTTCGTTGGCTGTGTGGCAAGTAGCACCATCCTGTTGGAACCGCATATCGTCCAGGTCCATATCCTCAATTTCTGGCCACAAGAAGTCCGTTATCATCTCGCGATAGCAAACACCATTCACGGTAACTGCTTGGCCGACCTCATTTTCGAAGAAGTACGGCCCGATGATGCCGCCAGCCCATATACCGCACCAAACAGTCACTCTTTGTGGATACATCCGCTTTTCAACTATCACTCGTGGATTCTCATTTGCTCAAATGCGGCAAATCTGCTTGTTAACAAATCCACTGAGGTGAAAGTGTGCCTCGTCGCTGAGGATGACTTTCTTTTTAAAGTCACCATTCACTTCTGTCTGTTCAAACAACCATTCGGCGTGTTGTGGACGCTTGAAATGGTGAGTAGGCTTCAGCTTTTGAGTCAATTGAATCTTGTAAGCGTGTAAATTATAATCTTTATTCAATATTCGCATCAGTGATGTTCGTGAGATGTTCAATTGTTGGGCACTACGACGAGTCGAGGTTGACGGGCTATTCTGCTACACTATCGCGAACAACAGCAATGTTTTCCGCAGAACGAACTGGGCGAGCATGCACAGGTTTTGTCACATTTCCTACAGACCCGATTTGCTGAAATCGGGTCTGTAGTAATCGGCTTTCGTTGTCTGTGTGGCAAGTAGCACCATCTTGTTGGAACCACATATAGTCCAGGTCCATATCCTCAATTTCAGGCCACAAGAAGTCCGTTATCATCTCGCGATAGCAAACACCATTCACGGTAACTGCTTGGCCGACCTCATTTTCGAAGAAGTACGGCCCGATGATGCCGCCAGCCCATAAACCGCACCAAACAGTCACTCTTTGTGGATGCATCCGCTTTTCAACTATCACTCGTGGATTCTCATTTGCTCAAATGCGGCAAATCTGCTTGTTAACGAATCCACCGAGGTGAAGGTGTGCCTCGTCGCTGAAGATGATTTTCTTTGTAAAGTCACCATTCCCTTCTGTCTGTTCAACCAACCTTTCGGCGTGTTGTGGACGCTTGAAATGGTCAGCAGGCTTCAGCTCTTGAGTCAATTGAACCTTGTAAGCGTGTAAATTCTAATCTTTATTCAATATTCGCATCAGTGATGTTCGTGAGATGTTCAATTGTTGGGCACGACGACGAGTCGAGGTTGACGGCTAGTCTGCTACACTATCGCGAACAATAGCAATGTTTTCCGCAGAACGAACTGGGCGAGCATGCACAGGTGTTTTCACATTTCCTACAGACCCGATTTGCTGAAATCGGGTCTGTAATAATCGGGTTTCGTTGGCTGTGTGGCAAGTAGCACCATCCTGTCGGAACAACATATCGTCCAGATCGATATCCTCAATTTCTGGCCACAAGAAGTCCGTTATCATCTCGCAATGGCAAACACCATTCACGGTAACTGCTTGGCCGACCTCATTTTCGATGAAGTACGGCCCGATGATGCCGCCAGCCCATAAAACGCACCAAACAGTCACTCCTTGTGGATGCATCGGCTTTTCAACATTCACTCGGGGATTCTCATTTGCCCAAATGCGGCAATTCTGCTTGTTAACTAATCCACTGAGGTGAAAGTGTGCCTCGTCGCTGAAGACGATTTTCTTTGTAAAGTCACCATTCACTTCTGTCTGTTCAACCAACCATTCGGCGTATTGACGACGCTTGAAATGGGCAGTAGGCTTCAGCTCTTGAGTCAATTGAACCTTGTAAGCGTGTAAATTCTAATCTTTATTCAATATTCGCATCAGTGATGTTCGTGAGATGTTCAATTGTTGGGCACGACGACGAGTCGAGGTTGACGGCTATTCTGCTACACTATCGCGAACAACAGCAATGTTTTCCGCAGAACGAACTGGGCGAGCATGCACAGGTGTTTTCACATTTCCTACAGACCCGATTTGCTGAAATCGGGTCTGTAATAATCGGGTTTCGTTGGCTGTGTGGCAAGTAGCACCATCCTGTTGGAACAACATATCGTCCAGATCGATATCCTCAATGTCTGGCCACAAGAAGTCCGTTATCATCTCGCAATAGTATACACCATTCACGGAAACTGCTTGGCCGACCTCATTTTCGAAGGAGTACGGCCCGATGATGCCGCCAGCCCATATACCGCACCAAACAGTCACCTTTTGTGGATACATCGGCTCTTCAACATTCACTCGGGGATTCTCATTTGCCCAAATGCGGCAAATCTGCTTGTTAACGAATCCACCGAGATGAAAGTGTGCCTCGTCGCTGAAGACGATTTTCTTTGTAAAGTCACCATTCACTTCTGTCTGTTCAACCAACCTTTCGGCGTGTTGTGGACGCTTGAAATGGTCAGTAGGCTTCAGCTTTTGAGTCAATTGAACCTTGTAAGCGTGTAAATTATAATCTTTATTCAATATTCGCATCAGTGATGTTCGTGAGATGTTCAATTGTTGGGCACGAAGACGAGTCGAGGTTGACGGCTAGTCTGCTACACTATCGCGAACAATAGCAATGTTTTCCGCAGAACGAACTGGGCGAGCATGCACAGGTGTTTTCACATTTCCTACAGACCCGATTTGCTGAAATCGGGTCTGTAATAATCGGGTTTCGTTGGCTGTGTGGCAAGTAGCACCATCCTGTTGGAACAACATATCGTCCAGATCGATATCCTCAATTTCTGGCCACAAGAAGTCCGTTATCATCTCGCGATAGCAAACACCATTCACGGTAACTGCTTGGCCGACCTCATTTTCGATGAAGTACGGCCCGATGATGCCGCCAGCCCATAAACCGCACCAAACAGTCACTCCTTGTGGATGCATCGGCTTTTCAACATTCACTCGGGGATTCTCATTTGCCCAAATGCGGCAATTCTGCTTGTTAACGAATCCACTGAGGTGAAAGTGTGCCTCGTCGCTGAGGATGAATTTCTTTTTAAAGTCACCATTCACTTCTGTCTGTTCAAACAACCATTCGGCGTGTTGTGGACGCTTGAAATGGTCAGTTGGCTTCAGCTTTTGAGTCAATTGAACCTTGTAAGCGTGTAAATTCTAATCTTTATTCAATATTCGCATCAGTGATGTTCGTGAGATGTTCAATTGTTGAGCACGACGACGAGTCGAGGTTGACCGCTATTCTGCTACACTATCGCGAACAACAGCAATGTTTTCCGCAGAACGAACTGGACGAGCGTGCACAGGTGTTTTCACATTTCCTACAGACCCGATTTGCTGAAGTCGGGTCTGTAGTAATCGGGTTTCTTTGGCTGGGTAGCAAGTAGCACCATCCTGTTGGAACCCCATATCGTCCAGGTCCATATCCTCAATTTCTGGCCACAAGAAGTCCGTTAACATCTCGCGATTGCAAACACCATTCACGGTAACTGCTTGACCGACCTCATTTTCGAAGAAGTACGGCCCGATGATGCTGCCAGCCCATAAACCGCACCAAACAGTCAATCTTTATGCATGCATCGGCTTTTCAACAATCACTCGGGGATTCTCATTTGCTCAAATGCGGCAATTCTGCTTGTTAGCAAATCCACTGAGGAGAAAGTGTTCTTCGTCGCTGAAGATGATTTTCTTTGTAAAGTCACCATTCACTTCTGTCTGTTCAACCAACCATTCGGCGTATTGACGACGCCTGAAATGGACAGTAGGCTTCAGCTCTTAAGTCAATTGAACCTTGTAAGCGTGTAAATTCTAATCCTTATTCAAAATTCGCATCAGTGATGTTCGTAAGATGTTCAATTGTTGGGCACTACGACGAGTCGAGGTTGACGGCTATTCTGCTACACTATCGCGAACAACAGCAATGTTTTCCGCAGAACGAACTGGACGAGCGTGCACAGGTGTTTTCACATTTCCTACAGACCCGATTTGCTGAAATCGGGTCTGTAGTAATCGGCTTTCGTTGGCTGTGTGGCAAGTAGCACCATCCTGTTGGGACCGCATAACAAGCAGATTTGCCGCATTTGAGCAAATGAGAATCCACGAGTGATAGTTGAAAAGCGGATGCATCCACAAAGAGTGACTGTTTGGTGCAGTTTATGGGCTGGCGGTTTCATAGGGCCGTACTTCTTCGGAAATGAGGTCGGCCAAGCAGTTTCCGTGAATGGTGTTTGCTATCGCGAGATGATAACGGACTTCTTGTGGCCAGAAATTGAGGATATGGACCTGGACGATATGTGGTTCCAACAAGATGGTGCTACTTGCCACACAGACAACGAAAGCCGATTACTACAGACCCGATTTCAGCAAATCGGGTCTGTAGGAAATGTGACAACACCTCTGCATGCTCTCCCAGTTCGTTCTGCGGAAACATTGCTGTTGTTCGCGATAGTGTAGCAGAATAGCCGTCAACCTCGACTCGTCGTCGTGCCCCACAACTGAACATCTCACGAACATCACTGATGCGAATATTGAATAAAAATTAGAATTTACACCCTTACAAGGTTCAATTGACTCAAGAGCTGAAACCTGCTCACCATTTCAAGCGTCCACAACACGCCGAATTGTTGGTTGAACAGACAGAAGTGAATGGTGACTTTACAAAGAAAATCATCTTCAGCGACGAGGCACACCTTCATCTCGGTGGATTCGTTAACGAGCAGATTTGCCGAATTTGAGCAAATGAGAATCCACGAGTGATAGTTGAAAAGCGGATGCATCCACAAAGAGTGACTGTTTGGTACGGTTTATGGGCTGGCGGCATCATAGGGCCGTACTTCTTCGGAAATGAGGTCGGCCAAGCAGTTACCGTGAATGGTGTTTGCTATCGCGAGATGATAACGGACTTCTTGTTGCCAGAAATTGAGGATACGGACCTGGACGATATGTGGTTCCAACAGGATGGTGCTACTTGCCACACAGACAACGAAACCCGATTACTACAGACCCGATTTCAGCAAATCGGGTATGTAGGAAATGTGAAAACACCTGTGCATGCTCGCCCAGTTCGTTCTGCGGAAAACATTGCTGTTGTTCGCGATAGTGTAGCAGAATAGCCGTCAGTCAACCTCGACTCGTCGTGGTGCCCAACAATTGAACATCTCACGAACATCACTGATGCGAATTTTGAATAGAGATTAGAATTTACACGCTTACAAAGTTCAATTGACTCAAAAGCTGAAGCCTACTGACCATTTCAAGCGTCCACAACACGCCGAAGGGTTGGTTGAACAGACGGAAGTGAATGGTGACTCTACAAAGAAAATCATCTTCAGCGACGAGGCACACTTTCACCTCAGTGAATTCGTTAACAAGCAGAATTGCCGCATTTGGGCAAATGAAAATCCCCGAGTGAATGTTGAAAAGCCAATGCATCCACAAGGAGTGACTGTTTGGTGCGGTTTATGGGCTGGCGGCATCATCGGGCCGTACTTCTTCGAAAATGAGGTCGGCCAAGCAGTTACCGTGAATGGTGTTTGCTATCGCGGGATGATAACGGACTTCTTGTGTAGGCTTCAGCTCTTGAGTCAATTGAACCTTGTAAGCGTGTAAATTCTAATTTTTATTCAATATTCGCATGTGATGTTCGTGAGACGTTCAATTGTTGAGCACGACGACGAGTCGAGGTTGACGGCTATTCTGCTACACTATCGCCAACAACAGCCAATGTTTTCCGCAAAACGAACTGGGCGAGCATGCACAGGTGTTGTCACATTTCCTACAGACCCGATTTGCTGAAATCGGGTCTGTAGTAATGAGGTTTCGTTGTCTGTGTGGCAAGTAGCACCATCCTGTTGGAACCATATACCGTCCTGGTCTATATCCTCAGTTTCTGGCCACAAGAAGTCCGTTATCATCTCGCTATAGCAAACGCCATTCACGGTAACTGCTTGGCCGACCTCACTTTCGGAGAAGTACGGCCCGATGATGCCGCCAGCCCATAAACCGCACCAAACAGTCACTCTTTGTGGATACATCGGCTTTTCAACAATGACTCGTGGATTCTCATTTGCCCAAATGCGGAAATTCTGTTTGTTAACGAATCCACTGAGGTGAAAGTGTGCCTCGTCGCTGAAGATGATTTTCTTTGTAAAGGCACGATTCACTTCTGTCTGTTCAACCAACCATTCGGTGTATTGACGACGCTTAAAATGGTCAGTAGGCTTCAGCCCTTGAGTCAATTAAACCTTGTAAGCGTGTAAATTCTAATCTTTATTCAAAATTCGCATCAGTGATGTTAGTGAGATGTTCAATTGTTGGGCACGACGACGAGTCGAGGTTGACTGACGGCTACATTATCGCGAACAACAGCAATGTTTTCCTCAGATTGAACTGGGCGAGCATGCACAGGTGTTTTCACATTTCCTACAGACCCGATTTGCTGAAATCGGGTCTGTAGTAATCGGGTTTCGTTGGCTGTGTCGCAAGTAGCACCTTCCTGTTGGAACCACGTATCGTCCAGGTCCATATCCTCAATTTCTGGCCACAAGAAGTCCGGTATCATCTCGCGATAGCAAACACCATTCACGGTAACTGCTTGGCCGACCTTATTTCCGAAGAAGTACGGCCCTATGATGCCGCCAGCCCATAAACCGCACCAAACAGTCACTCTTTGTGGATGCATCCGCTTTTCAACTATCACTCGGGGATTCTCATTTGCTCAAATGCGGCAAATCTGCTTGTTAACGAATTCACAGAGAAGAAGGTGTGCCTCGTCGCTGAAGATGATTTTCTTTGTAAAGTCACCATTCACTTCTGTCTGTTCAACCAACCATTCGGCGTGTTGTGGACGCTTGAAATGGTCAGTAGGCTTCAGCTTTTGAGTCAATTGAACCTTGTAAGCGTGTAAATTCTAATCTTTATTCAATATTCAGTCCGCGATATTTTGGAGGCAGAAATAGGAGTGAAGAAAGGCAGAGGTAGGCCTAGATTAGACTACTGCTCGCAAATAGTAAGGGATGTAGGTTGTAGCACAATTAGCGAAATGCGTAGGTTAGCACAAGATAGGAGAAGCTGGAGGTTAGCGTCCAACCAGTCTTAGGACTGATGACCTAATGATGATGATTCAATATTCGCATCAGTGATGTTCGTGAGATGTTCAATTGTTGGGCACGACAACGGGTCGAGGTTGACTAACGGCTATTCTGCTACACTATCGCGAACAACAGCAATGTTTTCCGCAGTACGAACTGGGCGAGCATGCACAGGTGTTTTTACATTTCCTACATACCCGATTTGCTGAAGTCGGGTCTGTAGTAGTCGGGTTTCTTTGGCTGTGTAGCAAGTAGCACCATCCTGTTGGAACCAAATATCGTCCAGGTCCATATCCTAAATTTCTGGCCACAAGAAGACCGTTATCATCTCGCGATAGCAAACACCATTTACGGTAACTGCTTGGCCGACCTCATTTTCGAAGAAGTACGATCCTATGATACCGCCAGCCCATAAACCGCACCAAACAGTCACTCTTTGTGGAAACATCGGCTTTTAAACGAAGACTCGTGGATTCTCATTTGCCCAAATGCGGCAATTCTGCTTGTTAACGAATCCACTGAGGTGACAGTGTGCCTCGTCGCTGAGGATGAATTTCTTTTTAAAGTCACCATTCACTTCTGTCTGTTCAAACAACCATTCGGCGTGTTGTGGACGCTTGAAATAGTCAGTAGGCTTCAGCTTTTGAGTCAATTGAACCTTGTAAGCGTGTAAATTATAATCTTTATTCAATATTCGCATCAGTGATTTTCGTGAGATGTTCAATTGTTGGGCACGACAACGGGTCGAGGTTGACTAACGGCTATTCTGCTACACTATCGCGAACAACAGCAATGTTTTCCGCAGTACGAACTGGGCGAGCATGCACAGGTGTTTTTACATTTCCTACATACCCGATTTGCTGAAGTCGGATCTGTAGTAGTCGGGTTTCTTTGGCTGTGTAGCAAGTAGCACCATCCTGTTGGAACCAAATTTCGTCCAGGTCCATATCCTAAATTTCTGGCCACAAGAAGACCGTTAAATTCTAATCTTTATTCAAAATTCGCATCAGTGATGTTCGTGAGATGTTTAATTGTTGGGCACAACGACGAGTCGAGATTGACTGACGGCTATTCTGCTACACTATCGCGAACAACAGCAATGTTTTCCGCAGAACGAACTGGGCGAGCATGCAAAGGTGTTTTCACATTTCCTACAGACCCGATTTGCTGAAATCGGGTCTGTAGTAATCGGCTTTCGTTGGCTGTGTGGCAAGTAGCACCATCCTGTTGGAACCGCATATCGTCCAGGTCCATATCCTCAATTTCTGGCCACAAGAAGTCAGTTATCATCTCGCGATAGCAAACACCATTCATGGTAACTGCTTGGCCGACCTCATTTTCGAAGAAGTACGGCCCGATGATGCCGCCAGCCCATATACCGCACCAAACAGTCACTCTTTGTGGATACATCGGCTTTTCAACATTCACTCGGGGATTCTCATCTGCCCAAATGCGGCAAATCTGCTTGTTAACGAATCCACAGAGAAGAAGGTGTGCCTCGTCGCTGAAGATGATTTTCTTTGTAAAGTCACGATTCACTTCTGTCTGTTCAACCAAACATTCGGTTTGGTTGAACAGACCAAACGGCATGTTTGGTCTGTTCAACCAAACCGAATTCAGCAAGTCGTGTCTGTAGGATATGTGAAAACACCTGTGCATGCTCGCCCAGTTCGTTCTGCGGAAAACATTGCTGTTGTTCGCGATAGTGTAGCAGAATAGCCGTCAACCTCGACTCGTCGTCGTGCCCAACAATTGAACATCTCACGAACATTACTGATGCGAATTTTGAATAAAGATTGGAATTTACACGCTTACAAGGTTCAATTGACTCAAGACCTGAAGCCTACTGACTATTTCAAGCGTCGTCAATACGCCGAATGGTTGGTTGAACAGACAGAAGTGAATGGTGACTTTAAAAAGAAAATCATCCTCAGCGACGAGGCACACTTTCACCTCAGTGGATTCGTTAACAAGCAGAATTGCCGCATTTGGCAAATGAGAATCCACGAGTGATTGTTAAAAAGCCAATGCATCCACAAAGAGTGACTGGTTGGTACGGTATATGGGCTGGCGGCATAATCGGGCCGTACTTCTTCGAAAATGAGGTCGGCCAAGTAGTTACCGTGAATGGTGTTTGCTATCGCGAGATGATAACGGACTTGTTGTGGCCAGAAATTGAGGATATGGACCTGGACGATATGCGGTTAAAACAGGATGGTGCTACTTGCCACACAGCCAACGAAAGCCGATTACTACAGACCCGATTTCAGCAAATCGGGTCTGTAGGAAATGTGAAAACACCTGTGCACGCTCGCCCAGTTCGTTCTGCGGAAAACATTGCTGTTGTTCGCGATAGTGTAGCAGAATAGCCGTCAGTCAACCTCGACTCGTCGTCGTGCCCCACAATTGAACATCTCACGAACATTACTGATGCGAATATTGAATAAAGAGTAGAATTTACACGCTTACAAGGTTCAATTGTCTCAAAAGCTGAAGCCTACTTACCATTTCAAGCGTCGTCAATACGCCGAATGGTTGGTTGAACAGACAGAAGCGAGTGGTGACTTTACAAAGAAAATCATCTTCAGCGACGAGGCACACCTTCTTCTCTGTGGATTCGTTAACAAGCAGATTTGCCGCATTTGAGCAAATGAGAATCCACGAGTGATAGTTGAAAAGCGGATGCATCCACAAAGAGTGACTGTTTGGTGCGGTTTATGAGCTGGCGGCATCATCGGGCCGTACTTCTTCGGAAATGAGGTCGGCCTAGCAGTTACCGTGAATGGTGTTTGCTATCGCGAGATGATAACGGACTTCTTTTGGCCAGAAATTGAGGATATGGACCTGGACGATATGTGGTTCCAACAGGATGGTGCTACTTGCCACACAGACAACGGAACACGATTACTACAGACCCGATTTCAGCAAATCGGGTCTGTAGGAAATGTGAAAACACCTGTGCATGCTCGCCCAGTTCGTTCTGCGGAAATCATTGCTATTATTCGCGATAGTGTAGCAGACTAGCCGTCAACCTCGACTCGTCGTCGTGCCCAACAACTGAACATCTAACGAACATCACTGATGCGAATTTTGAATAAAGATTAGAATTTACACGCTTACAAGGTTTAACTGACTCAAGAGCTGAAGCCTACTGACCATTTCAGGCGTCGTCAATACGCCGAATTGTTGGTTGAACAGACAGAAGTGAATGGTGACTTTACAAAGAAAATCATCTTCAGCGACGAGGCACACCTTCATCTCGGTGGATTCATTAACAAGCAGATTTGCCGCATTTGAGCAAATGAGAATCCACGAGTGATAGTTGAAAAGCGGATGCATCCACAAAGAGTTACTGTTTGGTGCAGTTTATGGGCTGGCGGCTTCATAGGGCCGTACTTCTTCGGAAATGAGGTCGGCCAAGCAGTTCCGTGAATGGTGTTTGCCATCGCGAGATGATAACGGACTTCTTGTGGCCAGAAATTGAGGATATGGACGATATGCGGTTCCAACAGGATGGTGCTACTTGCCACACAGCCAACGAATGCTGATTACTACAGACCCGATTTCTGCAAATCGGGTCTGTAGGAAATGTGAAAACACCTGTGCATGCTCGCCCAGTTCGTTCTGCGGAAAACATTGTTGCTGTTCGCGATAGTGTAGCAGAATAGCCGTCAACCTCGACTCGTCGTCGAGCCCAACAATTGAACATCTCACGAACATCACTGATGCGAATATTGAATAAAGATTAGAATTTACACTCTTACAAGGTTCAATTGACTCAAGAGCTGAAGCCTGCTGACCATTTCAAGCGTCGTCAATACGCCGAATGGTTGGTTGAACAGACAGAAGCGAGTGGTGACTTTACATAGAAAATCATCTTCAGGGACGAGGCACCTCAGTGGATTCGTTAATAAGCAGAATTGACGCATTTGAGCAAATGAGAATCCACGAGTGATAGTTGAAAAGCGGATGCATCCACAAAGAGTTACTGTTTGGTGCAGTTTATGGGCTGGCGGCTTCATAGGGCCGTACTTCTTCGGAAATGAGGTCGGCCAAGCAGTTACCGTGAATGGTGTTTGCTATCGCGAGATGATAACGGACTTCTTGTGGCCAGAAGTTGAGGATATGGACCTGGACGATATGCGGTTCCAACAGGATGGTGCTACTTGCCACACAGCCAACGAATGCCGATTACTACAGACCCGATTTCAGCAAATCGGGTCTGTAGGAAATGTGAAAACACCTGTACATGCTCGCCCAGTTCGTTCTGCGGAAAACATTGCTGTTGTTCGCGATAGTGTAGCAGAATAGCCGTCAGTCAACCTCGGCTCGTCGTCGTGCCCCACAACTGAACATCTCACGAACATCACTGATGCGAATATTGAATAAAGATTAGAATTTACACGCTTACAAGGTTCAATTGACTCAAAAGCTGAAGCCTACTGACCATTACAAGCGTCGTCAATACGCCGAATGGTTGGTTGAACAGACAGAAGTGAATGGTGACTTTACAAAGAAAATCATCTTCAGAGACGAGACACACCTTCTTCTCGGTGGATTCATTAACAAGCAGATTTGCCGCATTTGAGCAAATGAGAATCCACGAGTGATAGTTGAAAAGCGGATGCATCCACAAAGAGTTACTGTTTGGTGCAGTTTATGGGCTGGCGGCTTCATAGGGCCGTACTTCTTCGGAAATGAGGTCGGCCAAGCAGTTACCGTGAATGGTGTTTGCTATCGCGAGATGATAACGGACTTCTTGTGGCCAGAAGTTGAGGATATGGACCTGGACGATATGCGGTTCCAACAGGATGGTGCTACTTGCCACACAGCCAACGAATGCCGATTACTACAGACCCGATTTCAGCAAATCGGGTCTGTAGGAAATGTGAAAACACCTGTGCATGCTCGCCCAGTTCGTTCTGCGGAAAACATTGTTGCTGTTCGCGATAGTGTAGCAGAATAGCCGTCAACCTCGACTCGTCGTCGAGCCCAACAATTGAACATCTCACGAACATCACTGATGCGAATATTGAATAAAGATTAGAATTTACACGCTTACAAGGTTTAATTGACTCAAGGGCTGAAGCCTACTGACCATTTTAAGCGTCGTCAATACACCGAATGGTTGGTTGAACAGACAGAAGTGAATGGTGACTTTACAAAGAAAATCATCCTCAGCGACGAGGCACACTTTCACCTCAGTGGATTCGTTAACAAGCAGAATTGCCGCATTTGGCAAATGAGAATCCACGAGTGATTGTTAAAAAGCCAATGCATCCACAAAGAGTGACTGGTTGGGTACGGTATATGGGCTGGCGGCATAATCGGGCCGTACTTCTTCGAAAATGAGGTCGGCCAAGTAGTTACCGTGAATGGTGTTTGCTATCGCGAGATGATAACGGACTTGTTGTGGCCAGAAATTGAGGATATGGACCTGGACGATATGCGGTTCCAACAGGATGGTGCTACTTGCCACACAGCCAACGAAAGCCGATTACTACAGACCCGATTTCAGCAAATCGGGTCTGTAGGAAATGTGAAAACACCTGTGCACGCTCGCCCAGTTCGTTCTGCGGAAAACATTGCTGTTGTTCGCGATAGTGTAGCAGAATAGCCGTCAGTCAACCTCGACTCGTCGTCGTGCCCCACAATTGAACATCTCACGAACATTACTGATGCGAATATTGAATAAAGAGTAGAATTTACACGCTTACAAGGTTCAATTGTCTCAAAAGCTGAAGCCTACTGACCATTTCAAGCGTCGTCAATACGCCGAATGGTTGGTTGAACAGACAGAAGCGAGTGGTGACTTTACAAAGAAAATCATCTTCAGCGACGAGGCACACCTTCTTCTCTGTGGATTCGTTAACAAGCAGATTTGCCGCATTTGAGCAAATGAGAATCCACGAGTGATAGTTGAAAAGCGGATGCATCCACAAAGAGTGACTGTTTGGTGCGGTTTATGAGCTGGCGGCATCATCGGGCCGTACTTCTTCGGAAATGAGGTCGGCCTAGCAGTTACCGTGAATGGTGTTTGCTATCGCGAGATGATAACGGACTTCTTGTGGCCAGAAATTGAGGATATGGACCTGGGCGATATGTGGTTCCAACAGGATGGTGCTACTTGCCACACAGCCAACGAAACCCGATTACTACAGACCCGTTTACGGCAAATCAGGTCTGTAGGAAATGTGAAAACATCTGTGAATGCTCGCCCAGTTCAATTTGAGGAAAACGTTGCTGTTGTTCGCGATAATGTAGCCGTCAGTCAACCTCAACTCGTCGTCGTGCCCATCAATTAAACATCTCACGAACATCACTGATGCGAATTTTGAATAAGGATTAGAATTTACACGCTTACAGGGTTCAATTGACTCAAGAGCTGAAGCCTACTGTCCATTTCAAGCGTCGTCAATACGCCGAATGGTTGGTTGAACAGACAGAAGTGAATGGTGACTTTACAAAGAAAATCATCTTCAGCGACGAAGCACACTTTCTCCTCAGTGGATTCGTTAAAAAGCAGAATTGCCGCATTTGGGCAAATGAGAATCCACGAGTCATTGTTGAAAAGCCGATGTATCCACAAAGAGTGACTGTTTGGTGCGGTTTATAGGCTGGCGGCATCATCGGGCCGTACTTCTCCGAAAATGAAGTCGGCCAAGCAGTTACCGTGCATGGTGTTTGCTATCGCGAGATGATAACGGACTTCTTGTGGCCAGAAATTGAGGATATGGACCTGGACGATATGGGGTTCCAACAGGATGGTGCTACTTGCCACACAGCCAACGAAACCCGATTACTACAAACCCGATTTCAGCAAATCGTGTCTGTAGGAAATGTGAAAACACCTGTGCATGCTCGCCCAGTTCAATTTGAGGAAAACATTGCTGTTGTTCGCGATAATGTAGCCGTCAGTCAACCTCGACTCGTCGTCGTGCCCAACAATTAAACATCTCACTAACATCACTGATGCGAATTTTGAATAAAGATTAGAATTTACACGCTTACAAGGTTTAATTGACTCAAGGGCTGAAGCCTACTGACCATTTTAAGCGTCGTCAATACACCGAATGGTTGGTTGAACAGACAGAAGTGAATGGTGACTTTACAAAGAAAATCATCTTCAGCGACGAGGCACACTTTCACCTCAGTGGATTCGTTAACAAGCAGAATTGCCGCATTTGAGCAAATGAGAATCCCCGAGTGATTGTTGAAAAGCCGATGCATGCATAAAGATTGACTGTTTGGTGCGGTTTATGGGCTGGCAGCATCATCGGGCCGTACTTCTTCGAAAATGAGGTCGGCCAAGCAGTTACCGTGAATGCTGTTTGCTATCGCGACATGATAATGGATTTCTTGTGGCCAGAAATTGAGGATATCGACCTGGACGATATGTGGTTCCAACAGGATGGTGCTACTTGCCACACAGCCAACGAAACCCGATTACTACAGACCCGATTTCAGCAAATGGGGTCTGTAGGAAATGTGAAAACACCTGTGCAAGCTCGCCCAGTTCGTTCTGCGGAAAACATTGCTGTTGTTCGCGATAGTGTAGCAGAATAGCCGTCAACCTCGACTCGTCGTCGTGCCCAACAATTAAACATCTCACGAACATCACTGATGCGAATTTTGAATAAAGATTAGAATTTACACGCTTACAAGGTTTAATTGACTCAAGGGCTGAAGCCTACTGACCATTTTAAGCGTCGTCAATACACCGAATGGTTGGTTGAACAGACAGAAGTGAATGGTGACTTTACAAAGAAAATCATCTTCAGCGACGAGTCTCGGCCAAGCAGTTAGCGTGAATGGCGTTTGCTATAGCGAGATGATAACGGACTTCTTGTGGCCTGATATTGAGGATATGGACCTGAACGATATGTGGTTCCAACAGGATGGTGCTGCTTGCCACACAGCCAAAGAAACCCGATTACTACAGACCCGATTTCAGCAAACCCGATGATGCCGCCAGCCCATAAACCGCACCAAACAGTCACTCTTTGTGGATGCATCCGCTTTTCAACTATCACTCGTGGGTTCTCATTTGCTCAAATGCGGCAAATCTGCTTGTTAACGAATCCACCGAGGTGAAGGTGTGCCTCGTCGCTGAAGATGATTTTCTTTGTAAAGTCACCATTCACTTCTGTCTGTTCAACCAACCATTCGGTGTATTGACGTGTCTTAAAATGGTCAGTAGGCTTCAGCCCTTGAGTCAATTAAACCTTGTAAGCATGTAAATTCTAATCTTTATTCAAAATTCGCATCAGTGATGTTAGTGAGATGTTCAATTGTTGGACACGACGACGAGTCGAGGTTGACTGACGGCTACATTATCGCGAACAACAGCAATGTTTTCCTCAGATTGAACTGGGCGAGCATGCACAGGTGTTTTCACATTTCCTACAGACCCGATTTGCTGAAATCGGGTCTGTAGTAATCAGCTTTCGTTGGCTGTGTGGCAAGTAGCACCATCCTGTTGGAACCGCATATCGTCCATGTCCATATCCTCAATTTCTGGCCACAAGAAGTCCGTTATCATCTCGCGATAGCAAACACCATTCATGGTAACTGCTTGGCCGACCTCATTTTCGAAGAAGTACGGCCCGATGATGCCGCCAGCCCATAAACCGCACCAAACAGTCACTCTCTGTGGATGCATTGGTTTTTCAACTATGACTCGTGCATTCTCATTTGCCCAAATGCGGCAATTCTGCTTGTTAACGATTCCACTGAGGCGAAAGTGTGCCTCGGCGCTGAAGACGATTTTCTTTGTAAAGTCACCATTCCTGTCTGTTCAACCAACCATTCGGCGTATTGACGACGCTTGAAATGGTCAGTAGGCTTCAGCTCTTGAGTCAATTGAACCTTGTAAGCGTGTAAATTCTACTCTTTATTCAATATTCGCATCAGTGATGTTCGTGAGATGTTCAATTGTTGGGCTCGACGACGAGTCGAGGTTGACGGCTATTCTGCTACACTATCGCGAACAACAGCAATGTTTTCCGCAGAACGAACTGGGCGTGCATGCACAGGTGTTTTCACATTTCCTACAGACCCGATTTGCTGAAATCGGGTCGGTAGTAATCGGCTTTCGTTGGCTGTGTGGCAAGTAGCACCATCCTGTTGGAACCGCATATCGTCCATGTCCATATCCTCAATTTCTGGCCACAAGAAGTTCGTTATCATCTCGTGATAACAAACACCATTCACGGTAACTGCTTGGCCGACCTCATTTTCGAAGAAGTACGGCTCGATGATACCGCCAGCCCATAAACTGCACCAAACAGTCACTCTTTGTAGATACATCGGCTTTTCAACGATGACTCGTGGATTCTCATTTGCCCAAATGCGGCAAATCTGCTTGTTAACGAATCCACCGAGGTGAAAGTGTGCCTCGGCGCTGAAGACGATTTTCTTTGTAAAGTCACCATTCACTTCTGTCTGTTCAGCCAACCATTCGGTGTATTGACGACGCTTAAAATGGTCAGTAGGCTTCAGCCCTTGAGTCAATTAAACCGTGTAAGCGTGTAAATTCTAATCTTTATTCAAAATTCGCATCAGTGATGTTCGTGAGATGTTTAATTGTTGGGCACGACGACGAGTCGAGGTTGACGGCTAGTCTGCTACACTATCGCGAACAATAGCAATGTTTTCCGCAGAACGAACTGGGCGAGCATGCACAGGTGTTTTCACATTTCCTACAGACCCGATTTGCTGAAATCGGGTCTGTAGTAATCGGCTTTCTTTGGCTGTGTGGCAAGTAGCACCATCCTGTTGGAACCGCATATCGTCCATGTCCATATCCTCAATTTCTGGCCACAAGAAGTCCGTTATCATCTCGCGATAGCAAACACCATTCATGGTAACTGCTTGGCCGACCTCATTTTCGAAGAAGTACGGCCCGATGATGCCGCCAGCCCATAAACCGCACCAAACAGTCACTCTCTGTGGATGCATTGGTTTTTCAACTATGACTCGTGCATTCTCATTTGCCCAAATGCGGCAATTCTGCTTGTTAACGATTCCACTGAGGCGAAAGTGTGCCTCGGCGCTGAAGACGATTTTCTTTGTAAAGTCACCATTCACTTCTGTCTGTTCAGCCAACCATTCGGTGTATTGACGACGCTTAAAATGGTCAGTAGGCTTCAGCCCTTGAGTCAATTAAACCGTGTAAGCGTGTAAATTCTAATCTTTATTCAAAATTCGCATCAGTGATGTTCGTGAGATGTTTAATTGTTGGGCACGACGACGAGTCGAGGTTGACGGCTAGTCTGCTACACTATCGCGAACAATAGCAATGTTTTCCGCAGAACGAACTGGGCGAGCATGCACAGGTGTTTTCACATTTCCTACAGACCCGATTTGCTGAAATCGGGTCTGTAATAATCGGGTTTCGTTGGCTGTGTGGCAAGTAGCACCATCCTGTTGGAACAACATATCGTCCAGATCGATATCCTCAATTTCTGGCCACAAGAAGTCCGTTATCATCTCGCAATGGCAAACACCATTCACGGTAACTGCTTGGCCGACCTCATTTTCGATGAAGTACGGCCCGATGATGCCGCCAGCCCATAAAACGCACCAAACAGTCACTCCTTGTGGATGCATCGGCTTTTCAACATTCACTCGGGGATTCTCATTTGCCCAAATTCGGCAATTCTGCTTGTTAACTAATCCACTGAGGTGAAAGTGTGCCTCGTCGCTGAAGACGATTTTCTTTGTAAAGTCACCATTCACTTCTGTCTGTTCAACCAACCATTCGGCGTATTGACGACGCTTGAAATGGTCAGTAGGCTTCAGCTCTTGAGTCAATTGAACCTTGTAAGCGTGTAAATTCTAATCTTTATTCAATATTCGCATCAGTGATGTTCGTGAGATGTTCAATTGTTGGGCACGACGACGAGTCGAGGTTGACGGCTATTCTGCTACACTATCGCGAACAACAGCAATGTTTTCCGCAGAACGAACTGGGCGAGCATGCACAGGTGTTTTCACATTTCCTACAGACCCGATTTGCTGAAATCGGGTCTGTAGTAATCGGCTTTCGTTGTCTGTGTGGCAAGTAGCACCATCTTGTTGGAACCACATATCGTCCAGGTCCATATCCTCAATTTCTGGCCACAAGAAGTCCGTTATCATCTCGCGATAGCAAACACCATTCACGGTAACTGCTTGGCCGACCTCATTTTCGTAGAAGTACGGCCCGATGATGCCGCCAGCCCATAAACCGCACCAAACAGTCACTCTTTGTGGATACATCGGCTTTTCAACAATGACTCGTGGATTCTCATTTGCCCAAATGCGGAAATTCTGTTTGTTAACGAATCCACTGAGGTGAAAGTGTGCCTCGTCGCTGAAGATGATTTTCTTTGTAAAGGCACGATTCACTTCTGTCTGTTCAACCAACCATTCGGTGTATTGACGACGCTTAAAATGGTCAGTAGGCTTCAGCCCTTGAGTCAATTAAACCTTGTAAGCGTGTAAATTCTAATCTTTATTCAAAATTCGCATCAGTGATGTTAGTGAGATGTTCAATTGTTGGGCACGACGACGAGTCGAGGTTGACTGACGGCTACATTATCGCGAACAACAGCAATGTTTTCCTCAGATTGAACTGGGCGAGCATGCACAGGTGTTTTCACATTTCCTACAGACCCGATTTGCTGAAATCGGGTCTGTAGTAATCGGGTTTCGTTGGCTGTGTCGCAAGTAGCACTTTCCTGTTGGAACCACGTATCGTCCAGGTCCATATCCTCAATTTCTGGCCACAAGAAGTCCGGTATCATCTCGCGATAGCAAACACCATTCACGGTAACTGCTTGGCCGACCTTATTTCCGAAGAAGTACGGCCCTATGATGCCGCCAGCCCATAAACCGCACCAAACAGTCACTCTTTGTGGATGCATCCGCTTTTCAACTATCACTCGTGGATTCTCATTTGCTCAAATGCGGCAAATCTGCTCGTTAACGAATCCACCGAGATGAAGGTCTGCCTCGTCGCTGAAGATGATTTTCTTTGTAAAGTCACCATTCACTTCTGTCTGTTCAACCAACAATTCGGCGTGCTGTGGACGCTTGAAATGGTCAGTAGGCTTCAGCCCTTGAGTCAATTAAACCTTGTAAGCGTGTAAATTCTAATCTTTATTCAAAATTCGCATCAGTGATGTTAGTGAGATGTTCAATTGTTGGGCACGACGACGAGTCGAGGTTGACTGACGGCTACATTATCGCGAACAACAGCAATGTTTTCCTCAGATAGAAGTGGGCGAGCATGCACAGGTGTTTTCACATTTCCTACAGACCCGATTTGCTGAAATCGGGTCTGTAGTAATCGGGTTTCGTTGGCTGTGTCGCAAGTAGCACCTTCCTGTTGGAACCACGTATCGTCCAGGTCCATATCCTCAATTTCTGGCCACAAGAAGTCCGTTATCATCTCGCGATAGCAAACACCATTCGCGGTAACTGCTTGGCCGACCTCATTTCCAAAGAAGTACGGCCCGATGATGCCGCCAGCCCATAAACCGCACCAAACAGTCACTCTCTGTGGATGCATTGGTTTTTCAACTATCACTCGTGCATTCTCATTTGCCCAAATGCGGCAATTCTGCTTGTTAACGATTCCACTGAGGTGAAAGTGTGCCTCGTCGCTGAAGATGATTTTCTTTGTAAAGTCACCATTCACTTCTGTCTGTTCAACCAAACATTCGGTGTATTGACGACTCTTAAAATGGTCAGTAGTCTTCAGCCCTTGAGTCAATTAAACCTTGTAAGCGTGTAAATTCTAATCTTTATTCAATATTCGCATGTGATGTTCGTGAGATGTTCAATTGTTGGGCACGACGACGAGTTGAGGTTGACGGCTATGCTGCTACACTATCGCGAACAACAGCAATGTTTTCCGCAGAACGAACTGGGCGAGCATGCACAGGTGTTTTCACATTTCCTGCAGACCCGATTTGCTGAATTCGGGTCTGTAGTAATCGGTTTTCGTTGGCTGTGTGGCAAGTAGCACCTTCCTGTTGGAACCACATATCGTCCAGGTCCGTATCCTCAATTTCTGGCTACAAGAAGTCCGTTATCATCTCGCGATAGCAAACACCATTCACGGTAACTGCTAGGCCGACCTCATTTCCGAAGTAGTACGGGTCGATGATGCCGCCAGGCCATAAACCGCACCAAACAGTCACTCTTTGTGGATACATCCGCTTTTCAACTATCACTCGTGGATTCTCATTTGCCCAAATGCGGCAATTCTGCTTGTTAACGATTCCACTGAGGTGAAAGTGTGCCTCGTCGCTGAAGATGATTTTCTTTGTAAAGTCACCATTCACTTCTGTCTGTTCAACCAACCATTCGGTGTATTGACGACGCTTAAAATGGTCAGTAGGCTTCAGCCCTTGAGTCAATTAAACCTTGGAAGCGTGTAAATTCTAATCTTTATTCAAAATTCGCATCAGTGATGTTCGTGAGATGTTTAATTGTTGGGCACGACGACGAGTCGAGGTTGACGGCTATTCTGCTACACTATCGCGAACAAC
Source organism: Rosalia funebris (assembly GCA_037954035.1). Classification (NCBI taxonomy): domain Eukaryota; kingdom Metazoa; phylum Arthropoda; class Insecta; order Coleoptera; family Cerambycidae; genus Rosalia; species Rosalia funebris. Next base: position 18,090,793 of record JAZFAV010000036.1, on the reverse strand, counting down.
AGCAATGTTTTCCGCAGAACGAACTGGACGAGCGTGCACAGGTGTTTTCACATTTCCTACAGACCCGATTTGCTGAAGTCGGGTCTGTAGTAATCGGGTTTCTTTGGCTGGGTAGCAAGTAGCACCATCCTGTTGGAACCCCATATCGTCCAGGTCCATATCCTCAATTTCTGGCCACAAGAAGTCCGTTATCATCTCGCGATTGCAAACACCATTCACGGTAACTGCTTGACCGACCTCATTTTCGAAGAAGTACGGCCCGATGATGCTGCCAGCCCATAAACCGCACCAAACAGTCAATCTTTATGCATGCATCGGCTTTTCAACAATCACTCGGGGATTCTCATTTGCTCAAATGCGGCAATTCTGCTTGTTAGCAAATCCACTGAGGAGAAAGTGTTATTCGTCGCTGAAGATGATTTTCTTTGTAAAGTCACCATTCACTTCTGTCTGTTCAACCAACCATTCGGCGTATTGACGACGCCTGAAATGGACACTAGGCTTCAGCTCTTGAGTCAATTGAACCTTGTAAGCGTGTAAATTCTAATCCTTATTAAAAATTCGCATCAGTGATGTTCGTAAGATGTTCAATTGTTGGGCACTACGACGAGTCGAGGTTGACGGCTATTCTGCTACACTATCGCGAACAACAGCAATGTTTTCCGCAGAACGAACTGGACGAGCGTGCACAGGTGTTTTCACATTTCCTACAGACCCGATTTGCTGAAATCGGGTCTGTAGTAATCGGCTTTCGTTGGCTGTGTGGCAAGTAGCACCATCCTGTTGGGACCGCATAACAAGCAGATTTGCCGCATTTGAGCAAATGAGAATCCACGAGTGATAGTTGAAAAGCGGATGCATCCACAAAGAGTGACTGTTTGGTGCAGTTTATGGGCTGGCGGTTTCATACGGCCGTACTTCTTCGGAAATGAGGTCGGCCAAGCAGTTTCCGTGAATGGTGTTTGCTATCGCGAGATGATAACGCACTTCTTGTGGCCAGAAATTGAGGATATGGACCTGGACGATATGTGGTTCCAACAAGATGGTGCTACTTGCCACACAGACAACGAAAGCCGATTACTACAGACCCGATTTCAGCAAATCGGGACTGTAGGAAATGTGACAACACCTCTGCATGCTCTCCCAGTTCGTTCTGCGGAAACATTGCTGTTGTTCGCGATAGTGTAGCAGAATAGCCGTCAACCTCGACTCGTCGTCGTGCCCCACAATTGAACATTTCACGAACATCACTGATGCGAATATTGAATAAAAATTAGAATTTACACCCTTACAAGGTTCAATTGACTCAAGAGCTGAAACCTGCTCACCATTTCAAGCGTCCACAACACGCCGAATTGTTGATTGAACAGACAGAAGTGAATGGTGACTTTACAAAGAAAATCATCTTCAGCGACGAGGCACACCTTCATCTCGGTGGATTCGTTAACAAGCAGATTTGCCGCATTTGAGCAAATGAGAATCCACGAGTGAAAGTTGAAAAGCGGATGCATCCACAAAGAGTGACTGTTTGGTACGGTTTATGGGCTGGCGGCATCATAGGGCCGTACTTCTTCGGAAATGAGGTCGGCCAAGCAGTTACCGTGAATGGTGTTTGCTATCGCGAGATGATAACGGACTTCTTGTTGCCAGAAATTGAGGATACGGACCTGGACGATATGTGGTTCCAACAGGATGGTGCTACTTGCCACACAGACAACGAAACCCGATTACTACAGACCCGATTTCAGCAAATCGGGTATGTAGGAAATGTGAAAACACCTGTGCATGCTCGCCCAGTTCGTTCTGCGAAAAACATTGCTGTTGTTCGCGATAGTGTAGCAGAATAGCCGTCAGTCAACCTCGACTCGTCGTGGTGCCCAACAATTGAACATCTCACGAACATCACTGATGCGAATTTTGAATAGAGATTAGAATTTACACGCTTACAAGGTTCAATTGACTCAAAAGCTGAAGCCTACTGACCATTTCAAGCGTCCACAACACGCCGAAGGGTTGGTTGAACAGACAGAAGTGAATGGTGACTTTACAAAGAAAATCATCCTCAGCGACGAGGCACACTTTCACCTCAGTGGATTTGTTAACAAGCAGATTTGCCGCATTTGAGCAAATGAGAATCCACGAGTGATAGTTGAAAAGCGGATGTATCCACAAAGAGTGACTGTTTGGTGCGGTATATGGGCTGGCGGCATCATCGGGCCGTACTTCTTCGAAAATGAGGTCGGCCAAGCAGTTACCGTGAATGGTGTTTGCTATCGCGAGATGATAACGGACTTCTTGAGGCCAGAAATTGAGGATATGGACCTGGACGATATGCGGTTCCAACAGGATGGTGCTACTTGCCACACAGCCAACGAAAGCCGATTACTACAGACCCGATTTCAGCAAATCGGGTCTGTAGGAAATGTGAAAACACCTGTGCATGCTCGCCCAGTTCGTTCTGCGGAAAACATTGCTGTTGTTCGCGATAGTGTAGCAGAATAGCCGTTAGTCAACCTCGACCCGTTGTCGTGCCCAACAATTGAACATCTCACGAACATCACTGATGCGAATTTTGAATAAAGATTAGAATTTACACGCTTACAAGGTTTAATTGACTCAAGGGCTGAAGCCTACTGACCATTTTAAGCGTCGTCAATACACCGAATGGTTGGTTGAACAGACAGAAGTGAATGGTGACTTTACAAAGAAAATCATCTTCAGCGACGAGGCACACTTTCACCTCATCGGATTCGTTAACAAGCAGAATTGCCGCATTTGGGCAAATGAGAATCCACGAGTCATCGTTGAAAAGCCGATGTATCCACAAAGAGTGACTGTTTGGTGCGGTTTATGGGCTGGCGGTATCATCGGGCCGTACTTCTTCGAAAATGAGGTCGGCCAAGCAGTTACCGTGAATGGTGCTTGCTATCGCGAGATGATAACGGACTTCTTGTGGCCAGAAATTGAGGATATGGACCTGGACTATATGTGGCTCCAACAAGATGGTGCTACTTGCCACACAGACAACGAAAGCCGATTACTACAGACCCGATTTCAGCAAATCGGGTCTGTAGGAAATGTGACAACACCTGTGCATGCTCGCCCAGTTCGTTCTGCGGAAAACATTGCTGTTGTTCGCGATAGTGTAGCAGAATAGCCGTCAACCTCGACTCGTCGTAGTGCCCAACAATTGAACATCTCACGAACATCATTGATGCGAATTTTGATTAAGGATTAGAATTTACACGTTTACAAGGTTCAATTGACTCAAGAGCTGAAGCCTACTGTCCATTTCAAGCGTCGTCAATACGCCGAATGGTTGGTTGAACAGACAGATGTGAATGGAGACTTTACAAAGAAAATCATCTTCAGCGACGAGGCACACTTTCACCTCAGTGGATTGGTTAACAAAGAGAATTGCCGCATTTGGGCAAATGAGATTCCACGAGTCATCGTTGAAAAGCCGATGTATCCACAAAGAGTGACTGTTTGGTGCGGTTTATTGGCTGGCAGCATCATCGGGCCGTACTTCTTCGAAAATGAGGTCGGCCAAGCAGTTACCGTGAATGGTGTTTGCTATCGCGGGATGATGACGGACTTCTTGTGGCCAGAAATTGAGGATATCGACCTGGACGATATGTGGTTCCAACAGGATGGTGCTACTTGCCACACAGCCAACGAAACCCGATTACTACAGACCCGATTTCAGCAAATCAGGTCTGTAGGAAATGTGAAAACATCTGTGAATGCTCGTCCAGTTCAATTTGAGGAAAACGTTGCAGTTGTTCGCGATAATGTAGCCGTCAGTCAACCTCAACTCGTCGTCGTGCCCAACAATTAAACATCTCACGAACATCACTGATGCGAATTTTGAATAAAGATTAGAATTTACACGCTTACAAGGGTTAATTGACTCAAGGGCTGAAGCCTACTGACCATTTTAAGCGTCGTCAATACACCGAATGGTTGGTTGAACAGACAAAAGTGAATGGTGACTTTACAAAGAAAATCATCTTCAGCGACAAGGCTCGGCCAAGCAGTTAGTGTGAATGGCGTTTGCTATAGCGAGATGATAACGGACTTCTTGTGGCCAGAAATTGAGGATATGGACCCGGACGATATGTGGTTCCAACAGGATCGTGCTGCTTGCCACACAGCCAAAGAAACCCGAATCCTACAGACCCGAGTTCAGCAAACCCGATGATGCCGCCAGCCCATAAACCGCACCAAACAGTCACTCCTTGTGGATGCATCGGCTTTTCAACATTCACTCGGGGATTCTCATTTGCCCAAATGCGGCAATTCTGCTTGTTAACGAATCCACTGAGGTGAAAGTGTGCCTCGTCGCTGAAGATGATTTTCTTTGTAAAGTCACCGTTCACTTCTGTCTGTTCAACCAACCCTTCGGCGTGTTGTGGACGCTCGAAATGGTCAGTTGGCTTCAGCTTTTGAGTCAATTGAACCTTGTAAACGTGTAAATTCTAATCTTTATTCAATATTCGCATCAGTGATGTTCGTGAGATGTTCAATTGTTGGGCACGACGACGAGTCGAGGTTGACCGCTATTCTGCTACACTATCGCGAACAACAGCAATGTTTTCCGCAGTACGAACTGGGCGAACATGCACAGGTGTTTTTACATTTCCTACATACCCGATTTGCTGAAGTCGGGTCTGTAGTAATCGGGTTTCTTTGGCTGTGTAGCAAGTAGCACCATCCTGTTGGAACCAAATATCGTCCAGGTCCATATCCTAAATTTCTGGCCACAAGAAGACCGTTATCATCTCGCGATAGCAAACACCATTCACGGTAACTGCTTGGCCGACCTCATTTCCGAAGAAGTACGGCCCGATGATGCCGCCAGCCCATAAACCGCACCAAACAGTCACTCTTTGTGGATACATCGGCTTTTCAACGATGACTCGTGGATTCTCATTTGCCCAAATGCGGCAATTCTGCTTGTTAACGAATCCACTGAGGTGAAAGTGTGCCTCGTCGCTGAAGATGATTTTCTTTGTAAAGTCACCATTCACTTCTGTCTGTTCAACCAACCATTCGGCATAGTGACGACGCTTGAAATGGTCAGTAGGCTTCAGCTCTTGAGTCAATTGAACCTTGTAAGGGTGTAAATTCTAATCTTTATTCAATATTCGCATCAGTGATGTTCGCGAGATGTTCAATTGTGGGGCACTACGACGAGTCGAGGTTGACGGCTATTCTGCTACACTATCGCGAACAACAGCAATGTTTTCCGCAGAACGAACTGGGCGAGCATGCACAGGTGTTGTCACATTTCCTACAGACCCGATTTGCTGAAATCGGGTCTGTAGTAATCGGCTTTCGTTGTCTGTGTGCAAGTAGCACCATCTTGTTGGAACCACATATCGTCCAGGTCCATATCCTCAATTTCTGGCCACAAGAAGTCCATTATCATCTCGCGATAGCAAACACCATTCACGGTAACTGCTTGGCCGACCTCATTTCCGAAGAAGTACGGCCCTATGAAATCGCCAGCCCATGAACTGCACCAAACAGTCACTCTTTGTGGATGCATCCGCTTTTCAACTATCACTCGTGGATTCTCATTTGCTCAAATGCGGCAAATCTGCTTGTTAACGAATCCACCGAGAAGAGGGTGTGCCTCGTCGCTGAAGATGATTTTCTTTGTAAAGTCACCATTCACTTCTGTCTGTTCAACCAACCATTCGGCGTATTGACGACGCTTGAAATGGTCAGTAGGCTTCAGGTCTTTAGTCAATTAAACCTTGTAAGCGTGTAAATTCTAATCTTCATTCAAAATTCGCATCAGTGATGTTTGTGAGATGTTCAATTGATGGGCACGACGACGAATCGAGGTTGACGGCTATGATGCTACACTATCGCGAACAACAGCAGTGTTTTCCGCAGAACGAACTGGGCGAGCGTGCACAGGTGTTTTCAAATTTCCTACAGACCCGATTTGCTGAAATCGGGTCTGTAGTAATCGGCTTTCGTTGGCTGTGTGGCAAGTAGCACCATCCTGTTGGAACCGCATATCGTCCAGGTCCATATCCTCAATTTCTGGCCACAAGAAGTCCGTTATCATCTCGCGATAGCAAACACCATTCACGGTAACTGCTTGGCCGACCTCATTTTCGGAGAAGTACGGCCCGATGATGCCGCCAGCCCATAAACCGCACCAAACAGTCACTCCTTGTGGATGCATCGGCTTTTCAACATTCACTCGTGGATTCTCATTTGCCCAAATGCGGCAAATCTGCTTGTTAATGAATCCACCGAGAAGAAGGTGTGCCTCGTCTCTGAAGATAATTTTCTTTGTAAGTCACGATTCACTTCTGTCTGTTCAACCAAACATTCGGTTTGGTTGAACAGACCAAACGGCATCATCGGGCCGTACTTCTCCGAAAATGAGGTCGGCCAAGCAGTTACCGTGAATGGTGTTTGCTATCGCGAGATGATAACGGACTTCTTGTGGCCAGAAATTGAGGATATGGACCTGGATGATATGGGCTTCCAACAGGATGGTGCTACTTGCTACCCAGCCAAACAAACCCGATTACTACAGACCCGACTTCAGCAAATCGGGTCTGTAGGAAATGTGAAAACACCTGTGCATGCTCGCCTAGTTCAATCTGAGGAAAACATTGCTGTTGTTCGCGATAATGTAGCAGTCAGTCAACCTCGACTCGTCGTCGTGCCCAACAATTGAACATCTCACGAACATCACTGATGCGAATATTGAATAAAGATTAGAATTTACACGCTTACAAGGTTCAATTGACTCAGGAGCTGAAGCCTGCTGACCATTTCAAGCGTCGTCAATACGCCGAATGGTTGGTTGAACAAACAGAAGCGAATGGTGACTTTACAAAGAAAATCATCTTCAAGGACGAGGCACCTCTGTGGATTCATTAACAAGCAGAATTGACGCATTTGAGCAAATGAGAATCCACGAGTGATTGTTGAAAAGCCGATGCATGCACAAAGAGTGACTGTTTGGTGCGGTTTATGGGCTGGCAGCATTATCGCTCCGTACTTCTTCGAAAATGAGGTCGGCCAAGCAGTTACCGTAAATGGTGTTTGCTATCGCGAGATGATAACTTACATCTTGTGGCCAGAAGTTGAGGATATGGACATGGACGATACGCGGTTCCAACAGAATGGTGCTAGTTGCCACACAGCCAACGAAAGCCGATTACTACAGACCCGATTTCAGCAAATCGGGTCTGTAGGAAATGTGAAACACCTGTGCATGCTCGCCAAGTTCGTTCTACGAAAAACATTCCTATTGTTCGCGATAGTGTAGCAGAATAGCCGTTAGTCAACCTCGACTCGTGGTCGTGCCCAACAATTGAACATCTTACGAACATCACTGATGCGAATATTGAATAAAGAGTAGAATTTACACGCTTACAAGGTTCAATTGTCTCAAAACCTGAAGCCTACTGACCATTTCAAGCGTCGTCAATACGCCGAATGGTTGGTTGAACAGACAGAAGTGAATGGTGACTTTACAAAGAAAATCAGCTTCAGCGACGAGGCACACCTTCACCTCGGTGGATTTGTTAACAAGGAGATTTGCCACATTTGAGCAAATGAGAATCCACGAGTGATAGTTGAAAAGCGGATGTATCCACAAAGAGTGACTGTTTGGTGCGGTTTATGGCCTGGCGGCATCATCGCGACATACTTCTTCGGAAATGAGGTCGGCCTAGCAGTTACCGTGAATGGTGTTTGCTATCGCGAGATGATAACGGACTTCTTGTGGCCAGAAATTGAGGATATGGACCCGGACGATATGCGGTTCCAACAGGATGGTGCTACTTGCCTTGCCACACAGCCAACGAAAGCCGATTACTACAGACCCGATTTCAGCAAATCGGGTCTGTAGGAAATGTGAAAACAACTGTGCATGCTCGCCCAGTTCGTTCTGCGGAAAACATTGCTGTTGTTCGCGATAATGTAGCAGAATAGCCGTCAGTCAACCTCGACTCGTCGTCGTGCCCCACAATTGAACATCTCACGAACACCACTGATGCGAATATTGAATAAAGAGTAGAATTTACACGCTTACAAGGTTCAATTGACTCAAGAGCTGAAGCCTACTGACCATTTCAAGCGTCGTCAATACGCCGAATAGTTGGTTGAACAGACAGAAGTGAATGGTGACTTTACAAAGAAAATCGTCTTCAGCGACGAGGCACACTTTCACCTCAGTGGATTCGTTAACAAGCAGAATTGCCGCATTTGGGCAAATGAGAATCCCCGAGTGAATGTTGAAAAGCGGATGTATCCACAAAGAGTGACTGTTTGGTGCGGTTTATGGCCTGGCGGCATCATTGGGACATACTTCTTCGGAAATGAGGTCGGCCAAGCAGTTACCGTGAATGGTGTATACTATTGCGAGATGATAACGGACTTCTTGTGGCCAGACGTTGAGGATAGGGACCTGGACAATATGTGGTTCCAACAGGATGGTGCTACTTGCCACACAGACAACGAAACCCGATTACTAAAGACCCGATTTCAGCAAATCGGGTCTGTAGGAAATGTGAAAACTCCTGTGCATGCTCGCCCAGTTCGTTCTGCGGAAAACATTGCTGTTGTTCGCGATAGTGTAGCAGAATAGCCGTCAACCTCGACTCGTCGTCGTGCCCAACAATTGAACATCTCACGAACATCACTGATCCGAATATTGAAGAAAGATTAGAATTTACACGCTTACAAGGTTCAATTGACTCAAGAGCTGAAGCCTACTGACCATTTCAAGCGTCGTCAATACGCCGAATAGTTGGTTGAACAGACAGAAGTGAATGGTGACTTTACAAAGAAAATCGTCTTCAGCGACGAGGCACACTTTCACCTCAGTGGATTCGTTAACAAGCAGAATTGCCGCATTTGGGCAAATGAGAATCCCCGAGTGAATGTTGAAAAGCCGATGCATCCACAAGGAGTGACTGTTTGGTGCGGTTTATGGGCTGGCGGCATCATCGGGCCGTACTTCATCGAAAATGAGGTCGGCCATGCAGTTACCGTGAATGGTGTTTGCTATCGCGAGATGACACACAGACAACGAAACCCGATTACTACAGACCCGATTTCAGCAAATCGGGTCTGTAGGAAATGTGACAACACCTGTGCATGCTCGCCCAGTTCGTCAAGCGGAAAGCATTGCTGTTGTTCGCGATAGTGTAGCAGAATAGCCGTCAACCTCGACTCGTCGTCGTGCCCAACAATTGAACATCACACGAACATCACTGATCCGAATATTGAAGAAAGATTAGAATTTACACGCTTACAAGGTTCAATTGACTCAAGAGCTGAAGCCTACTGACCATTTCAAGCGTCGACAATACGCCGAATAGTTGGTTGAACAGACAGAAGTGAATGGTGACTTTACAAAGAAAATCATCTTCAGCGACGAAGCACACTTTCTCCTCAGTGGATTCGCTAACAAGCAGAATTGCCGCATTTGGGCAAATGAGAATCCACGAGTCATTGTTGAAAAGCCGATGTATCCACAAAAAGTGACTGTTTGGTGCGGTTTACGGGCTGGCGGCATCATCGGGCCGTACTTCTTCGAAAAAGAGGTCGGCCAAGCAGTTACCATGAATGGTGTATGCTATCGCGAGATGATAACGGACTTCTTGTGGCCAGAAATTGAGGATATGGACCTGGACGATATGGGGTTCCAACAGGGGTGCTACTTGCTACCCAGCCAAAGAAACCCGATTACTACAGACCCGACTTCAGCAAATCGGGTCTGTAGGAAATGTCAAAACACCTGTGCATGCTCGCCCAGTTCGTTCTGCGGAAAACATTGCTGTTGTTCGCGATAGTGTAGCAGAATAGCGGTCAACCTCGACTCGTCGTCGTGCCCAACAATTGAACATCTCACGAACATCACTGATGCGAATATTGAATAAAGATTAGAATTTACACGCTTACAAGGTTCAATTGACTCAAAAGCTGAAGCCAACTGACCATTTCAAGCGTCCACAACACGCCGAAGGGTTGGTTGAACAGACAGAAGTGAATGGTGACTTTACAAAGAAAATCATCTTCAGCGACGAGGCACACTTTCACCTCAGTGGATTCGTTAACAAGCAGAAATGCCGCATTTTTGCAAATGAGAATCCCCGAGTGAATGTGGAAAAGCCGATGCATCCACAAGGAGTGACATCATCGGGTTTGCCGAACTCGGGTCTGTAGTAATCGGGTTTCTTTGGCTGTGTGGCAAGCAGCACCATCCTGTTGGAACCACATATCGTCCAGGTCCATATCCTCAATTTCTGGCCACAAGAAGTCCGTTATCATCTCGCTATAGCAAACGCCATTCACGCTAACTGCTTGGCCGAGCCTCGTCGCTGAAGAAGATTTTCTTTGTAAAGTCACCATTCACTTTTGTCTGTTCAACCAACCATTCGGTGTATTGACGACGCTTAAAATGGTCAGTAGGCTTCAGCCCTTGAGTCAATTAAACCTTGTAAGCGTGTAAATTCTAATCTTTATTCAAAAGTCGCATCAGTGATGTTCGTGAGATGTTTAATTGTTGGGCACGACGACGAGTTGAGGTTGACTGACGGCTACATTATCGCGAACAACAGCAACGTTTTCCTCAAATTGAACTGGGCGAGCATTCACAGATGTTTTCACATTTCCTACAGACCTGATTTGCTGAAATCGGGTCTGTAGTAATCGGGTTTCGTTGGCTGTATGGCAAGTAGCACCATCCTGTTGGAACCACATATCGTCCAGGTAGATATCCTAAATTTCTGGCCACAAGAAGACCGTTATCATCTCGCGATAGTAAACACCATTCACGGTAACTGCTTGGCCGACCTCATTTCCGAAGAAGTACGGCCCGATGATGCCGCCAGCCCATAAACTGCACCAAACAGTCACTCTTTGTGGATGCATCCGCTTTTCAACTATCACTCGTGGATTCTCATTTGCTCAAATGCGTCAATTCTGCTTGTTAACGAATCCACTGAGGTGCCTCGTCCCTGAAAATGATTTTCTTTGTAAAGTCACCTCTCGCTTCTGTCTGTTCAACCAACCATCCGGCGTATTGACGACGCTTGAAATGGTCAGCAGGCTTCAGCTCTTGAGTCAATTAAACCTTGTAAGCGTGTAAATTCTAATCTTTATTCAATATTCGCATCAGTGATGTTCGTGAGATGTTCAATTGTTGGGCTCGACGACGAGTCGAGGTTGACGGCTATTCTGCTACACTATCGCGAAAAACAGCATTGTTTTCCGCAGAACGAACTGGGCGAGCATGCACAGGTGTTTTCACATTTCCTACAGACCCCATTTGCCGAAATCGGGTCTGTAGTAATCGGGTTTCGTTGGCTGTGTGGCAAGTAGCACCATCCTGTTGGAACCACATATCGTCCAGGGCGATATCCTCAATTTCTGGCCACAAGAAGTCCATTATCATGTCGCGATAGCAAACACCATTCACGGTAACTGCTTGGCCGACCTCATTTTCGAAGAAGTACGGCCCGATGATGCTGCCAGCCCATAAACCGCACCAAACAGTCAATCTTTATGTATGCATCGGCTTTTCAACAATCACTCGGGGATTCTCATTTGCTCAAATGCGGCAATTCTGCTTGTTAGCGAATCCACTGAGGTGAAAGTGTGCCTCGTCGCTGAAGATGATTTTCTTTGTAAAGTCACCATTCACTTCTGTCTGTTCAACCAACCCTTCGGCGTGTTGTGGACGCTTGAAATGGTCAGTTGGCTTCAGCTTTTGAGTCAATTGAACCTTGTAAGCGTGTAAATTATAATCTTTATTCAAAATTCGCATCAGTTATGTTCGTGAGATGTTCAATTGTTGGGCACGACGACGAGTCGAGGTTGACTGACGGCTACATTATCGCGAACAACAGCAATGTTTTCCGCAGTACGAACTGGGCGAGCATGCACAGGTGTTTTCACATTTCCTAGAGACCCGATTTGCTGAAATCGGGTCTGTAGTAATCGAAAATGAGGTCGGCCAAGCAGTTACCATGAATGGTGTTTGCTATCGCGAGATGATAACGGACTTCTTGTGGCCAGAAATTGAGGATATTTCCCTGGACGATATGGGGTTCCAACAGTAGCAACAATACTTGCTACACAGCCAACGAAACCCGATTATTATAAACCCGATTTCAGCAAATCGGGTCTGTAGGAAATGTGAAAATACCTGTGCATGCTCGCCTAGTTCTTTCTGCGGAAAACATTGCTGTTGTTCGCGATAGTGTAGCAGAATAGCCGTCAACCTCGACTCGTCGTCGTGCCCAACAATTGAACATCTCACGAACATCACTGATGCGAATTTTGAATAAAGATTAGATTTTACACGCTTACAAGGTTCAATTGACTCAAGAGCTGAAGCCTACTGACTATTTCAAGCGTCGTCAATACGCCGAATGGTTGGTTGAACAGACAGAAGTGAATGGTGACTTTAAAAAGAAAATCATCTTCAGGGACGAGGCACCTCAGTGGATTCGTTAACAAGCAGAATTGACGCATTTGAACAAATGAGAATCCACGAGTGATTGTTGAAAAGCCGATGCATGTACAAAGAGTGACTGTTTGGTGCGGTATGGGCTGGTAGCATTATCAGGCCGTACTTCTTCGAAAATGAGGTCAGCCAAGCAGTTACCGCGAATGGTGTTTGCTATCGCGAGATGATAACGGACTTCTTGTGGCCAGAAATTGAGGATATGGACCTGGACGATATGTGGTTCCAACAGGAAGGTGCTACTTGCCACACAGCCAACGAAACCCGATTACTACAGACCCGATTCCAGCAAATCGTGTCTGTAGGATATGTGAAAACACCTCTGCATGCTCGCCCAGTTCGTTCTGCGGAAAACATTGCTGTTGTTCGCGATAGTGTAGCAGAATAGCCGTCAACCTCGACTCGTCGTCGTGCCCAACAACTGAACATCTCACGAACATAACTGATGCGAATTTTGAATAAAGATTGGAATTTACACGCTTACAAGGTTCAATTGACTCAAGAGCTGAAGCCTACTGACTATTTCAAGCGTCGTCAATACGCCGAATGGTTGGTTGAACAGACAGAAGTGAATGGTGACTTTAAAAAGAAAATCATCCTCAGCGACGAGGCACACTTTCACCTCAGTGGATTCGTTAACAAGCAGAATTGCCGCATTTGGTAAATGAGAATCCACGAGTGATTGTTAAAAAGCCAATGCATCCACAAAGAGTGACTGGTTGGTACGGTATACGGGCTGGCGGCATCATCGGGCCGTACTTCTTCGAAAATGAATTCGGCCAAGCAGTTACCGTGAATGGTGTTTGCTATCGCGAGATGATAACGAACTTCTTGTGGCCAGAAATTGAGGATATGGACCTGGACGATATGCGGTTCCAACAGGATGGTGCTACTTGCCACACAGCCAACGAAAGCCGATTGTAGGAAATGTGAAAACACCTGTGCACGCTCGCCCAGTTCGTTCTGCGGAAAACATTGCTGTTGTTCGCGATAGTGTAGCAGAATAGCCGTCAGTCAACCTCGACTCGTCGTCGTGCCCCACAATTGAACATCTAACGAACATTACTGATGCGAATTTTGAATAAAGATTGGAATTTACACGCTTACAAGGTTCAATTGACTCAAGAGCTGAAGCCTACTGACCATTTCAAGCGTCGTCAATACGCCGAATGGTTGGTTGAACAGACAGAAGTGAATAGTGACTTTACAAAGAAAATCATCTTCAGCGACGAGGCACACCTTCTTCTCTGTGGATTCGTTAACAAGCAAATTTGCCGCATTTGAGCAAATGAGAATCCACGAGTGATAGTTTGAAAAGCGGATGCATCCACAAAGAGTGACTGTTTGGTGCGGTTTATGAGCTGGCGGCATCATAGGGCCGTACTTCTTCGAAAATGAGGTCGGCCAAGCAGTTACCGTGAATGGTGTTTGCTATCGCGAGATAATAACGGACTTCTTGTGGCCAGAAATTGAGGATAGGGACCTGGACGATATGTGGTTCCAACAGGATTGTGCTACTTGCCACACAGACAACGAAACCCGATTACTACAGACCCGATTTCAGCAAATCAATTTTGAATGAAGATTAGAATTTACACGCTTACAAGGTTTAATTGACTAAAGACCTGAAGCCTACTGACCATTTCAAGCGTCGTCAATACGCCGAATGGTTGGTTGAACAGACAGAAGTGAATGGTGACTTTACAGAGAAAATCATCTTCAGCGACGAGGCACACCTTCTTCTCGGTGGATTCGTTAACAAGCAGATTTGCCGCATTTGAGCAAATGAGAATCCACGAGTCTTTGTTGAAAAGCCGATGTATCCACAAAGAGTGACTGTTTGGTGCTTTTTATGGGCTGGCGGTATCATCGGGCCGTACTTCTTCGAAAATGAGGTCGGCCAAGCAGTTACCGTGAATGGTGTTTGCTATCGCGAGATGATAACGGACTTCTTGTAGCCAGAAATTGAGGATACGGACCTGGACGATATGTGGTTCCAACAGCATGGTGCTACTTGCCACACAGACAACGAAACCTGATTACTACAGACCCGATTTCAGCAAATCGGGTCTGTAGGAAATGTGAAAACACCTGTGCATGCTCGCCCAGTTCGTTCTGCGGAAAACATTGCTGTTGTTCGCGATAGTGTAGCAGAATAGCCGTCAACCTCGACTCGTCGTAGTGCCCAACAATTGAACATCTCACGAACATCACTGATGCGAATTTTGAATAAGGATTAGAATTTACACGTTTACAAGGTTCAATTGACTCAAGAGCTGAAACCTACTGTCCATTTAAAGCGTCGTCAATACGCTGAATGGTTGGTTGAACAGACAGAAGTGAATGGTGACTTTACAAAGAAAATCATCTTCAGCGACGAGGCACACTTTCACCTCAGTGGATTCGTTAACAAGCAGAATTGCCGCATTTGAGCAAATGAGAATCCCCGAGTGATTGTTGAAAAGTTGATGCATGCATAAAGATTGACGGTTTGGTGCGGTTTATGGGCTGGCAGCATCATCGGGCCGGGCCGTACTTCTTCGAAAATGAGGTCGGCCATGCAGTTACCGTGAATGGTGTTTGCTATCGCGAGATGATAACGGACTTCTTGTGGCCAGAAAGTGAGGATATGGACCTGGACGATATGGGGTTCCAACAGGATGGTGCTACTTGCTACACAGCCAAAGAAACCCGATTACTACAGACCCGACTTCAGCAAATCGGGTATGTAGGAAATGTGAAAACACCTGTGCATGCTCGCCCAGTTCGTTCTGCGGAAAACATTGTTGCTGTTCGCGATAGTGTAGCAGAATAGCCGTCAACCTCGACTCGTCGTCGTGCCCAACAGTTGAACATCTCACGAACATCACTGATGCGAATTTTGAATAAAGATTAGAATTTACACACTTACAATGTTCAATTGACTCAAGAGCTGAAGCCTACTACTGACCATTTCAAGCGTCGTCAATACGCCGAATGGTTGGTTGAACAGACAGAAGTGAATGGTGACTTTACAAAGAAAATCATCTTCAGCGACGAGGCAAGTCACCTCAGTGGATTCGTTAACAAGCAGAATTGCCGCCGCATTTGGGCAAATGAGAATCCCCGAGTGAATGTTGAAAAGCCGATGCATCCACAAGGAGTGACTGTTTGGTGCGGTTTATGGCCTGGCGGCATCATCGGGCCGTACTTCTTCGAAAATGAGGTCGGCCAAGCAGTTACCGTGAATAGTGTTTGCTATCGCGAGATGATAACGGACTTCTTGTGTCCATAAATTGAGGATATGGACCTGGACGTAATGCGGTTCCAACAGGATGGTGCTACTTGCCACACAGCCAACGAAACCCGATTACTATAGACCCGATTTCAGCAAATCGGGTCTGTAGGAAATGTGAAAACATCTGTGCATGCTCGCCCAGTTCAATCTGAGGAAAACGTTGCTGTTGTTCGCGATAATGTAGCCGCCAGTCAACCTCGACTCGTCGTCGTGCCCAACAATTAAACATCTCACGAACATCACTGATGCGAATTTTGAAAAAAGATTAGAATTTACACGCTTACAAGGTTTAATTGACTCGAGCTGAAGCCTACTGACCATTTCAAGCGTCGTCAATACACCAAATGGTTGGTTGAACAGACAGAAGTGAATGGTGACATTACAAAGAAAATCATCTTCAGCGACGAGGCACACCTTCTTCTCTGTGGATTCGTTAACAAGCAGATTTGCCGCATTTGAGCAAATGAGAATCCACGAGTGATAATTGAAAAGCGGATGCATCCACAAAGAGTGACTGTTTGGTGCGGTTTATGAGCTGGCGGCATCATCGGGCCGTACTTTATCGAAAATGAGGTCGGCCAAGCAGTTACCGTGAATGGTGTTTGCTATCGCGAGATGATAACGGACTTCTTATGGCCAGAAATTGAGGATATCGACCTGGACGATATGTGGCTCCAACAGGATGGTGCTACTTGCCACACAGCCATCGAAACCCGATTACTATAGACCCGATTTCAGCAAATCGGGTCTGTAGGAAATGTGGAAAAACCTGTGCATGCTCGCCCAGTTCGTTCTGTGGAAAACATTGCTGTTATTCGCGATAGTGTAGCAGAATAGCCGTCAGTCAACCTCGACTCGTCGTCGTGCCCCACAATTGAACATCTCACGAACATCACTGATGCGAATTTTAAATAAAGATTAGAATTTACACGCTTACAAGGTTCAATTGACTCGAGCTGAAGCCTACTGACCATTTCAAGCGTCGTCAATACACCAAATGGTTGGTTGAACAGACAGAAGTGAATGGTGACTTTACAAAGAAAATCATCTTCAGCGACGAGGCACACTTTCTTCTCGGTGGATTCGTTGACAAGCAGATTTGCCGCATTTGGCAAATGAGAATAAACGAGCTATCGTTGAAAAGCCGATACATCCACAAAGAGTGATTGTTTGGTGCAGTTTATGGGCTGGCGATTTCATAGGGCCGTACTTCTTCGGAAATGAAGTCGGCCAAGCAGTTACCGTGAATGGTGTTTGCTATCGCGAGATGATAACGGACTTCTTGTGGCCAGAAATTGAGGATATGGACCTGGACGATATGCGGTTCCAACAGGAAGGTGCTACTTGCCACACAGACAATGAAACCCGATTACTACAGACCCGATTTCAGCAAATCGGGTCTGTAGGAAATGTAAAAACACCTGTGCATGCACGCCCAGTTCGTTCTGCGGAAAACATTGCTGTTGTTCGCGATAGTGTAGCAGAATAGCCGTCAACCTCGACTCGTTGTCGAGCCCAACAATTGAACATCTCACGAACATCACTGATGCGAATATTGAATAAAGATTAGAATTTACACGCTTACAAGGTTCAATTGACTCAAGAGCTGAAGCCTACTGACCATTTCAAGCGTCGTCAATACGCCGAATGGTTGGTTGAACAGACAGGAATGGTAACTTTACAAAGAAAATCGTCTTCAAGGACGAGGCACCTCAGTGGATTCATTAACAAGCAGAATTGACGCATTTGAGCAAATGAGAATCCACGAGTGATTGTTGAAAAGCCGATGCATGCACAAAGAGTGACTGTTTGGTGCGGTTTATGGGCTGGCAGCATTATCGCTCCGTACTTCATCGAAAATGAGGTCGGCCAAGCAGTTACCGTGAATGGTGTTTGCTATCGCGAGATGATAACGGACTTCTTGTGGCCAGAAATTGAGGATATCGATCTGGACGATATGTTGTTCCAACAGGATGGTGCTACTTGCCACACAGCCAACGAAACCCGATTATTACAGACCCGATTTCAGCAAATCGGGTCTGTAGGAAATGTGAAAACACCTGTGCATGCTCGCCCAGTTCGTTCTGCGGAAAACATTGCTATTGTTCGCGATAGTGTAGCAGACTAGCCGTCAACCTCGACTCGTCGTCGTGCCCAACAATTGAACATCTCACGAACATCACTGATGCGAATATTGAATAAAGATTAGAATTTACACGCTTACAAGGTTCAATTGACTCAAGAGCTGAAGCCTACTGACCATTTCAAGCGTCGTCAATACGCCGAATTGTTGGTTGAACAGACAGAAGTGAATGGTGATTTTACAAAGAAGATCATCTTCAGCAACGAGGCACACTTTCACCTCAGTGGATTCGTTAACAAGCAGACTTGCCGCATTTGGCAAATGAGAATAAACGAGCTATCGTTGAAAAGCCGATGCATCCACAAAGAGTGATTGTTTGGTGCGGTTTATGAGCTGGCGGCATCATAGGGCCGTACTTCTTCGAAAATGAGGTCGGCCAAGCAGTTAGCGTGAATGGCGTTTGCTATAGCGAGATGATAACGGATTTCTTGTGGCCAGAAATTGAGGATATCGACCTGGACGATATGTGGTTCCAACAGGATGGTGCTACTTGCCACACAGACAACGAAACCCGATTACTACAGACCCGATTTCAGCAAATCGGGTCTGTAGGAAATGTGAAAACACCTGTGCATGCTCGCCCAGTTCGCTCTGCAGAAAATATTGCTGTTGTTCGCGATAGTGTAGCATCATAGCCGTCAACCTCGATTCGTCGTCGTGCCCATCAATTGAACATCTCACAAACATCACTGATGCGAATTTTGAATGAAGATTAGAATTTCCACGCTTACAATGTTTAATTGACTAAAGACCTGAAGCCTACTGACCATTTCAAGCGTCGTCAATACGCCGAATGGTTGGTTGAACAGACAGAAGTGAATGGTGACTTTACAAAGAAAATCATCTTCAGCGACGAGGCACATTTTCACCTCAGTGGATTCGCTAACAAGCAGAATTGCCGCATTTGGGCAAATGAGAATCCACGAGTCATTGTTGAAAAGCCGATGTATCCACAAAGAATGACTGTTTGGTGCGGTTTATCACCTGGCGGCATCATCGGGCCGTACTTCTTCGAAAATGAGGTCGGCCAAGCAGTTACCGTGAATGGTGTTTGCTATCGCGAGATGATAACGGACTTCTTGTGGCCAGAAAGTGAGGATATGGACCTGGACGATATGGGGTTCCAACAGGATGGTGCTACTTGCTACACAGCCAAAGAAACCCGTTTACTACAGACACGACTTCGGCAAATCGGGTATGTAGGAAATGTGAAAACACCTGTGCATGCTCGCCCAGTTCGTTCTGCGGAAAACATTGTTGCTGTTCGCGATAGTGTAGCAGAATAGCCGTCAACCTCGACTCGTCGTCGTGCCCAACAGTTGAACATCTCACGAACATCACTGATGCGAATTTTGAATAAAGATTAGAATTTACACACTTACAATGTTCAATTGACTCAAGAGCTGAAGCCCTACTACTGACCATTTCAAGCGTCGTCAATACGCCGAATGGTTGGTTGAACAGACAGAAGTGAATGGTGACTTTACAAAGAAAATCATCTTCAGCGACGAGGCAAGTCACCTCAGTGGATTCGTTAACAAGCAGAATTGCCGCCGCATTTGGGCAAATGAGAATCCCCGAGTGAATGTTGAAAAGCCGATGCATCCACAAGGAGTGACTGTTTGGTGCGGTTTATGGGCTGGCGGCATCATCGGGCCGTACTTTATCGAAAATGAGGTCGGCCAAGCAGTTACCGTGAATGGTGTTTGCTATCGCGAGATGATAACGGACTTCTTATGGCCAGAAATTGAGGATATCGACCTGGACGATATGTGGCTACGACAGGATGGTGCTACTTGCCACACAGCCATCGAAACCCGATTACTATAGACCCGATTTCAGCAAATCGGGTCTGTAGGAAATGTGAAAAAACCTGTGCATGCTCGCCCAGTTCGTTCTGCGGAAAACATTGCTGTTGTTCGCGATAGTGTAGCAGAATAGCCGTCAGTCAACCTCGACTCGTCGTCGTGCCCCACAATTGAACATCTCACGAACATCACTGATGCGAATTTTAAATAAAGATTAGAATTTACACGCTTACAAGGTTCAATTGACTCGAGCTGAAGCCTACTGACCATTTCAAGCGTCGTCAATACACCAAATGGTTGGTTGAACAGACAGAAGTGAATGGTGACTTTACAAAGAAAATCATCTTCAGCGACGAGGCACACTTTCACCTCAGTGGATTCGTTAACAAGCAGAATTGCCGCATTTGGGCAAATGAGAATGCACGAGTGATAGTTGAAAAGCCGATGCATGCACAAAGAGTGACTGTTTGGTGCGGTTTATGGGCTGGCAGCATCATAGGGCCGTATTTCTTCGGAAAAGAGGTCGGCCATGCAGTTACCGCGAATGGTGTTTGCTATCGCGAGATGATAACGGACTTCTTGTGGCCAGAAATTGAGGATATGGATCTGGACGATATGTGGTTCCAACAGGAAGGTGCTACTTGCCACACAGACAATGAAACCCGATTACTACAGACCCGAATTCAGCAAATCGTGTCTGTAGGATATGTGAAAACACCTATGCATGCTCGCCCAGTTCGTTCTGCGGAAAACATTGCTGTTGTTAGCGATAGTGTAGCAGAATAGCCGTCAACCTCGACTCGTCGTCGTGCCCAACAATTGAACATCTCACAAACATCACTGATGCGAATATTGAATAAAGATTAGAATTTACACGCTTACAAGGTTCAATTGACTCAAGAGCTGAAGCCTGCTGACCATTTCAAGCGTCGTCAATACGCCGAATGGTTGGTTGAACAAACAGAAGCGAATGGTGACTTTACAAAGAAAATCATCTTCAAGGACGAGGCACCTCAGTGGATTCATTAACAAGCAGAATTGACGCATTTGAGCAAATGAGAATCCACGAGTGATTGTTGAAAAGCCGATGCATGCACAAAGAGTGACTGTTTGGTGCGGTTTATGGGCTGGCAGCATTATCGCTCCGTACTTCTTCGAAAATGAGGTCGGCCAAGCAGTTACCGTAAATGGTGTTTGCTATCGCGAGATGATAACTTACATTTTGTGGCCAGAAATTGTGGATATGGACATGGACGATATGCGGTTCCAACAGAATGATGCTACTTGCCACACAGCCAACGAAAGCCGATTACAACAGACCCGATTTCAGCAAATCGGGTCTGTAGGAAATGTGAAACACCTGTGCATGCTCGCCAAGTTCGTTCTACGAAAAACATTGCTATTGTTCGCGATAGTGTAGCAGAATACCCGTTAATCAACCTCGACCCGTGGTCGTGCCCAACAATTGAACATCTTACGAACATCACTGATGCGAATATTGAATAAAGATTAGAATTTACACGCTTACAAGGTTCAATTGACTCAAGAGCTGAAGCCTGCTGACCATTTCAAGCGTCGTCAATACGCCGAATGCTTAGTTGAACAGACAGAAGCGAATGGTTGACTTTACAAAGAAAATCATCTTAAGGGACGAGGCACCTCATTGGATTCGTTAGAAAGCAGAATTGACGCAGTTGAGCAAATGAGAATCCACGAGTGATAGTTGAAAAGCGGATGCATCCACAAACAGTGACTGTTTGGTGCGGTTTATGGGCTGGCGGCATCATCGGGCCGTACTTCTTCGGAAATGAGGTCGGCCAAGCAGTTACCGTGAATGGTGTTTGCTATCGCGAGATGATAACGGACTTCTTGTCGCCAGAAATTGAGGATATGGACCTGGACGATATGTTGTTCCAACAGGATGGTGCTACTTGCCACACAGCCAACGAAACCCGATTATTACAGACCCGATTTCAGCAAATCGGGTCTGTAGGAAATGTGAAAACACCTGTGCATGCTCGCCAAGTTCGTTCTGCGGAAAACATTGCTGTTGTTCGCGATAGTGTAGCAGAATAGTCGTCAACTTCGACTCGTCGTCGAGCCCAACAATTGAACATCTCACGAACATCACTGATGCGAATATTGAATCATCATCATTAGGTCATCAGTCCTAAGACTGGTTGGACGCTAACCTCCAGCTTCTCCTATCTTGTGTTAACCTACGCATTTCGCTAATTGTGCTACAACCTACATCCCTTACTATTTGCGAGCAGTAGTCTAATCTAGGCCTACCTCTGCCTTTCTTCACTCCTATTTCTGCCTCCAAAATATCGCGGACTGAATATTGAATAAAGATTAGAATTTACACGCTTACAAGGTTGAATTGACTCAAAAGCTGAAGCTTACTGACCATTTCAAGCGTCCACAACACGCCGAATGGTTGGTTGAACAGACAGAAGTGAATGGTGACTTTACAAAGAAAATCATCTTCAGCGACGAGGCACACCTTCACCTCGGTGGATTCGTTATCAAGCAGATTTGCCGCATTTGAGCAAATGAGAATCCACGCGTGATAGTTGAAATGCGGATGCATCCACAAACAGTGACTGTTTGGTGCGGTTTATGGGCTGGTGGCATCATCGGGCCGTACTTCTTCGAAAATGAGGTCGGCCAAGCAGTTACCGTGAATGGTGTTTCCTATCGCGAGATGATAACGGTCTTCTTGTGGCCAGAAATTGAGGATATCGACCTGGACGATATGTGGTTCCAACAGGATGGTGCTACTTGCCACACAGCCAACGAAACCCGATTACTACAGACCCGATTTCAGCAAATCGGGTATGTAGGAAATGTAAAAACACCTGTGCATGCTCGCCCAGTTCGTACTGCGGAAAACATTGCTGTTGTTCGCGATAGTGTAGCAGAATAGCCGTCAGTCAACCTCGACTCGTCGTCGTGCCCAACAATTGAACCTCTCACGAACATCACTGATGCGAATATTGAATAAAGATTAGAATTTACACGCTTACAAGGTTCAATTGTCTCAAAAGCTGAAGCCTACTGACCATTTCAAGCGTCCACAACACGCCGAAAGGTTGGTTGAACAGACAGAAGTGAATGGTGACTTTACAAAGAAAATCATCTTCAGCGACGAGGCACACTTTCACCTCAGTGGATTCGTTAACAAGCAGAATTGCCGCATTTGGGCAAATGATAATCCAATAGTGAATGTTGAAAAGCCGATGCAACCACAAGGAGTGACTGTTTGGTGCGGTTTATGGGCTGGCGGCATCATCGGGCCGTACTTCTTCGAAAATGAATTCGGCCAAGCAGTTTCCGTGAATGGTGTTTGCTATCGCGAGATGATAACGGACTTCTTGTGGCCAGAAATTGAGGATATCGACCTGGACGATATGTGGTTCCAACAGGATGGTGCTACTTGCCACACAGCCAACGAAACCCGATTACTACAGACCCGATTTCAGCAAATCGGGTATGTAGGAAATGTAAAAACACCTGTGCATGCTCGCCCAGTTCGTACTGCGGAAAACATTGCTGTTGTTCGCGATAGTGTAGCAGAATAGCCGTCAGTCAACCTCGACTCGTCGTCGTGCCCAACAATTGAACATCTCACGAACATCACTGATGCGAATACTGAATAAAGATTAGAATTTACACGCTTACAAGGTTCAATTGACTCAAGAGCTGAAGCCTGCTGACCATTTCAAGCGTCGTCAATACGCTGAATGGTTGGTTGAACAGACAGAAGCGAGTGGTGACTTTACAAAGAAAATCATCTTCAGGGACGAGGCACCTCAGTGCATTCGTTAACAAGCAGAATTGACGCGTTTGAGCAAATGAGAATCCACGAGTGATAGTTGAAAAGCGGATGCATCCACAAAGAGTGACTGTTTGGTGCAGTTTATGGGCTGGCGATTTCATAGGGCCGTACTTCTTCGGAAATGAGGTCGGCCAAGCAGTTACCGTGAATGGTGTTTGCTATCGCGAGATGATAACGGACTTCTTGTGGCCAGAAATTGAGGATATGGACATGGACGATATGCGGTTCCAACAGGATGGTGCTACTTGCCACACAGCCAAAGAAAGCCGATTACTACAGACCCGATTTCAGCAAATCGGGTCTGTAGGAAATGTAAAACACCTGTGCATGCTCGCCAAGTTCGTTCTGCGAAAAACATTGCTGTTGTTCGCGATAGTGTAGCAGAATAGCCGTTAGTCAACCTCGACCCGTTGTCGTGCCCAAAAATTGAACATCTCACGAACATCACTGATGCGAATATTGAATAAAGATTATAATTTACACGCTTACAAGGTTCAATTGATTCAAAAGCTGAAGCCTACTCACCATTTCAAGCGTCCACAACACGCCGAATGGTTGTTTGAACAGACAGAAGTGAATGGTGACTTTAAAAAGAAAATCATACTCAGCGACGAGGCACACTTTCACCTCAGTGGATTTGTTAACAAGCAGATTTGAAGCATTTGAGCAAATGAGAATCCACGAGTGATAGTTGAAAAGCGGATGTATCCACAAAGAGTGACTGTTTGGTGCGGTATATGGGCTGGCGGCATCATCGGGCCGTACTTCTTCGAAAATGAGGTCGGCCAAGCAGTTACCGTGAATGGTGTTTGCTATCGCGAGATGATAACGGACTTCTTGTGGCCAGAAATTGAGGATATGGACCCGGACGATATGCGGTTCCAACAGGATGGTGCTACTTGCCTTGCCACACAGCCAACGAAAGCCGATTACTACAGACCCGATTTCAGCAAATCGGGTCTGTAGGAAATGTGAAACACCTGTGCATGCTCGCCAAGTTCGTTCTACGAAAAACATTCCTATTGTTCGCGATAGTGTAGCAGAATAGCCGTTAGTCAACCTCGACTCGTGGTCGTGCCCAACAATTGAACATCTTACGAACATCACTGATGCGAATATTGAATAAAGAGTAGAATTTACACGCTTACAAGGTTCAATTGTCTCAAAAGCTGAAGCCTACTGACCATTTCAAGCGTCGTCAATACGCCGAATGGTTGGTTGAACAGACAGAAGTGAATGGTGACTTTACAAAGAAAATCAGCTTCAGCGACGAGGCACACCTTCACCTCGGTGGATTTGTTAACAAGCAGATTTGCCGCATTTGAGCAAATGAGAATCCACGAGTGATAGTTGTAAAGCGGATGTATCCACAAAGAGTGACTGTTTGGTGCGGTTTATGGCCTGGCGGCATCATCGGGACATACTTCTTCGGAAATGAGGTCGGCCTAGCAGTTACCGTGAATGGTGTTTGCTATCGCGAGATGATAACGGACTTCTTGTGGCCAGAAATTGAGGATATGGACCCGGACGATATGCGGTTCCAACAGGATGGTGCTACTTGCCTTGCCACACAGCCAACGAAAGCCGATTACTACAGACCCGATTTCAGCAAATCGGGTCTGTAGGAAATGTGAAAACAACTGTGCATGCTCGCCCAGTTCGTTCTGCGGAAAACATTGCTGTTGTTCGCGATAGTGTAGCAGAATAGCCGTCAACCTCGACTCGTCGTCGTGCCCAACAATTGAACATCTCACGAACATCACTGATCCGAATATTGAAGAAAGATTAGAATTTACACGCTTACAAGGTTCAATTGACTCAAGAGCTGAAGCCTACTGACCATTTCAAGCGTCGTCAATACGCTGAATGGTTGGTTGAACAGACAGAAGTGAATGGTGACTTTACAAAGAAAATCATCTTCAGCGACGAGGCACACTTTCACCTCAGTGGATTCGTTAACAAGCAGAATTGCCGCATTTGAGCAAATGAGAATCCCCGAGTGATTGTTGAAAAGTTGATACATGCATAAAGATTGACGGTTTGGTGCGGTTTATGGGCTGGCAGCATCATCGGGCCGTACTTCTACGAAAATGAGGTCGGCCAAGCAGTTACCGTGATTGGTGTATACTATTGCGAGATGATAACGGACTTCTTGTGGCCAGAAAGTGAGGATATGGACCTGGACGATATGGGGTTCCAACAGGATGGTGCTACTTGCCACACAGACAACGAAGCCTGATTACTACAGACCCGATTTCAGCAAATCGGGTCTGTAGGAAATGTGAAAACACCTGTGCATGCTCGCCCAGTTCGTTCTGCGGAAAATATTGCTGTTGTTCGCGATAGTGTAGCATCATAGCCGTCAACCTCGATTCGTCGTCGTGCCCATCAATTGAACATCTCACAAACATCACTGATGCGAATTTTGAATGAAGATTAGAATTTCCACGCTTACAAGGTTTAATTGACTAAAGACCTGAAGCCTACTGACCATTTCAAGCGTCGTCAATACGCCGAATGGTTGGTTGAACGGACAGAAGTGAATGGTGACTTTACAAAGAAAATCATCTTCAGCGACGAGGCACATTTTCACCTCAGTGGATTCGCTAACAAGCAGAATTGCTGCATTTGGGCAAATGAGAATCCACGAGTCATTGTTGAAAAGCCGATGTATCCACTAAGAATGACTGTTTGGTGCGGTTTATCACCTGGCGGCATCATCGGGCCGGGCCGTACTTCTTCGAAAATGAGGTCGGCCATGCAGTTACCGTGAATGGTGTTTGCTATCGCGAAATGATAACGGACTTCTTGTGGCCAGAAAGTGAGGATATGGACCTGGACGATATGGGGTTCCAACAGGATGGTGCTACTTGCTACACAGCCAAAGAAACCCGATTACTACAGACCCGACTTCAGCAAATCGGGTATGTAGGAAATGTGAAAACACCTGTGCATGCTCGACCAGTTCGTTCTGCGGAAAACATTGTTGCTGTTCGCGATAGTGTAGCAGAATAGCCGTCAACCTCGACTCGTCGTCGTGCCCAACAGTTGAACATCTCACGAACATCACTGATGCGAATTTTGAATAAAGATTAGAATTTACACACTTACAATGTTCAATTGACTCAAGAGCTGAAGCCTACTACTGACCATTTCAAGCGTCGTCAATACGCCGAATGGTTGGTTGAACAGACAGAAGTGAATGGTGACTTTACAAAGAAAATCATCTTCAGCGACGAGGCAAGTCACCTCAGTGGATTCGTTAACAAGCAGAATTGCCGCCGCATTTGGGCAAATGAGAATCCCCGAGTGAATGTTGAAAAGCCGATGCATCCACAAGGAGTGACTGTTTGGTGCGGTTTATGGCCTGGCGGCATCATCGGGCCGTACTTCTTCGAAAATGAGGTCGGCCAAGCAGTTACCGTGAATAGTGTTTGCTATCGCGAGATGATAACGGACTTCTTGTGTCCAGAAATTGAGGATATGGACCTGGACGTAATGCGGTTCCAACAGGATGGTGCTACTTGCCACACAGCCAACGAAACCCGATTACTACAGACCCGATTTCAGCAAATCGGGTCTGTAGGAAATGTGAAAACATCTGTGCATGCTCGCCCAGTTCAATCTGAGGAAAACGTTGCTGTTGTTCGCGATAATGTAGCCGCCAGTCAACCTCGACTCGTCGTCGTGCCCAACAATTAAACATCTCACGAACATCACTGATGCGAATTTTGAAAAAAGATTAGAATTTACACGCTTACAAGGTTTAATTGACTCGAGCTGAAGCCTACTGACCATTTCAAGCGTCGTCAATACACCAAATGGTTGGTTGAACAGACAGAAGTGAATGGTGACATTACAAAGAAAATCATCTTCAGCGACGAGGCACACCTTCTTCTCTGTGGATTCGTTAACAAGCAGATTTGCCGCATTTGAGCAAATGAGAATCCACGAGTGATAATTGAAAAGCGGATGCATCCACAAAGAGTGACTGTTTGGTGCGGTTTATGAGCTGGCGGCATCATCGGGCCGTACTTTATCGAAAATGAGGTCGGCCAAGCAGTTACCGTGAATGGTGTTTGCTATCGCGAGATGATAACGGACTTCTTATGGCCAGAAATTGAGGATATCGACCTGGACGATATGTGGCTCCAACAGGATGGTGCTACTTGCCACACAGCCATCGAAACCCGATTACTATAGACCCGATTTCAGCAAATCGGGTATGTAGGAAATGTAAAAACACCTGTGCATGCTCGCCCAGTTCGTTCTGCGGAAAACATTGTTGCTGTTCGCGATAGTGTAGCAGAATAGCCGTCAACCTCGACTCGTCGTCGTGCCCAACAGTTGAACATCTCACGAACATCACTGATGCGAATTTTGAATAAAGATTAGAATTTACACACTTACAATGTTCAATTGACTCAAGAGCTGAAGCCTGCTGACCATTTCAAGCGTCCACAACACGCCGAAAGGTTGGTTGAACAGACAGAAGTGAATGGTGACTTTACAAAGAAAATCATCTTCAGCGACGAGGCACACCTTCTCTGTGGATTCGTTAACAAGCAGATTTGCCGCATTTGGGCAAATGAGAATGCACTAGTGATAGTTGAAAAACCAATGCATCCACAGAGAGTGACTGTATGGTGCGGTTTATGAGCTGGCGGCATCATAGGGCCGTACTTCTTCGAAAATGAGGTCGGCCAAGCAGTTACCGTAAATGGTGTTTGCTATCGCGAGATGATAACGGTCTTCTTGTGGCCAGAAATTTAGGATATGGACCTGGACGATATTTTATTCCAACAGGATGGTGCTACTTGCTACACAGCCAAAGAAACCCGACTACTACAGACCCGACTTCAGCAAATCGGGTATGTAGGAAATGTAAAAACACCTGTGCATGCTCGCCCAGTTCGTACTGCGGAAAACATTGCTGTTGTTCGCGATAGTGTAGCAGAATAGCCGTTAGTCAACCTCGACCCGTTGTCGTGCCCAACAATTGAACATCTCACGAACATCACTGATGCGAATATTGAATAAAGATAATAATTTACACGCTTACAAGGTTCAATTGACTCAAAAGCTGAAGCCTACTGACCATTTCAAGCGTCCACAACACTCCGAATGGTTGTTTGAACAGACAGAAGTGAATGGTGACTTTAAAAAGAAATTCATCCTCATCGACGAGGCACACTTTCTCC
Source organism: Rosalia funebris (assembly GCA_037954035.1). Taxonomy (NCBI): domain Eukaryota; kingdom Metazoa; phylum Arthropoda; class Insecta; order Coleoptera; family Cerambycidae; genus Rosalia; species Rosalia funebris. The sequence goes on along the minus strand of JAZFAV010000036.1, from coordinate 18,062,006 downwards.
TCAGTGGATTCGCTAACAAGCAGAATTGCCGCATTTGGGCAAATGAGAATCCACGAGTCTTTGTTGAAAAGCCGATGTATCCACAATGAGTGACTGTTTGGTGCTTTTTATGGACTGGCGGTATCATCGGGCCGTACTTCTTCGAAAATGAGGTCGGCCAAGCAGTTACCGTGAATGGTGTTTGCTATCGCGAGATGATAACGGTCTTCTTGTGGCCAGAAATTTAGGATATGGACCTGGACGATATTTTATTCCAACAGGATGGTGCTACTTGCTACACAGCCAAAGAAACCCGACTACTACAGACCCGATTTCAGCAAATCGGGTCTGTAGGAAATGTGAAAACACCTGTGCATGCTCGCCTAGTTCAATCTGAGGAAAACATTGCTGTTGTTCGCGATAATGTAGCAGTCAGTCAACCTCGACTCGTCGTCGTGCCCAACAATTGAACATCTCACGAACATCACTGATGTGAATATTGAATAAAGATTAGAATTTACACGCTTACAAGGTTCAATTGACTCAAGAGCTGAAGCCTACTGACTATTTCAAGCGTCGTCAATACGCCGAATGGTTGGTTGAACAGACAGAAGTGAATGGTGACTTTAAAAAGAAAATCATCCTCAGCGACGAGGCACAGTTTCACCTCAGTGGATTCGTTAACAAGCAGAATTGCCGCATTTGGCAAATGAGAATCCACGAGTGATTGTTAAAAAGCCAATGCATCCACAAAGAGTGACTGGTTGGTGCGGTATATGGGCTGGCGGCATCATCGGGCCATACTTCTTCGAAAATGAGGTCGGCCAAGCAGTTACCGTGAATGGTGTTTGCTATCGCGAGATGATAACGGACTTCTTGTGGCCAGAAATTGAGGATATGGACCCGGACGATATGCGGTTCCAACAGGATGGTGCTACTTGCCACAGAGCCAACGAAAGCCGATTACTACAGACCCGATTTCAGCAAATCGGGTCTGTAGGAAATGTGAAAACACTTGTGCATGCTCGCCCAGTTCGTTCTGCGGAAAACATTGCTGTTGTTCGCGATAGTGTAGCAGAATAGTCGTCAACCTCGACTCGTCGTCGAGACCAACAATTGAACATCTCACGAACATCACTGATGCGAATATTGAATAAAGAGTAGAATTTACACGCTTACAAGGTTCAATTGTTTCAAAAGCTGAAGCCTACTGACCATTTCAAGCGTCGTCAATACGCCGAATGGTTGGTTGAACAGACAGAAGTGAATAGTGACTTTACAAAGAAAATCATCTTCAGCGACCAGGCACACCTTCACCTCGGTGGATTCGTTAACAAGCAGATTTGCCGCATTTGAGCAAATGAGAATCCACGAGTCATCGTTGAAAAGCCGATGTATCCACAAAGAGTGACTGTTTGGTGCGGTCTATGGGCTGACGGTATCATCGGGCCGTACTTCTTCGAAAATGAGGTCGGCCAAGCAGTTACCGTGAATGGTGTTTGCTATCGCGAGATGATAACGGACTTCTTGTGGCCAGAAATTGAGGATATCGATCTGGACGATATGTTGTTCCAACAGGATGGTGCTACTTGCCACACAGCCAACGAAACCCGATTATTACAGACCCGATTTCAGCAAATCGGGTCTGTAGGAAATGTGAAAACACCTGTGCATGCTCGCCCAGTTCGTTCTGCGGAAAACATTGCTATTGTTCGCGATAGTGTAGCAGACTAGCCGTCAACCTCGACTCGTCGTCGTGCCCAACAATTGAACATCTCACGAACATCACTGATGCGAATATTGAATAAAGATTAGAATTTACACGCTTACAAGGTTCAATTGACTCAAGAGCTGAAGCCTGCTGACCATTTCAAGCGTCGTCAATACGCCGAATGCTTAGTTGAACAGACAGAAGCGAATGGTGACTTTACAAAGAAAATCATCTTAAGGGACGAGGCACCTCATTGGATTCGTTAGAAAGCAGAATTGACGCATTTGAGCAAATGAGAATCCACGAGTGATTGTTGAAAAGTTGATGCATGAATAAAGATTGACGGTTTGGTGCGGTTTATGGGCTGGCAGCATCATCGGGCCGTACTTCTTCGAAAATGAGGTCGGCCAAGCAGTTACCGTGAATGGTGTTTGCTATCGCGAGATGATGACGGACTTCTTGTGGCCAGAAATTGAGGATATCGACCTGGACGATATGTGGTTCCAACAGGATGGTGCTACTTGCCACACAGCCAACGAAACCCGATTATTACAGACCCGATTTCAGCAAATCGGGTCTGTAGGAAATGTGAAAACACCTGTGCATGCTCGCCCAGTTCGTTCTGCGGAAAACATTGCTATTGTTCGCGATAGTGTAGCAGACTAGCCGTCAACCTCGACTCGTCGTCGTGCCCAACAATTGAACATCTCACGAACATCACTGATGCGAATATTGAATAAAGATTAGAATTTACACGCTTACAAGGTTCAATTGACTCAAGAGCTGAAGCCTGCTGACCATTTCAAGCGTCCACAACACGCCGAAAGGTTGGTTGAACAGACAGAAGTGAATGGTGACTTTACAAAGAAAATCATCTTCAGCGACGAGGCACACCTTCTTCTCTGTGGATTCGTTAACAAGCAGATTTGCCGCATTTGGGCAAATGAGAATCCCCGAGTGAATGTTGAAAAGCCGATGTATCCACAAAGAGTGACTGTTTGGTGCGGTATATGGGCTGGCGGCATCATCGGGCCGTACTTCTTCGAAAATGAGGTCGGCCAAGCAGTTACCGTAAATGGTGTTTGCTATCGCGAGATGATAACGGACTTCTTGTGGCCAGAAATTGAGGATATGGACCTGGACGATATGAGGTTCCAACAGGATGGTGCTACTTGCCACACAGCCAACGAAAGCCGATTACTACAGACCCGATTTCAGCAAATCGGGTCTGTAGGAAATGTGAAAACATCTGTGCATGCTCGCCCAGTTCAATGTGAGGAAAACGTTGCTGTTGTTCGCGATATTGTAGCCGTCAGTCAACCTCGACTGGTCGTCGTGCCCAACAATTAAACATCTCACGAACATCACAGATGCGAATATTGAATAAAGATTAGAATTTACACGCTTACAAGGTTCAATTGACTCAAGAGCTGAAGCCTACTGACCATTTCAAGCGTCGTCAATACGCCGAATGGTTGGTTGAACAGACAGGAATGGTGACTTTACAAAGAAAATCATCTTCAGCGACGAGGCACACTTTCACCTCAGTGGAATCGTTAACAAACAGAATTGCCGCATTTGGGCAAATGAGATTGCACGAGTGATAGTTGAAGAACCAATGCATCCACAGAGAGTGACTGTATGGTGCGGTTTATGAGCTGGCGGCATCATAGGGCCGTACTTTATCGAAAATGAGGTCGGCCAAGCAGTTACCGTGAATGGTGTTTGCTATCGCGAGATGATAACGGACTTCTTATGGCCAGAAATTGAGGATATCGACCTGGACGATATGTGGCTACGACAGGATGGTGCTACTTGCCACACAGCCATCGAAACCCGATTACTATAGACCCGATTTCAGCAAATCGGGTCTGTAGGAAATGTGAAAAAACCTGTGCATGCTCGCCCAGTTCGTTCTGCGGAAAACATTGCTGTTGTTCGCGATAGTGTAGCAGAATAGCCGTCAGTCAACCTCGACTCGTCGTCGTGCCCCACAATTGAACATCTCACGAACATCACTGATGCGAATTTTAAATAAAGATTAGAATTTACACGCTTACAAGGTTCAATTGACTCGAGCTGAAGCCTACTGACCATTTCAAGCGTCGTCAATACACCAAATGGTTGGTTGAACAGACAGAAGTGAATGGTGACTTTACAAAGAAAATCATCTTCAGCGACGAGGCACACTTTCACCTCAGTGGATTCGTTAACAAGCAGAATTGCCGCATTTGGGCAAATGAGAATGCACGAGTGATAGTTGAAAAGCCAAGGCATCCACAGAGAGTGACTGTTTGGTGCGGTTTATGGGCTGGCGGCATCATAGGGCCGTACTTCTTCGGAAAAGAGGTCGGCCATGCAGTTACCGCGAATGGTGTTTGCTATCGCGAGATGATAACGGACTTCTTGTGGCCAGAAATTGAGGATATGGATCTGGACGATATGTGGTTCCAACAGGAAGGTGCTACTTGCCACACAGACAATGAAACCCGATTACTACAGACCCGAATTCAGCAAATCGTGTCTGTAGGATATGTGAAAACACCTATGCATGCTCGCCCAGTTCGTTCTGCGGAAAACATTGCTGTTGTTAGCGATAGTGTAGCAGAATAGCCGTCAACCTCGACTCGTCGTCGTGCCCAACAATTGAACATCTCACAAACATCACTGATGCGAATATTGAATAAAGATTAGAATTTACACGCTTACAAGGTTCAATTGACTCAAGAGCTGAAGCCTGCTGACCATTTCAAGCGTCGTCAATACGCCGAATGGTTGGTTGAACAAACAGAAGCGAATGGTGACTTTACAAAGAAAATCATCTTCAAGGACGAGGCACCTCAGTGGATTCATTAACAAGCAGAATTGACGCATTTGAGCAAATGAGAATCCACGAGTGATTGTTGAAAAGCCGATGCATGCACAAAGAGTGACTGTTTGGTGCGGTTTATGGGCTGGCAGCATTATCGCTCCGTACTTCTTCGAAAATGAGGTCGGCCAAGCAGTTACCGTAAATGGTGTTTGCTATCGCGAGATGATAACTTACATCTTGTGGCCAGAAATTGAGGATATGGACATGGACGATATGCGGTTCCAACAGAATGGTGCTACTTGCCACACAGCCAACGAAAGCCGATTACTACAGACCCGATTTCAGCAAATCGGGTCTGTAGGAAATGTGAAACACCTGTGCATGCTCGCCAAGTTCGTTCTACGAAAAACATTGCTATTGTTCGCGATAGTGTAGCAGAATAGCCGTTAGTCAACCTCGACCCGTGGTCGTGCCCAACAATTGAACATCTCACGAACATCAGTGATGCGAATATTGAATAAAGATTAGAATTTACACGCTTACAAGGTTCAATTGACTCAATAGCTGAAGCCTACTGACCATTTCAGGCGTCCACAACACGCCGAAAGGTTGGTTGAACAGACAGAAGTGAATGGTGACTTTACAAAGAAAATCGTCTTCAGCGACGAGGCACACTTTCACCTCAGTGGATTCGTTAACAAGCAGAATTGCCGCATTTGGGCAAATGAGAATCCCCGAGTGAATGTTGAAAAGACGATGCATCCACAAGGAGTGACTGTTTGGTGCGGTTTATGGGCTGGCGGCATCATCGGGCCGTACTTCTTCGAAAATGAGGTCGGCCAAGCAGTTACCGTGAATGGTGTTTGCTATCGCGAGATGATAACGGACTTCTTGTGGCCAGAAACTGAGGATATGGACCTGGACGATATGCGGTTCCAACAGGATGGTGCTACTTGCCACACAGCCAACGAAAGCCGATTACTACAGACCCGATTTCAGCAAATCGGGTCTGTAGGAAATGTGAAAACACCTGTGCATGCTCGCCCAGTTCGTTCTGCGGAAAACATTGCTGTTGTTCGCGATAGTGTAGCAGAATAGCCGTCAACCTCGACTCGTCGTAGTGCCCAACAATTGAACATCTCACGAACATCACTGATGCGAATTTTGATTAAGGATTAGAATTTACACGTTTACAAGGTTCAATTGACTCAAGAGCTGAAGCCTACTGTCCATTTCAAGCGTCGTCAATACACCGAATGGTTGGTTGAACAGACAGAAGTGAATGGTGACTTTAAAAAGAAATTCATCCTCAGCGACGAGGCACACTTTCACCTCAGTGGATTCGTTAACAAGCAGAATTGCCCCATTTGGGCAAATGAGAATCCACGAGTCTTCGTTTTAAAGCCAATGTATCCACAAAGAGTTACTGTTTGGTGCGGTTTATGGGCTGGCGGTATCATCGGGCCGTACTTCTTCGAAAATGAGGTCGGCCAAGCAGTTACCGTGAATGGTGTTTGCTATCGCGAGATGATAACGGACTTCTTGTGGCCAGAAATTGAGGATATGGACCTGGACGATATGCGGTTCCAACAGCATGGTGCTACTTGTCACACAGCCAACTAAAGCCGATTACTACAGACCCGATTTCAGCAAATCGGGTCTGTAGGAAATGTGAAAACACCTGTGCATGCACGCCCAGTTCGTTCTGCGGAAAACATTGCTGTTGTTCGCGATAGTGTAGCAGAATAGCCGTTAGTCAACCTCGACCCGTTGTCGTGCCCAACAATTGAACATCTCACGAACATCACTGATGCGAATATTGAATAAAGATTATAATTTACACGCTTACAAGGTTCAATTGACTCAAAAGCTGAAGCCTACTGACCATTTCAAGCGTCCACAACACGCCGAATGGTTGTTTGAACAGACAGAAGTGAATGGTGAGTTTAAAAAGAAATTCATCCTCAGCGACGAGGCACACTTTCACCTCAGTGGATTCGTTAACAAGCAGAATTGCCGCATTTGGGCAAATGAGATTGCACGAGTGATAGTTGAAAAACCAATGCATCCACAGAGAGTGACTGTATGGTGCGGTTTATGAGCTGGCGGCATCATAGGGCCGTACTTCTTCGAAAATGAGGTCGGCCAAGCAGTTACCGCGAATGGTGTTTGCTATCGCGAGATGATAACGGACTTCTTGTGGCCAGAAATTGAGGATATGGATCTAGACGATATGTGGTTCCAACAGGAAGGTGCTACTTGCCACACAGACAATGAAACCCGATTACTACAGACCCGATTTCAGCAAATCGTGTCTGTAGGATATGTGAAAACACCTATGCATGCTCGCCCAGTTCGTTCTGCGGAAAACATTGCTGTTGTTCGCGATAGTGTAGCAGAATAGCCGTCAACCTCGACTCGTCGTCGTGCCCAACAATTGAACATCTTACGAACATCACTGATGCGAATATTGAATAAGAGTAGAATTTACACGCTTACAAGGTTCAATTGTCTCAAAAGCTGAATTGACCATTTCAAGCGTCGTCAATACGCCGAATGGTTGGTTGAACAGACAGAAGTGAATGGTGACTTAACAAAGAAAATCATCTTCAGCGACGAGGCACACCTTCACCTCGGTGGATTTGTTAACAAGCAGATTTGCCGCATTTGAGCAAATGAGAATCCACGAGTGATAGTTGAAAAGCGGATGTATCCACAAAGAGTGACTGTTTGGTGCGGTTTATTGCCTGGCGGCATCATCGGGCCGTACTTCATCGAAAATGAGGTCGGCCAAGCAGTTACCGTGAATGGTGTATACTATTGCGAGATGATAGCGGACTTCTTGTGGCCAGACGTTGAGGATAGGGACCTGGACAATATGTGGTTCCAACAGGATGGTGCTACTTGCCACACAGACAACGAAACCCGATTACTAAAGACCCGATTTCAGCAAATCGGGTCTGTAGGAAATGTGAAAACTCCTGTGCATGCTCGCCCAGTTCGTTCTGCGGAAAACATTGCTGTTGTTCGCGATAGTGTAGCAGAATAGCCGTCAACCTCGACTCGTCGTCGTGCCCAACAATTGAACATCTCACGAACATCACTGATCCGAATATTGAATAAAGATTAGAATTTACACGCTTACAAGGTTCAATTGACTCAAGAGCTGAAGCCTACTGACCATTTCAAGCGTCGTCAATACGCCGAATGGTTTGTTGAACAGACAGAAGTGAATGGTGCCTTTACAAAGAAAATCGTCTTCAGCGACGAGGCACACTTTCACCTCAGTGGATTCGTTAACAAGCAGAATTGCCGCATTTGGGCAAATGAGAATCCCCGAGTGAATGTTGAAAAGCCGATGTATCCACAAAAGGTGACTGTTTGGTGCGGTATATGGGCTGGCGGCATCATCGGGCCGTACTTCTTCGAAAATGAGGTCGGCCAAGCAGTTTCCGTGAATGGTGTTTGCTATCGCGAGATGATAACGGACTTCTTGTGGCCAGAAATTGAGGATATGGACCTGGACGATATGCGGTTCCAACAGGATGGTGCTACTTGCCACACAGCCAACGAAAGCCGATCACTACAGACCCGATTTCAGCAAATAGGGTCTGTAGGAAATGTGAAAACACCTGTGCATGCTCGCCCAGTTCGTTCTGTGGAAAACATTGCTGTTGTTCGCGATAGTGTAGCAGAATAGCCGTCAGTCAACCTCGACTCGTCGTCGTGCCCAACAATTGAACATCTCACGAACATCACTGATGCGAATATTGAATAAAGATTAGAATTTACACGCTTACAAGGTTCAATTGACTCAAAAGCTGAAGCCTACTGACCATTTCAAGCGTCCACAACACGCCGAATGGTTGGTTGAACAGACAGAAGTGAATGGTGACTTTACAAAGAAAATCATCTTCAGCGACGAGGCACACCTTCTTCTCGGTGGATTCGTTAACAAGCAGATTTGCCGCATTTGAGCAAATGAGAATCCACGAGTGATAGTTGAAAAGCGGATGCATCCACAAAGAGTGACTGTTTGGTGCAGTTTATGGGCTGGCGATTTCATAGGGCCGTACTTCTTCGGAAATGAGGTCGGCCAAGCAGTTACCGTGAATGGTGTTTGCTATCGCGAGATGATAACGGACTTCTTGTGGCCAGAAATTGAGGATATGGACCTGGACTATATGTGGTTCCAACAAGATGGTGCTACTTGCCACACAGACAACGAAAGCCGATTACCACAGACCCGATTTCAGCAAATCGGGTCTGTAGGAAATGTGACAACACCTGTGCATGCTCGCCCAGTTCGTTCTGCGGAAAACATTGCTGTTGTTCGCGATAGTGTAGCAGAATAGCCGTCAACCTCGACTCGTTGTAGTGCCCAACAATTGAACATCTCACGAACATCACTGATGCGAATATTGAATAAAGATTAGAATTTACACCCTTACAAGATTCAATTGACTCAAGAGCTGAAGCGTACTGACCATTTCAAGCGTCGTCAATACGCCGAATGGTTGGTTGAACAGACAGAAGTGAATGGTGCCTTTACAAAGAAAATCGTCTTCAGCGACGAGGCACACTTTAACCTCAGTGGATTCGTTAACAAGCAGAATTGCCGCATTTGGGCAAATGAGAATCCCCGAGTGAATGTTGAAAAGCCGATGCATCCACAAGGAGTGACTGTTTGGTGCGGTTTATGGGCTGGCGGCATCATCGGGCCGTACTTCATCGAAAATGAGGTCGGCCAAGCAGTTACCGTGAATGGTGTTTGCTATCGCGAGATGATAACGGACTTCTTGTGGCCAGAAATTGAGGATATCGATCTGGACGATATGTTGTTCCAACAGGATGGTGCTACTTGCCACACAGCCAACGAAACCCGATTATTACAGACCCGATTTCAGCAAATCGGGTCTGTAGGAAATGTGAAAACACCTGTGCATGCTCGCCCAGTTCGTTCTGCGGAAAACATTGCTATTGTTCGCGATAGTGTAGCATACTAGACGTCAACCTCGACTCGTCGTCGTGCCCAACAATTGAACATCTCACGAACATCACTGATGCGAATATTGAATAAAGATTAGAATTTACACGCTTACAAGGTTCAACTGACTCAAGAGCTGAAGCCTACTGACCATTTCAGGCGTCGTCAATACACCGAATGGTTGGTTGAACAGACAGAAGTGAATGGTGACTTTACAAAGAAAATCATCTTCAGCGACGAGGCACACTTTCACCTCAGTGGATTCGTTAACAAGCAGAATTGCCGCATTTTTGCAAATGGGAATCCCCGAGTGAATGTTGAAAAGCCGATGCATCCACAAGGAGTGACTGTTTGGTAAGGTTTATGGGCTGGCAACATCATCGGGCCGTACTTCTTCGAAAATTAGGTCGGCCAAGCAGTTACCGTGAATGGTGTTTGCTATCGCGACATGATAATGGATTTCTTGTGGCTAGAAATTGAGGATATCGACCTGGACGATATGTGGTTCCAACAGGATGGTGCTACTTGCCACACAGCCAACGAAACCCGATTACTACAGACCCGATTTCAGCAAATAGGGTCTGTAGGAAATGTGAAAACACCTGTGCATGCTCGCCCAGTTCGTTCTGCGGAAAACATTGCTGTTGTTCGCGATAGTGTAGCAGAATAGCCGTCAACCTCGACTCGTCGTCGAGCCCAACAATTGAACATCTCACGAACATCACTGATGCGAATATTGAATAAAGATTAGAATTTACACGCTTACAAGGTTCAACTGACTCAAGAGCTGAAGCCTGCTGACCATTTCAAGCGTCGTCAATACGCCGAATGGTTGGTTGAACAGACAGAAGCGAGTGGTGACTTTACAAAGAAAATCATCTTCAGGGACGAGGCACCTCAGTGGATTCGTTAACAAGCAGAATTGACGCATTTGAGCAAATGAGAATCCACGAGTGATAGTTGAAAAGCGGATGCATCCACAAAGAGTGACTGTTTGGTGCAGTTTATGGGCTGGCGGCATCATCGGGCCGTACTTCTTCGGAAATGAGGTCGGCCAAGCAGTTACCGTGAATGGTGTTTGCTATCGCGAGATGATAACGGTCTTCTTGTGACCAGAAATTGAGTATATCGACCAGGACGATATGTGGTTCCAACAGGATGGTGCTACTTGCCACACAGCCAACGAAACCCGATTACTACAGACCCGATTTCAGCAAATCAGGTCTGTAGGAAATGTGAAAACATCTGTGAATGCTCGCCCAGTTCAATTTGAGGAAAACGTTGCTGTTGTTCGCGATAATGTAGCCGTCAGTCAACCTCAACTCGTCGTCGTGCCCAACAATTAAACATCTCACGAACATCACTGATGCGAATTTTGAATAAAGATTAGAATTTACACGCTTACAAGGTTTAATTGACTCAAGGGCTGAAGCCTACTGACCATTTTAAGCGTCGTCAATACACCAAATGGTTGGTTGAACAGACAAAAGTGAATGGTGACTTTACAAAGAAAATCATCTTCAGCGACAAGGCTCGGCCAAGCAGTTAGTGTGAATGGCGTTTGCTATAGCGAGATGATAACGGACTTCTTGTGGCCAGAAACTGAGGATATGGACCCGGACGATATGTGGTTCCAACAGGATCGTGCTGCTTGCCACACAGCCAAAGAAACCCGAATCCTACAGACCCGAGTTCAGCAAACCCGATGATGCCGCCAGCCCATAAACCGCACCAAACAGTCACTCCTTGTGGATGCATCGGCTTTTCAACATTCACTCGGGATTCTCATTTGCCCAAATGCGGCAATTCTGGTTGTTAACGAATCCACTGAGGTGAAAGTGTGCCTCGTCGCTGAAGATGATTTTCTTTGTAAAGTCACCATTCACTTCTGTCTGTTCAACCAACCCTTCGGCGTGTTGTGGACGCTCGAAATGGTCAGTTGGCTTCAGCTTTTGAGTCAATTGAACCTTGCAAACGTGTAAATTCTAATCTTTATTCAATATTCGCATCAGTGATGTTCGTGAGATGTTCAATTGTTGGGCACGACGACGAGTCGAGGTTGACCGCTATTCTGCAACACTATCGCGAACAACAGCAATGTTTTCCGCAGTACGAACTGGGCGAACATGCACAGGTGTTTTTACATTTCCTACATACCCGATTTGCTGAAGTCGGGTCTGTAGTAATCGGGTTTCTTTGGCTGTGTAGCAAGTAGCACCATCCTGTTGGAACCAAATATCGTCCAGGTCCATATCCTAAATTTCTGGCCACAAGAAGACCGTTATCATCTCGCGATAGCAAACACCATTCACGGTAACTGCTTGGCCGACCTCATTTCCGAAGAAGTACGGCCCGATGATGCCGCCAGCCCATAAACCGCACCAAACAGTCACTCTTTGTGGATACATCGGCTTTTCAATGATGACTCGTGGATTCTCATTTGCCCAAATGCGGCAATTCTGCTTGTTAACGAATCCACTGAGGTGAAAGTGTGCCTCGTCGCTGAAGATGATTTTCTTTGTAAAGTCACCATTCACTTCTGTCTGTTCAACCAACCATTCGGCATAGTGACGACGCTTGAAATGGTCAGTAGGCTTCAGCTCTTGAGTCAATTGAACCTTGTAAGGGTGTAAATTCTAATCTTTATTCAATATTCGCATCAGTGATGTTCGTGAGATGTTCAATTGTGGGGCACGACGACGAGTCGAGGTTGACGGCTATTCTGCTACACTATCGCGAACAACAGCAATGTTTTCCGCAGAACGAACTGGGCGAGCATGCACAGGTGTTGTCACATTTCCTACAGACCCGATTTGCTGAAATCGGGTCTGTAGTAATCGGCTTTCGTTGTCTGTGTGGCAAGTAGCACCATCTTGTTGGAACCACATATCGTCCAGGTCCATATCCTCAATTTCTGGCCACAAGAAGTCCATTATCTTCTCGCGATAGCAAACACCATTCACGGTAACTGCTTGGCCGACCTCATTTCCGAAGAAGTACGGCCCTATGAAATCGCCAGCCCATGAACTGCACCAAACGGTCACTCTTTGTGGATGCATCCGCTTTTCAACTATCACTCGTGGATTCTCATTTGCTCAAATGCGGCAAATCTGCTTGTTAATGAATCCACCGAGAAGAAGGTGTGCCTCGTCTCTGAAGATAATTTTCTTTGTAAGCCACGATTCACTTCTGTCTGTTCAACCAAACATTCGGTTTGGTTGAACAGACCAAACGGCATCATCGGGCCGTACTTCTCCGAAAATGAGGTCGGCCAAGCAGTTACCGTGAATGGTGTTTGCTATCGCGAGATGATAACGGACTTCTTGTGGCCAGAAATTGAGGATATGGACCTGGATGACATGCGGTTCCAACAGGATGATGCCACTTGCCACACAGCCAACGAAAGCCGATTACTACAGACCCGATTTCAGCAAATCGTGTCTGTAGGAAATGTGAAAACACCTGTGCATGCTCGCCCAGTTCAATCTGAGGAAAACATTGCTGTTGTTCGCGATAATGTAGCCGTCAGTCAACCTCGACTCGTCGTCGTGCCCAACAATTAAACATCTCACTAACATCACTGATGCGAATTTTGAATAAAGATTAGAATTTACACGCTTAGAAGGTTTACTTGACTCAAGGGCTGAAGCCTGCTGACCATTTCAAGCGTCGTCAATACGCCGAATGGTTGGTTGAACAAACAGAAGCGAATGGTGACTTTACAAAGAAAATCATCTTCAAGGACGAGGCACCTCTGTGGATTCATTAACAAGCAGAATTGACGCATTTGAGCAAATGAGAATCCACGAGTGATTGTTGAAAAGCCGATGCATGCACAAAGAGTGACTGTTTGGTGCGGTTTATGGGCTGGCAGCATTATCGCTCCGTACTTCTTCGAAAATGAGGTCGGCCAAGCAGTTACCGTAAATGGTGTTTGCTATCGCGAGATGATAACTTACATCTTGTGGCCAGAAGTTGAGGATATGGACATGGACGATACGCGGTTCCAACAGAATGGTGCTAGTTGCCACACAGCCAACGAAAGCCGATTACTACAGACCCGATTTCAGCAAATCGGGTCTGTAGGAAATGTGAAACACCTGTGCATGCTCGCCAAGTTCGTTCTACGAAAAACATTTCTATTGTTCGCGATAGTGTAGCAGAATAGCCGTTAGTCAACCTCGACTCGTGGTCGTGCCCAACAATTGAACATCTTACGAACATCACTGATGCGAATATTGAATAAAGAGTAGAATTTACACGCTTACAAGGTTCAATTGTCTCAAAAGCTGAAGCCTACTGACCATTTCAAGCGTCGTCAATACGCCGAATGGTTGGTTGAACAGACAGAAGTGAATGGTGACTTTACAAAGAAAATCAGCTTCAGCGACGAGGCACACCTTCACCTCGGTGGATTTGTTAACAAGCAGAATTGCCGCATTTGGGCAAATGAGAATCCACGAGTCATTGTTGAAAAGCCGATGTATCCACAAAGAGTGACTGTTTGGTGCGGTTTATGGGCTGGCGGCAATGTCGGGCCGTACTTCTTCGAAAATAAGGTCGGCCAAGCAGTTACCGTGAATGGTGTTTGCTATCGCGAGATGATAACGGACTTCTTGTGGCCAGAAATTGAGGATATGGACCTGGACGATATGGGGTTCCAACAGGATGGTGCTACTTGCTACCCAGCCAAAGAAACCCGATTACTACAGACCCGACTTCAGCAAATCGGGTCTGTAGGAAATGTGAAAACACCTGTGCATGCTCGCCCAGTTCGTTCTGCGGAAAACATTGCTGTTGTTCGCGATAGTGTAGCAGAATAGCGGTCAACCTCGACTCGTCGTCGTGCCCAACAATTGAACATCTCACGAACATCACTTATGCGAATATTGAATAAAGATTAGAATTTACATGCTTACAAGGTTCAATTGACTCAAAACTGAAGCCAACTGACCATTTCAAGCGTCCACAACACGCCGAAGGGTTGGTTGAACAGACAGAAGTGAATGGTGACTTTACAAAGAAAATCATCTTCAGCGACGAGGCACACTTTCACCTCAGTGGATTCGTTAACAAGCAGAATTGCCGCATTTGAGCAAATGAGAATCCCCGAGTGATTGTTGAAAAGCCGATGCATGCATAAAGATTGACTGTTTGGTGCGGTTTATGGGCTGGCAGCATCATCGGGCCGTACTTCTTCGAAAATGAGGTCGGCCAAGCAGTTACCGTGAATGGTGTTAGCTATCGCGAGATGATGACGGACTTCTTGTGACCAGAAATTGAGGATATCAACCTGGACGATATGTGGTTCCAACAGGATGGTGCTACTTGCCACACAGACAACGAAACCCGATTACTACAGACCCGATTTCAGCAAATCGGGTCTGTAGGAAATGTGAAAACACCTGTGTATGCTCGCCCAGTTCAATCTGAGGAAAACATTGCTGTTGTTCGCGATAATGTAGCCGTCAGTCAACCTCGACTCGTCGTCGTGCCCCACAATTGAACATCTCACGAACATCACTGATGCGAATTTTAAATACAGATTAGAATTTACACGCTTACAAGGTTCAATTGACTCAGGAGCTGAAGCCTGCTGACCATTTCAAGCGTCGTCAATACGCCGAATGGTTGGTTGAACAAACAGAAGCGAATGGTGACTTTACAAAGAAAATCATCTTCAAGGACGAGGCACCTCTGTGGATTCATTAACAAGCAGAATTGACGCATTTGAGCAAATAAGAATCCACGAGTGATTGTTGAAAAGCCGATGCATGCACAAAGAGTGACTGTTTGGTGCGGTTTATGGGCTGGCAGCATTATCGCTCCGTACTTCTTCGAAAATGAGGTCGGCCAAGCAGTTACCGTAAATGGTGTTTGCTATCGCGAGATGATAACTTACATCTTGTGGCCAGAAGTTGAGGATATGGACATGGACGATACGCGGTTCCAACAGAATGGTGCTAGTTGCCACACAGCCAACGAAAGCCGATTACTACAGACCCGATTTCAGCAAATCGGGTCTGTAGGAAATGTGAAACACCTGTGCATGCTCGCCAAGTTCGTTCTACGAAAAACATTCCTATTGTTCGCGATAGTGTAGCAGAATAGCCGTTAGTCAACCTCGACTCGTGGTCGTGCCCAACAATTGAACATCTTACGAACATCACTGATGCGAATATTGAATAAAGAGTAGAATTTACATGCTTACAAGGTTCAATTGTCTCAAAAGCCGAAGCCTACTGACCATTTCAAGCGTCGTCAATACGCCGAATGGTTGGTTGAACAGACAGAAGTGAATGGTGACTTTACAAAGAAAATCAGCTTCAGCGACGAGGCACACCTTCACCTCGGTGGATTTGTTAACAAGCAGATTTGCCGCATTTGAGCAAATGAGAATCCACGAGTGATAGTTGAAAAGCGGATGTATCCACAAAGAGTGACTGTTTGGTGCGGTTTATGGCCTGGCGGCATCATCGGGACATACTTCTTCGGAAATGAGGTCGGCCTAGCAGTTACCGTGAATGGTGTTTGCTATCGCCGGATGATAACGGACTTCTTGTGGCCAGAAATTGAGGATATGGACCCGGACGATATGCGGTTCCAACAGGATGGTGCTACTTGCCTTGCCACACAGCCAACGAAAGCCGATTACTACAGACCCGATTTCAGCAAATCGGGTCTGTAGGAAATGTGAAAACAACTGTGCATGCTCGCCCAGTTCGTTCTGCGGAAAACATTGCTGTTGTTCGCGATAATGTAGCAGAATAGCCGTCAGTCAACCTCGACTCGTCGTCGTGCCCCACAATTGAACATCTCACGAACATCACTGATGCGAATATTGAATAAAGAGTAGAATTTACACGCTTACAAGGTTCAATTGTCTCAAAAGCTGAAGCCTACTGACCATTTCAAGCGTCGTCAATACGCCGAATGGTTGGTTGAACAGACAGAAGTGAATAGTGACTTTACAAAGAAAATCATCTTCAGCGACCAGGCACACCTTCACCTCGGTGGATTCGTTAACAAGCAGATTTGCCGCATTTGAGCAAATGAGAATCCACGAGTGATAGTGGAAAAGCGGATGCATCCACAAAGAGTGACTGTTTGGTGCGGTTTATGGCCTGGCGGCATCATCGGGCCGTACTTCTACGAAAATGAGGTCGGCCAAGCAGTTACCGTGAATGGTGTATACTATTGCGAGATGATAACGGACTTCTTGTGGCCAGACGTTGAGGATAGGGACCTGGACAATATGTGGTTCCAACAGGATGGTGCTACTTGCCACACAGACAACGAAACCCGATTACTAAAGACCCGATTTCAGCAAATCGGGTCTGTAGGAAATGTGAAAACTCCTGTGCATGCTCGCCCAGTTCGTTCTGCGGAAAACATTGCTGTTGTTCGCGATAGTGTAGCAGAATAGCCGTCAACCTCGACTCGTCGTCGTGCCCAACAATTGAACATCTCACGAACATCACTGATCCGAATATTGAAGAAAGATTAGAATTTACACGCTTACAAGGTTCAATTGATTCAAGAGCTGAAGCCTACTGACCATTTCAAGCGTCGTCAATATGCCGAATAGTTGGTTGAACAGACAGAAGTGAATGGTGACTTTACAAAGAAAATCGTCTTCAGCGACGAGGCACACTTTCACCTCAGTGGATTCGTTAACAAGCAGAATTGCCGCATTTGGGCAAATGAGAATCCCCGAGTGAATGTTGAAAAGCCGATGCATCCACAAGGAGTGACTGTTTGGTGCGGTTTATGGGCTGGCGGCATCATCGGGCCGTACTTCATCGAAAATGAGGTCGGCCATGCAGTTACCGTGAATGGTGTTTGCTATCGCGAGATGACACACAGACAACGAAACCCGATTACTACAGACCCGATTTCAGCAAATCGGGTCTGTAGGAAATGTGACAACACCTGTGCATGCTCGCCCAGTTCGTTAAGCGGAAAGCATTGCTGTTGTTCGCGATAGTGTAGCAGAATAGCCGTCAACCTCGACTCGTCGTCGTGCCCAACAATTGAACATCTCACGAACATCACTGATCCGAATATTGAAGAAAGATTAGAATTTACACGCTTACAAGGTTCAATTGACTCAAGAGCTGAAGCCTACTGACCATTTCAAGCGTCGTCAATACGCCGAATAGTTGGTTGAACAGACAGAAGTGAATGGTGACTTTACAAAGAAAATCATCTTCAGCGACGAAGCACACTTTCTCCTCAGTGGATTCGCTAACAAGCAGAATTGCCGCATTTGGGCAAATGAGAATCCACGAGTCATTGTTGAAAAGCCGATGTATCCACAAAAAGTGACTGTTTGGTGCGGTTTACGGGCTGGCGGCATCATCGGGCCGTACTTCTTCGAAAAAGAGGTCGGCCAAGCAGTTACCATGAATGGTGTTTGCTATCGCGAGATGATAACGGACTTCTTGTGGCCAGAAATTGAGGATATGGACCTGGACGATATGGGGTTCCAACAGGGGTGCTACTTGCTACCCAGCCAAAGAAACCCTATTACTACAGACCCGACTTCAGCAAATCGGGTCTGTAGGAAATGTCAAAACACCTGTGCATGCTCGCCCAGTTCGTTCTGCGGAAAACATTGCTGTTGTTCGCGATAGTGTAGCAGAATAGCGGTCAACCTCGACTCGTCGTCGTGCCCAACAATTGAACATCTCACGAACATCACTGATGCGAATATTGAATAAAGATTAGAATTTACACGCTTACAAGGTTCAATTGACTCAAAAGCTGAAGCCAACTGACCATTTCAAGCGTCCACAACACGCCGAAGGGTTGGTTGAACAGACAGAAGTGAATGGTGACTTTACAAAGAAAATCATCTTCAGCGACGAGGCACACTTTCACCTCAGTGGATTCGTTAACAAGCAGAAATGCCGCATTTTTGCAAATGAGAATCCCCGAGTGAATGTGGAAAAGCCGATGCATCCACAAGGAGTGACTGTTTGGTGCGGTTTATGGGCTGGCGGCATCATCGGGTTTGCCGAACTCGGGTCTGTAGTAATCGGGTTTCTTTGGCTGTGTGGCAAGCAGCACCATCCTGTTGGAACCACATATCGTCCAGGTCCATATCCTCAATTTCTGGCCACAAGAAGTCCGTTATCATCTCGCTATAGCAAACGCCATTCACGCTAACTGCTTGGCCGAGCCTCGTCGCTGAAGATGATTTTCTTTGTAAAGTCACCATTCACTTTTGTCTGTTCAACCAACCATTCGGTGTATTGACGACGCTTAAAATGGTCAGTAGGCTTCAGCCCTTGAGTCAATTAAACCTTGTAAGCGTGTAAATTCTAATCTTTATTCAAAATTCGCATCAGTGATGTTCGTGAGATGTTTAATTGTTGGGCACGACGACGAGTTGAAGTTGACTGACGGCTACATTATCGCGAACAACATCAACGTTTTCCTCAAATTGAACTGGGCGAGCATTCACAGATGTTTTCACATTTCCTACAGACCTGATTTGCTGAAATCGGGTCTGTAGTAATCGGGTTTCGTTGGCTGTATGGCAAGTAGCACCATCCTGTTGGAACCACATATCGTCCAGGTCGATATCCTAAATTTCTGGCCACAAGAAGACCGTTATCATCTCGCGATAGTAAACACCATTCACGGTAACTGCTTGGCCGACCTCATTTCCGAAGAAGTACGGCCCGATGATGCCGCCAGCCCATAAACTGCACCAAACAGTCACTCTTTGTGGATGCATCCGCTTTTCAACTATCACTCGTGGATTCTCATTTGCTCAAATGCGTCAATTCTGCTTGTTAACGAATCCACTGAGGTGCCTCGTCCCTGAAAATGATTTTCTTTGTAAAGTCACCTCTCGCTTCTGTCTGTTCAACCAACCATCCGGCGTATTGACGACGCTTGAAATGGTCAGCAGGCTTCAGCTCTTGAGTCAATTAAACCTTGTAAGCGTGTAAATTCTAATCTTTATTCAATATTCGCATCAGTGATGTTCGTGAGATGTTCAATTGTTGGGCTCGACGACGAGTCGAGGTTGACGGCTATTCTGCTACACTATCGCGAAAAACAGCAATGTTTTCCGCAGAACGAACTGGGCGAGCATGCACAGGTGTTTTCACATTTCCTACAGACCCCATTTGCCGAAATCGGGTCTGTAGTAATCGGGTTTCGTTGGCTGTGTGGCAAGTAGCACCATCCTGTTGGAACCACATATCGTCCAGGGCGATATCCTCAATTTCTGGCCACAAGAAGTCCATTATCATGTCGCGATAGCAAACACCATTCACGGTAACTGCTTGGCCGACCTCATTTTCGAAGAAGTACGGCCCGATGATGCTGCCAGCCCATAAACCGCACCAAACAGTCAATCTTTATGTATGCATCGGCTTTTCAACAATCACTCGGGGATTCTCATTTGCTCAAATGCGGCAATTCTGCTTGTTAGCGAATCCACTGAGGTGAAAGTGTGCCTCGTCGCTGAAGATGATTTTCTTTGTAAAGTCACCATTCACTTCTGTCTGTTCAACCAACCCTTCGGCGTGTTGTGGACGCTTGAAATGGTCAGTTGGCTTCAGCTTTTGAGTCAATTGAACCTTGTAAGCGTGTAAATTCTAATCTTTATTCAAAATTCGCATCAGTGATGTTCGTGAGATGTTCAATTGTTGGGCACGACGACGAGTCGAGGTTGACTGACGGCTACATTATCGCGAACAACAGCAATGTTTTCCGCAGTACGAACTGGGCGAGCATGCACAGGTGTTTTCACATTTCCTAGTGACCCGATTTGCTGAAATCGGGTCTGTAGTAATCGGGTTTCGTTGTCTGTGTGGCAAGTAGCACAATCCTGTTGGAACCACATATCGTCCAGGTCCCTATCCTCAATTTCTGGCCACAAGAAGTCCGTTATTATCTCGCGATAGCAAACACCATTCACGGTAACTGCTTGGCCGACCTCATTTTCGAAGAAGTACGGCCCTATGATGCCGCCAGCTCATAAACCGCACCAAACAGTCACTCTTTGTGGATGCATCCGCTTTTCAACAATCACTCGTGGATTCTCATTTGCTCAAATGCGGCAAATTTGCTTGTTAACGAATCCACAGAGAAGAAGGTGTGCCTCGTCGCTGAAGATGATTTTCTTTGTAAAGTCACTATTCACTTCTGTCTGTTCAACCAACCATTCGGCGTATTGACGACGCTTGAAATGGTCAGTAGGCTTCAGCTCTTGAGTCAATTGAACCTTGTAAGCGTGTAAATTCCAATCTTTATTCAAAATTCGCATCAGTAATGTTCGTTAGATGTTCAATTGTGGGGCACGACGACGAGTCGAGGTTGACTGACGGCTATTCTGCTACACTATCGCGAACAACAGCAATGTTTTCCGCAGAACGAACTGGGCGAGCGTGCACAGGTGTTTTCACATTTCCTACAGACCCGATTTGCTGAAATCGGGTCTGTAGTAATCGGCTTTCGTTGGCTGTGTGGCAAGTAGCACCATCCTGTTGGAACCGCATATCGTCCAGGTCCATATCCTCAATTTCTGGCCACAAGAAGTTCGTTATCATCTCGCGATAGCAAACACCATTCACGGTAACTGCTTGGCCGAATTCATTTTCGAAGAAGTACGGCCCGATGATGCCGCCAGCCCGTATACCGTACCAACCAGTCACTCTTTGTGGATGCATTGGCTTTTTAACAATCACTCGTGGATTCTCATTTACCAAATGCGGCAATTCTGCTTGTTAACGAATCCACTGAGGTGAAAGTGTGCCTCGTCGCTGAGGATGATTTTCTTTTTAAAGTCACCATTCACTTCTGTCTGTTCAACCAACCATTCGGCGTATTGACGACGCTTGAAATAGTCAGTAGGCTTCAGCTCTTGAGTCAATTGAACCTTGTAAGCGTGTAAATTCCAATCTTTATTCAAAATTCGCATCAGTTATGTTCGTGAGATGTTCAATTGTTGGGCACGACGACGAGTCGAGGTTGACGGCTATTCTGCTACACTATCGCGAACAACAGCAATGTTTTCCGCAGAACGAACTGGGCGAGCATGCAGAGGTGTTTTCACATATCCTACAGACACGATTTGCTGGAATCGGGTCTGTAGTAATCGGGTTTCGTTGGCTGTGTGGCAAGTAGCACCTTCCTGTTGGAACCACATATCGTCCAGGTCCATATCCTCAATTTCTGGCCACAAGAAGTCCGTTATCATCTCGCGATAGCAAACACCATTCGCGGTAACTGCTTGGCTGACCTCATTTTCGAAGAAGTACGGCCTGATAATGCTACCAGCCCATACCGCACCAAACAGTCACTCTTTGTACATGCATCGGCTTTTCAACAATCACTCGTGGATTCTCATTTGTTCAAATGCGTCAATTCTGCTTGTTAACGAATCCACTGAGGTGCCTCGTCCCTGAAGATGATTTTCTTTTTAAAGTCACCATTCACTTCTGTCTGTTCAACCAACCATTCGGCGTATTGACGACGCTTGAAATAGTCAGTAGGCTTCAGCTCTTGAGTCAATTGAACCTTGTAAGCGTGTAAAATCTAATCTTTATTCAAAATTCGCATCAGTGATGTTCGTGAGATGTTCAATTGTTGGGCACGACGACGAGTCGAGGTTGACGGCTATTCTGCTACACTATCGCGAACAACAGCAATGTTTTCCGCAGAAAGAACTAGGCGAGCATGCACAGGTATTTTCACATTTCCTACAGACCCGATTTGCTGAAATCGGGTTTATAATAATCGGGTTTCGTTGGCTGTGTAGCAAGTATTGTTGCTACTGTTGGAACCCCAAATCGTCCAGGTAAATATCCTCAATTTCTGGCCACAAGAAGTCCGTTATCATCTCGCGATAGCAAACACCATTCATGGTAACTGCTTGGCCGACCTCATTTTCGAAGAAGTACGGCCCGATGATGCCGTTTGGTCTGTTCAACCAAACCGAATGTTTGGTTGAACAGACAGAAGTGAATCGTGACTTTACAAAGAAAATCATCTTCAGAGACGAGGCACACCTTCTCGGTGGATTCATTAACAAGCAGATTTGCCGCATTTGGGCACATGAGAATCCACGAGTCATTGTTGAAAAGCCGATGTATCCACAAAGAGTGACTGTTTGGTGCGGTTTATGGGCTGGCGGCATCATCGGGCCGTACTTCTTCGAAAATGAGGTCGGCCAAGCAGTTACCGTGAATGGTGTTTGCTATCGCGAGATGATAACGGACTTCTTGTGGCCAGAAGTTGAGGATATGGACCTGGACGATATGTGGTTCCAACAAGATGGTGTACTTGCCACACAGACAACGAAAGCCGATTACTACAGACCCGATTTCAGCAAATCGGGTCTGTAGGAAATGTGAAAACACCTGTGCATGCTCGCCCAGTTCGTTCTGCGGAAAACATTGCTGTTGTCCGCAATAGTGTAGCATCATAGCCGTCAACCTCGATTCGTCGTCGTGCCCATCAATTGAACATCTCACAAACATCACTGATGCGAATTTTGAATGAAGATTAGAATTTACACGCTTACAAGGTTTAATTGACTAAAGACCTGAAGCCTACTGACCATTTCAAGCGTCGTCAATACGCCGAATGGTTGGTTGAACAGACAGAAGTGAATCGTGACTTTACAAAGAAAATCATCTTCAGCGACGAGGCACACCTTCTTCTCGGTGGATTCGTTAACAAGCAGATTTGCCGCATTTGAGCAAATGAGAATCCACGAGTGATAGTTGAAAAGCGAATGCATCCACAAAGATTGACTGTTTGGTGCAGTTTATGGGCTGGCGATTTCATAGGGCCGTACTTCTTCGGAAATGAGGTCGGCCAAGCAGTTACCGTGAATGGTGTTTGCTATCGCGAGATGATAACGGACTTCTTGTAGCCAGAAATTGAGGATACGGACCTGGACGATATGTGGTTCCAACAGCATGGTGCTACTTGCCACACAGACAACGAAACCTGATTACTACAGACCCGATTTCAGCAAATCGGGTCTGTAGGAAATGTGAAAACACCTGTGCATGCTCGCCCAGTTCGTTCTGCGGAAAACATTGCTGTTGTTCGCGATAGTGTAGCAGAATAGCCGTCAACCTCGACTCGTCGTAGTGCCCAACAATTGAACATCTCACGAACATCACTGATGCGAATTTTGAATAAGGATTAGAATTTACACGTTTACAAGGTTCAATTGACTCAAGAGCTGAAACCTACTGTCCATTTAAAGCGTCGTCAATACGCTGAATGGTTGGTTGAACAGACAGAAGTGAATGGTGACTTTACAAAGAAAATCATCTTCAGCGACGAGGCACACTTTCACCTCAGTGGATTCGTTAACAAGCAGAATTGCCGCATTTGAGCAAATGAGAATCCCCGAGTGATTGTTGAAAAGTTGATGCATGCATAAAGATTGACGGTTTGGTGCGGTTTATGGGCTGGCAGCATCATCGGGCCGTACTTCTACGAAAATGAGGTCGGCCAAGCAGTTACCGTGATTGGTGTATACTATTGCGAGATGATAACGGACTTCTTGTGGCCAGAAAGTGAGGATATGGACCTGGACGATATGGGGTTCCAACAGGATGGTGCTACTTGCCACACAGACAACGAAACCTGATTACTACAGACCCGATTTCAGCAAATCGGGTCTGTAGGAAATGTGAAAACACCTGTGCATGCTCGCCCAGTTCGTTCTGCGGAAAATATTGCTGTTGTTCGCGATAGTGTAGCATCATAGCCGTCAACCTCGATTCGTCGTCGTGCCCATCAATTGAACATCTCACAAACATCACTGATGCGAATTTTGAATGAAGATTAGAATTTCCACGCTTACAAGGTTTAATTGACTAAAGACCTGAAGCCTACAGACCATTTCAAGCGTCGTCAATACGCCGAATGGTTGGTTGAACGGACAGAAGTGAATGGTGACTTTACAAAGAAAATCATCTTCAGCGACGAGGCACATTTTCACCTCAGTGGATTCGCTAACAAGCAGAATTGCCGCATTTGGGCAAATGAGAATCCACGAGTCATTGTTGAAAAGCCGATGTATCCACTAAGAATGACTGTTTGGTGCGGTTTATCACCTGGCGGCATCATCGGGCCGGGCCGTACTTCGAAAATGAGGTCGGCCATGCAGTTACCGTGAATGGTGTTTGCTATCGCGAGATGATAACGGACTTCTTGTGGCCAGAAAGTGAGGATATGGACCTGGACGATATGGGGTTCCAACAGGATGGTGCTACTTGCTACACAGCCAAAGAAACCCGATTACTACAGACCCGACTTCAGCAAATCGGGTATGTAGGAAATGTGAAAACACCTGTGCATGCTCGCCCAGTTCGTTCTGCGGAAAACATTGTTGCTGTTCGCGATAGTGTAGCAGAATAGCCGTCAGTCAACCTCGACTCGTCGTCGTGCCCCACAATTGAACATCTAACGAACATTACTGATGCGAATTTTGAATAAAGATTGGAATTTACACGCTTACAAGGTTCAATTGACTCAAGAGCTGAAGCCTACTACTGACCATTTCAAGCGTCGTCAATACGCCGAATGGTTGGTTGAACAGACAGAAGTGAATGGTGACTTTACAAAGAAAATCATCTTCAGCGACGAGGCAAGTCACCTCAGTGGATTCGTTAACAAGCAGAATTGCCGCCGCATTTGGGCAAATGAGAATCCCCGAGTGAATGTTGAAAAGCCGATGCATCCACAAGGAGTGACTGTTTGGTGCGGTTTATGGCCTGGCGGCATCATCGGGCCGTACTTCTTCGAAAATGAGGTCGGCCAAGCAGTTACCGTGAATAGTGTTTGCTATCGCGAGATGATAACGGACTTCTTGTGTCCAGAAATTGAGGATATGGACCTGGACGTAATGCGGTTCCAACAGGATGGTGCTACTTGCCACACAGCCAACGAAACCCGATTACTACAGACCCGATTTCAGCAAATCGGGTCTGTAGGAAATGTGAAAACATCTGTGCATGCTCGCCCAGTTCAATCTGAGGAAAACGTTGCTGTTGTTCGCGATAATGTAGCCGCCAGTCAACCTCGACTCGTCGTCGTGCCCAACAATTAAACATCTCACGAACATCACTGATGCGAATTTTGAAAAAAGATTAGAATTTACACGCTTACAAGGTTTAATTGACTCGAGCTGAAGCCTACTGACCATTTCAAGCGTCGTCAATACACCAAATGGTTGGTTGAACAGACAGAAGTGAATGGTGACATTACAAAGAAAATCATCTTCAGCGACGAGGCACACCTTCTTCTCTGTGGATTCGTTAACAAGCAGATTTGCCGCATTTGAGCAAATGAGAATCCACGAGTGATATTTGAAAAGCGGATGCATCCACAAAGAGTGACTGTTTGGTGCGGTTTATGAGCTGGCGGCATCATCGGGCCGTACTTTATCGAAAATGAGGTCGGCCAAGCAGTTACCGTGAATGGTGTTTGCTATCGCGAGATGATAACGGACTTCTTATGGCCAGAAATTGAGGATATCGACCTGGACGATATGTGGCTCCAACAGGATGGTGCTACTTGCCACACAGCCATCGAAACCCGATTACTATAGACCCGATTTCAGCAAATCGGGTCTGTAGGAAATGTGGAAAAACCTGTGCATGCTCGCCCAGTTCGTTCTGTGGAAAACATTGCTGTTATTCGCGATAGTGTAGCAGAATAGCCGTCAGTCAACCTCGACTCGTCGTCGTGCCCCACAATTGAACATCTCACGAACATCACTGATGCGAATTTTAAATAAAGATTAGAATTTACACGCTTACAAGGTTCAATTGACTCAAGAGCTGAAGCCTACTGACCATTTCAAGCGTCGTCAATACGCCGAATGGTTGGTTGAACAGACAGGAATGGTGACTTTACAAAGAAAATCGTCTTCAAGGACGAGGCACCTCAGTGGATTCATTAACAAGCAGAATTGACGCATTTGAGCAAATGAGAATCCACGAGTGATTGTTGAAAAGCCGATGCATGCACAAAGAGTGACTGTTTGGTGCGGTTTATGGGCTGGCAGCATTATCGCTCCGTACTTCTTCGAAAATGAGGTCGGCCAAGCAGTTACCGTAAATGGTGTTTGCTATCGCGAGATGATAACTTACATCTTGTGGCCAGAAATTGAGGATATGGACATGGACGATATGCGGTTCCAACAGAATGGTGCTACTTGCCACACAGCCAACGAAAGCCGATTACTACAGACCCGATTTCAGCAAATCGGGTCTGTAGGAAATGTGAAACACCTGTGCATGCTCGCCAAGTTCGTTCTACGAAAAACATTGCTCTTGTTCGCGATAGTGTAGCAGAATAGCCGTTAGTCAACCTCGACCCGTGGTCGTGCCCAACAATTGAACATCTCACGAACATCAGTGATGCGAATATTGAATAAAGATTAGAATTTACACGCTTACAAGGTTCAATTGACTCAAAAGCTGAAGCCTACTGACCATTTCAGGCGTCCACAACACGCCGAAAGGTTGGTTGAACAGACAGAAGTGAATGGTGACTTTACAAAGAAAATCGTCTTCAGCGACGAGGCACACTTTCACCTCAGTGGATTCGTTAACAAGCAGAATTGCCGCATTTGGGCAAATGAGAATCCCCGAGTGAATGTTGAAAAGCCGATGCATCCACAAGGAGTGACTGTTTGGTGCGGTTTATGGGCTGGCGGCATCATCGGGCCGTACTTCATCGAAAATGAGGTCGGCCAAGCAGTTACCGTGAATGGTGTTTGCTATCGCGAGATGATAACGGACTTCTTGTGGCCAGAAATTGAGGATATCGAACTGGACGATATGTTGTTCCAACAGGATGGTGCTACTTGCCACACAGCCAAAGAAACCCGATTATTACAGACCCGACTTCAGCAAATCGTGTCTGTAGGATATGTGAAAACACCTATGCATGCTCGCCCAGTTCGTTCTGCGGAAAACATTGCTGTTGTTCGCGATAGTGTAGCAGAATAGCCGTCAACTTCGATTCGTCGTCGTGCCCAACAATTGAACATCTCACAAACATCACTGATGCGAATATTGAATAAAGATTAGAATTTACACGCTTACAAGGTTCAATTGACTCAAGAGCTGAAGCCTGCTGACCATTTCAAGCGTCCACAACACGCCGAAAGGTTGGTTGAACAGACAGAAGTGAATGGTGACTTTACAAAGAAAATCATCTTCAGCGACGAGGCACACCTTCTTCTCTGTGGATTCGTTAACAAGCAGATTTGCCGCATTTGGGCAAATGAGAATGCACGAGTGATAGTTGAAAAACCAATGCATCCACAGAGAGTGACTGTATGGTGCGGTTTATGAGCTGGCGGCATCATAGGGCCGTACTTCTTCGAAAATGAGGTCGGCCAAGCAGTTACCGTAAATGGTGTTTGCTGTCGCGAGATGATAACGGTCTTCTTGTGGCCAGAAATTTAGGATATGGACCTGGACGATATTTGGTTCCAACAGGATGGTGCTACTTGCTACACAGCCAAAGAAACCCGACTACTACAGACCCGACTTCAGCAAATCGGGTATGTAGGAAATGTAAAAACACCTGTGCATGCTCGCCCAGTTCGTACTGCGGAAAACATTGCTGTTGTTCGCGATAGTGTAGCAGAATAGCCGTTAGTCAACCTCGACCCTTTGTCGTGCCCAACAATTGAACATCTCACGAACATCACTGATGCGAATATTGAATAAAGATTATAATTTACACGCTTACAAGGTTCAATTGACTCAAAAGCTGAAGCCTACTGACCATTTCAAGCGTCCACAACACTCCGAATGGTTGTTTGAACAGACAGAAGTGAATGGTGACTTTAAAAAGAAATTCATCCTCATCGACGAGGCACACTTTCACCTCAGTGGATTCGTTAACAAGCAGAATTGACGCATTTGCGCAAATGAGAATGCACGAGTGATAGTTGAAAAGCCAAGGCATCCACAGAGAGTGACTGTTTGGTGCGGTTTATGGGCTGGCGGCATCATAGGGCCGTACTTCTTCGGAAAAGAGTTCGGCCAAGCAGTTACCGTGAATGGTGTTTGCTATCGCGAGATGATAACGGACTTCTTGTGGCCAGAAATTGAGGATATGGATCTGGACGATATGTGGTTCCAACAGGAAGGTGCTACTTGCCACACAGACAATGAAACCCGATTAGTACAGACCCGATTTCAGCAAATCGTGTCTGTAGGATATGTGAAAACACCTATGCATGCTCGCCCAGTTCGTTCTGCGGAAAACATTGCTGTTGTTCGCGATAGTGTAGCAGAATAGCCGTCAACCTCGACTCGTCGTCGTGCCCAACAATTGAACATCTCACGAACATCACTGATGCGAATTTTGATTAAGGATTAGAATTTACACCCTTACAAGATTCAATTGACTCAAGAGCTGAAACCTACTGACCATTTCAAGCGTCCACAACACGCCGAATTGTTGGTTGAACAGACAGAAGTGAATGGTGACTTTACAAAGAAAATCATCTTCAGCGACGAGGCACACCTTCATCTCGGTGGATTCGTTAACAAGCAGATTTGCCGCATTTGAGCAAATGAGTATCCACGAGTGAAAGTTGAAAAGCGGATGCATCCACAAAGAGTGACTGTTTGGTGCAGTTTATGGGCTGGCGATTTCATAGGGCCGTACTTCTTCGGAAATGAAGTCGGCCAAGCAGTTACCGTGAATGGTGTTTGCTATCGCGAGATGATAACGGACTTCTTGTGGCCAGAAATTGAGGATATGGACCTGGACGATATGCGGTTCCAACAGGAAGGTGCTACTTGCCACACAGACAATGAAACCAGATTACTACAGACCCGATTTCAGCAAATCGGGTCTGTAGGAAATGTGAAAACACCTGTGCATGCACGCCCAGTTCGTTCTGCGGAAAACATTGCTGTTGTTCGCGATAGTGTAGCAGAATAGCCGTTAGTCAACCTCGACCCGTGGTCGTGCCCAACAATTGAACATCTCACGAACATCAGTGATGCGAATATTGAATAAAGATTAGAATTTACACGCTTACAAGGTTCAATTGACTCAAAAGCTGAAGCCTACTGACCATTTCAGGCGTCCACAACACGCCGAAAGGTTGGTTGAACAGACAGAAGTGAATGGTGACTTTACAAAGAAAATCATCTTCAGCGACGAAGCACACTTTCTCCTCAGTGGATTCGCTAACAAGCAGAATTGCCGCATTTGGGCAAATGAGAATCCACGAGTCTTTGTTGAAAAGCCGATGTATCCACAATGAGTGACTGTTTGGTGCTTTTTATGGACTGGCGGTATCATCGGGCCGTACTTCTTCGAAAATGAGGTCGGCCAAGCAGTTACCGTGAATGGTGTTTGCTATCGCGAGATGATAACGGACTTCTTGTGGCCAGAAATTGGGGATATGGACCTGGACGATATGCGGTTCCAACAGGATGATGCTACTTGCCACACAGCCAACGAAAGCCGATTACTACAGACCCGATTTCAGCAAATCGGGTCTGTAGGAAATGTGAAAACACCTGTGCATGCTCGCCCAGTTCGTTCTGTGGAAAACATTGCTGTTGTTCGCGATAGTGTAGCAGAATAGCCGTCAGTCAACCTCGACTCGTCGTCGTGCCCAACAATTGAACATCTCACGAACATCACTGATGCGAATATTGAATAAAGATTAGAATTTACACGCTTACAAGGTTCAATTGACTCAAAAGCTGAAGCCTACTGACCATTTCAAGCGTCCACAACACGCCGAATGGTTGGTTGAACAGACAGAAGTGAATGGTGACTTTACAGAGAAAATCATCTTCAGCGACGAGGCACACCTTCTTCTCGGTGGATTCATTAACAAGCAGATTTGCCGCATTTGAGCAAATGAGAATCCACGAGTGATAGTTGAAAAGCGGATGCATCCACAAAGAGTGACTGTTTGGTGCAGTTTATGGGCTGGCGATTTCATAGGGCCGTACTTCTTCGGAAATGAGGTCGGCCAAGCAGTTACCGTGAATGGTGTTTGCTATCGCGAGATAATAACGGACTTCTTGTGGCCAGAAAGTGAGGATATGGACCTGGACGATATGGGGTTCCAACAGGATGGTGCTACTTGCTACACAGCCAAAGAAACCCGTTTACTACAGACACGACTTCAGCAAATCGGGTATGTAGGAAATGTGAAAACACCTGTGCATGCTCGCCCAGTTCGTTCTGCGGAAAACATTGTTGCTGTTCGCGATAGTGTAGCAGAATAGCCGTCAACCTCGACTCGTCGTCGTGCCCAACAGTTGAACATCTCACGAACATCACTGATGCGAATTTTGAATAAAGATTAGAATTTACACACTTACAATGTTCAATTGACTCAAGAGCTGAAGCCCTACTACTGACCATTTCAAGCGTCGTCAATACGCCGAATGGTTGGTTGAACAGACAGAAGTGAATGGTGACTTTACAAAGAAAATCATCTTCAGCGACGAGGCAAGTCACCTCAGTGGATTCGTTAACAAGCAGAATTGCCGCCGCATTTGGGCAAATGAGAATCCCCGAGTGAATGTTGAAAAGCCGATGCATCCACAAGGAGTGACTGTTTGGTGCGGTTTATGGGCTGGCGGCATCATCGGGCCGTACTTTATCGAAAATGAGGTCGGCCAAGCAGTTACCGTGAATGGTGTTTGCTATCGCGAGATGATAACGGACTTCTTATGGCCAGAAATTCAGGATATCGACCTGGACGATATGTGGCTACGACAGGATGGTGCTACTTGCCACACAGCCATCGAAACCCGATTACTATAGACCCGATTTCAGCAAATCGGGTCTGTAGGAAATGTGAAAAAACCTGTGCATGCTCGCCCAGTTCGTTCTGCGGAAAACATTGCTGTTGTTCGCGATAGTGTAGCAGAATAGCCGTCAGTCAACCTCGACTCGTCGTCGTGCCCCACAATTGAACCTCTCACGAACATCACTGATGCGAATTTTAAATAAAGATTAGAATTTACACGCTTACAAGGTTCAATTGACTCGAGCTGAAGCCTACTGACCATTTCAAGCGTCGTCAATACACCAAATGGTTGGTTGAACAGACAGAAGTGAATGGTGACTTTACAAAGAAAATCATCTTCAGCGACGAGGCACACTTTCACCTCAGTGGATTCGTTAACAAGCAGAATTGCCGCATTTGGGCAAATGAGAATGCACGAGTGATAGTTGAAAAGCCAAGGCATCCACAGAGAGTGACTGTTTGGTGCGGTTTATGGGCTGGCGGCATCATAGGGCCGTACTTCTTCGGAAAAGAGGTCGGCCATGCAGTTACCGCGAATGGTGTTTGCTATCGCGAGATGATAACGGACTTCTTGTGGCCAGAAATTGAGGATATGGATCTGGACGATATGTGGTTCCAACAGGAAGGTGCTACTTGCCACACAGACAATGAAACCCGATTACTACAGACCCGAATTCAGCAAATCGTGTCTGTAGGATATGTGAAAACACCTATGCATGCTCGCCCAGTTCGTTCTGCGGAAAACATTGCTGTTGTTAGCGATAGTGTAGCAGAATAGCCGTCAACCTCGACTCGTCGTCGTGCCCAACAATTGAACATCTCACAAACATCACTGATGCGAATATTGAATAAAGATTAGAATTTACACGCTTACAAGGTTCAATTGACTCAAGAGCTGAAGCCTGCTGACCATTTCAAGCGTCGTCAATACGCCGAATGGTTGGTTGAACAAACAGAAGCGAATGGTGACTTTACAAAGAAAATCATCTTCAAGGACGAGGCACCTCAGTGGATTCATTAACAAGCAGAATTGACGCATTTGAGCAAATGAGAATCCACGAGTGATTGTTGAAAAGCCGATGCATGCACAAAGAGTGACTGTTTGGTGCGGTTTATGGGCTGGCAGCATTATCGCTCCGTACTTCTTCGAAAATGAGGTCGGCCAAGCAGTTACCGTAAATGGTGTTTGCTATCGCGAGATGATAACTTACATCTTGTGGCCAGAAATTGTGGATATGGACATGGACGATATGCGGTTCCAACAGAATGGTGCTACTTGCCACACAGCCAACGAAAGCCGATTACTACAGACCCGATTTCAGCAAATCGGGTCTGTAGGAAATGTGAAACACCTGTGCATGCTCGCCAAGTTCGTTCTACGAAAAACATTGCTATTGTTCGCGATAGTGTAGCAGAATAGCCGTTAGTCAACCTCGACCCGTTGTCGTGCCCAACAATTGAACATCTTACGAACATCACTGATGCGAATATTGAATAAAGAGTAGAATTTACACGCTTACAAGGTTCAATTGTCTCAAAAGCTGAAGCCTACTGACCATTTCAAGCGTCGTCAATACGCCGAATGGTTGGTTGAACAGACAGAAGTGAATGGTGACTTAACAAAGAAAATCATCTTCAGCGACGAGGCACACCTTCTTCTCTGTGGATTCGTTAACAAGCAGATTTGCCGCATTTGGGCAAATGAGAATCCCCGAGTGAATGTTGAAAAGCCGATGTATCCACAATGAGTGACTGTTTGGTGCTTTTTATGGACTGGCGGTATCATCGGGCCGTACTTCTTCGAAAATGAGGTCGGCCAAGCAGTTACCGTGAATGGTGTTTGCTATCGCGAGATGATAACGGACTTCTTGTGGCCAGAAATTGGGGATATGGACCTGGACGATATGCGGTTCCAACAGGATGATGCTACTTGCCACACAGCCAACGAAAGCCGATTACTACAGACCCGATTTCAGCAAATCGGGTCTGTAGGAAATGTGAAACACCTGTGCATGCTCGCCAAGTTCGTTCTACGAAAAACATTGCTATTGTTCGCGATAGTGTAGCAGAATAGCCGTTAGTCAACCTCGACCCGTGGTCGTGCCCAACAATTGAACATCTTACGAACATCACTGATGCGAATATTGAATAAAGAGTAGAATTTACACGCTTACAAGGTTCAATTGTCTCAAAAGCTGAAGCCTACTGACCATTTCAAGCGTCGTCAATACGCCGAATGGTTGGTTGAACAGACAGAAGTGAATGGTGACTTAACAAAGAAAATCATCTTCAGCGACGAGGCACACCTTCTTCTCTGTGGATTCGTTAACAAGCAGATTTGCCGCATTTGGGCAAATGAGAATCCCCGAGTGAATGTTGAAAAGCCGATGTATCCACAAAAGGTGACTGTTTGGTGCGGTATATGGGCTGGCGGCATCATCGGGCCGTACTTCTTCGAAAATGAGGTCGGCCAAGCAGTTTCCGTGAATGGTGTTTGCTATCGCGAGATGATAACGGACTTCTTGTGGCCAGAAATTGAGGATATGGACCTGGACGATATGCGGTTCCAAGAGGATGGTGCTACTTGCAACACAGCCAACGAAAGCCGATTACTACAGACCCGATTTCAGCAAATAGGGTCTGTAGGAAATGTGAAAACACCTGTGCATGCTCGCCCAGTTCGTTCTGTGGAAAACATTGCTGTTGTTCGCGATAGTGTAGCAGAATAGCCGTCAGTCAACCTCGACTCGTCGTCGTGCCCAACAATTGAACATCTCACGAACATCACTGATGCGAATATTGAATAAAGATTAGAATTTACACGCTTACAAGGTTCAATTGACTCAAAAGCTGAAGCCTACTGACCATTTCAAGCGTCCACAACACGCCGAATGGTTGGTTGAACAGACAGAAGTGAATGGTGACTTTACAGAGAAAATCATCTTCAGCGACGAGGCACACCTTCTTCTCGGTGGATTCGTTAACAAGCAGATTTGCCGCATTTGAGCAAATGAGAATCCACGAGTGATAGTTGAAAAGCGGATGCATCCACAAAGAGTGACTGTTTGGTGCAGTTTATGGGCTGGCGATTTCATAGGGCCGTACTTCTTCGGAAATGAGGTCGGCCAAGCAGTTACCGTGAATGGTGTTTGCTATCGCGAGATGATAACGGACTTCTTGTGGCCAGAAATTGAGGATATGGACCTGGACTATATGTGGTTCCAACAAGATGGTGCTACTTGCCACACAGACAACGAAAGCCGATTACCACAGACCCGATTTCAGCAAATCGGGTCTGTAGGAAATGTGACAACACCTGTGCATGCTCGCCCAGTTCGTTCTGCGGAAAACATTGCTGTTGTTCGCGATAGTGTAGCAGAATAGCCGTCAACCTCGACTCGTTGTAGTGCCCAACAATTGAACATCTCACGAACATCACTGATGCGAATATTGAATAAAGATTAGAATTTACACCCTTACAAGATTCAATTGACTCAAGAGCTGAAACCTACTGACCATTTCAAGCGTCCACAACACGCCGAATTGTTGGTTGAACAGACAGAAGTGAATGGTGACTTTACAAAGAAAATCATCTTCAGCGACGAGGCACACCTTCATCTCGGTGGATTCGTTAACAAGCAGATTTGCCGCATTTGAGCAAATGAGTATCCACGAGTGAAAGTTGAAAAGCGGATGCATCCACAAAGAGTGACTGTTTGGTGCAGTTTATGGGCTGGCGATTTCATAGGGCCGTACTTCTTCAAAAATGAGGTCGGCCAAGCAGTTACCGTGAATGGTGTTTGCTATCGCGAGATGATAACGGACTTCTTGTGGCCAGAAATTGAGGATATGGACATGG
The DNA here is from genome assembly GCA_037954035.1 of Rosalia funebris. Classification (NCBI taxonomy): domain Eukaryota; kingdom Metazoa; phylum Arthropoda; class Insecta; order Coleoptera; family Cerambycidae; genus Rosalia; species Rosalia funebris. The sequence goes on along the minus strand of JAZFAV010000036.1, from coordinate 18,026,856 downwards.
ACGATATGCGGTTCCAACAGGATGGCGCTACTTGCCACACAGCCAAAGAAAGCCGATTACTACAGACCCGATTTCAGCAAATCGGGTCTGTAGGAAATGTGAAACACCTGTGCATGCTCGCCAAGTTCGTTCTGCGAAAAACATTGCTGTTGTTCGCGATAGTGTAGCAGAATAGCCGTTAGTCAACCTCGACCCGTTGTCGTGCCCAAAAATTGAACATCTCACGAACATCACTGATGCGAATATTGAATAAAGATTATAATTTACACGCTTACAAGGTTCAATTGATTCAAAAGCTTAAGCCTACTCACCATTTCAAGCGTCCACAACACGCCGAATGGTTGTTTGAACAGACAGAAATGGTGACTTTAAAAAGAAAATCATCCTCAGCGACGAGGCACACTTTCACCTCAGTGGATTCGTTAACAAGCAGAATTGCCCCATTTGGGCAAATGAGAATCCACGAGTCTTCGTTTAAAAGCCGATGTATCCACAAAGAGTGACTGTTTGGTGCGGTTTATGGGCTGGCGGTATCATCGGGCCGTACTTCTTCGAAAATGAGGTCGGCCAAGCAGTTACCGTGAATGGTGTTTGCTATCGCGAGATGATAACGGACTTCTTGTGGCCAGAAATTGAGGATATGGACCTGGACGATATGCGGTTCCAACAGCATGGTGCTACTTGCCACACAGCCAACTAAAGCCGATTATTACAGACCCGATTTCAGCAAATCGGGTCTGTAGGAAATGTGAAAACACCTGTGCATGGACGCCCAGTTCGTTCTGCGGAAAACATTGCTGTTGTTCGCGATAGTGTAGCAGAATAGCCGTCAACCTCGACTCGTCGTCGAGCCCAACAATTGAATATCTCACGAACATCACTGATGCGAATATTGAATAAAGATTAGAATTTACACGCTTACAAGGTTCAATTGACTCAAGAGCTGAAGCCTGCTGACCATTTCAAGCGTCGTCAATACGCCGAATGGTTGGTTGAACAAACAGAAGCGAATGGTGACTTTACAAAGAAAATCATCTTCAAGGACGAGGCACCTCAGTGGATTCATTAACAAGCAGAATTGACGCATTTGAGCAAATGAGATTCCACGAGTGATTGTTGAAAAGCCGATGCATGCACAAAGAGTGACTGTTTGGTGCGGTTTATGGGCTGGCGGTATCATCGGGCCGTACTTCTTCGAATATGATGTCGGCCAAGCAGTTACCGTAAATGGTGTTTGCTATCGCGAGATGATAACGGACTTCTTGTGGCCAGAAATTGAGGATATGGACATGGACGATATGCGGTTCCAACAGGATGGTGCTACCTGCCACACAGCCAACGAAAGCCGATTACTACAGACCCGATTTCAGCAAATCGGGTCTGTAGGAAATGTGAAAACACCTGTGCATGCTCGCCTAGTTCAATCTGAGGAAAACATTGCTGTTGTTCGCGATAATGTAGCAGTCAGTCAACCTCGACTCGTCGTCGTGCCCAACAATTGAACATCTCACGAACATCACTGATGCGAATATTGAATAAAGATTAGAATTTACACGCTTACAAGGTTCAATTGACTCAAGAGCTGAAGCCTACTGACTATTTCAAGCGTCGTCAATACGCCGAATGGTTGGTTGAACAGACAGAAGTGAATGGTGACTTTAAAAAGAAAATCATCCTCAGCGACGAGGCACAGTTTCACCTCAGTGGATTCGTTAACAAGCAGAATTGCCGCATTTGGCAAATGAGAATCCACGAGTGATTGTTAAAAAGCCAATGCATCCACAAAGAGTGACTGGTTGGTGCGGTATATGGGCTGGCGGTATCATCGGGCCGTACTTCTTCGAAAATGAGGTCGGCCAAGCAGTTACCGTGAATGGTGTTTGCTATCGCGAGATGATAACGGACTTCTTGTGGCCAGAAATTGAGGATATCGATCTGGACGATATGTTGTTCCAACAGGATGGTGCTACTTGCCACACAGCCAACGAAACCCGATTATTACAGACCCGATTTCAGCAAATCGGGTCTGTAGGAAATGTGAAAACACCTGTGCATGCTCGCCCAGTTCGTTCTGCGGAAAACATTGCTATTGTTCGCGATAGTGTAGCAGACTAGCCGTCAACCTCGACTCGTCGTCGTGCCCAACAATTGAACATCTCACGAACATCACTGATGCGAATATTGAATAAAGATTAGAATTTACACGCTTACAAGGTTCAATTGACTCAAGAGCTGAAGCCTGCTGACCATTTCAAGCGTCGTCAATACGCCGAATGCTTAGTTGAACAGACAGAAGCGAATGGTGACTTTACAAAGAAAATCATCTTAAGGGACGAGGCACCTCATTGGATTCGTTAGAAAGCAGAATTGACGCATTTGAGCAAATGAGAATCCACGAGTGATAGTTGAAAAGCGGATGCATCCACAAACAGTGACTGTTTGGTGCGGTTTATGGGCTGGCGGCATCATCGGGCCGTACTTCTTCGGAAATGAGGTCGGCCAAGCAGTTACCGTGAATGGTGTTTGCTATCGCGAGATGATAACGGACTTCTTGTCGCCAGAAATTGAGGATATGGACCTGGACGATATGTTGTTCCAACAGGATGGTGCTACTTGCCACACAGCCAACGAAACCCGATTATTACAGACCCGATTTCAGCAAATCGGGTCTGTAGGAAATGTGAAAACACCTGTGCATGCTCGCCAAGTTCGTTCTGCGGAAAACATTGCTGTTGTTCGCGATAGTGTAGCAGAATAGTCGTCAACCTCGACTCGTCGTCGAGCCCAACAATTGAACATCTCACGAACATCACTGATGCGAAGATTGAATCATCATCATTAGGTCATCAGTCCTAAGACTGGTTGGACGCTAACCTCCAGCTTCTCCTATCTTGTGCTAACCTACGCATTTCGCTAATTGTGCTACAACCTACATCCCTTACTATTTGCGAGCAGTAGTCTAATCTAGGCCTACCTCTGCCTTTCTTCACTCCTATTTCTGCCTCCAAAATATCGCGGACTGAATATTGAATAAAGATTAGAATTTACACGCTTACAAGGTTCAATTGTCTCAAAAGCTGAAGCCTACTGACCATTTCAAGCGTCCACAACACGCCGAAAGGTTGGTTGAACAGACAGAAGTGAATGGTGACTTTACAAAGAAAATCATCTTCAGCGACGAGGCACACTTTCACCTCAGTGGATTCGTTAACAAGCAGAATTGCCGCATTTGGGCAAATGATAATCCAATAGTGAATGTTGAAAAGCCGATGCAACCACAAGGAGTGACTGTTTGGTGCGGTTTATGGGCTGGCGGCATCATCGGGCCGTACTTCTTCGAAAATGAATTCGGCCAAACAGTTTCCGTGAATGGTGTTTGCTATCGCGAGATGATAACGGACTTCTTGTGGCCAGAAATTGAGGATATCGACCTGGACGATATGTGGTTCCAACAGGATGGTGCTACTTGCCACACAGCCAACGAAACCCGATTACTACAGACCCGATTTCAGCAAATCGGGTATGTAGGAAATGTAAAAACACCTGTGCATGCTCGCCCAGTTCGTACTGCGGAAAACATTGCTGTTGTTCGCGATAGTGTAGCAGAATAGCCGTCAGTCAACCTCGACTCGTCGTCGTGCCCAACAATTGAACATCTCACGAACATCACTGATGCGAATACTGAATAAAGATTAGAATTTACACGCTTACAAGGTTCAATTGACTCAAGAGCTGAAGCCTGCTGACCATTTCAAGCGTCGTCAATACGCTGAATGGTTGGTTGAACAGACAGAAGCGAGTGGTGACTTTACAAAGAAAATCATCTTCAGGGACGAGGCACCTCAGTGGATTCGTTAACAAGCAGAATTGACGCGTTTGAGCAAATGAGAATCCACGAGTGATAGTCGAAAAGCGGATGCATCCACAAAGAGTGACTGTTTGGTGCAGTTTATGAGCTGGCGGCATCATCGGGCCGTACTTCTTCGGAAATGAGGTCGGCCAAGCAGTTACCGTGAATGGTGTTTGCTATCGCGAGATGATAACGGTCTTCTTGTGGCCAGAAATTGAGGATATCGACCTGGACGATATGTGGTTCCAACAGGATGGTACTACTTGCCACACAGCCAACGAAACCCGATTACTACAGACCCGATTTCAGCAAATCAGGTCTGTAGGAAATGTGAAAACATCTGTGAATGCTCGCCCAGTTCAATTTGAGGAAAACGTTGCTGTTGTTCGCGATAATGTAGCCGTCAGTCAACCTCAACTCGTCGTCGTGCCCAACAATTAAACATCTCACGAACATCACTGATGCGAATTTTGAATAAAGATTAGAATTTACACGCTTACAAGGTTTAATTGACTCAAGGGCTGAAGCCTACTGACCATTTTAAGCGTCGTCAATACACCGAATGGTTGGTTGAACAGACAGAAGTGAATGGTGACTTTACAAAGAAAATCATCTTCAGCGACGAGGCTCGGCCAAGCAGTTAGCGTAAATGGCGTTTGCTATAGCGAGATGATAACGGACTTCTTGTGGCCAGAAATTGAGGATATGGACCTGGACGATATGTGGTTCCAACAGGATGGTGCTGCTTGCCACACAGCCAAAGAAACCCGATTACTACAGACCCGATTTCAGCAAACTCGATGATGCCGCCAGCCCATAAACCGCACCAAACAGTCACTCCTTGTGGATGCATCGGCTTTTCAACATTCACTCGGGGATTCTCATTTGCAAAAATGCGGCAATTGTGCTTGTTAACGAATCCACTGAGGTGAAAGTGTGCCTCGTCGCTGAAGATGATTTTCTTTGTAAAGTCACCATTCACTTCTGTCTGTTCAACCAACCATTCGGCGTATTGACGACGCCTGAAATGGTCAGTAGGCTTCAGCTCTTGAGTCCGTTGAACCTTGTAAGCGTGTAAATTCTAATCTCTATTCAAAATTCGCATCAGTGATGTTCGTGTGATGTTCAATTGTTGGGCACTACGACGAGTCGAGGTTGACGGCTATTCTGCTACACTATCGCGAACAACAGCAGTGTTTTCCGCAGAACGAACTGGGCGAGCGTGCACAGGTGTTATCAAATTTCCTACAGACCCGATTTGCTGAAATCGGGTCTGTAGTAATCGGCTTTCGTTGGCTGTGTGGCAAGTAGCACCATCCTGTTGGAACCGCATATCGTCCAGGTCCATATCCTCAATTTCTGGCCACAAGAAATCCATTATCATGTCGCGATAGCAAACACCATTCACGGTAACTGCTTGGCCGACCTCATTTTCGAAGAAGTACGGCCCGATGATGCCGCCAGCCCATAAACCGCACCAACAGTCACTCCTTGTGGATGCATCGGCTTTTCAACATTCACTCGGGGATTCTCATTTGCAAAAATGCGGCAATTCTGCTTGTTAACGAATCCACTGAGGTGAAAGTGTGCCTCGTCGCTGAAGATGATTTTCTTTGTAAAGTCACCATTCACTTCTGTCTGTTCAACCAACCATTCGGCGTATTGACGACGCCTGAAATGGTCAGTAGGCTTCAGCTCTTGAGTCAGTTGAACCTTGTAAGCGTGTAAATTCTAATCTCTATTCAAAATTCGCATCAGTGATGTTCGTGAGATGTTCAATTGTTGGGCACGACGACGAGTCGAGGTTGACTGACGGCTACATTATCGCGAACAACAGCAATGTTTTCCTCATATTGAATTGGGCGAGCATGCACAGGTATTTTCACATTTCCTACAGACCCGATTTGCTGAAATCGGGTCTGTAGTAATCGGGTTTCTTTGGCTGGGTAGCAAGTAGCACCATCCTGTTGGAACCACATATCGTCCAGGTCGATATCCTCAATTTCTGGCCACAAGAAGTCCGTCATCATCCCGCGATAGCAAACACCATTCACGGTAACTGCTTGGCCGACCTCATTTTCGAAGAAGTACGGCCCGATGATGCTGCCGGCCAATAAACCGCACCAAACAGTCAATCTTTATGCATGCATCGGCTTTTCAACAATCACTCGGGGATTCTCATTTGCTCAAATGCGGCAATTCTGCTTGTTAACGAATCCACTGAGGTGAAAGTGTGCCTCGTCGCTGAAGATGATTTTCTTTGTAAAGTCACCATTCACTTCTGTCTGTTCAACCAACCCTTCGGCGTGTTGTGGACGCTTGAAATGGTCAGTTGGCTTCAGCTTTTGAGCCAATTGAACCTTGTAAGCGTGTAAATTCTAATCCTTAATCAAAATTCGCATCAATGATGTTCGTGAGATGTTCAATTGTTGGGCACTACGACGAGTCGAGGTTGACGGCTATTCTGCTACACTATCGCGAACAACAGCAATGTTTTCCGCAGAACGACCTGGGCGAGCATGCACAGGTGTTTTCACATTTCCTACAGACCCGATTTGCTGAAGTCGGGTCTGTAGTAATCGGGTTTCTTTGGCTGGGTAACAAGTAGCACCATCCTGTTGGAACCGCATATCGTCCAGGTCCATATCCTCAATTTCTGGCCACAAGAAGTCCGTTATCATCTCGCGATAGCAAACACCATTCACGGTAACTGCTTGGCCGACCTCATTTTCGAAGAAGTACGGCCCGATGATGCCGCCAGCCCATATACCGCACCAAACAGTCACTCTTTGTGGATACATCCGCTTTTCAACTATCACTCGTGGATTCTCATTTGCTCAAATGCGGCAAATCTGCTTGTTAACGAATCCACCGAGGTGAAGGTGTGCCTCGTCGCTGAAGATGATTTTCTTTGTAAAGTCACCATTCCCTTCTGTCTGTTCAACCAACCTTTCGGCGTGTTGTGGACGCTTGAAATGGTCAGCAGGCTTCAGCTCTTGAGTCAATTGAACCTTGTAAGCGTGTAAATTCTAATCTTTATTCAATATTTGCATCAGTGATGTTCGTGAGATGTTCAATTGTTGGGCACGACGACGAGTCGAGGTTGACGGCTAGTCTGCTACACTATCGCGAACAATAGCAATGTTTTCCGCAGAACGAACTGGGCGAGCATGCACAGGTGTTTTCACATTTCCTACAGACCCGATTTGCTGAAATCGGGTCTGTAATAATCGGGTTTCGTTGGCTGTGTGGCAAGTAGCACCATCCTGTTGGAACAACATATCGTCCAGATCGATATCCTCAATTTCTGGCCACAAGAAGTCCGTTATCATCTCGCAATGGCAAACACCATTCACGGTAACTGCTTGGCCGACCTCATTTTCGATGAAGTACGGCCCGATGATGCCGCCAGCCCATAAAACGCACCAAACAGTCACTCCTTGTGGATGCATCGGCTTTTCAACATTCACTCGGGGATTCTCATTTGCCCAAATGCGGCAATTCTGCTTGTTAACTAATCCACTGAGGTGAAAGTGTGCCTCGTCGCTGAAGACGATTTTCTTTGTAAAGTCACCATTCACTTCTGTCTGTTCAACCAACCATTCGGCGTATTGACGACGCTTGAAATGGGCAGTAGGCTTCAGCTCTTGAGTCAATTGAACCTTGTAAGCGTGTAAATTCTAATCTTTATTCAATATTCGCATCAGTGATGTTCGTGAGATGTTCAATTGTTGGGCACGACGACGAGTCGAGGTTGACGGCTATTCTGCTACACTATCGCGAACAACAGCAATGTTTTCCGCAGAACGAACTGGGCGAGCATGCACTGGTGTTTTCACATTTCCTACAGACCCGATTTGCTGAAATCGGGTCTGTAGTAATCGGGTTTCGTTGTCTGTGTGACAAGTAGCACCATCCTGTTGGAATCACATATTGTCCAGGTCCCTATCCTCAATGTCTGGCCACAAGAAGTCCGTTATCATCTCGCAATAGTATACACCATTCACGGTAACTGCTTGGCCGACCTTATTTTCGTAGAAGTACGGCCCTATGATGCCGCCAGCTCATAAACCGCACCAAACAGTCACTCTTTGTGGATGCATCCATTTTTCCACTATCACTCGTGGATTCTCATTTGCTCAAATGCGGCAAATCTGCTTGTTAACGAATCCACCGAGGTGAAGGTGTGCCTGGTCGCTGAAGATGATTTTCTTTGTAAAGTCACTATTCACTTCTGTCTGTTCAACCAACCATTCGGCGTATTGACGACGCTTGAAATGGTCAGTAGGCTTCAGCTTTTGAGACAATTGAACCTTGTAAGCGTGTAAATTCTACTCTTTATTCAATATTCGCATCAGTGATGTTCGTGAGATGTTCAATTGTGGGGCACGACGACGAGTCGATGTTGACTGACGGCTATTCTGCTACACTATCGCGAACAACAGCAATGTTTTCCGCAGAACGAACTGGGCGAGCATGCACAGGTGTTTTCACATTTCCTACAGACCCGATTTGCTGAAATCGGGTCTGTAGTAATCGGCTTTCGTTGGCTGTGTGGCAAGTAGCACCATCCTGTTGGAACCGCATATCGTCCGGGTCCATATCCTCAATTTCTGGCCACAAGAAGTCCGTTATCATCTCGCGATAGCAAACACCATTCACGGTAACTGCTAGGCCGACCTCATTTTCGAAGAAGTACGGAGCGATAATGCTGCCAGCCCATAAACCGCACCAAACAGTCACTCTTTGTGCATGCATCGGCTTTTCAACAATCACTCGGGGATTCTCATTTGCTCAAATGCGGCAATTCTGCTTGTTAACGAATCCACTGAGGTGAAGGTGTGCCTCGTCGCTGAAGATGATTATCTTTGTAAAGTCACCATTCACTTCTGTCTGTTCAACCAATTCTTCGGCGTGTTGTGGACGCTTGAAATGGTCAGTTGGCTTCAGCTTTTGAGTCAATTGAACCTTGTAAGCGTGTAAATTCTAATCTTTATTCAATATTCGCATCAGTGATGTTCGTGAGATGTTCAATTGTTGAGCACGACGACGAGTCGAGGTTGACCGCTATTCTGCTACACTATCGCGAACAACAGCAATGTTTTCCGCAGAACGAACTGGACGAGCGTGCACAGGTGTTTTCACATTTCCTACAGACCCGATTTGCTGAAGTCGGGTCTGTAGTAATCGGGTTTCTTTGGCTGGGTAGCAAGTAGCACCATCCTGTTGGAACCCCATATCGTCCAGGTCCATATCCTCAATTTCTGGCCACAAGAAGTCCGTTAACATCTCGCGATTGCAAACACCATTCACGGTAACTGCTTGACCGACCTCATTTTCGAAGAAGTACGGCCCGATGATGCTGCCAGCCCATAAACCGCACCAAACAGTCAATCTTTATGCATGCATCGGCTTTTCAACAATCACTCGGGGATTCTCATTTGCTCAAATGCGGCAATTCTGCTTGTTAGCAAATCCACTGAGGAGAAAGTGTTCTTCGTCGCTGAAGATGATTTTCTTTGTAAAGTCACCATTCACTTCTGTCTGTTCAACCAACCATTCGGCGTATTGACGACGCCTGAAATGGACAGTAGGCTTCAGCTCTTAAGTCAATTGAACCTTGTAAGCGTGTAAATTCTAATCCTTATTCAAAATTCGCATCAGTGATGTTCGTAAGATGTTCAATTGTTGGGCACTACGACGAGTCGAGGTTGACGGCTATTCTGCTACACTATCGCGAACAACAGCAATGTTTTCCGCAGAACGAACTGGACGAGCGTGCACAGGTGTTTTCACATTTCCTACAGACCCGATTTGCTGAAATCGGGTCTGTAGTAATCGGCTTTCGTTGGCTGTGTGGCAAGTAGCACCATCCTGTTGGGACCGCATAACAAGCAGATTTGCCGCATTTGAGCAAATGAGAATCCACGAGTGATAGTTGAAAAGCGGATGCATCCACAAAGAGTGACTGTTTGGTGCAGTTTATGGGCTGGCGGTTTCATAGGGCCGTACTTCTTCGGAAATGAGGTCGGCCAAGCAGTTTCCGTGAATGGTGTTTGCTATCGCGAGATGATAACGGACTTCTTGTGGCCAGAAATTGAGGATATGGACCTGGACGATATGTGGTTCCAACAAGATGGTGCTACTTGCCACACAGACAACGAAAGCCGATTACTACAGACCCGATTTCAGCAAATCGGGTCTGTAGGAAATGTGACAACACCTCTGCATGCTCTCCCAGTTCGTTCTGCGGAAACATTGCTGTTGTTCGCGATAGTGTAGCAGAATAGCCGTCAACCTCGACTCGTCGTCGTGCCCCACAACTGAACATCTCACGAACATCACTGATGCGAATATTGAATAAAAATTAGAATTTACACCCTTACAAGGTTCAATTGACTCAAGAGCTGAAACCTGCTCACCATTTCAAGCGTCCACAACACGCCGAATTGTTGGTTGAACAGACAGAAGTGAATGGTGACTTTACAAAGAAAATCATCTTCAGCGACGAGGCACACCTTCATCTCGGTGGATTCGTTAACGAGCAGATTTGCCGAATTTGAGCAAATGAGAATCCACGAGTGATAGTTGAAAAGCGGATGCATCCACAAAGAGTGACTGTTTGGTACGGTTTATGGGCTGGCGGCATCATAGGGCCGTACTTCTTCGGAAATGAGGTCGGCCAAGCAGTTACCGTGAATGGTGTTTGCTATCGCGAGATGATAACGGACTTCTTGTTGCCAGAAATTGAGGATACGGACCTGGACGATATGTGGTTCCAACAGGATGGTGCTACTTGCCACACAGCCAACGAAAGCCGATTACTACAGACCCGATTTCAGCAAATCGGGTCTGTAGGAAATGTGACAACACCTCTGCATGCTCGCCCAGTTCGTTCTGCGGAAAACATTGCTGTTGTTCGCGATAGTGTAGCAGAATAGCCGTCAACCTCGACTCGTCGTCGTGCCCCACAATTGAACATCTCACGAACATCACTGATGCGAATATTGAATAAAGATTAGAATTTACACCCTTACAAGGTTCAATTGATTCAAGAGCTGAAACCTACTGACCATTTCAAGCGTCCACAACACGCCGAATTGTTGGTTGAACAGACAGAAGTGAATGGTGACTTTACAAGGAAAATCATCTTCAGCGACGAGGCACACTTTCACCTCAGTGAATTCGTTAACAAGCAGAATTGCCGCATTTGGGCAAATGAAAATCCCCGAGTGAATGTTGAAAAGCCAATGCATCCACAAGGAGTGACTGTTTGGTGCGGTTTATGGGCTGGCGGCATCATCGGGCCGTACTTCTTCGAAAATGAGGTCGTCCAAGCAGTTACCGTGAATGGTGTTTGCTATCGCGGGATGATAACGGACTTCTTGTGTAGGCTTCAGCTCTTGAGTCAATTGAACCTTGTAAGCGTGTAAATTCTAATTTTTATTCAATATTCGCATGTGATGTTCGTGAGACGTTCAATTGTTGAGCACGACGACGAGTCGAGGTTGACTGACGGCTACATTATCGCGAACAACAGCAATGTTTTCCTCAGATTGAACTGGGCGAGCATGCACAGGTGTTTTCACATTTCCTACAGACCCGATTTGCTGAAATCGGGTCTGTAGTAATCGGGTTTCGTTGGCTGTGTCGCAAGTAGCACTTTCCTGTTGGAACCACGTATCGTCCAGGTCCATATCCTCAATTTCTGGCCACAAGAAGTCCGGTATCATCTCGCGATAGCAAACACCATTCACGGTAACTGCTTGGCCGACCTTATTTCCGAAGAAGTACGGCCCTATGATGCCGCCAGCCCATAAACCGCACCAAACAGTCACTCTTTGTGGATGCATCCGCTTTTCAACTATCACTCGTGGATTCTCATTTGCTCAAATGCGGCAAATCTGCTCGTTAACGAATCCACCGAGATGAAGGTCTGCCTCGTCGCTGAAGATGATTTTCTTTGTAAAGTCACCATTCACTTCTGTCTGTTCAACCAACAATTCGGCGTGTTGTGGACGCTTGAAATGGTCAGTAGGCTTCAGCCCTTGAGTCAATTAAACCTTGTAAGCGTGTAAATTCTAATCTTTATTCAAAATTCGCATCAGTGATGTTAGTGAGATGTTCAATTGTTGGGCACGACGACGAGTCGAGGTTGACTGACGGCTACATTATCGCGAACAACAGCAATGTTTTCCTCAGATAGAACTGGGCGAGCATGCACAGGTGTTTTCACATTTCCTACAGACCCGATTTGCTGAAATCGGGTCTGTAGTAATCGGGTTTCGTTGGCTGTGTCGCAAGTAGCACCTTCCTGTTGGAACCACGTATCGTCCAGGTCCATATCCTCAATTTCTGGCCACAAGAAGTCCGTTATCATCTCGCGATAGCAAACACCATTCGCGGTAACTGCTTGGCCGACCTCATTTCCAAAGAAGTACGGCCCGATGATGCCGCCTGCCCATAAACCGCACCAAACAGTCACTCTCTGTGGATGCATTGGTTTTTCAACTATCACTCGTGCATTCTCATTTGCCCAAATGCGGCAATTCTGCTTGTTAACGATTCCACTGAGGTGAAAGTGTGCCTCGTCGCTGAAGATGATTTTCTTTGTAAAGTCACCATTCACTTCTGTCTGTTCAACCAAACATTCGGTGTATTGACGACTCTTAAAATGGTCAGTAGTCTTCAGCCCTTGAGTCAATTAAACCTTGTAAGCGTGTAAATTCTAATCTTTATTCAATATTCGCATGTGATGTTCGTGAGATGTTCAATTGTTGGGCACGACGACGAGTTGAGGTTGACGGCTATGCTGCTACACTATCGCGAACAACAGCAATGTTTTCCGCAGAACGAACTGGGCGAGCATTCACAGGTGTTTTCACATTTCCTGCAGACCCGATTTGCTGAATTCGGGTCTGTAGTAATCGGTTTTCGTTGGCTGTGTGGCAAGTAGCACCTTCCTGTTGGAACCACATATCGTCCAGGTCCGTATCCTCAATTTCTGGCTACAAGAAGTCCGTTATCATCTCGCGATAGCAAACAACATTCACGGTAACTGCTAGGCCGACCTCATTTCCGAAGTAGTACGGCTCGATGATGCCGCCAGGCCATAAACCGCACCAAACAGTCACTCTTTGTGGATACATCCGCTTTTCAACTATCACTCGTGGATTCTCATTTGCCCAAATGCGGCAATTCTGCTTGTTAACGATTCCACTGAGGTGAAAGTGTGCCTCGTCGCTGAAGATGATTTTCTTTGTAAAGTCACCATTCACTTCTGTCTGTTCAACCAACCATTCGGTGTATTGACGACGCTTAAAATGGTCAGTAGGCTTCAGCCCTTGAGTCAATTAAACCTTGGAAGCGTGTAAATTCTAATCTTTATTCAAAATTCGCATCAGTGATGTTCGTGAGATGTTTAATTGTTGGGCACGACGACGAGTCGAGGTTGACGGCTATTCTGCTACACTATCGCGAACAACAGCAATGTTTTCCGCAGAACGAACTGGACGAGCGTGCACAGGTGTTTTCACATTTCCTACAGACCCGATTTGCTGAAGTCGGGTCTGTAGTAATCGGGTTTCTTTGGCTGGGTAGCAAGTAGCACCATCCTGTTGGAACCCCATATCGTCCAGGTCCATATCCTCAATTTCTGGCCACAAGAAGTCCGTTATCATCTCGCGATTGCAAACACCATTCACGGTAACTGCTTGACCGACCTCATTTTCGAAGAAGTACGGCCCGATGATGCTGCCAGCCCATAAACCGCACCAAACAGTCAATCTTTATGCATGCATCGGCTTTTCAACAATCACTCGGGGATTCTCATTTGCTCAAATGCGGCAATTCTGCTTGTTAGCAAATCCACTGAGGAGAAAGTGTTATTCGTCGCTGAAGATGATTTTCTTTGTAAAGTCACCATTCACTTCTGTCTGTTCAACCAACCATTCGGCGTATTGACGACGCCTGAAATGGACACTAGGCTTCAGCTCTTGAGTCAATTGAACCTTGTAAGCGTGTAAATTCTAATCCTTATTAAAAATTCGCATCAGTGATGTTCGTAAGATGTTCAATTGTTGGGCACTACGACGAGTCGAGGTTGACGGCTATTCTGCTACACTATCGCGAACAACAGCAATGTTTTCCGCAGAACGAACTGGACGAGCGTGCACAGGTGTTTTCACATTCCCTACAGACCCGATTTGCTGAAATCGGGTCTGTAGTAATCGGCTTTCGTTGGCTGTGTGGCAAGTAGCACCATCCTGTTGGGACCGCATGACAAGCAGATTTGCCGCATTTGAGCAAATGAGAATCCACGAGTGATAGTTGAAAAGCGGATGCATCCACAAAGAGTGACTGTTTGGTGCAGTTTATGGGCTGGCGGTTTCATACGGCCGTACTTCTTCGGAAATGAGGTCGGCCAAGCAGTTTCCGTGAATGGTGTTTGCTATCGCGAGATGATAACGCACTTCTTGTGGCCAGAAATTGAGGATATGGACCTGGACGATATGTGGTTCCAACAAGATGGCGCTACTTGCCACACAGACAACGAAAGCCGATTACTACAGACCCGATTTCAGCAAATCGGGTCTGTAGGAAATGTGACAACACCTCTGCATGCTCTCCCAGTTCGTTCTGCGGAAACATTGCTGTTGTTCGCGATAGTGTAGCAGAATAGCCGTCAACCTCGACTCGTCGTCGTGCCCCACAATTGAACATCTCACGAACATCACTGATGCGAATATTGAATAAAAATTAGAATTTACACCCTTACAAGGTTCAATTGACTCAAGAGCTGAAACCTGCTCACCATTTCAAGCGTCCACAACACGCCGAATTGTTGATTGAACAGACAGAAGTGAATGGTGACTTTACAAAGAAAATCATCTTCAGCGACGAGGCACACCTTCATCTCGGTGGATTCGTTAACAAGCAGATTTGCCGCATTTGAGCAAATGAGAATCCACGAGTGAAAGTTGAAAAGCGGATGCATCCACAAAGAGTGACTGTTTGGTACGGTTTATGGGCTGGCGGCATCATAGGGCCGTACTTCTTCGGAAATGAGGTCGGCCAAGCAGTTACCGTGAATGGTGTTTTCTATCGCGAGATGATAACGGACTTCTTGTGGCCAGAAATTGAGGATATGGACCTGGACGATATGCGGTTCCAACAGGATGGTGCTACTTGCCACACAGCCAACGAAAGCCGATTACTACAGACCCGATTTCAGCAAATAGGGTCTGTAGGAAATGTGAAAACACCTGTGCATGCTCGCCCAGTTCGTTCTGCGGAAAACATTGCTGTTGTTCGCGATAGTGTAGCAGAATAGCCGTCAGTCAACCTCGACTCGTCGTGGTGCCCAACAATTGAACATCTCACGAACATCACTGATGCGAATTTTGAATAGAGATTAGAATTTACACGCTTACAAGGTTCAATTGACTCAAAAGCTGAAGCCTACTGTCCATTTCAAGCGTCGTCAATACGCCGAATGGTTGGTTGAACAGACAGAAGTGAATGGTGACTTTACAAAGAAAATCATCTTCAGCGACGAGGCACACTTTCACCTCAGTGGATTCGTTAACAAAGAGAATTGCCGCATTTGGGCAAATGAGAATCCACGAGTCATCGTTGAAAAGCCGATGTTTCCACAAAGAGTGACTGTTTGGTGCGGTTTATGGGCTGACGGTATCATCGGGCCGTACTTCTTCGAAAATGAGGTCGGCCAAGCAGTAACCGTGAATGGTGTTTGCTATCGCGAGATGATAACGGACTTCTTGTGGCCAGAAATTGGGGATATGGACCTGGACGATTTGCGGTTCCAACAGGATGGTGCTACTTGCCACACAGACAACGAAAGCCGATTACTACAGACCCGATTTCAGCAAATCGGGTCTGTAGGAAATGTGACAACACCTCTGCATGCTCGCCCAGTTCGTTCTGCGGAAAACATTGCTGTTGTTCGCGATAGTGTAGCAGAATAGCCGTCAACCTCGACTCGTCGTCGTGCCCCACAATTGAACATCTCACGAACATCACTGATGCGAATATTGAATAAAGATTAGAATTTACACACTTACAAGGTTCAATTGACTCAAAAGCTGAAGCCTACTGACCATTTCAAGCGTCCACAACACGCCGAAGGGTTGGTTGAACAGACAGAAGTGAATGGTGACTTTACAAAGAAAATCATCTTCAGCGACGAGGCACACTTTCACCTCAGTGGATTCGTTAACAAGCAGAATTGCCGCATTTGGGCAAATGAGAATCCCCGAATGAATGTTGAAAAGCCGATGCATCCACAAGGAGTGACTATTTGGTGCGGTTTATGGACTGGCGGCATCATCGGGCCGTACTTCATCGAAAATGAGGTCGGCCAAGCAGTTACCGTGAATGGTGTTTGCTATCGCGAGATGATAACGGACTTCTTGTGGCCAGAAATTGAGGATATGGACCTGGACTATATGTGGTTCCAACAAGATGGTGCTACTTGCCACACAGACAACGAAAGCCGATTACTACAGACCCGATTTCAGCAAATCGGGTCTGTAGGAAATGTGAAAACACCTGTGCATGCTCGCCCAGTTCGTTCTGTGGAAAACATTGCTGTTGTTCGCGATAGTGTAGCAGAATAGCCGTCAGTCAACCTCGACTCGTCGTCGTGCCCAACAATTGAACATCTCACGAACATCACTGATGCGAATATTGAATAAAGATTAGAATTTACACGCTTACAAGGTTCAATTGACTCAAAAGCTGAAGCCTACTGACCATTTCAAGCGTCCACAACACGCCGAATTGTTGGTTGAACAGACAGAAGTGAATGGTGACTTTACAAAGAAAATCATCTTCAGCGACGAGGCACACCTTCTTCTCGGTGGATTCGTTAACAAGCAGATTTGCCGCATTTGAGCAAATGAGAATCCACGAGTGATAGTTGAAAAGCGGATGCATCCACAAAGAGTGACTGTTTGGTGCAGTTTATGGGCTGGCGATTTCATAGGGACGTACTTCTTCGGAAATGAGGTCCGCCAAGCAGTTACCGTGAATGGTGTTTGCTATCGCGAGATGATAACGGACTTCTTGTGGCCAGAAATTGAGGATATGGACCTGGACTATATGTGGTTCCAACAAGATGGTGCTACTTGCCACACAGACAACGAAAGCCGATTACTATAGACCCGATTTCAGCAAATCGGGTCTGTAGGAAATGTGAAACACCTGTGCATGCTCGCCAAGTTCGTTCTGCGAAAAACATTGCTGTTGTTCGCGATAGTGTAGCAGAATAGCCGTTAGTCAACCTCGACCCGTTGTCGTGCTCAACAATTGAACATCTCACGAACATAACTGATGCGAATATTGAATAAAGATTATAATTTACACGCTTACAAGGTTCAATTGACTCAAAAGCTGAAGCCTACTCACCATTTCAAGCGTCCACAACACGCCGAATGGTTGTTTGAACAGACAGAAGTGAATGGTGACTTTAAAAAGAAAATCATCCTCAGCGACGAGGCACACTTTCACCTCAGTGGATTTGTTAACAAGCAGATTTGCCGCATTTGAGCAAATGAGAATCCAGGAGTGATAGTTGAAAAGCGGATGTATCCACAAAGAGTGACTGTTTGGTGCGGTATATGGGCTGGCGGCATCATCGGGCCGTACTTCTTCGAAAATGAGGTCGGCCAAGCAGTTACCGTGAATGGTGTTTGCTATCGCGAGATGATAACGGACTTCTTGAGGCCAGAAATTGAGGATATGGACCTGGACGATATGCGGTTCCAACAGGATGGTGCTACTTGCCACACAGCCAACGAAAGCCGATTACTACAGACCCGATTTCAGCAAATCGGGTCTGTAGGAAATGTGAAAACACCTGTGCATGCTCGCCCAGTTCGTTCTGCGGAAAACATTGCTGTTGTTCGCGATAGTGTAGCAGAATAGCCGTTAGTCAACCTCGACCCGTTGTCGTGCCCAACAATTGAACATCTCACGAACATCACTGATGCGAATTTTGATTAAGGATTAGAATTTACACGTTTACAAGGTTCAATTGACTCAAGAGCTGAAGCCTACTGTCCATTTCAAGCGTCGTCAATACGCCGAATGGTTGGTTGAACAGACAGAAGTGAATGGTGACTTTACAAAGAAAATCATCTTCAGCGACGAGGCACACTTTCACCTCAGTGGATTCGTTAACAAAAGAGAATTGCCGCATTTGGGCAAATGAGAATCCACGAGTCATCGTTGAAAAGCCGATGTATCCACAAAGAGTGACTGTTTGGTGCGGTTTATGGGCTGGCGGTATCATCGGGCCGTACTTCTTCGAAAATGAGGTCGGCCAAGCAGTTACCGTGAATGGTGTTTGCTATCGCGAGATGATAACGGACTTCTTTTGGCCAGAAATTGGGGATATGGACCTGGACGATTTGCGGTTCCAACAGGATGGTGCTACTTGCCACACAGCCAACGAAAGCCGATTACTACAGACCCGATTTCAGCAAATAGGGTCTGTAGGAAATGTGAAAACACCTGTGCATGCTCGCCCAGTTCGTTCTGTGGAAAACATTGCTGTTGTTCGCGATAGTGTAGCAGAATAGCCGTCAGTCAACCTCGACTCGTCGTCGTGCCCAACAATTGAACATCTCACGAACATCACTGATGCGAATATTGAATAAAGATTAGAATTTACACGCTTACAAGGTTCAATTGACTCAAAAGCTGAAGCCTACTGACCATTTCAAGCGTCCACAACACGCCGAATGGTTGGTTGAACAGACGGAAGTGAATGGTGACTTTACAAAGAAAATCATCTTCAGCGACGAGGCACACCTTCTTCTCGGTGGATTCGTTAACAAGCAGATTTGCCGCATTTGAGCAAATGAGAATCCACGAGTGATAGTTGAAAAGCGGATGCATCCACAAAGAGTGACTGTTTGGTGCAGTTTATGGGCTGGCGATTTCATAGGGCCGTACTTCTTCGGAAATGAGGTCGGCCAAGCAGTTACCGTGAATGGTGTTTGCTATCGCGAGATGATAACGGACTTCTTGTGGCCAGAAATTGAGGATATGGACCCGGACGATATGCGGTTCCAACAGGATGGTGCTACTTGCCACAGAGCCAACGAAAGCCGATTACTACAGACCCGATTTCAGCAAATCGGGTCTGTAGGAAATGTGAAAACACCTGTGCATGCTCGCCCAGTTCGTTCTGCGGATAACATTGCTGTTGTTCGCGATAGTGTAGCAGAATAGCCGTCAGTCAACCTCGACTCGTCGTCGTGCCCCACAATTGAACATCTCACGAACATCACTGATGCGAATATTGAATAAAGAGTAGAATTTACACGCTTACAAGGTTCAATTGTCTCAAATGCTGAAGCCTACTGACCATTTCAAGCGTCGTCAATACGCCGAATGGTTGGTTGAACAGACAGAAGTGAATAGTGACTTTACAAAGAAAATCATCTTCAGCGACCAGGCACACCTTCACCTCGGTGGATTCGTTAACAAGCAGATTTGCCGCATTTGAGCAAATGAGAACCCACGAGTCATCGTTGAAAAGCCGATGTATCCACAAAGAGTGACTGTTTGGTGCGGTTTATGGGCTGGCGGCATCATCGGGCCGTACTTCTTCGGAAATGAGGTCGGCCAAGCAGTTACCGCGAATGGTGTTTGCTATCGCGAGATGATAACGGACTTCTTGTGGCCAGAAATTGAGGATATGGACCTGGACGATATGTTGTTCCAACAGGATGGTGCTACTTGCCACACAGCCAACGAAACCCGATTATTACAGACCCGATTTCAGCAAATCGGGTCTGTAGGAAATGTGAAAACACCTGTGCATGCTCGCCAAGTTCGTTCTGCGGAAAACATTGCTGTTGTTCGCGATAGTGTAGCAGAATAGTCGTCAACCTCGACTCGTCGTCGAGCCCAACAATTGAACATCTCACGAACATCACTGATGCGAATATTGAATCATCATCATTAGGTCATCAGTCCTAAGACTGGTTGGACGCTAACCTCCAGCTTCTCCTATCTTGTGCTAACCTACGCATTTCGCTAATTGTGCTACAACCTACATCCCTTACTATTTGCGAGCAGTAGTCTAATCTAGGCCTACCTCTGCCTTTCTTCACTCCTATTTCTGCCTCCAAAATATCGCGGACTGAATATTGAATAAAGATTAGAATTTACACGCTTACAAGGTTCAATTGACTCAAAAGCTGAAGCCTACTGACCATTTCAAGCGTCCACAACACGCCGAATGGTTGGTTGAACAGACAGAAGTGAATGGTGACTTTACAAAGAAAATCATCTTCAGCGACGAGGCACACCTTCACCTCGGTGGATTCGTTATCAAGCAGATTTGCCGCATTTGAGCAAATGAGAATCCACGCGTGATAGTTGAAATGCGGATGCATCCACAAACAGTGACTGTTTGGTGCGGTTTATGGGCTGGCGGCATCATCGGGCCGTACTTCTTCGGAAATGAGGTCGGCCAAGCAGTTACCGTGAATGGTGTTTCCTATCGCGAGATGATAACGGTCTTCTTGTGCCCAGAAATTTAGGATATGGACCTGGACGATATGTGGTTCAAACAGGATGGTGCTACTTGCCACACAGCCAACGAAACCCGATTACTACAGAGCCGATTTCAGCAAATCGGGTATGTAGGAAATGTAAAAACACCTGTGCATGCTCGCCCAGTTCGTACTGCGGAAAACATTGCTGTTGTTCGCGATAGTGTAGCAGAATAGCCGTCAGTCAACCTCGACTCGTCGTCGTGCCCAACAATTGAACATCTCACGAACATCACTGATGCGAATATTGAATAAAGATTAGAATTTACACGCTTACAAGGTTCAATTGTCTCAAAAGCTGAAGCCTACTGACCATTTCAAGCGTCCACAACACGCCGAAAGGTTGGTTGAACAGACAGAAGTGAATGGTGACTTTACAAAGAAAATCATCTTCAGCGACGAGGCACACCTTCTTCCCTGTGAATTCGTTAACAAGCAGATTTGCCGCCTTTGAGCAAATGAGAATCCCCGAGTGAATGTTGAAAAGCCGATGCATCCACAAGGAGTGACTGTTTGGTGCGGTTTATGGGCTGGCGGCATCATAGGGCCGTACTTCATCGAAAATGAGGTCGGCCAAGCAGTTAGCGTGAATGGCGTTTGCTATAGCGAGATGATAACGGACTCCTTGTGGCCAGAAATTGAGGATATGGACCTGGACGATATGTGGTTCCAACAGGATGGTGCTGCTTGCCACACAGCCAAAGAAACCCGATTACTACAGACCCGAGTTCGGCAAACCCGATGATGCCATAAACCGCACCAAACAGTCACTCCTTGTGGATGCATCGGCTTTTCCTCATTCACTCGGGGATTCTCATTTGCAAAAATGCGGCAATTCTGCTTGTTAACGAATCCACTGAGGTGAAAGTGTGCCTCGTCGCTGAAGATGATTTTCTTTGTAAAGTCACCATTCACTTCTGTCTGTTCAACCAACCCTTCGGCGTGTTGTGGACGCTTGAAATGGTCAGTTGGCTTCAGCTTTTGAGTCAATTGAACCTTGCAAGCGTGTAAATTCTAATCTTTATTCAATATTCGCATCAGTGATGTTCGTGAGATGTTCAATTGTTGGGCACGACGGCGAGTCGAGGTTGACTGACTGCTACATTATCGCGAACAACAGCAATGTTTTCCTCAGATTGAACTAGGCGAGCATGCACAGGTGTTTTCACATTTCCTACAGACCCGATTTGCTGAAGTCGGGTCTGTGGTAATCGGGTTTGTTTGGCTGGGTAGCAAGTAGCACCATCCTGTTGGAACCCCATATCGTCCAGGTCCATATCCTAAATTTCTGGCCACAAGAAGACCGTTATCATCTCGCGATAGCAAACACCATTTACGGTAACTGCTTGGCCGACCTCATTTTCGAAGAAGTACGGCCCTATGATGCCGCCAGCTCATAAACCGCACCATACAGTCACTCTCTGTGGATGCATTGGTTTTTCAACTGTCACTCGTGCATTCTCATTTGCCCAAATGCGGCAATTCTGCTTGTTAACGATTCCACTGAGGTGAAAGTGTGCCTCGTCGCTGAAGATGATTTTCTTTGTAAAGTCACCATTCCTGTCTGTTCAACCAACCATTCGGCGTATTGACGACGCTTGAAATGGTCAGTAGGCTTCAGCTCTTGAGTCAATTGAACCTTGTAAGCGTGTAAATTCTAATCTTTATTCAAAATTCGCATCTGTGATGTTCGTGAGATGTTTAATTGTTGGGCACGACGACCAGTCGAGGTTGACTGACGGCTACATTATCGCGAACAACAGCAACGTTTTCCTCACATTGAACTGGGCGAGCATGCACAGATGTTTTCACATTTCCTACAGACCCGATTTGCTGAAATCGGGTTTCGTTGGCTGTGTGGCAAGTAGCACCATCCTGTTGGAACTGCATATCGTCCAGGTCCATATCCTCAATTTCTGGCCACAAGAAGTCCGTTATCATCTCGCGATAGCAAACAAACACCATTCACGGTAACTGCTTGGCCGAATTCATTTTCGAAGAAGTACGGCCCGATGATGCCGCCAGCCCATAAACCGCACCAAACAGTCACTCTCTGTGGATGCATTGGTTTTTCAACTATGACTCGTGCATTCTCATTTGCCCAAATGCGGCAAATCTGCTTGTTAACGAATCCACAGAGAAGAAGGTGTGCCTCGTCGCTGAAGATGATTTTCTTTGTAAAGTCACCATTCACTTCTGCCTGTTCAACCAACCTTTCGGCGTGTTGTGGACGCCTGAAATGGTCAGTAGGCTTCAGCTTTTGAGTCAATTGAACCTTCTAAGCGTGTAAATTCTAATCTTTATTCAATATTCGCATCACTGATGTTCGTGAGATGTTCAATTGTTGGGCACGACGACGAGTCGAGGTTGACTGACGGCTATTCTGCTACACTATCGCGAACAACACCAATGTTTTCCGCAGTACGAACTGGGCGAGCATGCACAGGTGTTTTTACATTTCCTACATACCCGATTTGCTGAAATCGGGTCTGTAGTAGACGGGTTTCTTTGGCTGTGTAGCAAGTAGCATCATCCTGTTGGAACCACATATCGTCTAGGTCGATATCCTCAATTTCTGGCCACAAGAAGTCCGTTATCATCTCGCGATAGCAAACAAACACCATTCACGGTAACTGCTTGGCCGAATTCATTTTCGAAGAAGTACGGCCCGATGATGCCGCCAGCCCATAAACCGCACCAAACAGTCACTCTCTGTGGATGCATTGGTTTTTCAACTATGACTCGTGCATTCTCATTTGCCCAAATGCGGCAATTCTGTTTGTTAACGATTCCACTGAGGCGAAAGTGTGCCTCATCGCTGAAGACGATTTTCTTTGTAAAGTCACCATTCCTGTCTGTTCAACCAACCATTCGGCGTATTGACGACGTTTGAAATGGTCAGTAGGCTTCAGCCCTTGAGTCAATTAAACCGTGTAAGCGTGTAAATTCTAATCTTTATTCAAAATTCGCATCAGTGATGTTCGTGAGATGTTTAATTGTTGGGCACAACGACGAGTCGAGATTGACTGACGGCTATTCTGCTACACTATCGCGAACAACAGCAATGTTTTCCGCAGAACGAACTGGGCGAGCATGCAAAGGTGTTTTCACATTTCCTACAGACCCGATTTGCTGAAATCGGGTCTGTAGTAATCGGCTTTCGTTGGCTGTGTGGCAAGTAGCACCATCCTGTTGGAACCGCATATCGTCCAGGTCCATATCCTCAATTTCTGGCCACAAGAAGTCAGTTATCATCTCGCGATAGCAAACACCATTCACGGTAACTGCTTGGCCGACCTCATTTTCGAAGAAGTACGGCCCGATGATGCCGCCAGCCCATATACCGCACCAAACAGTCACTCTTTGTGGATACATCGGCTTTTCAACATTCACTCGGGGATTCTCATCTGCCCAAATGCGGCAAATCTGCTTGTTAACGAATCCACAGAGAAGAAGGTGTGCCTCGTCGCTGAAGATGATTTTCTTTGTAAAGTCACGATTCACTTCTGTCTGTTCAACCAAACATTCGGTTTGGTTGAACAGACCAAACGGCATCATCGGGCCGTACTTCTTCGAAAATGAGGTCGGCCAAGCAGTTACCATGAATGGTGTTTGCTATCGCGAGATGATAACGGACTTCTTGTGGCCAGAAATTGAGGATATGGACCTGGACGATATGTGGTTCCAACAGGAAGGTGCTACTTGCCACACAGCCAACGAAACCCGATTACTACAGACCCGATTTCAGCAAGTCGTGTCTGTAGGATATGTGAAAACACCTGTGCATGCTCGCCCAGTTCGTTCTGCGGAAAACATTGCTGTTGTTCGCGATAGTGTAGCAGAATAGCCGTCAACCTCGACTCGTCGTCGTGCCCAACAATTGAACATCTCACGAACATAACTGATGCGAATTTTGAATAAAGATTGGAATTTACACGCTTACAAGGTTCAATTGACTCGAGACCTGAAGCCTACTGACTATTTCAAGCGTCGTCAATACGCCGAATGGTTGGTTGAACAGACAGAAGTGAATGGTGACTTTAAAAAGAAAATCATCCTCAGCGACGAGGCACACTTTCACCTCAGTGGATTCGTTAACAAGCAGAATTGCCGCATTTGGCAAATGAGAATCCACGATTGATTGTTAAAAAGCCAATGCATCCACAAAGAGTGACTGGTTGGTACGGTATATGGGCTGGCGGCATAATCGGGCCGTACTTCTTCGAAAATGAGGTCGGCCAAGTAGTTACCGTGAATGGTGTTTGCTATCGCGAGATGATAACGGACTTGTTGTGGCCAGAAATTGAGGATATGGACCTGGACGATATGCGGTTCCAACAGGATGGTGCTACTTGCCACACAGCCAACGAAAGCCGATTGCTACAGACCCGAGTTCAGCAAATCGGGTCTGTAGGAAATGTGAAAACACCTGTGCACGCTCGCCCAGTTCGTTCTGCGGAAAACATTGCTGTTGTTCGCGATAGTGTAGCAGAATAGCCGTCAGTCAACCTCGACTCGTCGTCGTGCCCCACAATTGAACATCTCACGAACATTACTGATGCGAATATTGAATAAAGAGTAGAATTTACACGCTTACAAGGTTCAATTGTCTCAAAAGCTGAAGCCTACTTACCATTTCAAGCGTCGTCAATACGCCGAATGGTTGGTTGAACAGACAGAAGCGAGTGGTGACTTTACAAAGAAAATCATCTTCAGCGACGAGGCACACCTTCTTCTCTGTGGATTCGTTAACAAGCAGATTTGCCGCATTTGAGCAAATGAGAATCCACGAGTGATAGTTGAAAAGCGGATGCATCCACAAAGAGTGACTGTTTGGTGCGGTTTATGAGCTGGCGGCATCATCGGGCCGTACTTCTTCGGAAATGAGGTCGGCCTAGCAGTTACCGTGAATGGTGTTTGCTATCGCGAGATGATAACGGACTTCTTGTGGCTAGAAATTGAGGATATGGACCTGGACGATATGTGGTTCCAACAGGATGGTGCTACTTGCCACACAGACAACGGAACACGATTACTACAGACCCGATTTCAGCAAATCGGGTCTGTAGGAAATGTGAAAACACCTGTGCATGCTCGCCCAGTTCGTTCTGCGGAAATCATTGCTATTGTTCGCGATAGTGTAGCAGACTAGCCGTCAACCTCGACTCGTCGTCGTGCCCAACAACTGAACATCTAACGAACATCACTGATGCGAATTTTGAATAAAGATTAGAATTTACACGCTTACAAGGTTTAACTGACTCAAGAGCTGAAGCCTACTGACCATTTCAGGCGTCGTCAATACGCCGAATTGTTGGTTGAACAGACAGAAGTGAATGGTGACTTTACAAAGAAAATCATCTTCAGCGACGAGGCACACCTTCATCTCGGTGGATTCATTAACAAGCAGATTTGCCGCATTTGAGCAAATGAGAATCCACGAGTGATAGTTGAAAAGCGGATGCATCCACAAAGAGTTACTGTTTGGTGCAGTTTATGGGCTGGCGGCTTCATAGGGCCTTACTTCTTCGAAAATGAGGTCGGCCAAGCAGTTACCGTGAATGGTGTTTGCTATCGCGACATGATAATGGATTTCTTGTGGCCAGAAATTGAGGATATCGACCTGGACGATATGTGGTTCCAACAGGATGGTGCTACTTGCCACACAGCCAACGAAACCCGATTACTACAGACCCGATTTCAGCAAATGGGGTCTGTAGGAAATGTGAAAACACCTGTGCATGCTCGCCCAGTTCGTTCTGCTTAAAACATTGCTGTTGTTCGCGATAGTGTAGCAGAATAGCCGTCAACCTCGACTCGTCGTCGAGCCCAACAATTGAACATCTCACGAACATCACTGATGCGAATATTGAATAAAGATTAGAATTTACACTCTTACAAGGTTCAATTGACTCAAGAGCTGAAGCCTGCTGACCATTTCAAGCGTCGTCAATACGCCGAATGGTTGGTTGAACAGACAGAAGCGAGTGGTGACTTTACATAGAAAATCATCTTCAGGGACGAGGCACCTCAGTGGATTCGTTAATAAGCAGAATTGACGCATTTGAGCAAATGAGAATCCACGAGTGATAGTTGAAAAGCGGATGCATCCACAAAGAGTTACTGTTTGGTGCAGTTTATGGGCTGGCGGCTTCATAGGGCCGTACTTCTTCGGAAATGAGGTCGGCCAAGCAGTTACCGTGAATGGTGTTTGCTATCGCGAGATGATAACGGACTTCTTGTGGCCAGAAGTTGAGGATATGGACCTGGACGATATGCGGTTCCAACAGGATGGTGCTACTTGCCACACAGCCAACGAATGCCGATTACTACAGACCCGATTTCAGCAAATCGGGTCTGTAGGAAATGTGAAAACACCTGTACATGCTCGCCCAGTTCGTTCTGCGGAAAACATTGCTGTTGTTCGCGATAGTGTAGCAGAATAGCCGTCAGTCAACCTCGGCTCGTCGTCGTGCCCCACAACTGAACATCTCACGAACATCACTGATGCGAATATTGAATAAAGATTAGAATTTACACGCTTACAAGGTTCAATTGACTCAAAAGCTGAAGCCTACTGACCATTACAAGCGTCGTCAATACGCCGAATGGTTGGTTGAACAGACAGAAGTGAATGGTGACTTTACAAAGAAAATCATCTTCAGAGACGAGACACACCTTCTTCTCGGTGGATTCATTAACAAGCAGATTTGCCGCATTTGAGCAAATGAGAATCCACGAGTGATAGTTGAAAAGCGGATGCATCCACAAAGAGTTACTGTTTGGTGCAGTTTATGGGCTGGCGGCTTCATAGGGCCGTACTTCTTCGGAAATGAGGTCGGCCAAGCAGTTACCGTGAATGGTGTTTGCCATCGCGAGATGATAACGGACTTCTTGTGGCCAGAAATTGAGGATATGGACGATATGCGGTTCCAACAGGATGGTGCTACTTGCCACACAGCCAACGAATGCCGATTACTACAGACCCGATTTCTGCAAATCGGGTCTGTAGGAAATGTGAAAACACCTGTGCATGCTCGCCCAGTTCGTTCTGCGGAAAACATTGTTGCTGTTCGCGATAGTGTAGCAGAATAGCCGTCAACCTCGACTCGTCGTAGTGCCCAACAATTGAACATCTCACGAACATCACTGATGCGAAATTTGAATAAAGATTAGAATTTACACGCTTACAAGGTTTAATTGACTCAAGGGCTGAAGCCTACTGACCATTTTAAGCGTCGTCAATACACCGAATGGTTGGTTGAACAGACAGAAGTGAATGGTGACTTTACAAAGAAAATCATCCTCAGCGACGAGGCACACTTTCACCTCAGTGGATTCGTTAACAAGCAGAATTGCCGCATTTGGCAAATGAGAATCCACGAGTGATTGTTAAAAAGCCAATGCATCCACAAAGAGTGACTGGTTGGGTACGGTATATGGGCTGGCGGCATAATCGGGCCGTACTTCTTCGAAAATGAGGTCGGCCAAGTAGTTACCGTGAATGGTGTTTGCTATCGCGAGATGATAACGGACTTGTTGTGGCCAGAAATTGAGGATATGGACCTGGACGATATGCGGTTCCAACAGGATGGTGCTACTTGCCACACAGCCAACGAAAGCCGATTACTACAGACCCGATTTCAGCAAATCGGGTCTGTAGGAAATGTGAAAACACCTGTGCACGCTCGCCCAGTTCGTTCTGCGGAAAACATTGCTGTTGTTCGCGATAGTGTAGCAGAATAGCCGTCAGTCAACCTCGACTCGTCGTCGTGCCCCACAATTGAACATCTCACGAACATTACTGATGCGAATATTGAATAAAGAGTAGAATTTACACGCTTACAAGGTTCAATTGTCTCAAAAGCTGAAGCCTACTGACCATTTCAAGCGTCGTCAATACGCCGAATGGTTGGTTGAACAGACAGAAGCGAGTGGTGACTTTACAAAGAAAATCATCTTCAGCGACGAGGCACACCTTCTTCTCTGTGGATTCGTTAACAAGCAGATTTGCCGCATTTGAGCAAATGAGAATCCACGAGTGATAGTTGAAAAGCGGATGCATCCACAAAGAGTGACTGTTTGGTGCGGTTTATGAGCTGGCGGCATCATCGGGCCGTACTTCTTCGGAAATGAGGTCGGCCTAGCAGTTACCGTGAATGGTGTTTGCTATCGCGAGATGATAACGGACTTCTTGTGGCCAGAAATTGAGGATATGGACCTGGACGATATGTGGTTCCAACAGGATGGTGCTACTTGCCACACAGCCAACGAAACCCGATTACTACAAACACGATTTCAGCAAATCGTGTCTGTAGGAAATGTGAAAACACCTGTGCATGCTCGCCCAGTTCAATTTGAGGAAAACATTGCTGTTGTTCGCGATAATGTAGCCGTCAGTCAACCTCGACTCGTCGTCGTGCCCAACAATTAAACATCTCACTAACATCACTGATGCGAATTTTGAATAAAGATTAGAATTTACACGCTTACAAGGTTTAATTGACTCAAGGGCTGAAGCCTACTGACCATTTTAAGCGTCGTCAATACACCGAATGGTTGGTTGAACAGACAGAAGTGAATGGTGACTTTACAAAGAAAATCATCTTCAGCGACGAGGCACACTTTCACCTCAGTGGATTCGTTAACAAGCAGAATTGCCGCATTTGAGCAAATGAGAATCCCCGAGTGATTGTTGAAAAGCCGATGCATGCATAAAGATTGACTGTTTGGTGCGGTTTATGGGCTGGCAGCATCATCGGGCCGTACTTCTTCGTAAATGAGGTCGGCCAAGCAGTTACCGTGAATGGTGTTTGCTATCGCGACATGATAATGGATTTCTTGTGGCCAGAAATTGAGGATATCGACCTGGACGATATGTGGTTCCAACAGGATGGTGCTACTTGCCACACAGCCAACGAAACCCGATTACTACAGACCCGATTTCAGCAAATGGGGTCTGTAGGAAATGTGAAAACACCTGTGCATGCTCGCCCAGTTCGTTCTGCGGAAAACATTGCTGTTGTTCGCGATAGTGTAGCAGAATAGCCGTCAACCTCGACTCGTCGTCGAGCCCAACAATTGAACATCTCACGAACATCACTGATGCGAATATTGAATAAAGATTAGAATTTACACTCTTACAAGGTTCAATTGACTCAAGAGCTGAAGCCTGCTGACCATTTCAAGCGTCGTCAATACGCCGAATGGTTGGTTGAACAGACAGAAGCGAGTGGTGACTTTACAAAGAAAATCATCTTCAGGGACGAGGCACCTCAGTGGATTTGTTAATAAGCAGAATTGACGCATTTGAGCAAATGAGAATCCCCGAGTGATTGTTGAAAAGCCGATGCATGCATAAAGATTGACTGTTTGGTGCGGTTTATGGGCTGGCAGCATCATCGGGCCGTACTTCTTCGAAAATGAGGTCGGCCAAGCAGTTACCGTGAATGCTGTTTGCTATCGCGACATGATAATGGATTTCTTGTGGCCAGAAATTGAGGATATCGACCTGGACGATATGTGGTTCCAACAGGATGGTGCTACTTGCCACACAGCCAACGAAACCCGATTACTACAGACCCGATTTCAGCAAATGGGGTCTGTAGGAAATGTGAAAACACCTGTGCATGCTCGCCCAGTTCGTTCTGCGGAAAACATTGCTGTTGTTCGCGATAGTGTAGCAGAATAGCCGTCAACCTCGACTCGTCGTCGTGCCCAACAATTAAACATCTCACGAACATCACTGATGCGAATTTTGAATAAAGATTAGAATTTACACGCTTACAAGGTTTAATTGACTCAAGGGCTGAAGCCTACTGACCATTTTAAGCGTCGTCAATACACCGAATGGTTGGTTGAACAGACAGAAGTGAATGGTGACTTTACAAAGAAAATCATCTTCAGCGACGAGTCTCGGCCAAGCAGTTAGCGTGAATGGCGTTTGCTATAGCGAGATGATAACGGACTTCTTGTGGCCTGATATTGAGGATATGGACCTGGACGATATGTGGTTCCAACAGGATGGTGCTGCTTGCCACACAGCCAAAGAAACCCGATTACTACAGACCCGATTTCAGCAAACCCGATGATGCCGCCAGCCCATAAACCGCACCAAACAGTCACTCTTTGTGGATGCATCCGCTTTTCAACTATCACTCGTGGGTTCTCATTTGCTCAAATGCGGCAAATCTGCTTGTTAACGAATCCACCGAGGTGAAGGTGTGCCTCGTCGCTGAAGATGATTTTCTTTGTAAAGTCACCATTCACTTCTGTCTGTTCAACCAACCATTCGGTGTATTGACGTGTCTTAAAATGGTCAGTAGGCTTCAGCCCTTGAGTCAATTAAACCTTGTAAGCATGTAAATTCTAATCTTTATTCAAAATTCGCATCAGTGATGTTAGTGAGATGTTCAATTGTTGGGCACGACGACGAGTCGAGGTTGACTGACGGCTACATTATCGCGAACAACAGCAATGTTTTCCTCAGATTGAACTGGGCGAGCATGCACAGGTGTTTTCACATTTCCTACAGACCCGATTTGCTGAAATCGGGTCTGTAGTAATCGGCTTTCGTTGGCTGTGTGGCAAGTAGCACCATCCTGTTGGAACCGCATATCGTCCATGTCCATATCCTCAATTTCTGGCCACAAGAAGTCCGTTATCATCTTGCGATAGCAAACACCATTCATGGTAACTGCTTGGCCGACCTCATTTTCGAAGAAGTACGGCCCGATGATGCCGCCAGCCCATAAACCGCACCAAACAGTCACTCTCTGTGGATGCATTGGTTTTTCAACTATGACTCGTGCATTCTCATTTGCCCAAATGCGGCAATTCTGCTTGTTAACGATTCCACTGAGGCGAAAGTGTGCCTCGGCGGTGAAGACGATTTTCTTTGTAAAGTCACCATTCCTGTCTGTTCAACCAACCATTCGGCGTATTGACGACGCTTGAAATGGTCAGTAGGCTTCAGCTCTTGAGTCAATTGAACCTTGTAAGCGTGTAAATTCTACTCTTTATTCAATATTCGCATCAGTGATGTTCGTGAGATGTTCAATTGTTGGGCTCGACGACGAGTCGAGGTTGACGGCTATTCTGCTACACTATCGCGAACAACAGCAATGTTTTCCGCAGAACGAACTGGGCGTGCATGCACAGGTGTTTTCACATTTCCTACAGACCCGATTTGCTGAAATCGGGTCGGTAGTAATCGGCTTTCGTTGGCTGTGTGGCAAGTAGCACCATCCTGTTGGAACCGCATATCGTCCATGTCCATATCCTCACTTTCTGGCCACAAGAAGTTCGTTATCATCTCGTGATAACTAACACCATTCACGGTAACTGCTTGGCCGACCTCATTTTCGAAGAAGTACGGCCCGATGACGCCGCCAGCCCATAAACCGCACCAAACAGTCACTCTCTGTGGATGCATTGGTTTTTCAACTATGACTCGTGCATTCTCATTTGCCCAAATGCGGCAATTCTGCTTGTTAACGATTCCACTGAGGCGAAAGTGTGCCTCGGCGCTGAAGACGATTTTCTTTGTAAAGTCACCATTCACTTCTGTCTGTTCAGCCAACCATTCGGTGTATTGACGACGCTTAAAATGGTCAGTAGGCTTCAGCCCTTGAGTCAATTAAACCGTGTAAGCGTGTAAATTCTAATCTTTATTCAAAATTCGCATCAGTGATGTTCGTGAGATGTTTAATTGTTGGGCACGACGACGAGTCGAGGTTGACGGCTAGTCTGCTACACTATCGCGAACAATAGCAATGTTTTCCGCAGAACGAACTGGGCGAGCATGCACAGGTGTTTTCACATTTCCTACAGACCCGATTTGCTGAAATCGGGTCTGTAATAATCGGGTTTCGTTGGCTGTGTGGCAAGTAGCACCATCCTGTTGGAACAACATATCGTCCAGATCGATATCCTCAATTTCTGGCCACAAGAAGTCCGTTATCATCTCGCAATGGCAAACACCATTCACGGTAACTGCTTGGCCGACCTCATTTTCGATGAAGTACGGCCCGATGATGCCGCCAGCCCATAAAACGCACCAAACAGTCACTCCTTGTGGATGCATCGGCTTTTCAACATTCACTCGGGGATTCTCATTTGCCCAAATTCGGCAATTCTGCTTGTTAACTAATCCACTGAGGTGAAAGTGTGCCTCGTGGCTGAAGACGATTTTCTTTGTAAAGTAACCATTCACTTCTGTCTGTTCAACCAACCATTCGGCGTATTGACGACGCTTGAAATGGTCAGTAGGCTTCAGCTCTTGAGTCAATTGAACCTTGTAAGCGTGTAAATTCTAATCTTTATTCAATATTCGCATCAGTGATGTTCGTGAGATGTTCAATTGTTGGGCACGACGACGAGTCGAGGTTGACGGCTATTCTGCTACACTATCGCGAACAACAGCAATGTTTTCCGCAGAACGAACTGGGCGAGCATGCACAGGTGTTTTCACATTTCCTACAGACCCGATTTGCTGAAATCGGGTCTGTAGTAATCGGCTTTCGTTGTCTGTGTGGCAAGTAGCACCATCTTGTTGGAACCACATATCGTCCAGGTCCATATCCTCAATTTCTGGCCACAAGAAGTCCGTTATCATCTCGCGATAGCAAACACCATTCACGGTAACTGCTTGGCCGACCTCATTTTCGTAGAAGTACGGCCCTATGATGCCGCCAGCTCATAAACCGCACCAAACAGTCACTCTTTGTGGATGCATCCACTTTTCCACTATCACTCGTGGATTCTCATTTGCTCAAATGCGGCAAATCTGCTTGTTATGCGGTCCCAACAGGATGGTGCTACTTGCCACACAGCCAACGAAAGCCGATTACTACAGACCCGATTTCAGCAAATCGGGTCTGTAGGAAATGTGAAAACACCTGTGTACGCTCGTCCAGTTCGTTCTGCGGAAAACATTGCTGTTGTTCGCGATAGTGTAGCAGAATAGCCGTCAACCTCGACTCGTCGTAGTGCCCAACAATTGAACATCTTACGAACATCACTGATGCGAATTTTGAATAAGGATTAGAATTTACACGCTTACAAGGTTCAATTGACTCAAGAGCTGAAGCCTACACAAGAAGTCCGTTATCATCTCGCTATAGCAAACGCCATTCACGGTAACTGCTTGGCCGACCTCACTTTCGAAGAAGTACGGCCCGATGATGCCGCCAGCCCATAAACCGCACCAAACAGTCACTCTTTGTGGATACATCGGCTTTTCAACAATGACTCGTGGATTCTCATTTGCCCAAATGCGGAAATTCTGTTTGTTAACGAATCCACTGAGGTGAAAGTGTGCCTCGTCGCTGAAGATGATTTTCTTTGTAAAGGCACGATTCACTTCTGTCTGTTCAACCAACCATTCGGTGTATTGACGACGCTTGAAATGGTCAGTAGGCTTCAGCTCTTGAGTCAATTGAACCTTGTAAGCGTGTAAATTCTAATCCTTATTCAAAATTCGCATCAGTGATGTTCGTAAGATGTTCAATTGTTGGGCACTACGACGAGTCGAGGTTGACGGCTATTCTGCTACACTATCGCGAACAACAGCAATGTTTTCCGCAGAACGAACTGGACGAGCGTGCACAGGTGTTTTCACATTTCCTACAGACCCGATTTGCTGAAATCGGGTCTGTAGTAATCGGCTTTCGTTGGCTGTGTGGCAAGTAGCACCATCCTGTTGGGACCGCATAACAAGCAGATTTGCCGCATTTGAGCAAATGAGAATCCACGAGTGATAGTTGAAAAGCGGATGCATCCACAAAGAGTGACTGTTTGGTGCAGTTTATGGGCTGGCGGTTTCATAGGGCCGTACTTCTTCGGAAATGAGGTCGGCCAAGCAGTTACCGTGAATGGTGTTTGCTATCGCGAGATGATAACGGACTTCTTGTGGCCAGAAATTGAGGATATGGACCGGGACGATATGTGGTTGCAACAAGATGGTGCTACTTGCCACACAGACAACGAAAGCCGATTACTACAGACCCGATTTCAGCAAATCGGGTCTGTAGGAAATGTGACAACACCTCTGCATGCTCGCCCAGTTCGTTCTGCGGAAAACATTGCTGTTGTTCGCGATAGTGTGGCAGAATAGCCGTCAACCTCGACTCGTCGTCGTGCCCCACAATTGAACATCTCACGAACATCACTGATGCGAATATTGAATAAAGATTAGAATTTACACCCTTACAAGGTTCAATTGATTCAAGAGCTGAAACCTGCTCACCATTTCAAGCGTCCACAACACGCCGAAGGGTTGGTTGAACAGACAGAAGTGAATGGTGACTCTACAAAGAAAATCATCTTCAGCGACGAGGCACACTTTCACCTCAGTGGATTCGTTAACAAGCAGAATTGCCGCATTTGGGCAAATGAGAATCCCCGAATGAATGTTGAAAAGCCGATGCATCCACAAGGAGTGACTATTTGGTGCGGTTTATGGACTGGCGGCATCATAGGGCCGTACTTCTTCGGAAATGAGGTCGGCCAAGCAGTTACCGTGAATGGTGTTTGCTATCGCGAGATGATAACAGACTTCTTGTGGCCAGAAATTGAGGATATGGACCGGGACGATATGTGGTTGCAACAAGATGGTGCTACTTGCCACACAGACAACGAAAGCCGATTACTACAGACCCGATTTCAGCAAATCGGGTCTGTAGGAAATGTGACAACACCTCTGCATGCTCGCCCAGTTCGTTCTGCGGAAAACATTGCTGTTGTTCGCGATAGTGTGGCAGAATAGCCGTCAACCTCGACTCGTCGTCGTGCCCCACAATTGAACATCTCACGAACATCACTGATGCGAATATTGAATAAAGATTAGAATTTACACCCTTACAAGGTTCAATTGATTCAAGAGCTGAAACCTACTGACCATTTCAAGCGTCCACAACACGCCGAATTGTTGGTTGAACAGACAGAAGTGAATGGTGACTTTACAAGGAAAATCATCTTCAGCGACGAGGCACACTTTCACCTCAGTGAATTCGTTAACAAGCAGAATTGCCGCATTTGGGCAAATGAAAATCCCCGAGTGAATGTTGAAAAGCCGATGCATCCACAAGGAGTGACTGTTTGGTGCGGTTTATGGGCTGGCGGCATCATCGGGCCGTACTTCTTCGAAAATGAGGTCGGCCAAGCAGTTACCGTGAATGGTGTTTGCTATCGCGGGATGATAACGGACTTCTTGTGTAGGCTTCAGCTCTTGAGTCAATTGAACCTTGTAAGCGTGTAAATTCTAATTTTTATTCAATATTCGCATGTGATGTTCGTGAGACGTTCAATTGTTGAGCACGACGACGAGTCGAGGTTGACGGCTATGCTGCTACACTATCGCGAACAACAGCAATGTTTTCCGCAGAACGAACTGGGCGAGCATGCATAGGTATACTCACATTTCCTACAGACCCGATTTTCTGAAATCGGGTCTGTAGTAATCGGGTTTCGTTGGCTGTGTCGCAAGTAGCACCTTAGTGTTGGAACCACGTATCGTCCAGGTCCATATCCTCAATTTCTGGCCACAAGAAGTGCGGTATCATCTCGCGATAGCGAACACCATTCACGGTAACTGCTTGGCCGACCTTATTTCCGAAGAAGTACGGCCCTATGATGCCGCCAGCCCATAAACCGCACCAAACAGTCACTCTTTGTGGATGCATCCGCTTTTCAACTATCACTCGTGGATTCTCATTTGCTCAAATTCGGCAAATCTGCTCGTTAACGAATCCACCGAGATGAAGGTGTGCCTCGTCGCTGAAGATGATTTTCTTTGTAAAGTCACCATTCACTTCTGTCTGTTCAACCAACAATTCGGCGTGTTGTGGACGCTTGAAATGGTCAGTAGGCTTCAGCTCTTGAGTCAATTCAACCTTGTAAAGGTGTAAATTCTAATCTTTATTCAATATTCGCATCAGTGATGTTCGTGAGATGTTCAATTGTTGGCCACGACGACGAGTCGAGGTTGACGGCTATTCTGCTACACTATCGCCAACAACAGCCAATGTTTTCCGCAAAACGAACTGGGCGAGCATGCACAGGTGTTGTCACATTTCCTACAGACCCGATTTGCTGAAATCGGGTCTGTAGTAATGAGGTTTCGTTGTCTGTGTGGCAAGTAGCACCATCCTGTTGGAACCATATACCGTCCAGGTCTATATCCTCAGTTTCTGGCCACAAGAAGTCCGTTATCATCTCGCTATAGCAAACGCCATTCACGGTAACTGCTTGGCCGACCTCACTTTCGAAGAAGTACGGCCCGATGATGCCGCCAGCCCATAAACCGCACCAAACAGTCACTCTTTGTGGATACATCGGCTTTTCAACAATGACTCGTGGATTCTCATTTGCCCAAATGCGGAAATTCTGTTTGTTAACGAATCCACTGAGGTGAAAGTGTGCCTCGTCGCTGAAGATGATTTTCTTTGTAAAGGCACGATTCACTTCTGTCTGTTCAACCAACCATTCGGTGTATTGACGACGCTTAAAATGGTCAGTAGGCTTCAGCCCTTGAGTCAATTAAACCTTGTAAGCGTGTAAATTCTAATCTTTATTCAAAATTCGCATCAGTGATGTTAGTGAGATGTTCAATTGTTGGGCACGACGACGAGTCGAGGTTGACTGACGGCTACATTATCGCGAACAACAGCAATGTTTTCCTCAGATTGAACTGGGCGAGCATGCACAGGTGTTTTCACATTTCCTACAGACCCGATTTGCTGAAATCGGGTCTGTAGTAATCGGGTTTCGTTGGCTGTGTCGCAAGTAGCACTTTCCTGTTGGAACCACGTATCGTCCAGGTCCATATCCTCAATTTCTGGCCACAAGAAGTCCGGTATCATCTCGCGATAGCAAACACCATTCACGGTAACTGCTTGGCCGACCTTATTTCCGAAGAAGTACGGCCCTATGATGCCGCCAGCCCATAAACCGCACCAAACAGTCACTCTTTGTGGATGCATCCGCTTTTCAACTATCACTCGTGGATTCTCATTTGCTCAAATGCGGCAAATCTGCTCGTTAACGAATCCACCGAGATGAAGGTCTGCCTCGTCGCTGAAGATGATTTTCTTTGTAAAGTCACCATTCACTTCTGTCTGTTCAACCAACAATTCGGCGTGTTGTGGACGCTTGAAATGGTCAGTAGGCTTCAGCCCTTGAGTCAATTAAACCTTGTAAGCGTGTAAATTCTAATCTTTATTCAAAATTCGCATCAGTGATGTTAGTGAGATGTTCAATTGTTGGGCACGACGACGAGTCGAGGTTGACTGACGGCTACATTATCGCGAACAACAGCAATGTTTTCCTCAGATAGAACTGGGCGAGCATGCACAGGTGTTTTCACATTTCCTACAGACCCGATTTGCTGAAATCGGGTCTGTAGTAATCGGTTTTCGTTGGCTGTGTGGCAAGTAGCACCTTCCTGTTGGAACCACATATCGTCCAGGTCCATATCCTCAATTTCTGGCCACAAGAAGTCCGGTATCATCTCGCGATAGCAAACACCATTCGCGGTAACTGCTTGGCTGACCTCATTTCCAAAGAAGTACGGCCCGATGATGCCGCCAGCCCATAAACCGCACCAAACAGTCACTCTCTGTGGATGCATTGGTTTTTCAACTATCACTCGTGCATTCTCATTTGCCCAAATGCGGCAATTCTGCTTGTTAACGATTCCACTGAGGTGAAAGTGTGCCTCGTCGCTGAAGATGATTTTCTTTGTAAAGTCACCATTCACTTCTGTCTGTTCAACCAAACATTCGGTGTATTGACGACTCTTAAAATGGTCAGTAGTCTTCAGCCCTTGAGTCAATTAAACCTTGTAAGCGTGTAAATTCTAATCTTTATTCAATATTCGCATGTGATGTTCGTGAGATGTTCAATTGTTGGGCACGACGACGAGTTGAGGTTGACGGCTATGCTGCTACACTATCGCGAACAACAGCAATGTTTTCCGCAGAACGAACTGGGCGAGCATGCACAGGTGTTTTCACATTTCCTGCAGACCCGATTTGCTGAATTCGGGTCTGTAGTAATCGGTTTTCGTTGGCTGTGTGGCAAGTAGCACCTTCCTGTTGGAACCACATATCGTCCAGGTCCGTATCCTCAATTTCTGGCTACAAGAAGTCCGTTATCATCTCGCGATAGCAAACACCATTCACGGTAACTGCTAGGCCGACCTCATTTCCGAAGTAGTACGGCTCGATGATGCCGCCAGGCCATAAACCGCACCAAACAGTCACTCTTTGTGGATACATCCGCTTTTCAACTATCACTCGTGGATTCTCATTTGCCCAAATGCGGCAATTCTGCTTGTTAACGATTCCACTGAGGTGAAAGTGTGCCTCGTCGCTGAAGATGATTTTCTTTGTAAAGTCACCATTCACTTCTGTCTGTTCAACCAACCATTCGGCGTATTGACGACGCCTGAAATGGACACTAGGCTTCAGCTCTTGAGTCAATTGAACCTTGTAAGCGTGTAAATTCTAATCCTTATTAAAAATTCGCATCAGTGATGTTCGTAAGATGTTCAATTGTTGGGCACTACGACGAGTCGAGGTTGACGGCTATTCTGCTACACTATCGCGAACAACAGCAATGTTTTCCGCAGAACGAACTGGACGAGCGTGCACAGGTGTTTTCACATTTCCTACAGACCCGATTTGCTGAAATCGGGTCTGTAGTAATCGGCTTTCGTTGGCTGTGTGGCAAGTAGCACCATCCTGTTGGGACCGCATAACAAGCAGATTTGCCGCATTTGAGCAAATGAGAATCCACGAGTGATAGTTGAAAAGCGGATGCATCCACAAAGAGTGACTGTTTGGTGCAGTTTATGGGCTGGCGGTTTCATACGGCCGTACTTCTTCGGAAATGAGGTCGGCCAAGCAGTTTCCGTGAATGGTGTTTGCTATCGCGAGATGATAACGCACTTCTTGTGGCCAGAAATTGAGGATATGGACCTGGACGATATGTGGTTCCAACAAGATGGCGCTACTTGCCACACAGACAACGAAAGCCGATTACTACAGACCCGATTTCTGCAAATCGGGTCTGTAGGAAATGTGACAACACCTCTGCATGCTCTCCCAGTTCGTTCTGCGGAAACATTGCTGTTGTTCGCGATAGTGTAGCAGAATAGCCGTCAACCTCGACTCGTCGTCGTGCCCCACAATTGAACATCTCACGAACATCACTGATGCGAATATTGAATAAAAATTAGAATTTACACCCTTACAAGGTTCAATTGACTCAAGAGCTGAAACCTGCTCACCATTTCAAGCGTCCACAACACGCCGAATTGTTGATTGAACAGACAGAAGTGAATGGTGACTTTACAAAGAAAATCATCTTCAGCGACGAGGCACACCTTCATCTCGGTGGATTCGTTAACAAGCAGATTTGCCGCATTTGAGCAAATGAGAATCCACGAGTGAAAGTTGAAAAGCGGATGCATCCACAAAGAGTGACTGTTTGGTACGGTTTATGGGCTGGCGGCATCATAGGGCCGTACTTCTTCGGAAATGAGGTCGGCCAAGCAGTTACCGTGAATGGTGTTTGCTATCGCGAGATGATAACGGACTTCTTGTTGCCAGAAATTGAGGATACGGACCTGGACGATATGTGGTTCCAACAGGATGGTGCTACTTGCCACACAGACAACGAAACCCGATTACTACAGACCCGATTTCAGCAAATCGGGTATGTAGGAAATGTGAAAACACCTGTGCATGCTCGCCCAGTTCGTTCTGCGAAAAACATTGCTGTTGTTCGCGATAGTGTAGCAGAATAGCCGTCAGTCAACCTCGACTCGTCGTGGTGCCCAACAATTGAACATCTCACGAACATCACTGATGCGAATTTTGAATAGAGATTAGAATTTACACGCTTACAAGGTTCAATTGACTCAAAAGCTGAAGCCTACTGTCCATTTCAAGCGTCGTCAATACGCCGAATGGTTGGTTGAACAGACAGAAGTGAATGGTGACTTTACAAAGAAAATCATCTTCAGCGACGAGGCACACTTTCACCTCAGTGGATTCGTTAACAAAGAGAATTGCCGCATTTGGGCAAATGAGAATCCACGAGTCATCGTTGAAAAGCCGATGTTTCCACAAAGAGTGACTGTTTGGTGCGGTTTATGGGCTGACGGTATCATCGGGCCGTACTTCTTCGAAAATGAGGTCGGCCAAGCAGTAACCGTGAATGGTGTTTGCTATCGCGAGATGATAACGGACTTCTTGTGGCCAGAAATTGGGGATATGGACCTGGACGATTTGCGGTTCCAACAGGATGGTGCTACTTGCCACACAGACAACGAAAGCCGATTACTACAGACCCGATTTCAGCAAATCGGGTCTGTAGGAAATGTGACAACACCTCTGCATGCTCGCCCAGTTCGTTCTGCGGAAAACATTGCTGTTGTTCGCGATAGTGTAGCAGAATAGCCGTCAACCTCGACTCGTCGTCGTGCCCCACAATTGAACATCTCACGAACATCACTGATGCGAATATTGAATAAAGATTAGAATTTACACCCTTACAAGGTTCAATTGATTCAAGAGCTGAAACCTACTGACCATTTCAAGCGTCCACAACACGCCGAATTGTTGGTTGAACAATTGAATGAATGGTGACTTTACAAGGAAAATCATCTTCAGCGACGAGGCACACTTTCACCTCAGTGAATTCGTTAACAAGCAGAATTGCCGCATTTGGGCAAATGAAAATCCCCGAGTGAATGTTGAAAAGCCAATGCATCCACAAGGAGTGACTGTTTGGTGCGGTATATGGGCTGGCGGCATCATCGGGCCGTACTTCTTCGAAAATGAGGTCGGCCAAGCAGTTACCGTGAATGGTGTTTTCTATCGCGAGATGATAACGGACTTCTTGTGGCCAGAAATTGAGGATATGGACCTGGACGATATGCGGTTCCAACAGGATGGTGCTACTTGCCACACAGCCAACGAAAGCCGATTACTACAGACCCGATTTCAGCAAATAGGGTCTGTAGGAAATGTGAAAACACCTGTGCATGCTCGCCCAGTTCGTTCTGTGGAAAACATTGCTGTTGTTCGCGATAGTGTAGCAGAATAGCCGTCAGTCAACCTCGACTCGTCGTCGTGCCCAACAATTGAACATCTCACGAACATCACTGATGCGAATATTGAATAAAGATTAGAATTTACACGCTTACAAGGTTCAATTGACTCAAAAGCTGAAGCCTACTGACCATTTCAAGCGTCCACAACACGCCGAATTGTTGGTTGAACAGACAGAAGTGAATGGTGACTTTAAAAAGAAAATCATCCTCAGCGACGAGGCACACTTTCACCTCAGTGGATTTGTTAACAAGCAGATTTGCCGCATTTGAGCAAATGAGAATCCACGAGTGATAGTTGAAAAGCGGATGTATCCACAAAGAGTGACTGTTTGGTGCGGTATATGGGCTGGCGGCATCATCGGGCCATACTTCTTCGAAAATGAGTTCGGCCAAGCAGTTACCGTGAATGGTGTTTGCTATCGCGAGATGATAACGGACTTCTTGTGGCCAGAAATTGAGGATATGGACCCGGACGATATGCGGTTCCAACAGGATGGTGCTACTTGCCACAGAGCCAACGAAAGCCGATTACTACAGTAATCCACATAAGCACATAAAGTGTGCCTCGTCGCTGAAGATGATTTTCTTTGTAAAGTCACCATTCACTTCTGTCTGTTCAACCAACCCTTCGGCGTGTTGTGGACGCTTGAAATGGTCAGTTGGCTTCAGCTTTTGAGTCAATTGAACCTTGTAAGCGTGTAAAT
This sequence comes from Rosalia funebris, assembly GCA_037954035.1. Taxonomy (NCBI): domain Eukaryota; kingdom Metazoa; phylum Arthropoda; class Insecta; order Coleoptera; family Cerambycidae; genus Rosalia; species Rosalia funebris. The sequence goes on along the minus strand of JAZFAV010000036.1, from coordinate 17,984,592 downwards.
TCTAATCTTTATTCAATATTCGCATCAGTGATGTTCGTGAGATGTTCAATTGTTGGGCACGACGGCGAGTCGAGGTTGACTGACTGCTACATTATCGCGAACAATAGCAATGTTTTCCTCAGATTGAACTAGGCGAGCATGCACAGGTGTTTTCACATTTCCTACAGACCCGATTTGCTGAAGTCGGGTCTGTAGTAATCGGGTTTGTTTGGCTGGGTAGCAAGTAGCACCATCCTGTTGGAACCCCATATCGTCCAGGTCCATATCCTCAATTTCTGGCCACAAGAAGTCCGTTATCATCTCGCGATAGCAAACACCATTTACGGTAACTGCTTGGCCGACCTCATTTTCGAAGAAGTACGGCCCGTTGATGCCGCCAGCCCATAAACCGCACCAAACAGTCACTCTTTGTGGATACATCGGCTTTTCAACAATGACTCGTGGATTCTCATTTGCCCAAATGCGGCAAATCTGTTTGTTAATGAATCCACCGAGAAGAAGTGTGCCTCGTCTCTGAAGATGATTTTCTTTGTAAAGTCACGATTCACTTCTGTCTGTTCAACCAACCATTCGGTGTATTGACGACGCTTAAAATGGTCAGTAGGCTTCAGCCCTTGAGTCAATTAAACCTTGTAAGCGTGTAAATTCTAATCTTTATTCAAAATTCGCATCAGTGATGTTAGTGAGATGTTTAATTGTTGGGCACGACGACGAGTCGAGGTTGACTGACGGCTACATTATCGCGAACAACAGCAATGTTTTCCTCAGATTGAACTGGGCGAGCATGCACAGGTGTTTTCACATTTCCTACAGACCCGATTTGCTGAAATCGGGTCTGTAGTAATCGGGTTTCGTTGGCTCTGTGGCAAGTAGCACCATCCTGTTGGAACCGCATATCGTCCGGGTCCATATCCTCAATTTCTGGCCACAAGAAGTCCGTTATCATCTCGCGATAGCAAACACCATTCACGGTAACTGCTTGGCCGAACTCATTTTCGAAGAAGTACGGCCCTATGATGCCGCCAGCTCATAAACCGCACCAAACAGTCACTCTTTGTGGATGCATCGGTTTTTCTACGATAACTCGTGGATTCTCATTTGCCAAATGCGGCAAGTCTGCTTGTTAACGAATCCACTCAGGTGAAAGTGTGCCTCGTTGCTGAAGATGATCTTCTTTGTAAAATCACCATTCACTTCTGTCTGTTCAACCAACAATTCGGCTTATTGACGACGCTTGAAATGGTCAGTAGGCTTCAGCTCTTGAGTCAATTGAACCTTGTAAGCGTGTAAATTCTAATCTTTATTCAAAATTCGCATCTGTGATGTTCGTGAGATGTTTAATTGTTGGGCACGACGACCAGTCGAGGTTGACTGACGGCTACATTATCGCGAACAACAGCAACGTTTTCCTCAGATTCAACTGGGCTAGCATGCACAGATGTTTTCACGTATCCTACAGACCCGATTTGCTGAAATCGGGTCTGTAGTAATCGGGTTTCGTTGGCTGTGTGGCAAGTAGCACCATCCTGTTGAAACTGCATATCGTCCAGGTCCATATCCTCAATTTCTGGCCGCAAGAAGTCCGTTATCATCTCGCGATAGCAAACACCATTCACGGTAACTGCTTGGCCGAGCTCATTTTCGAAGAAGTACGGCCCGATGATGCCGCCAGCCCATAAACCGCACCAAACAGTCACTCCTTGTGGATGCATCGGCTTTTCAACATTCACTCGGGGATTCTCATTTGCTCAAATGCGGCAAATCTGCTTGTTAACGAATTCACAGAGAAGAAGGTGTGCCTCGTCGCTGAAGGTGATTTTCTTTGTAAGGTCACCATTCACTTCTGTCTGTTCAACCAACCTTTCGGCGTGTTGTGGACGCCTGAAATGGTCAGTAGGCTTCAGCTTTTGAGTCAATTGAACCTTGTAAACGTGTAAATTCTAATCTTTATTCAATATTCGCATCACTGATGTTCGTGAGATGTTCAATTGTTGGGCACGACGACGATATTGACGGCTATTCTGCTACACTATCGCGAACAATAGCAATGTTTTCCGCAGTACGAACTGGGCGAGCATGCACAGGTGTTTTCACATTTCCTACAGACCCGATTTGCTGAAATCGGGTCTGTAGTAATCGGCTTTCGTTGGCTCTGTGGCAAGTAGCACCATCCTGTTGGAACCGCATATCGTCCGGGTCCATATCCTCAATTTCTGGCCACAAGAAGTCCGTTATCATCTCGCGATAGCAAACACCATTCACGGTAACTGCTTGGCCGACCTCATTTTCGAAGAAGTACGGCCCGATGATGCCGCCAGCCCATAAACCGCACCAAACAGTCACTCCTTGTGGATACATCGGCTTTTCAACAATGACTCGTGGATTCTCATTTGCCCAAATGCGGCAAATCTGTTTGTTAATGAATCCACCGAGAAGAAGGTGTGCCTCGTCTCTGAAGATGATTTTCTTTGTAAAGTCACGATTCACTTCTGTCTGTTCAACCAACCATTCGGTGTATTGACGACGCTTAAAATGGTCAGTAGGCTTCAGCCCTTGAGTCAATTAAACCTTGTAAGCGTGTAAATTCTAATCTTTATTCAAAATTCGCATCAGTGATGTTAGTGAGATGTTTAATTGTTGGGCACGACGACGAGTCGAGGTTGACTGACGGCTACATTATCGCGAACAACAGCAATGTTTTCCTCAGATTGAACTGGGCGAGCATGCACAGGTGTTTTCACATTTCCTACAGACCCGATTTGCTGAAATCGGGTCTGTAGTAATCGGGTTTCGTTGGCTCTGTGGCAAGTAGCACCATCCTGTTGGAACCGCATATCGTCCGGGTCCATATCCTCAATTTCTGGCCACAAGAAGTCCGTTATCATCTCGCGATAGCAAACACCATTCACGGTAACTGCTTGGCCGAACTCATTTTCGAAGAAGTACGGCCCTATGATGCCGCCAGCTCATAAACCGCACCAAACAGTCACTCTTTGTGGATGCATCGGTTTTTCTACGATAACTCGTGGATTCTCATTTGCCAAATGCGGCAAGTCTGCTTGTTAACGAATCCACTCAGGTGAAAGTGTGCCTCGTTGCTGAAGATGATCTTCTTTGTAAAATCACCATTCACTTCTGTCTGTTCAACCAACAATTCGGCTTATTGACGACGCTTGAAATGGTCAGTAGGCTTCAGCTCTTGAGTCAATTGAACCTTGTAAGCGTGTAAATTCTAATCTTTATTCAAAATTCGCATCTGTGATGTTCGTGAGATGTTTAATTGTTGGGCACGACGACCAGTCGAGGTTGACTGACGGCTACATTATCGCGAACAACAGCAACGTTTTCCTCAGATTGAACTGGGCTAGCATGCACAGATGTTTTCACGTATCCTACAGACCCGATTTGCTGAAATCGGGTCTGTAGTAATCGGGTTTCGTTGGCTGTGTGGCAAGTAGCACCATCCTGTTGAAACTGCATATCGTCCAGGTCCATATCCTCAATTTCTGGCCGCAAGAAGTCCGTTATCATCTCGCGATAGCAAACACCATTCACGGTAACTGCTTGGCCGAGCTCATTTTCGAAGAAGTACGGCCCGATGATGCCGCCAGCCCATAAACCGCACCAAACAGTCACTCCTTGTGGATGCATCGGCTTTTCAACATTCACTCGGGGATTCTCATTTGCTCAAATGCGGCAAATCTGCTTGTTAACGAATTCACAGAGAAGAAGGTGTGCCTCGTCGCTGAAGATGATTTTCTTTGTAAAGTCACCATTCACTTCTGTCTGTTCAACCAACCTTTCGGCGTGTTGTGGACGCCTGAAATGGTCAGTAGGCTTCAGCTTTTGAGTCAATTGAACCTTGTAAGCGTGTAAATTCTAATCTTTATTCAATATTCGCATCACTGATGTTCGTGAGATGTTCAATTGTTGGGCACGACGACGATATTGACGGCTATTCTGCTACACTATCGCGAACAATAGCAATGTTTTCCGCAGTACGAACTGGGCGAGCATGCACAGGTGTTTTCACATTTCCTACAGACCCGATTTGCTGAAATCGGGTCTGTAGTAATCGGCTTTCGTTGGCTCTGTGGCAAGTAGCACCATCCTGTTGGAACCGCATATCGTCCGGGTCCATATCCTCAATTTCTGGCCACAAGAAGTCCGTTATCATCTCGCGATAGCAAACACCATTCACGGTAACTGCTTGGCCGACCTCATTTTCGAAGAAGTACGGCCCGATGATGCCGCCAGCCCATAAACCGCACCAAACAGTCACTCCTTGTGGATACATCGGCTTTTCAACAATGACTCGTGGATTCTCATTTGCCCAAATGCGGCAAATCTGTTTGTTAATGAATCCACCGAGAAGAAGGTGTGCCTCGTCTCTGAAGATGATTTTCTTTGTAAAGTCACGATTCACTTCTGTCTGTTCAACCAACCATTCGGTGTATTGACGACGCTTAAAATGGTCAGTAGGCTTCAGCCCTTGAGTCAATTAAACCTTGTAAGCGTGTAAATTCTAATCTTTATTCAAAATTCGCATCAGTGATGTTAGTGAGATGTTTAATTGTTGGGCACGACGACGAGTCGAGGTTGACTGACGGCTACATTATCGCGAACAACAGCAATGTTTTCCTCAGATTGAACTGGGCGAGCATGCACAGGTGTTTTCACATTTCCTACAGACCCGATTTGCTGAAATCGGGTCTGTAGTAATCGGGTTTCGTTGGCTCTGTGGCAAGTAGCACCATCCTGTTGGAACCGCATATCGTCCGGGTCCATATCCTCAATTTCTGGCCACAAGAAGTCCGTTATCATCTCGCGATAGCAAACACCATTCACGGTAACTGCTTGGCCGAGCTCATTTTCGAAGAAGTACGGCCCGATGATGCCGCCAGCCCATAAAACGCACCAAACAGTCACTCCTTGTGGATGCATCGGCTTTTCAACATTCACTCGGGGATTCTCATTTGCCCAAATTCGGCAATTCTGCTTGTTAACTAATCCACTGAGGTGAAAGTGTGCCTCGTCGCTGAAGACGATTTTCTTTGTAAAGTAACCATTCACTTCTGTCTGTTCAACCAACCATTCGGCGTATTGACGACGCTTGAAATGGTCAGTAGGCTTCAGCTCTTGAGTCAATTGAACCTTGTAAGCGTGTAAATTCTAATCTTTATTCAATATTCGCATCAGTGATGTTCGTGAGATGTTCAATTGTTGGGCACGACGACGAGTCGAGGTTGACGGCTATTCTGCTACACTATCGCGAACAACAGCAATGTTTTCCGCAGAACGAACTGGGCGAGCATGCACAGGTGTTTTCACATTTCCTACAGACCCGATTTGCTGAAATCGGGTCTGTAGTAATCGGCTTTCGTTGTCTGTGTGGCAAGTAGCACCATCTTGTTGGAACCACATATCGTCCAGGTCCATATCCTCAATTTCTGGCCACAAGAAGTCCGTTATCATCTCGCGATAGCAAACACCATTCACGGTAACTGCTTGGCCGACCTCATTTTCGTAGAAGTACGGCCCTATGATGCCGCCAGCTCATAAACCGCACCAAACAGTCACTCTTTGTGGATGCATCCACTTTTCCACTATCACTCGTGGATTCTCATTTGCTCAAATGCGGCAAATCTGCTTGTTATGCGGTCCCAACAGGATGGTGCTACTTGCCACACAGCCAACGAAAGCCGATTACTACAGACCCGATTTCAGCAAATCGGGTCTGTAGGAAATGTGAAAACACCTGTGTACGCTCGTCCAGTTCGTTCTGCGGAAAACATTGCTGTTGTTCGCGATAGTGTAGCAGAATAGCCGTCAACCTCGACTCGTCGTAGTGCCCAACAATTGAACATCTTACGAACATCACTGATGCGAATTTTGAATAAGGATTAGAATTTACACGCTTACAAGGTTCAATTGACTCAAGAGCTGAAGCCTACACAAGAAGTCCGTTATCATCTCGCTATAGCAAACGCCATTCACGGTAACTGCTTGGCCGACCTCACTTTCGAAGAAGTACGGCCCGATGATGCCGCCAGCCCATAAACCGCACCAAACAGTCACTCTTTGTGGATACATCGGCTTTTCAACAATGACTCGTGGATTCTCATTTGCCCAAATGCGGAAATTCTGTTTGTTAACGAATCCACTGAGGTGAAAGTGTGCCTCGTCGCTGAAGATGATTTTCTTTGTAAAGGCACGATTCACTTCTGTCTGTTCAACCAACCATTCGGTGTATTGACGACGCTTGAAATGGTCAGTAGGCTTCAGCTCTTGAGTCAATTGAACCTTGTAAGCGTGTAAATTCTAATCCTTATTCAAAATTCGCATCAGTGATGTTCGTAAGATGTTCAATTGTTGGGCACTACGACGAGTCGAGGTTGACGGCTATTCTGCTACACTATCGCGAACAACAGCAATGTTTTCCGCAGAACGAACTGGACGAGCGTGCACAGGTGTTTTCACATTTCCTACAGACCCGATTTGCTGAAATCGGGTCTGTAGTAATCGGCTTTCGTTGGCTGTGTGGCAAGTAGCACCATCCTGTTGGGACCGCATAACAAGCAGATTTGCCGCATTTGAGCAAATGAGAATCCACGAGTGATAGTTGAAAAGCGGATGCATCCACAAAGAGTGACTGTTTGGTGCAGTTTATGGGCTGGCGGTTTCATAGGGCCGTACTTCTTCGGAAATGAGGTCGGCCAAGCAGTTACCGTGAATGGTGTTTGCTATCGCGAGATGATAACGGACTTCTTGTGGCCAGAAATTGAGGATATGGACCGGGACGATATGTGGTTGCAACAAGATGGTGCTACTTGCCACACAGACAACGAAAGCCGATTACTACAGACCCGATTTCAGCAAATCGGGTCTGTAGGAAATGTGACAACACCTCTGCATGCTCGCCCAGTTCGTTCTGCGGAAAACATTGCTGTTGTTCGCGATAGTGTGGCAGAATAGCCGTCAACCTCGACTCGTCGTCGTGCCCCACAATTGAACATCTCACGAACATCACTGATGCGAATATTGAATAAAGATTAGAATTTACACCCTTACAAGGTTCAATTGATTCAAGAGCTGAAACCTGCTCACCATTTCAAGCGTCCACAACACGCCGAAGGGTTGGTTGAACAGACAGAAGTGAATGGTGACTCTACAAAGAAAATCATCTTCAGCGACGAGGCACACTTTCACCTCAGTGGATTCGTTAACAAGCAGAATTGCCGCATTTGGGCAAATGAGAATCCCCGAATGAATGTTGAAAAGCCGATGCATCCACAAGGAGTGACTATTTGGTGCGGTTTATGGACTGGCGGCATCATAGGGCCGTACTTCTTCGGAAATGAGGTCGGCCAAGCAGTTACCGTGAATGGTGTTTGCTATCGCGAGATGATAACAGACTTCTTGTGGCCAGAAATTGAGGATATGGACCGGGACGATATGTGGTTGCAACAAGATGGTGCTACTTGCCACACAGACAACGAAAGCCGATTACTACAGACCCGATTTCAGCAAATCGGGTCTGTAGGAAATGTGACAACACCTCTGCATGCTCGCCCAGTTCGTTCTGCGGAAAACATTGCTGTTGTTCGCGATAGTGTGGCAGAATAGCCGTCAACCTCGACTCGTCGTCGTGCCCCACAATTGAACATCTCACGAACATCACTGATGCGAATATTGAATAAAGATTAGAATTTACACCCTTACAAGGTTCAATTGATTCAAGAGCTGAAACCTACTGACCATTTCAAGCGTCCACAACACGCCGAATTGTTGGTTGAACAGACAGAAGTGAATGGTGACTTTACAAGGAAAATCATCTTCAGCGACGAGGCACACTTTCACCTCAGTGAATTCGTTAACAAGCAGAATTGCCGCATTTGGGCAAATGAAAATCCCCGAGTGAATGTTGAAAAGCCGATGCATCCACAAGGAGTGACTGTTTGGTGCGGTTTATGGGCTGGCGGCATCATCGGGCCGTACTTCTTCGAAAATGAGGTCGGCCAAGCAGTTACCGTGAATGGTGTTTGCTATCGCGGGATGATAACGGACTTCTTGTGTAGGCTTCAGCTCTTGAGTCAATTGAACCTTGTAAGCGTGTAAATTCTAATTTTTATTCAATATTCGCATGTGATGTTCGTGAGACGTTCAATTGTTGAGCACGACGACGAGTCGAGGTTGACGGCTATGCTGCTACACTATCGCGAACAACAGCAATGTTTTCCGCAGAACGAACTGGGCGAGCATGCATAGGTATACTCACATTTCCTACAGACCCGATTTTCTGAAATCGGGTCTGTAGTAATCGGGTTTCGTTGGCTGTGTCGCAAGTAGCACCTTAGTGTTGGAACCACGTATCGTCCAGGTCCATATCCTCAATTTCTGGCCACAAGAAGTGCGGTATCATCTCGCGATAGCGAACACCATTCACGGTAACTGCTTGGCCGACCTTATTTCCGAAGAAGTACGGCCCTATGATGCCGCCAGCCCATAAACCGCACCAAACAGTCACTCTTTGTGGATGCATCCGCTTTTCAACTATCACTCGTGGATTCTCATTTGCTCAAATTCGGCAAATCTGCTCGTTAACGAATCCACCGAGATGAAGGTGTGCCTCGTCGCTGAAGATGATTTTCTTTGTAAAGTCACCATTCACTTCTGTCTGTTCAACCAACAATTCGGCGTGTTGTGGACGCTTGAAATGGTCAGTAGGCTTCAGCTCTTGAGTCAATTCAACCTTGTAAAGGTGTAAATTCTAATCTTTATTCAATATTCGCATCAGTGATGTTCGTGAGATGTTCAATTGTTGGCCACGACGACGAGTCGAGGTTGACGGCTATTCTGCTACACTATCGCCAACAACAGCCAATGTTTTCCGCAAAACGAACTGGGCGAGCATGCACAGGTGTTGTCACATTTCCTACAGACCCGATTTGCTGAAATCGGGTCTGTAGTAATGAGGTTTCGTTGTCTGTGTGGCAAGTAGCACCATCCTGTTGGAACCATATACCGTCCAGGTCTATATCCTCAGTTTCTGGCCACAAGAAGTCCGTTATCATCTCGCTATAGCAAACGCCATTCACGGTAACTGCTTGGCCGACCTCACTTTCGAAGAAGTACGGCCCGATGATGCCGCCAGCCCATAAACCGCACCAAACAGTCACTCTTTGTGGATACATCGGCTTTTCAACAATGACTCGTGGATTCTCATTTGCCCAAATGCGGAAATTCTGTTTGTTAACGAATCCACTGAGGTGAAAGTGTGCCTCGTCGCTGAAGATGATTTTCTTTGTAAAGGCACGATTCACTTCTGTCTGTTCAACCAACCATTCGGTGTATTGACGACGCTTAAAATGGTCAGTAGGCTTCAGCCCTTGAGTCAATTAAACCTTGTAAGCGTGTAAATTCTAATCTTTATTCAAAATTCGCATCAGTGATGTTAGTGAGATGTTCAATTGTTGGGCACGACGACGAGTCGAGGTTGACTGACGGCTACATTATCGCGAACAACAGCAATGTTTTCCTCAGATTGAACTGGGCGAGCATGCACAGGTGTTTTCACATTTCCTACAGACCCGATTTGCTGAAATCGGGTCTGTAGTAATCGGGTTTCGTTGGCTGTGTCGCAAGTAGCACTTTCCTGTTGGAACCACGTATCGTCCAGGTCCATATCCTCAATTTCTGGCCACAAGAAGTCCGGTATCATCTCGCGATAGCAAACACCATTCACGGTAACTGCTTGGCCGACCTTATTTCCGAAGAAGTACGGCCCTATGATGCCGCCAGCCCATAAACCGCACCAAACAGTCACTCTTTGTGGATGCATCCGCTTTTCAACTATCACTCGTGGATTCTCATTTGCTCAAATGCGGCAAATCTGCTCGTTAACGAATCCACCGAGATGAAGGTCTGCCTCGTCGCTGAAGATGATTTTCTTTGTAAAGTCACCATTCACTTCTGTCTGTTCAACCAACAATTCGGCGTGTTGTGGACGCTTGAAATGGTCAGTAGGCTTCAGCCCTTGAGTCAATTAAACCTTGTAAGCGTGTAAATTCTAATCTTTATTCAAAATTCGCATCAGTGATGTTAGTGAGATGTTCAATTGTTGGGCACGACGACGAGTCGAGGTTGACTGACGGCTACATTATCGCGAACAACAGCAATGTTTTCCTCAGATAGAACTGGGCGAGCATGCACAGGTGTTTTCACATTTCCTACAGACCCGATTTGCTGAAATCGGGTCTGTAGTAATCGGTTTTCGTTGGCTGTGTGGCAAGTAGCACCTTCCTGTTGGAACCACATATCGTCCAGGTCCATATCCTCAATTTCTGGCCACAAGAAGTCCGGTGAAGATGATTTTCTTTGTAAAGTCACCATTCACTTCTGTCTGTTCAACCAACCCTTCGGCGTGTTGTGGACGCTTGAAATGGTCAGTTGGCTTCAGCTTTTGAGTCAATTGAACCTTGTAAGCGTGTAAATTCTAATCTTTATTCAATATTCGCATCAGTGATGTTCGTGAGATGTTCAATTGTTGGGCACGACGGCGAGTCGAGGTTGACTGACTGCTACATTATCGCGAACAATAGCAATGTTTTCCTCAGATTGAACTAGGCGAGCATGCACAGGTGTTTTCACATTTCCTACAGACCCGATTTGCTGAAGTCGGGTCTGTAGTAATCGGGTTTGTTTGGCTGGGTAGCAAGTAGCACCATCCTGTTGGAACCCCATATCGTCCAGGTCCATATCCTCAATTTCTGGCCACAAGAAGTCCGTTATCATCTCGCGATAGCAAACACCATTTACGGTAACTGCTTGGCCGACCTCATTTTCGAAGAAGTACGGCCCGTTGATGCCGCCAGCCCATAAACCGCACCAAACAGTCACTCTTTGTGGATACATCGGCTTTTCAACAATGACTCGTGGATTCTCATTTGCCCAAATGCGGCAAATCTGTTTGTTAATGAATCCACCGAGAAGAAGTGTGCCTCGTCTCTGAAGATGATTTTCTTTGTAAAGTCACGATTCACTTCTGTCTGTTCAACCAACCATTCGGTGTATTGACGACGCTTAAAATGGTCAGTAGGCTTCAGCCCTTGAGTCAATTAAACCTTGTAAGCGTGTAAATTCTAATCTTTATTCAAAATTCGCATCAGTGATGTTAGTGAGATGTTTAATTGTTGGGCACGACGACGAGTCGAGGTTGACTGACGGCTACATTATCGCGAACAACAGCAATGTTTTCCTCAGATTGAACTGGGCGAGCATGCACAGGTGTTTTCACATTTCCTACAGACCCGATTTGCTGAAATCGGGTCTGTAGTAATCGGGTTTCGTTGGCTCTGTGGCAAGTAGCACCATCCTGTTGGAACCGCATATCGTCCGGGTCCATATCCTCAATTTCTGGCCACAAGAAGTCCGTTATCATCTCGCGATAGCAAACACCATTCACGGTAACTGCTTGGCCGAACTCATTTTCGAAGAAGTACGGCCCTATGATGCCGCCAGCTCATAAACCGCACCAAACAGTCACTCTTTGTGGATGCATCGGTTTTTCTACGATAACTCGTGGATTCTCATTTGCCAAATGCGGCAAGTCTGCTTGTTAACGAATCCACTCAGGTGAAAGTGTGCCTCGTTGCTGAAGATGATCTTCTTTGTAAAATCACCATTCACTTCTGTCTGTTCAACCAACAATTCGGCTTATTGACGACGCTTGAAATGGTCAGTAGGCTTCAGCTCTTGAGTCAATTGAACCTTGTAAGCGTGTAAATTCTAATCTTTATTCAAAATTCGCATCTGTGATGTTCGTGAGATGTTTAATTGTTGGGCACGACGACCAGTCGAGGTTGACTGACGGCTACATTATCGCGAACAACAGCAACGTTTTCCTCAGATTCAACTGGGCTAGCATGCACAGATGTTTTCACGTATCCTACAGACCCGATTTGCTGAAATCGGGTCTGTAGTAATCGGGTTTCGTTGGCTGTGTGGCAAGTAGCACCATCCTGTTGAAACTGCATATCGTCCAGGTCCATATCCTCAATTTCTGGCCGCAAGAAGTCCGTTATCATCTCGCGATAGCAAACACCATTCACGGTAACTGCTTGGCCGAGCTCATTTTCGAAGAAGTACGGCCCGATGATGCCGCCAGCCCATAAACCGCACCAAACAGTCACTCCTTGTGGATGCATCGGCTTTTCAACATTCACTCGGGGATTCTCATTTGCTCAAATGCGGCAAATCTGCTTGTTAACGAATTCACAGAGAAGAAGGTGTGCCTCGTCGCTGAAGGTGATTTTCTTTGTAAGGTCACCATTCACTTCTGTCTGTTCAACCAACCTTTCGGCGTGTTGTGGACGCCTGAAATGGTCAGTAGGCTTCAGCTTTTGAGTCAATTGAACCTTGTAAACGTGTAAATTCTAATCTTTATTCAATATTCGCATCACTGATGTTCGTGAGATGTTCAATTGTTGGGCACGACGACGATATTGACGGCTATTCTGCTACACTATCGCGAACAATAGCAATGTTTTCCGCAGTACGAACTGGGCGAGCATGCACAGGTGTTTTCACATTTCCTACAGACCCGATTTGCTGAAATCGGGTCTGTAGTAATCGGCTTTCGTTGGCTCTGTGGCAAGTAGCACCATCCTGTTGGAACCGCATATCGTCCGGGTCCATATCCTCAATTTCTGGCCACAAGAAGTACGTTATCATCTCGCGATAGCAAACACCATTCACGGTAACTGCTTGGCCGACCTCATTTTCGAAGAAGTACGGCCCGATGATGCCGCCAGCCCATAAACCGCACCAAACAGTCACTCCTTGTGGATACATCGGCTTTTCAACAATGACTCGTGGATTCTCATTTGCCCAAATGCGGCAAATCTGTTTGTTAATGAATCCACCGAGAAGAAGGTGTGCCTCGTCTCTGAAGATGATTTTCTTTGTAAAGTCACGATTCACTTCTGTCTGTTCAACCAACCATTCGGTGTATTGACGACGCTTAAAATGGTCAGTAGGCTTCAGCCCTTGAGTCAATTAAACCTTGTAAGCGTGTAAATTCTAATCTTTATTCAAAATTCGCATCAGTGATGTTAGTGAGATGTTTAATTGTTGGGCACGACGACGAGTCGAGGTTGACTGACGGCTACATTATCGCGAACAACAGCAATGTTTTCCTCAGATTGAACTGGGCGAGCATGCACAGGTGTTTTCACATTTCCTACAGACCCGATTTGCTGAAATCGGGTCTGTAGTAATCGGGTTTCGTTGGCTCTGTGGCAAGTAGCACCATCCTGTTGGAACCGCATATCGTCCGGGTCCATATCCTCAATTTCTGGCCACAAGAAGTCCGTTATCATCTCGCGATAGCAAACACCATTCACGGTAACTGCTTGGCCGAACTCATTTTCGAAGAAGTACGGCCCTATGATGCCGCCAGCTCATAAACCGCACCAAACAGTCACTCTTTGTGGATGCATCGGTTTTTCTACGATAACTCGTGGATTCTCATTTGCCAAATGCGGCAAGTCTGCTTGTTAACGAATCCACTCAGGTGAAAGTGTGCCTCGTTGCTGAAGATGATCTTCTTTGTAAAATCACCATTCACTTCTGTCTGTTCAACCAACAATTCGGCTTATTGACGACGCTTGAAATGGTCAGTAGGCTTCAGCTCTTGAGTCAATTGAACCTTGTAAGCGTGTAAATTCTAATCTTTATTCAAAATTCGCATCTGTGATGTTCGTGAGATGTTTAATTGTTGGGCACGACGACCAGTCGAGGTTGACTGACGGCTACATTATCGCGAACAACAGCAACGTTTTCCTCAGATTGAACTGGGCTAGCATGCACAGATGTTTTCACGTATCCTACAGACCCGATTTGCTGAAATCGGGTCTGTAGTAATCGGGTTTCGTTGGCTGTGTGGCAAGTAGCACCATCCTGTTGAAACTGCATATCGTCCAGGTCCATATCCTCAATTTCTGGCCGCAAGAAGTCCGTTATCATCTCGCGATAGCAAACACCATTCACGGTAACTGCTTGGCCGAGCTCATTTTCGAAGAAGTACGGCCCGATGATGCCGCCAGCCCATAAACCGCACCAAACAGTCACTCCTTGTGGATGCATCGGCTTTTCAACATTCACTCGGGGATTCTCATTTGCTCAAATGCGGCAAATCTGCTTGTTAACGAATTCACAGAGAAGAAGGTGTGCCTCGTCGCTGAAGATGATTTTCTTTGTAAAGTCACCATTCACTTCTGTCTGTTCAACCAACCTTTCGGCGTGTTGTGGACGCCTGAAATGGTCAGTAGGCTTCAGCTTTTGAGTCAATTGAACCTTGTAAGCGTGTAAATTCTAATCTTTATTCAATATTCGCATCACTGATGTTCGTGAGATGTTCAATTGTTGGGCACGACGACGAGTCGAGGCTGACTGACGGCTATTCTGCTACACTATCGCGAACAACAGCAATGTTTTCCGCAGTACGAACTGGGCGAGCATGCACAGGTGTTTTCACATTTCCTACAGACCCGATTTGCTGAAATCGGGTCTGTAGTAATCGGCTTTCGTTGGCTCTGTGGCAAGTAGCACCATCCTGTTGGAACCGCATATCGTCCGGGTCCATATCCTCAATTTCTGGAAACAAGAAGTCCGTTATCATCTCGCGATAGCAAACACCATTCACGGTAACTGCTTGGCCGAACTCATTTTCGAAGAAGTATGGCCCGATGATGCTGCCAGCCCATAAACCGCACCAAACAGTCACTCTTTGTGGATACATCGGCTTTTAAACGAAGACTCGTGGATTCTCATTTGCCCAAATGCGGCAATTCTGCTTGTTAACGAATCCACTGAGGTGAAAGTGTGCCTCGTCGCTGAGGATGAATTTCTTTTTAAAGTCACCATTCACTTCTGTCTGTTCAAACAACCATTCGGCGTGTTGTGGACGCTTGAAATGGTCAGCAGGCTTCAGCTCTTGAGTCAATTGAACCTTGTAAGCGTGTAAATTCTAATCTTTATTCAATATTCGCATCAGTGATGTTCGTGAGATATTCAATTGTTGGGCTCGACGACGAGTCGAGGTTGACGGCTATTCTGCTACACTATCGCGAACAACAGCAATGTTTTCCGCAGAACGAACTGGGCGTGCATGCACAGGTGTTTTCACATTTCCTGCAGACCCGATTTGCTGAAATCGGGTATGTAGTAATCGGCTTTAGTTGGCTGTGTGGCAAGTAGCACCATGCTGTTGGAACCGCATATCGTCCAGGTCCATATCCTCAATTTCTGGCCACAAGAAGTCCGTTATCATCTCGCGATAGCAAACACCATTCACGGTAACTGCTTGGCCGACCTCATTTTCGAAGAAGTACGGCCCGATGATACCGCCAGCCCATAAACCGCACCAAACAGTCACTCTTTGTGGATACATCGGCTTTTAAACGAAGACTCGTGGATTCTCATTTGCCCAAATGCGGCAATTCTGCTTGTTAACGAATCCACTGAGGTGAAAGTGTGCCTCGTCGCTGAGGATGAATTTCTTTTTAAAGTCACCATTCACTTCTGTCTGTTCAAACAACCATTCGGCGTGTTGTGGACGCTTGAAATGGTCAGTAGGCTTCAGCTTTTGAGTCAATTGAACCTTGTAAGCGTGTAAATTATAATCTTTATTCAATATTCGCATCAGTGATGTTCGTGAGATGTTCAATTGTTGGGCACGACAACGGGTCGAGGTTGACTAACGGCTATTCTGCTACACTATCGCGAACAACAGTAATGTTTTCCGCAGTACGAACTGGGCGAGCATGCACAGGTGTTTTTACATTTCCTACATACCCGATTTGCTGAAGTCGGGTCTGTAGTAGTCGGGTTTCTCTGGCTGTGTAGCAAGTAGCACCATCCTGTTGGAACCAAATATCGTCCAGGTCCATATCCTAAATTTCTGGCCACAAGAAGACCGTTATCATCTCGCGATAGCAAACACCATTCACGGTAACTGCTTGGCCGACCTCATTTTCGAAGAAGTACGGCCCTATGATGCCGCCAGCCCATAAACCGCACCAAACAGTCACTCTCTGTGGATGCATTGGTTTTTCAACTATCACTCGTGCATTCTCATTTGCCCAAATGCGGCAATTCTGCTTGTTAACGATTCCACTGAGGTGAAAGTGTGCCTCGTCGCTGAAGATGATTTTCTTTGTAAAGTCACCATTCCTGTCTGTTCAACCAACCATTCGGCGTATTGACGACGCTTGAAATGGTCAGTAGGCTTCAGCTCTTGAGTCAATTGAACCTTGTAAGCGTGTAAATTCTACTCTTTATTCAATATTCGCATCAGTGATGTTCGTGAGATGTTCAATTGTTGGGCTCGACGACGAGTCGAGGTTGACGGCTATTCTGCTACACTATCGCGAACAACAGCAATGTTTTCCGCAGAACGAACTGGGCGTGCATGCACAGGTGTTTTCACATTTCCTACAGACCCGATTTGCTGAAATCGGGTCTGTAGTAATCGGCTTTCGTTGGCTGTGTGGCAAGTAGCACCATCCTGTTGGAACCGCATATCGTCCATGTCCATATCCTCAATTTCTGGCCACAAGAAGTTCGTTATCATCTCGTGATAACAAACACCATTCACGGTAACTGCTTGGCCGACCTCATTTTCGAAGAAGTACGGCTCGATGATACCGCCAGCCCATAAACTGCACCAAACAGTCACTCTTTGTGGATACATCGGCTTTTCAACGATGACTCGTGGATTCTCATTTGCCCAAATGCGGCAAATCTGCTTGTTAACGAATCCACCGAGGTGAAGGTGTGACTCGTCGCTGAAGATGATTTTCTTTGTAAAGTCACCATTCACTTCTGTCTGTTCAACCAACCATTCGGTGTATTGACGTGTCTTAAAATGGTCAGTAGGCTTCAGCCCTTGAGTCAATTAAACCTTGTAAGCATGTAAATTCTAATCTTTATTCAAAATTCGCATCAGTGATGTTAGTGAGATGTTCAATTGTTGGGCACGACGACGAGTCGAGGTTGACTGACGGCTACATTATCGCGAACAACAGCAATGTTTTCCTCAGATTGAACTGGGCGAGCATGCACAGGTGTTTTCACATTTCCTACAGACCCGATTTGCTGAAATCGGGTCTGTAGTAATCGGCTTTCTTTGGCTGTGTGGCAAGTAGCACCATCCTGTTGGAACCGCATATCGTCCATGTCCATATCCTCAATTTCTGGCCACAAGAAGTCCGTTATCATCTCGCGATAGCAAACACCATTCATGGTAACTGCTTGGCCGACCTCATTTTCGAAGAAGTACGGCCCGATGATGCCGCCAGCCCATAAACCGCACCAAACAGTCACTCTCTGTGGATGCATTGGTTTTTCAACTATGACTCGTGCATTCTCATTTGCCCAAATGCGGCAATTCTGCTTGTTAACGATTCCACTGAGGCGAAAGTGTGCCTCGGCGCTGAAGACGATTTTCTTTGTAAAGTCACCATTCACTTCTGTCTGTTCAACCAACCATTCGGTGTATTGACGACGCTTAAAATGGTCAGTAGGCTTCAGCCCTTGAGTCAATTAAACCGTGTAAGCGTGTAAATTCTAATCTTTATTCAAAATTCGCATCAGTGATGTTCGTGAGATGTTTAATTGTTGGGCACAACGACGAGTCGAGATTGACTGACGGCAATTCTGCTACACTATCGCGAACAACAGCAATGTTTTCCGCAGAACGAACTGGGCGTGCATGCACAGGTGTTTTCACATTTCCTACAGACCCGATTTGCTGAAATCGGGTCGGTAGTAATCGGCTTTCGTTGGCTGTGTGGCAAGTAGCACCATCCTGTTGGAACCGCATATCGTCCAGGTCCATATCCTCAATTTCTGGCCACAAGAAATCCGTTATCATCTCGCGATAGCAAACACCATTCACGGTAACTGCTTGGCCGACCTCATTTTCGAAGAAGTACGGCCCGATGATGCCGCCAGCCCATATACCGCACCAAACAGTCACTCTTTGTGGATACATCGGCTTTTCAACATTCACTCGGGGATTCTCATCTGCCCAAATGCGGCAAATCTGCTTGTTAACGAATCCACAGAGAAGAAGGTGTGCCTCGTCGCTGAAGATGATTTTCTTTGTAAAGTCACCATTCACTTCTGTCTGTTCAACCAACCTTTCGGCGTGTTGTGGACGCTTGAAATGGTCAGCAGGCTTCAGCTCTTGAGTCAATTGAACCTTGTAAGCGTGTAATTTCTAATCTTTATTCAATATTCGCATCAGTGATGTTCGTGAGATGTTCAATTGTTGGGCACGACGACGAGTCGAGGTTGACGGCTAGTCTGCTACACTATCGCGAACAATAGCAATGTTTTCCGCAGAACGAACTGGGCGAGCATGCACAGGTGTTTTCACATTTCCTACAGACCCGATTTGCTGAAATCGGGTCTGTAATAATCGGGTTTCGTTGGCTGTGTGGCAAGTAGCACCATCCTGTTGGAACAACATATCGACCAGTTCGATATCCTCAATTTCTGGCCACAAGAAGTCCGTTATCATCTCGCAATGGCAAACACCATTCACGGTAACTGCTTGGCCGACCTCATTTTCGATGAAGTACGGCCCGATGATGCCGCCAGCCCATAAAACGCACCAAACAGTCACTCCTTGTGGATGCATCGGCTTTTCAACATTCACTCGGGGATTCTCATTTGCCCAAATTCGGCAATTCTGCTTGTTAACTAATCCACTGAGGTGAAAGTGTGCCTCGTCGCTGAAGACGATTTTCTTTGTAAAGTCACCATTCACTTCTGTCTGTTCAACCAACCATTCGGCGTATTGACGACGCTTGAAATGGTCAGTAGGCTTCAGCTCTTGAGTCAATTGAACCTTGTAAACGTGTAAATTCTAATCTTTATTCAATATTCGCATCAGTGATGTTCGTGAGATGTTCAATTGTTGGGCACGACGACGAGTCGAGGTTGACGGCTATTCTGCTACACTATCGCGAACAACAGCAATGTTTTCCGCAGAACGAACTGGGCGAGCATGCACAGGTGTTTTCACATTTCCTACAGACCCGATTTGCTGAAATCGGGTCTGTAGTAATCGGGTTTCGTTGTCTGTGTGACAAGTAGCACCATCCTGTTGGAATCACATATTGTCCAAGTCCCTATCCTCAATGTCTGGCCACAAGAAGTCCGTTATCATCTCGCAATAGTATACACCATTCACGGTAACTGCTTGGCCGACCTCATTTTCGTAGAAGTACGGCCCGATGATGCCGCCAGCCCATATACCGCACCAAACAGTCACTCTTTGTGGATACATCGGCTTTTCAACATTCACTCGGGGATTCTCATCTGCCCAAATGCGGCAAATCTGCTTGTTAACGAATCCACAGAGAAGAAGGTGTGCCTCGTCGCTGAAGATGATTTTCTTTGTAAAGTCACCATTCACTTCTGTCTGTTCAACCAACCATTCGGTGTATTGACGACGCTTAAAATGGTCAGTAGGCTTCAGCCCTTGAGTCAATTAAACCTTGGAAGCGTGTAAATTCTAATCTTTATTCAAAATTCGCATCAGTGATGTTCGTGAGATGTTTAATTGTTGGGCACGACGACGAGTCGAGGTTGACGGCTATTCTGCTACACTATCGCGAACAACAGCAATGTTTTCCGCAGAACGAACTGGACGAGCGTGCACAGGTGTTTTCACATTTCCTACAGACCCGATTTGCTGAAGTCGGGTCTGTAGTAATCGGGTTTCTTTGGCTGGGTAGCAAGTAGCACCATCCTGTTGGAACCCCATATCGTCCAGGTCCATATCCTCAATTTCTGGCCACAAGAAGTCCGTTATCATCTCGCGATTGCAAACACCATTCACGGTAACTGCTTGACCGACCTCATTTTCGAAGAAGTACGGCCCGATGATGCTGCCAGCCCATAAACCGCACCAAACAGTCAATCTTTATGCATGCATCGGCTTTTCAACAATCACTCGGGGATTCTCATTTGCTCAATTGCGGCAATTCTGCTTGTTAGCAAATCCACTGAGGAGAAAGTGTTATTCGTCGCTGAAGATGATTTTCTTTGTAAAGTCACCATTCACTTCTGTCTGTTCAACCAACCATTCGGCGTATTGACGACGCCTGAAATGGACACTAGGCTTCAGCTCTTGAGTCAATTGAACCTTGTAAGCGTGTAAATTCTAATCCTTATTAAAAATTCGCATCAGTGATGTTCGTAAGATGTTCAATTGTTGGGCACTACGACGAGTCGAGGTTGACGGCTATTCTGCTACACTATCGCGAACAACAGCAATGTTTTCCGCAGAACGAACTGGACGAGCGTGCACAGGTGTTTTCACATTTCCTACAGACCCGATTTGCTGAAATCGGGTCTGTAGTAATCGGCTTTCGTTGGCTGTGTGGCAAGTAGCACCATCCTGTTGGGACCACATAACAAGCAGATTTGCCGCATTTGAGCAAATGAGAATCCACGAGTGATAGTTGAAAAGCGGATGCATCCACAAAGAGTGACTGTTTGGTGCAGTTTATGGGCTGGCGGTTTCATACGGCCGTACTTCTTCGGAAATGAGGTCGGCCAAGCAGTTTCCGTGAATGGTGTTTGCTATCGCGAGATGATAACGCACTTCTTGTGGCCAGAAATTGAGGATATGGACCTGGACGATATGTGGTTCCAACAAGATGGCGCTACTTGCCACACAGACAACGAAAGCCGATTACTACAGACCCGATTTCTGCAAATCGGGTCTGTAGGAAATGTGACAACACCTCTGCATGCTCTCCCAGTTCGTTCTGCGGAAACATTGCTGTTGTTCGCGATAGTGTAGCAGAATAGCCGTCAACCTCGACTCGTCGTCGTGCCCCACAATTGAACATCTCACGAACATCACTGATGCGAATATTGAATAAAAATTAGAATTTACACCCTTACAAGGTTCAATTGACTCAAGAGCTGAAACCTGCTCACCATTTCAAGCGTCCACAACACGCCGAATTGTTGATTGAACAGACAGAAGTGAATGGTGACTTTACAAGGAAAATCATCTTCAGCGACGAGGCACACTTTCACCTCAGTGAATTCGTTAACAAGCAGAATTGCCGCATTTGGGCAAATGAAAATCCCCGAGTGAATGTTGAAAAGCCAATGCATCCACAAGGAGTGACTGTTTGGTGCGGTATATGGGCTGGCGGCATCATCGGGCCGTACTTCTTCGAAAATGAGGTCGGCCAAGCAGTTACCGTGAATGGTGTTTTCTATCGCGAGATGATAACGGACTTCTTGTGGCCAGAAATTGAGGATATGGACCTGGACGATATGCGGTTCCAACAGGATGGTGCTACTTGCCACACAGCCAACGAAAGCCGATTACTACAGACCCGATTTCAGCAAATAGGGTCTGTAGGAAATGTGAAAACACCTGTGCATGCTCGCCCAGTTCGTTCTGCGGAAAACATTGCTGTTGTTCGCGATAGTGTAGCAGAATAGCCGTCAGTCAACCTCGACTCGTCGTGGTGCCCAACAATTGAACATCTCACGAACATCACTGATGCGAATTTTGAATAGAGATTAGAATTTACACGCTTACAAGGTTCAATTGACTCAAAAGCTGAAGCCTACTGTCCATTTCAAGCGTCGTCAATACGCCGAATGGTTGGTTGAACAGACAGAAGTGAATGGTGACTTTACAAAGAAAATCATCTTCAGCGACGAGGCACACTTTCACCTCAGTGGATTCGTTAACAAAGAGAATTGCCGCATTTGGGCAAATGAGAATCCACGAGTCATCGTTGAAAAGCCGATGTTTCCACAAAGAGTGACTGTTTGGTGCGGTTTATGGGCTGACGGTATCATCGGGCCGTACTTCTTCGAAAATGAGGTCGGCCAAGCAGTAACCGTGAATGGTGTTTGCTATCGCGAGATGATAACGGACTTCTTGTGGCCAGAAATTGGGGATATGGACCTGGACGATTTGCGGTTCCAACAGGATGGTGCTACTTGCCACACAGACAACGAAAGCCGATTACTACAGACCCGATTTCAGCAAATCGGGTCTGTAGGAAATGTGACAACACCTCTGCATGCTCGCCCAGTTCGTTCTGCGGAAAACATTGCTGTTGTTCGCGATAGTGTAGCAGAATAGCCGTCAACCTCGACTCGTCGTCGTGCCCCACAATTGAACATCTCACGAACATCACTGATGCGAATATTGAATAAAGATTAGAATTTACACACTTACAAGGTTCAATTGACTCAAAAGCTGAAGCCTACTGACCATTTCAAGCGTCCACAACACGCCGAAGGGTTGGTTGAACAGACAGAAGTGAATGGTGACTTTACAAAGAAAATCATCTTCAGCGACGAGGCACACTTTCACCTCAGTGGATTCGTTAACAAGCAGAATTGCCGCATTTGGGCAAATGAGAATCCCCGAATGAATGTTGAAAAGCCGATGCATCCACAAGGAGTGACTATTTGGTGCGGTTTATGGACTGGCGGCATCATCGGGCCGTACTTCATCGAAAATGAGGTCGGCCAAGCAGTTACCGTGAATGGTGTTTGCTATCGCGAGATGATAACGGACTTCTTGTGGCCAGAAATTGAGGATATGGACCTGGACTATATGTGGTTCCAACAAGATGGTGCTACTTGCCACACAGACAACGAAAGCCGATTACTATAGACCCGATTTCAGCAAATCGGGTCTGTAGGAAATGTGAAAACACCTGTGCATGCTCGCCCAGTTCGTTCTGCGGAAAACATTGCTGTTGTTCGCGATAGTGTAGCAGAATAGCCGTCAGTCAACCTCGACTCGTCGTGGTGCCCAACAATTGAACATCTCACGAACATCACTGATGCGAATTTTGAATAGAGATTAGAATTTACACGCTTACAAGGTTCAATTGACTCAAAAGCTGAAGCCTACTGACCATTTCAAGCGTCCACAACACGCCGAAGGGTTGGTTGAACAGACAGAAGTGAATGGTGACTTTACAAAGAAAATCATCTTCAGCGACGAGGCACACTTTCACCTCAGTGGATTCGTTAACAAGCAGAATTGCCGCATTTGGGCAAATGAGAATCCCCGAATGAATGTTGAAAAGCCGATGCATCCACAAGGAGTGACTATTTGGTGCGGTTTATGGACTGGCGGCATCATCGGGCCGTACTTCATCGAAAATGAGGTCGGCCAAGCAGTTACCGTGAATGGTGTTTGCTATCGCGAGATGATAACGGACTTCTTGTGGCCAGAAATTGAGGATATGGACTGGGACGATATGTGGTTCCAACAAGATGGTGCTACTTGCCACACAGACAACGAAAGCCGATTACTACAGACCCGATTTCAGCAAATCGGGTCTGTAGGAAATGTGACAACACCTCTGCATGCTCGCCCAGTTCGTTCTGCGGAAAACATTGCTGTTGTTCGCGATAGTGTAGCAGAATAGCCGTCAACCTCGACTCGTCGTCGTGCCCCACAATTGAACATCTCACGAACATCACTGATGCGAATATTGAATAAAGATTAGAATTTACACCCTTACAAGGTTCAATTGATTCAAGAGCTGAAACCTACTGACCATTTCAAGCGTCCACAACACGCCGAATTGTTGGTTGAACAATTGAATGAATGGTGACTTTACAAGGAAAATCATCTTCAGCGACGAGGCACACTTTCACCTCAGTGAATTCGTTAACAAGCAGAATTGCCGCATTTGGGCAAATGAAAATCCCCGAGTGAATGTTGAAAAGCCAATGCATCCCCAAGAAGTGACTGTTTGGTGCGGTATATGGGCTGGCGGCATCATCGGGCCGTACTTCTTCGAAAATGAGGTCGGCCAAGCAGTTACCGTGAATGGTGTTTTCTATCGCGAGATGATAACGGACTTCTTGTGGCCAGAAATTGAGGATATGGACCTGGACGATATGCGGTTCCAACAGGATGGTGCTACTTGCCACACAGCCAACGAAAGCCGATTACTACAGACCCGATTTCAGCAAATAGGGTCTGTAGGAAATGTGAAAACACCTGTGCATGCTCGCCCAGTTCGTTCTGTGGAAAACATTGCTGTTGTTCGCGATAGTGTAGCAGAATAGCCGTCAGTCAACCTCGACTCGTCGTCGTGCCCAACAATTGAACATCTCACGAACATCACTGATGCGAATATTGAATAAAGATTAGAATTTACACGCTTACAAGGTTCAATTGACTCAAAAGCTGAAGCCTACTGACCATTTCAAGCGTCCACAACACGCCGAATTGTTGGTTGAACAGACAGAAGTGAATGGTGACTTTACAAAGAAAATCATCTTCAGCGACGAGGCACACCTTCTTCTCGGTGGATTCGTTAACAAGCAGATTTGCCGCATTTGAGCAAATGAGAATCCACGAGTGATAGTTGAAAAGCGGATGCATCCACAAAGAGTGACTGTTTGGTGCAGTTTATGGGCTGGCGATTTCATAGGGACGTACTTCTTCGGAAATGAGGTCCGCCAAGCAGTTACCGTGAATGGTGTTTGCTATCGCGAGATGATAACGGACTTCTTGTGGCCAGAAATTGAGGATATGGACCTGGACTATATGTGGTTCCAACAAGATGGTGCTACTTGCCACACAGACAACGAAAGCCGATTACTATAGACCCGATTTCAGCAAATCGGGTCTGTAGGAAATGTGAAACACCTGTGCATGCTCGCCAAGTTCGTTCTGCGAAAAACATTGCTGTTGTTCGCGATAGTGTAGCAGAATAGCCGTTAGTCAACCTCGACCCGTTGTCGTGCTCAACAATTGAACATCTCACGAACATAACTGATGCGAATATTGAATAAAGATTATAATTTACACGCTTACAAGGTTCAATTGACTCAAAAGCTGAAGCCTACTCACCATTTCAAGCGTCCACAACACGCCGAATGGTTGTTTGAACAGACAGAAGTGAATGGTGACTTTAAAAAGAAAATCATCCTCAGCGACGAGGCACACTTTCACCTCAGTGGATTTGTTAACAAGCAGATTTGCCGCATTTGAGCAAATGAGAATCCACGAGTGATAGTTGAAAAGCGGATGTATCCACAAAGAGTGACTGTTTGGTGCGGTATATGGGCTGGCGGCATCATCGGGCCGTACTTCTTCGAAAATGAGGTCGGCCAAGCAGTTACCGTGAATGGTGTTTGCTATCGCGAGATGATAACGGACTTCTTGAGGCCAGAAATTGAGGATATGGACCTGGACGATATGCGGTTCCAACAGGATGGTGCTACTTGCCACACAGCCAACGAAAGCCGATTACTACAGACCCGATTTCAGCAAATCGGGTCTGTAGGAAATGTGAAAACACCTGTGCATGCTCGCCCAGTTCGTTCTGCGGAAAACATTGCTGTTGTTCGCGATAGTGTAGCAGAATAGCCGTTAGTCAACCTCGACCCGTTGTCGTGCCCAACAATTGAACATCTCACGAACATCACTGATGCGAATTTTGATTAAGGATTAGAATTTACACGTTTACAAGGTTCAATTGACTCAAGAGCTGAAGCCTACTGTCCATTTCAAGCGTCGTCAATACGCCGAATGGTTGGTTGAACAGACAGAAGTGAATGGTGACTTTACAAAGAAAATCATCTTCAGCGACGAGGCACACTTTCACCTCATCGGATTCGTTAACAAGCAGAATTGCCGCATTTGGGCAAATGAGAATCCACGAGTCATCGTTGAAAAGCCGATGTATCCACAAAGAGTGACTGTTTGGTGCGGTTTATGGGCTGGCGGTATCATCGGGCCGTACTTCTTCGAAAATGAGGTCGGCCAAGCAGTTACCGTGAATGGTGTTTGCTATCGCGAGATGATAACGGACTTCTTTTGGCCAGAAATTGGGGATATGGACCTGGACGATTTGCGGTTCCAACAGGATGGTGCTACTTGCCACACAGCCAACGAAAGCCGATTACTACAGACCCGATTTCAGCAAATAGGGTCTGTAGGAAATGTAGAAACACCTGTGCATGCTCGCCCAGTTCGTTCTGTGGAAAACATTGCTGTTGTTCGCGATAGTGTAGCAGAATAGCCGTCAGTCAACCTCGACTCGTCGTCGTGCCCAACAATTGAACATCTCACGAACATCACTGATGCGAATATTGAATAAAGATTAGAATTTACACGCTTACAAGGTTCAATTGACTCAAAAGCTGAAGCCTACTGACCATTTCAAGCGTCCACAACACGCCGAATGGTTGGTTGAACAGACGGAAGTGAATGGTGACTTTACAAAGAAAATCATCTTCAGCGACGAGGCACACCTTCTTCTCGGTGGATTCGTTAACAAGCAGATTTGCCGCATTTGAGCAAATGAGAATCCACGAGTGATAGTTGAAAAGCGGATGCATCCACAAAGAGTGACTGTTTGGTGCAGTTTATGGGCTGGCGATTTCATAGGGCCGTACTTCTTCGGAAATGAGGTCGGCCAAGCAGTTACCGTGAATGGTGTTTGCTATCGCGAGATGATAACGGACTTCTTGTGGCCAGAAATTGAGGATATGGACCTGGACTATATGTGGCTCCAACAAGATGGTGCTACTTGCCACACAGACAACGAAAGCCGATTACTACAGACCCGATTTCAGCAAATCGGGTCTGTAGGAAATGTGACAACACCTGTGCATGTTCGCCCAGTTCGTTCTGCGGAAAACATTGCTGTTGTTCGCGATAGTGTAGCAGAATAGCCGTCAACCTCGACTCGTCGTAGTGCCTAACAATTGAACATCTCACGAACATCACTGATGCGAATTTTGATTAAGGATTAGAATTTACACGTTTACAAGGTTCAATTGACTCAAGAGCTGAAGCCTACTGTCCATTTCAAGCGTCGTCAATGCGCCGAATGGTTGGTGGAACAGACAGATGTGAATGGAGACTTTACAAAGAAAATCATCTTCAGCGACGAGGCACACTTTCACCTCAGTGGATTGGTTAACAAAGAGAATTGCCGCATTTGGGCAAATGAGATTCCACGAGTCATCGTTGAAAAGCCGATGTATCCACAAAGAGTGACTGTTTGGTGCGGTTTATTGGCTGGCAGCATCATCGGGCCGAACTTCTTCGAAAATGAGGTCGGCCAAGCAGTTACCGTGAATGGTGTTTGCTATCGCGGGATGATGACGGACTTCTTGTGGCCAGAAATTGAGGATATCGACCTGGACGATATGTGGTTCCAACAGGATGGTGCTACTTGCCACACAGACAACGAAACCCGATTACTACAGACCCGATTTCAGCAAATCGGGTCTGTAGGAAATGTGAAAACACCTGTGCATGCTCGCCCAATTCAATATGAGGAAAACATTGCTGTTGTTCGCGATAATGTAGCCGTCAGTCAACCTCGACTCGTCGGCGTGCCCAACAATTGAACATCTCACGAACATCACTGATGGGAATTTTGAATAGAGATTAGAATTTACACGCTTACAAGGTTCAACTGACTCAAGAGCTGAAGCCTACTGACCATTTCAGGCGTCGTCAATACGCCGAATGGTTGGTTGAACAGACAGAAGTGAATGGTGACTTTACAAAGAAAATCATCTTCAGCGACGAGGCACACTTTGACCTCAGTGGAATCGTTAACAAGCAGAATTGCCGCATTTTTGCAAATGAGAATCCCCGAGTGAATGTTGAAAAGCCGATGCATCCACAAGGAGTGACTGTTTGGTGAGGTTTATGGGCTGGCGGCATCATCGGGTTTGCTGAAATCGGGTCTGTAGTAATCGGGTTTCTTTGGCTGTGTGGCAAGCAGCACCATCCTGTTGGAACCACATATCGTCCAGGTCCATATCCTCAATATCAGGCCACAAGAAGTCCGTTATCATATCGCTATAGCAAACGCCATTCACGCTAACTGCTTGGCCGAGCCTCGTCGCTGAAGATGATTTTCTTTGTAAAGTCACCATTCACTTCTGTCTGTTCAAC
The DNA here is from genome assembly GCA_037954035.1 of Rosalia funebris. Lineage (NCBI taxonomy): Eukaryota > Metazoa > Arthropoda > Insecta > Coleoptera > Cerambycidae > Rosalia > Rosalia funebris. The sequence goes on along the minus strand of JAZFAV010000036.1, from coordinate 17,956,583 downwards.
CAACCATTCGGCGTATTGACGACGCTTGAAATGGACACTGCCACACTATCGCGAACAACAGCAATGTTTTCCGCAGAAAGATCTAGGCGAGCATGCACAGGTATTTTCACATTTCCTACAGACCCGATTTGCTGAAATCGGGTTTATAGTAATCGGGTTTCGTTGGCTGTGTAGCAAGTATTGTTGCTACTGTTGGAACCCCATATCGTCCAGGTCCATATCCTCAATTTCTGGCCACAAGAAGTCCGTTATCATCTCGCGATAGCAAACACCATTTATGGTAACTGCTTGGCCGACCTCATTTTCGAAGAAGTACGGCCCGATGATGCCGTTTGGTCTGTTCAACCAAACCGAATGTTTGGTTGAACAGACAGAAGTGAATCGTGACTTTACAAAGAAAATCATCTTCAGCGACGAGGCACACCTTCTTCTCTGTGGATTCGTGAACAAGCAGATTTGCCGCATTTGGGCAGATGAGAATCCCCGAGTGATAGTTGAAAAGCGGATGCATCCACAAAGAGTGACTGGTTGGTGCGGTATATGGGCTGGCGGCATCATCGGGCCATACTTCTTCGAAAATGAGTTCGGCCAAGCAGTTACCGTGAATGGTGTTTGCTATCGCGAGATGATAACGGACTTCTTGTGGCCAGAAATTGAGGATATGGACCCGGACGATATGCGGTTCCAACAGGATGGTGCTACTTGCCACAGAGCCAACGAAAGCCGATTACTACAGACCCGATTTCAGCAAATCGGGTCTGTAGGAAATGTGAAAACACCTGTGCATGCTCGCCCAGTTCGTTCTGCGGAAAACATTGCTGTTGTTCGCGATAGTGTAGCAGAATAGCCGTCAACCTCGACTCGTCGTAGTGCCCAACAATTGAACATCTCACGAACATCACTGATGCGAATTTTGATTAAGGATTATAATTTACACGTTTACAAGGTTCAATTGACTCAAGAGCTGAAGCCTACTGTCCATTTCAAGCGTCGTCAATACGCCGAATGGTTGGTTGAACAGACAGAAGTGAATGGTGACTTTACAAAGAAAATCATCTTCAGCGACGAGGCACACTTTCACCTCAGTGGATTCGTTAACAAAGAGAATTGCCGCATTTGGGCAAATGAGAATCCACGAGTCATCGTTGAAAAGCCGATGTATCCACAAAGAGTGACTGTTTGGTGCAGTTTATGGGCTGGTGGCATCATAGGGCCGTACTTCCTCGGAAATGAGGTCGGCCAAGCAGTTACCGTGAATGATGTTTGCTATCGCGATATGATAACGGACTTCTTGTGGCCATAAATTGAGGATATGGACATGGACGATATGCGGTTCCAACAGGATGGTGCTACTTGCCACACAGCCAACGAAACCCGATTACTACAGACCCGATTTCAGCAAATCGGGTGTGTAGGAAATGTGAAACACCTGTGCATGCTCGCCAAGTTCGTTCTGCGGAAAACATTACTGTTGTTCGCGATAGTGTAGCAGAATAGTCGTCAACCTCGACTCGTCGTCGAGTCAACAATTGAACATCTCACGAACATCACTGATGCGATTATTGAACAAAGATTAGAATTTACACGCTTACAAGGTTCAATTGACTCAAAATCTGAAGCCTACGGACCATTTCAAGCGTCCACATCACGCCGAATGGTTGGTTGAACAGACAAAAGTGAATGGTGACTTTACAAAGAAAATCATCTTCAGCGACGAGGCACACCTTCTTCGCGGTGGATTCGTTAACAAGCACATTTGCCGCATTTGAGCAAATGAGAATCCACGAGTGATAGTTGAACAGCGGAGGCATCCACAAAGAGTGACTGTTTGGTGCAGTTTATAGTCTGGCGGCATCATAGGGCCGTACTTCTTCGGAAATGAGGTCGGCCAAGCAGTTACCGTGAATGGTGTTTACAATTGCGAGATGATAACGTACTTCTTGTAGACAGAAATTGAGGATACGGACCTGGACGATATGTGGTTCCAACAGGATGGTGCTACTTGCCACACAGCCAACGAAACCCGATTACTACAGACCCGATTTCAGCCAATCGGGTCTGTAGGAAATGTGAAAAAACCTGTGCTTGCTTGCCCAGTTTGTTCTGCGGAAAACATTGCTGTTGTTCACGATAGTGTAGCAGAATAGCCGTCAGTCAACCTCGACTCGTCGTCGTGCCCAACAGTTGAACATCTCACGAACATCACTGATGCGAATTTTGAATAAAGATTAGAATTTACACACTTACAAGGTTCAATTGACTCAAGAGCTGAAGCCTACTCCTGACCATTTCAAGCGTCGTCAATACGCCGAATGGTTGGTTGAACAGACAGAAGTGAATGGTGACTTTACAAAGAAAATCATCTTCAGCGACGAGGCACACCTTCACCTCGGTGGATTCGTTAACAAGCAGATTTGCCGCATTTGAGCAAATGAGAATCCACGCGTGATAGTTGAAATGCGGATGCATCCACAAACAGTGACTGTTTGGTGCGGTTTATGGGCTGGTGGCATCATCGGGCCGTACTTCTTCGGAAATGAGGTCGGCCAAGCAGTTACCGTGAATGGTGTTTCCTATCGCGAGATGATAACGGTCTTCTTGTGGCCAGAAATTTAGGATATGGACCTGGACGATATGTGGTTCAAACAGGATGGTGCTACTTGCCACACAGCCAACGAAACCCGATTACTACAGAGCCGATTTCAGCAAATCGGGTATGTAGGAAATGTAAAAACACCTGTGCATGCTCGCCCAGTTCGTACTACGGAAAACATTGCTGTTGTTCGCGATAGTGTAGCAGAATAGCCGTCAGTCAACCTCGACTCGTCGTCGTGCCCCACAATTGAACATCTCACGAACATCACTGATGCGAATATTGAATAAAGAGTAGAATTTACACGCTTAAAAGGTTCAATTGACTCAAGAGCTGAAGCCTGCTGACCATTTCAAGCGTCGTCAATACGCCGAATGCTTGGTTGAACAGACAGAAGCGAATGGTGACTTTACAAAGAAAATCATCTTCAGGGACGAGGCACCTCAGTGGATTCGTTAAAAAGCAGAATTGACGCATTTGAGCAAATGAAAATCCACGAGTGATAGTTGAAAAGCGGATGCATCCACAAAGAGTGACTGTTTGGTGCAGTTTATGGGCTGGCGGCATCATAGGGCCGTACTTCCTCGGAAATGAGGTCGGCCAAGCAGTTACCGTGAATGGTGTTTGCTACCGCAATATGATAACGGACTTCTTGTGGCCAGAAATTGATGATATGGACCTGGACGATATGCGGTTCCAACAGGATGGTGCTACTTGCCACACAGCTAACGAAAGCCGATTACTACAGACCCGATTTCAGAAAATCGGGTCTGTAGTAATCGTGTTTCGTTGTCTGTGTGGCAAGTAGCACCATCCTGTTGGAACCACATATCGTCCAGGTCCATATCCTCAATTTCTGGCCACAAGAAGTCCGTTATCATCTCGCGATAGCAAACACCACTCACGGTAACTGCTAGGCCGACCTCATTTCCGAAGAAGTACGGGCCGATGATGCCGCCAGGCCATAAACCGCACCAAACAGTCACTCTTTGTGGATACATCCGCTTTTCAACTATCACTCGTGGATTCTCATTTGCTCAAATGCGGCAAATCTGCTTGTTAACAAATCCACCGAGGTGAAGGTGTGCCTCGTCGCTGAAGATGATTTTCTTTGTAAAGTCACCATTCACTTCTGTCTGTTCAACCAACCATTCGGCGTATTGACGACGCTTGAAATGGTCAGTAGGCTTCAGCTTTTGAGGCAATTGAACCTTGTAAGCGTGTAAATTCTACTCTTTATTCAATATTCGCATCAGTGATGTTCGTGAGATGTTCAATTGTTGGGCACGACAACGGGTCGAGGTTGACTAACGGCTATTCTGCTACACTATCGCGAACAATAGCAATGTTTTTCGTAGAACGAACTTGGCGAGCATGCACAGGTGTTTCACATTTCCTACAGACCCGATTTGCTGAAATCGGGTCTGTAGTAATCGGCTTTCGTTGGCTGTGTGGCAAGTAGCACCATCCTGTTGGAACCGCATATCGTCCATGTCCATATCCTCAATTTCTGGCCACAAGAAGTCCGTTATCATCTCGCGATAGCAAACACCATTTACGGTAACTGCTTGGCCGACCTCATTTTCGAAGAAGTACGGAGCGATAATGCTGCCAGCCCATAAACCACACCAAACAGTCACTCTTTGTGCATGCATCGGCTTTTCAACAATCACTCGTGGAATCTCATTTGCTCAAATGCGTCAATTCTGCTTGTTAATGAATCCACTGAGGTGCCTCGTCCTTGAAGATGATTTTCTTTGTAAAGTCACCATTCACTTCCGTCTGTTCAACCAACCATTCGGCGTGTTGTGGACGCTTGAAATGGTCAGTAGGCTTCAGCTTTTGAGTCAATTGAACCTTGTAAGCGTGTAAATTCTAATCTTTATTCAAAATTCGCATCAGTGATGTTCGTGAGATGTTCAATTGTTGGGCACGACGACGAGTCGAGGTTGACGGCTCTTCTGTTACACTATCGCGAACAACAGCAATGTTTTCCGCAGTACGAACTGGGCGAGCATGCACAGGTGTTTTTACATTTCCTACATACCCGATTTGCTGAAATCGGCTCTGTAGTAATCGGGTTTTTGTCTCTTTTATAATGATACCCCCGTGAACTAGAACTTGAACTATTGGAAACTGAAGAAGAGCTAGATCTTCGGCGTCCCACTTTATTCTGATACAGAACTTGTATTATTTCCCACTTATTATTATAGTTCAATTACTTTTGTATCGCCCCGTATATTAAGTTATTAATGCTATACGCACAAAATCGTACGAAAACAAAAGCCTATTAAGGTTATTCCGCGTTTTATCAAAGATATTTAATGCCGACACTTCATTATTAGGCTCTCTGTTTCGTAGTGCTGCAGAGCAGTCGAATACATTTAACGACTTATCCTAAAAACAAGGTACACAACGAGCTATAATTTGAGTGGTACTCACCTTGAGTTCTTGTGCAGACAGATACCTTATCGTCAAATAGCCGTTTTGTCCCCTTGTGATGCATTCATCAACATAGTATTCACACCCGGGTACTGGCCACAGACCGCCACGAATATAAACATCCCCAGTCATGACGTTTCGACATGTTACAGCTACTACGGCAGTCATCCTTGGTGGGAAAATGGTAAGGTCCTTCGCACACAGCGAAATTTTCTTAGGTGGTAGATTTAACACTGTAGTTAAATCATCTTCTGTAGAGAGCAAACTTACTACATTCCCCAAATACTATCATAAAAACTTCGGGTCTAAAACTGAATGGATTTGGCCATTACTTTGTGCTAGCTGATCATAATGATACGGTAAAACGCTTAACTTTGTTACTATCACAGATTATTCAAAAAGGCTGTCCAATCATAACAAAAACATCCTATATATTATTTGGAGCGATTAGTGCCTTCACTGTTACTTCAGCTCGGTCACCTTGATAAAGACCTCAGTACCTCCAATAATAGTCACTCCACCGTAACCACGTACAACTACATCACTAGGTGAAGAATATACTCCAAGGGTAACAGCGTCTTCTTCTCTTCTCAGTACACCTCCACAACCAGAGTCTACGTATGCTCTCGTAAACTTCCATTTATGAAACAATCAAATAAATACTGATCATTTGATTGACGAGAAAATGGCTTCATAGTTTAATTTATAATAGTTTTGCGACAATCTGCAGCTACATGGCCTAAACATTTGCAGATCGTACACTGCACTTTTGGCTTCAGTCATTTATGAGCGTAGTGACCCTTTCCCTTGCAATTGTAGCAACGCTGCTCATTATTGAAACCGTCCTTCACATTCTTGGGCATAATTTCGTTGTGCTTGCGTTTAAATGGCCTTGATTGCGTTCGTTTTCGTCCTGTGAGAGATCGTTCAGGATCCGATTTCAGCAGGTAAATATTCATCGTATAATTCATTCGGATCATTGTATCTACCTGCTGTTGCGCCGGCCTGAATTGTAGGGTCTCTTATACCATCTATTAGACAAGATGCCACAAGATGCTTCTTTGCCACAAATTTCATAGTCACTAATGAGATTCATTTTATCAAAATAGTATTTGTCTCATGTTTCCGAAGGTTGCTTGTATCTATTTACCAAGTTCCTCAATAAATTTGCAAAATTTTAGTGTTCAAGAAATGTCTTCAGTAGCAAAGTTTTCCATTTGCTCCAACTTAATTGACACAATGGCAGATTGTCATACCACTTACGTGCGAGTCCACACAATCGACTCTGCATGTGAAATATTTTAGTGTGTTCATCCCAATTATTAATTCTTGCTAACTGCTCAATCTTTTGTATCCATTTCATTGCCGAGAGATTCGCATTTCTAGGTGTAAATTTAGGGATACATTCTGGTTTTCCAAAATATTTTTGCCCTAATGAGCCGGAAAAAGATCCTTGCTGAACCAGCCTTTCCACTAACGATTCTAATCGATCTAACCGTGATTCCATAAGGGAAGCATTTTCAGAGCAATGACTTGTGGATGCATCCGTTATATAGACTTTACTAGTTCTTTCCCTCGACGATTTGTTTTATTTATTTTGACTCTTTTTGTCTCTTTTATAATGATACCCCCGTGAACTAGAACTTGAACTATTGGAAACTGAAGAAGAGCTAGATCTTCGGCGTCCCACTTTATTCTGATAAAGAACTTGTATTATTTCCCACTTATTATTATAGTTCAATTACTTTTGTATCGCCCCGTATATTAAGTTATTAATGCTATACGCACAAAATCGTACGAAAACAAAAGCCTATTAAGGTTATTCCGCGTTTTATCAAAGATATTTAATTTTAAAATAAAAAGTCACTGTAGCTGTTATGGTTAAGCATCGAATTCGGTCGAGATTTAGATAGTCTAAATAGATAAATAGTCTAACGTAAACACACTTAGTCACCTTAGGGGTTGGCCACGAAAATCACTGATTACATGTAAATGCACAACTATATAATTACTGCTTTTATAATTTAAAAAAAATTATGATATAAAGTACTTATCGTTTTACGCCGAAATATGGTCCATAGAGGGTCACAATCTCGGTTATAACACTTTAAAAATACAGTCACTTTACTGAATAAACGGAGCACTAAATTAGGTGCAACACAATCATAATCGGTGCGTAAACCCTATCCCACCGCTTCTAATTGTAAACGATTTATTGGGATAGTACTTAGTAATTACGATTTACGTCAACATAATACAATTTATTGAAATATTCGCCCATTGACATACAATTCACTTCAAATAAGGTCACCCTCTCACAAACGTCGCTACTCTAATAATACTTGATATCCGATGAGACGTGACAAGCTAGCATCTCCATCCTTCTCTCTACCTCTCGCGTTATAAGCCCTTTTTTGGAGAATGTTTACACATTAATTACTAAGTTTAATAAATAAGTAGAATAAATATACAGAAAACCGGGGATATTTTCCTCTGGCGAGCAGAACAAAGTCAAGAACAACAAACTTTCACAAGCCGAAGAGCATCCAGAAATAGAAATGGAACAAAACGAAACAGAAGCCACTGGTCTTTTGAAGGAGAGTCAACAACTGCGACAGGAAATAAGAGAACCTGGACCTTCAGGCACCTTCATGAACGAACATACTACCTCGATTAATGTTGAACAAGTTAAATTGCCGAAATTTGATCCTTCGCAGAAAAATTTGTTGCTGTGCTGCTGTGAATTTGTTGATGTATGGGTGGAAACTTGTCATCCCAGCGATATAGAAATCGCTTTGACCATTGCCGACGCTTTAGAAGGAGAAGCTGCTAATTGGCTGATATCTGCAAAATCAACGAAAAAGTCCTGAATGGCGCTCCGTGCTAAATTCTTAGCCATATTCCAAAGACGCATAAGCCCCCTTGAATAATTAGCCGAGGCTGTGCTCGGTCGGACTGACATTGCGCCTGAAGAAGTTACTATGGAGGATCATTTGCATAGCATCCAGAGACAGCATTAACACTAATTCGAGAAAGAGAAAGTGAAAGAGTGCCCTTGCTCACTTCATCAGTTGTTTCCAAGCTTCAAAAAGATGGAGGGAAAATTTATAAAACGGTCGGCGCTATATCCGACTGGTCATCATACCAGTCCAACTTTAACAATTCACCCCTCAAGAATAACTTCAACGTCTCTTTCTGGACGATGTCATAATTGCAATCGACAGGGACATAAAGCACACATCTGCCGATACCTGAAGTATGGTAAACCTAGCCCAAGTCGATTCCGTCAAGACAAAGATGAGAAGGAAGTCACCTGTTATACGTGTGACAAATTTGGTCACATTTCACCCCAGTTCCCCAATAAGTAATACGAGACAGCTTCGAAGCCGAGTCAAGAAAAGCAAGTGAACTTTTGCGAGGCCACACCTTTGCCGCAGGGAATACTTCAGTTAAAATCTGGTGAAACCTTTCTAATTTTGTTTGATACCGGCTCTGACTGCTCATTAGTTCGTGAAAGTATTTCAAACCATCTTAATGGCAAAAGGCTTAATAGATTAGTGTCCTTAAATGGCATTGCTGATGAAAATGAAGGTTGCCTCTCTTTCAGAAGAAAGTAAAGAACTAGCGAATTTAATATATGGTAAACTTCTAACAAGACAACCAACCGATAAATCAGATTTGGTTTTCTGTAGGTGTTATATACTGTACCAAAGATGAAAAACGATTAGAAAACCGGAGGAATGGGAAAAAATGGATGAAATAATATATAATTTGTAATCCTTCACTTGATCAAAGCCAATATTATCGATTGTAGAAATTCAAAATTTAAAGGTTGAAATTTTGTATCACATAGTTCCAGATAACATTAATCAAGGCCAGTCATTATTGGAAAAGATCTATTGCGACAAAATATTGCCGTACCGGCTCAAGTGTTAAACCAGAAGGATCTAGATCCTTCTGGTTTAACACTTGAGCCGGTAATGAATGTCTTTGTTTGTGGTAAATCAACACCAGTAGATTTTTCATTAATTGCTACTGATATGGCAGGTAAGGAAAAACCAAATCTCTATGAGTTGTTATCTAAGTATAAAAATAACTAATACGGTATCAGAGAGGTATCCTCTAATTAATGACCAAAAAATAAACCGACTGAATGGAGCCAGCCCAGTTCTTCACAACCCTAGATATAGCTTCGAGGTTTTACCAGATACCCATAACCCCTGATTGTATCGAAAAAAGTGCGTTTGTTACGTCAGATGGACAATATGAATATTTGACATACCTTTTGGACTCAAAAATGCATCATTTGAGTATCAAAGAGCAAAGCGTTAGGGAAACTCCGCAATACAATTGCTATTGTTTATATAGACGATGTCACAATACCATAAGATTTTATTTCTAATGGCTTGGAGCGTCTGGAGATTTACAAGCACTTACAAATGCCGGTTTTTCATTTAATTTGAAGAAATGTAGTTTTCTTAAACTTGAGATAGTGTATCTTGGCTATATAGTACGTGCCGGGGAACTAAGACCTAACCCCGGTAAGGTTAGTGCGTTATTAAACACTCCGAAACCTAAATCTGTTAATCAGGTGCAAAATCTGTTAAACAATTTTTAGGTTTGGCTTCCTACTTTCGCCAGTTTATTAAAAATTCCTCGACTATAGCAGCTCCACTATATCAATTAATAAAATCTACATCAAAATCTATTAAGTGGTGTTCGCAACATGACGAAGCGCGAGAAAAACTTTTAAATGCATTAACTTCTGAACCTGTCATTATTTTTGATCCTACGCTGCCAATAGAGCTTCGTACTGACGCCAGTGACGATGGGTACGGCGTCATATTATTTCAAAAAAATAATTCAAGACTGCATGTTGTTTCTTATTTTAGTAAACGAACTACAAAAACAGAACTCGATATCATTCTTACGGGGAACCCCTCGTAGTTTTTCAGGTATTCAACAAATATTGTATAAATATTTTTATTCATTATTAATAATCAAGTTTAAACATGAGACGATATGAACTTAACTCCATGTATTATATAACCCCAGGATTATCTGTATTGAGGAGATAACTTCCGTAGCAACAATTGTTACAACAGTAATTATTGCAACAACTATTTTCATCGCGAAAGTTACTTATACTGAATGTAGTTTATTTTAGGGTTATACGGTATTCGGTAAACCAGCCCGTAGTATTTACTTGCTTATTGAAAGACAAAACAAAAAGGAGTGTGTAATGCATTAAGTGCAAAAGTAATGCTTGTTAATGTTTATTAAACAAGAATAACAAAAAAAATATTCCCAATGATCGGTCAAAATTATATTAATGTAATAAATATAATATTACAATATATCAGGTTAATAACATACAACGAATATCCAACGTATATTCATAATCTTTGTTTTAGAATCGCAATCTGTGCGCGCGAGTTTTCCCTTTTTTATCAGAAAAACACTGGCAAGATTGAGTTTTAACAAAGACACGTTTATTTTCCTTTAGGTTTATATTAAAGTAAACAGATGACAAGTGAAACCGTATAATACATATGAGAAACTGACTAAACTATTATCTACTCTGGGCTTAAGTTATCTTATCTTATCTAAACGACAAGGGTTGTTTACGCATTCCGATGTAAGGGCCCCATGCGTGTTCCCACATCGATGTGAAACGTCCTGTGTTGATGCTGATATAATTATATATACACTATAACCTACCCCAATAAGTTCGTTAGTACTACAAATTGACCGTTGCGGCTGAAGTTGATGACTAGGCTTTGTTTAAAATTTAACAAATTTATTGATCTAACGGCTGCTCTAAATCCAACAGTCAATGATATTAGGTGACATTAATAAGCAATAGCATAAAAAATACGTTGAGGATTGCACATTTCCTCCCTGCCTTTGACATATTATAATGTCAAGATTTAAAGAACATGAAAATAGAACTTGAATAAGACTGGTTAGCAGTAAACATAAAGATACAAGTATATAATGAATCTAAATACTAGTGTCTTTGTAATTATAAATGTTTCCAACTTTAGTCATTCACAGACGCGCACATACACGGAATTGACTTTTTTTTTCACTCACAGACACCGGTGCTGCGTCTCGTCGATGACTCCTGGCAAAACCGCTAACTTACGAATTGAACGTCTATAGGTTCCTTGGGTAGTACAAACATTTGCCACACGGACGAGTCCGTCAGGTCCTGGAAAAACCTCATCAATATGTCCCAGCTTCCAAACCATGGGTGGTGCGTTGTCATCCGCCATGAGTACTAGAGATCCGACTTTTACGTCACAGACAGGTCGGCACCATTTTCGCTTTGATTGGAGTTGAGATGTAACTTCCAGGCTCCAACGTTTCCAGAAGTGTTGTTTTAATTTTTTAATTCTCTCCCAGCGGCTCAGTCGTGACTCCGGGATATCACTTACGTTGCATTCTGGAAGAGCTGTTAGACTTTCTCCAATAAGAAAGTGGGCTGGGGTTAATGGTTGAAGGTCTGAAGGGTCATTGGATAGGGGGGTGAGAGGACGGGAGTTCATGACTGTTTCAATTTGGGTCATAAGGGTTACCGCCTCTTCAAAAGTAAGGGTAGCTAGCGTTCATGGTGATTCTATTTAAATGGTACTTAGCTGATTTTACCAGTCTTTCCCATAGACCTCCAAAATTAGGTGATCTGGGTGGAATAAATTTCCAGATTATGTTTTCCCATAATAAATGAGACTGTATTTCCTTCTGTAAATCTTTATTAAGAAGGAATTTAGAAATTTCGTCAATTTGATGTTTAGCTCCCACAAAAGTCGTTGAGTTATCACAATAGATGTGCGAAACTTTGCCTCGTCTGGCACAAAATCGATTCAGTGCATTTAAAAAACATTCCGTGGTCAGGTTACTGACTACCTCTAAGTGTACCGCTCTTGTTACTAAACAGACAAACAGAGCGACCCAAGCTTTGACAATTTTTGGACTGCGCTTGCTTCCTTGTTTTAAATATATTGGACCGAAGTAATCCAAACCGACCTTTGTGAAGGGTCTACAAGGTATTAACCTATCTTTTGGCAAATCTCCCATCTTTTGTTCTAATAATCGTGGAGACACACGAAAACATGTAATACATGAATGTATTATTTTTCTTAATTCGTCGCGGGCCCTAAGAGGCCAGTATTTAGTTCTTAAGGAAGCAAGAGTTTGTGAGGCTCCAGCGTGAAGCTGGAAGGAGATATGCTCCTTTTTTATAAGAAGTTTAATTATGTGAGGTTTACTGGGTAGTAGGAGGGGAAATTTTACATCAAATTTTAAAGGTGAATTACGTAATCTGCCGCCGAGTCTAATTAGCCCCTCGTTGTCGATAAAGGGGTCGAGCGAATATAGTTTATTAGTTTTTGGAACCGGCTGGCATTTTTGGAGTAATAAATATTCCTCCGCGAAATCAGACTTTTGTACGATTCGAATAATGGCATTATGAGACTCGATTAGCTCTTGATTGGACAAATATCCACTACGTTTAGTATTTCTTTCTCGAATATTATTTACGAATCTGAGACAGTACGCTAGGACGCGCTGTAGCTTGGTAGAAGATGAATATTTTGTGAGTAATGAAAAGGAAGTGACGATGGATGCTACTAGTGTATGTTTCCGCTTTTCTGGTAGAGGATTTGTCTCTATTGATGGCCTAAAACGATTTTCAGGCCAATCAGATATGTCTTATAATAGAAAACTAGGGCCTTTCCAATATAACTTGTTGTTCATTTGCCGTGGATTAACCCCCCGAGAGATTAGGTCTGCGGGATTCATTTTGCCTTCTACATGATACCAATTTTTGATATTACTAAGATTTTGAATTTTTGACACCCTGTTAGCCACGAAAACTTGCCAGGCATTTGCATTACTATTCAAATAATGTAGGACGATCATGGAATCTGTGAAATAGTATTTATTCTTGATGCTTATATTTATTTCCCTGCATACATTATCCATTAGTTCAGTTCCTAGCAATGCCGCACACAATTCTAGACGTGGTAGAGAAAGGACTTTGAGCGAGCTAACTCGCGATTTACTACAAATTAAGTTATTTGTAAATACGCCATTTCCAATCTTGGGTCTAGCGTATATTACGGCGCCGTACGCCCGTAAAGAAACATGGCATGACAAAACATTACAAGATCAGTTTCTGGATTTGCCCTTGGAGTTATTAGTCGCGGGATCTTTATTTCCGTTAAAAATTCGAGTTCTCTAACGTATTTAATCCATTCATTTTCAATATTCTGTGAGACTGGTTCGTCCCAGCCTAATTTTAATGCCCATAATTCTTGCATTAAGATTTTTGCTTTTATAACAATAGGCGATATACCACCCAGAGGGTCGTAAATTTTTGCGATAGAACTAAGAATTGATCTTTTACTTAAAGTTTTAGTAGATATATTTGCTTCAGTGCGATAGTTAAGATTGTCGCTAGACGGATCCCACCATAAACCGAGTATCCTAGCCGCTTTTGTTTTATTGAGATCGATCATCTCATCCCGATCATATATCTATGAATGTGGCACAATTTTCCACTTTGATAATTTAAATCCTCCGCGACCTAGGATATCTACCAGCTGATCGCGTAATTCGATCCCGTCTCGGACGCTGCTTGACCCTGTTAAAATATCGTCCATAAATCTATCATTTTTTATGGCTCTGGTAGCCTTCGGAAATTAATTTTCTACTTCTGATGCTAATTGTTCTACGCAACGCAGAGCCGTGTATACGGAGAGTAAGTAAGCCCGAAAACAAGTCTAGTAAGCCGGTATTTCTTCATTGGTTCGTTCTCGCTAAACCGCCAAAATAATTGTTGAAAATTTGTGTCTTCCCGATCAATTTTTATTTGTAAAAACATGCTTTCCATGTCACATGATATGACTACCTGATCAGTACGAAATCTGATTAATATCCAAAAAGAGTCGTTTTGTATGTTTGGGCCTGTCATTAGATTATCATTGAGACTCAAACCGTTACTTGATTTAGCTGAACCGTCGTATACTATTCTAATCTTAGAATTGTTGGGGTCGCGTTTAAATACCCCATTGTGTGGCAAAAAGAAATGATTCTCGTTTTCGGTTTTATCAGGTATTACTTCTTCTAAATATCCTTTTTCAAGTAAGTCGTTTATTGCTTTGGAATACAATTATTTATGTGTCGTCTCTCCTAAATTTTCTTTCTAAAAAGGTGAATCGTTTCATTGCATTTTGAGACGAGTTTCCGAGATTCATTTTGTTACCTTTAAATGGTAGTTTAACGATAAATCTTCCGTCGTAAGGATCACGGCGATAAGTATCTAAAAAGTGATCTTCGCATTCGATTTCTTCACAAGACGTATTACAATAGACAGGTGCTATGTTTTCCTGAACCCAAAAGCGTTCTAATAATTCATTTAAGTTGTTTGTGTGGTTTTTGATAAATATAAATGTTGTTCCGATAACTTCTATCGGAACAACATTTATATTTATCAAAACTTCTTCTATGTATTCTATCGATACATAAGAGAGACCAAAAGTTTTCGGCCCCCAGCACTAGATCAATAGGACCGTTTTCATTAAAATTTGGGTCAGCTAGCTGTGTATTTTCCGGAATATTTAAACTACTTTTGTCAAAGGACTCTGTTGGAAGATTCGCTGTTACACTTTCTAATATGCAGCAGTCAACGGAAGTTTCATAATTTTGATACAACGACCGAAAGACCACTTTCGCTGTTTGTACAGTATTGTTACAGGTTTCGTTTACACCCGATATAGATAGATACATCTTGCCTTTTCGTCCTTAAATTTAATAATTTGCACATTAATTTCGATAATATATTAACTTGTGATCCCATATCTAATAAGACGATTATTCAAATCCATTACTTTTGTTAGTTGGACCGGCTCCGAATCCAATATGTTTTCAAGTTATATGGTATCTTGTATGGTAATCTAGTTTACCCATAATTACCATAGTTAGGATAGCATCCCAACTGTTTATCGGGATACCTAAAACCTTGAGCGCTTCTAAATCATTTGTAATATCACCAATGAGTTTTTGTAGTGAATCAGAAGAGCATTTACTTATTTCTGGGCAATTTAGTATAGCTTGTACATGAGTTTGTGTAATAAGACGTGTGTTTTTATATCGTTTTTTTAAAATTGACCAAGCCGATTGATAATTCTCACTTGATACTGATAACGACTCAACGGCGCGTGCTGCTTCGCCTTTTAAACATGATTTTAGGTAATGAATTTTTTTATAATCGTCTAGTGAGTTGTTTTGGTGAATTAAACTTTGGAATGCATCGTAAAACGGCAACCATTCTGTATGTTTGCCCGAAAAGGTTGGTAAATTTTTTACCGGTAGCTTAACGTTAAATTGAGGAATAGTTGTAGAAGCATTATTATTTGGGATATTATTCACCCGGCTGTTAGACAGGATGGGAGAATTTGCTTCAAGTAGAGTTTGCAGTTGACTAAGTGTACTAAACCATGATTTTCCGAAAATACTTACTTCAGAAAGATCGGTTTCAGATACGTCGGATGCATTGCTAACCCATGCATCTCCTTCCGAAGTGTCCTGATAACACATTATGTCGATGTTAATGTTTTCAAATGAGCCAGTCGGTATATAGGTCAATTTGAACCAAGCAGTTATTTGTTTTAACGTTATCAAACGAGGGTATCGGATTTCTTAAGAGGAAATCGGCATGTGTCATGCGCTTACCTTGGCGATAAACTATTTCGGTGTCAAATGACTGTAAAAATGTCCACCAGCGATAAACGCGGGGAGTTAAATCTTTTTTTTTATTGCGAGAAGCCTTTGACGAATTAAAATCTGTAACAACTGTAAAATGTGTTGAAACTAACAAATGACGAAAATATTTTATTGATTTAACGACCGCTAAGGTTTCAAGTTCGTAAGAATGATATGGAGTTCTGTTTTTGTAGTTCGTTTACTAAAATAAGAAACAACATGCAGTCTTGAATTATTTTTTTGAAATAATATGGCGTCCATCCCATCGTCCCATGACCCATCGTCACTGGCGTCAGTACGAAGCTCTATTGGCAGCGTAGGATCAAAAATAATGACAGGTTCAGAAGTTAATGCATTTAAAAGTTTTTCTCGCGCTTCGTCATGTTGCGAACACCACTTAATAGATTTTGATGTAGATTTTATTAATTGATATAGTGGAGCTGCTATAGTCGAGGAATTTTTAATAAACTGGCGAAAGTAGGAAGCCAAACCTAAAAATTGTTTAACAGATTTTGCACCTGATTAACAGATTTAGGTTTCGGAGTGTTTAATAACGCACTAACCTTACCGGGGTTAGGTCTTAGTTCCCCGGCACGTACTATATAGCCAAGATACTCTATCTCAAGTTTAAGAAAACTACATTTCTTCAAATTAAATGAAAAACCGGCATTTGTAAGTGCTTGTAAATCTCCAGACGCTCCAAGCCATTAGAAATAAAATCTGATGGTATTATAACATCGTCTGTATAAACAATAGCAAGTGTATTGCAGAGTTTCCCTAACGCTTTATCAATGGCTCTTTGATACACAAATGATGCATTTTTGAGGCGAAAAGGCATGTCAAATATTCATATTGTCCATCTGACGTAACAAACGCAGTTTTTTCGATACAATCAGGGGTTATGGGTATCTGGCAATACCTCGAAGCCATATCTAGGGTTGTGAAGAACTGGGCTGGCTCCATTCAGTCGATTTATTTTTTGGTCATTAATTAAAGGATACCTCTCTGATACCGTATTAGATATTTTTATACTTAGATAAAAACTCATAGAGATTTTGTTTTTCCTTACCTGCTATATCAGTAGCAATTAATGAAAAATCTACTGGTGTTGATAAATATAAATGTTGTTCCGATAGAAGTTATCGGAACAACATTTATATTTATCAAAAACCACACAAACAACTTAAATGAATTATTAGAACGCTTTTGGGTTCAGGAAAACATAGCACCTGTCTATTGTAATACGTCTTGTGAAGAAATCGAATGCGAAGATCACTTTTTAGATACTTATCGCCGTGATCCTTACGACGGAAGATTTATCGTTAAACTACCATTTAAAGGTAACAAAATGAATCTCGGAAACTCGTCTCAAAATGCAATGAAACGATTCACCTTTTTAGAGAGAAAATTTAGGAGAGACGACACATAAATAATTGTATTCCAAAGCAATAAACGACTTACTTGAAAAAGGGTATTTAGGAGAAGTAATACCTGATAAAACCGAAAACGAGAATCATTTCTTTTTGCCACACAATGGGGTATTTAAACGCGACCCCAACAATTCTAAGATTAGAATAGTATACGACGGTTCAGCTAAATCAAGTAACGGTTTGAGTCTCAATGATAATCTAATGACAGGCCCAAACATACAAAACGACTCTTTTTGGATATTAATCAGATTTCGTACTGATCAGGTAGTCATATCATGTGACATGGAAAGCATGTTTTTACAAATAAAAATTGATCGGGAAGACACAAATTTTCAACAATTATTTTGGCGGTTTAGCGAGAACGAACCAATGAAGAAATACCGGCTTACTAGACTTGTTTTCGGGCTTACTTACTCTCCGTATACACGGCTCTGCGTTGCGTAGAACAATTAGCATCAGAAGTAGAAAATTAATTTCCGAAGGCTACCAGAGCCATAAAAAATGATAGATTTATGGACGATATTTTAACAGGGTCAAGCAGCGTCCGAGACGGGATCGAATTACGCGATCAGCTGGTAGATATCCTAGGTCGCGGAGGATTTAAATTATCAAAGTGGAAAATTGTGCCACATTCATAGATATATGATCGGGATGAGATGATCGATCTCAATAAAACAAAAGCGGCTAGGATACTCGGTTTATGGTGGGATCCGTCTAGCGACAATCTTAACTATCGCACTGAAGCAAATATATCTACTAAAACTTTAAGTAAAAGATCAATTCTTAGTTCTATCGCAAAAATTTACGACCCTCTGGGTGGTATATCGCCTATTGTTATAAAAGCAAAAATCTTAATGCAAGAATTATGGGCATTAAAATTAGGCTGGGACGAACCAGTCTCACAGAATATTGAAAATGAATGGATTAAATACGTTAGAGAACTCGAATTTTTAACGGAAATAAAGATCCCGCGACTAATAACTCCAAGGGCAAATCCAGAAACTGATCTTGTAATGTTTTGTCATGCCATGTTTCTTTACGGGCGTACGGCGCCGTAATATACGCTAGACCCAAGATTGGAAATGGCGTATTTACAAATAACTTAATTTGTAGTAAATCGCGAGTTAGCTCGCTCAAAGTCCTTTCTCTACCACGTCTAGAATTGTGTGCGGCATTGCTAGGAACTGAACTAATGGATAATGTATGCAGGGAAATAAATATAAGCATCAAGAATAAATACTATTTCACAGATTCCATGATCGTCCTACATTATTTGAATAGTAATGCAAATGCCTGGCAAGTTTTCGTGGCTAACAGGGTGTCAAAAATTCAAAATCTTAGTAATATCAAAAATTGGTATCATGTAGAAGGCAAAATGAATCCCGCAGACCTAATCTCTCGGGGGGTTAATCCACGGCAAATGAACAACAAGTTATATTGGAAAGGCCCTAGTTTTCTATTATAAGACATATCTGATTGGCCTGAAAATCGTTTTAGGCCATCAATAGAGACAAATCCTCTACCAGAAAAGCGGAAACATACACTAGTAGCATCCATCGTCACTTCCTTTTCATTACTCACAAAATATTCATCTTCTACCAAGCTACAGCGCGTCCTAGCGTACTGTCTCAGATTCGTAAATAATATTCGAGAAAGAAATACTAAACGTAGTGGATATTTGTCCAATCAAGAGCTAATCGAGTCTCATAATGCCATTATTCGAATCGTACAAAAGTCTGATTTCGCGGAGGAATATTTATTACTCCAAAAATGCCAGCCGGTTCCAAAAACTAATAAACTATATTCGCTCGACCCCTTTATCGACAACGAGGGGCTAATTAGACTCGGCGGCAGATTACGTAATTCACCTTTAAAATTTGATGTAAAATTTCCCCTCCTACTACCCAGTAAACCTCACATAATTAAACTTCTTATAAAAAAGGAGCATATCTCCTTCCAGCTTCACGCTGGAGCCTCACAAACTCTTGCTTCCTTAAGAACTAAATACTGGCCTCTTAGGGCCCGCGACGAATTAAGAAAAATAATACATTCATGTATTACATGTTTTCGTGTGTCTCCACGATTATTAGAACAAAAGATGGGAGATTTGCCAAAAGATAGGTTAATACCTTGTAGACCCTTCACAAAGGTCGGTTTGGATTACTTCGGTCCAATATATTTAAAACAAGGAAGCAAGCGCAGTCCAAAAATTGTCAAAGCTTGGGTCGCTCTGTTTGTCTGTTTAGTAACAAGAGCGGTACACTTAGAGGTAGTCAGTAACCTGACCACGGAATGTTTTTTAAATGCACTGAATCGATTTTGTGCCAGACGAGGCAAAGTTTCGCACATCTATTGTGATAACTCAACGACTTTTGTGGGAGCTAAACATCAAATTGACGAAATTTCTAAATTCCTTCTTAATAAAGATTTACAGAAGGAAATACAGTCTCATTTATTATGGGAAAACATAATCTGGAAATTTATTCCACCCAGATCACCTAATTTTGGAGGTCTATGGGAAAGACTGGTAAAATCAGCTAAGTACCATTTAAATAGAATCACCATGAACGCTAGCTACCCTTACTTTTGAAGAGGCGGTAACCCTTATGACCCAAATTGAAACAGTCATGAACTCCCGTCCTCTCACCCCCCTATCCAATGACCCTTCAGACCTTCAACCATTAACCCCAGCCCACTTTCTTATTGGAGAAAGTCTAACAGCTCTTCCAGAATGCAACGTAAGTGATATCCCGGAGTCACGACTGAGCCGCTGGGAGAGAATTAAAAAATTAAAACAACACTTCTGGAAACGTTGGAGCCTGGAAGTTACATCTCAACTCCAATCAAAGCGAAAATGGTGCCGACCTGTCTGTGACGTAAAAGTCGGATCTCTAGTACTCATGGCGGATGACAACGCACCACCCATGGTTTGGAAGCTGGGACATATTGATGAGGTTTTTCCAGGACCTGACGGACTCGTCCGTGTGGCAAATGTTTGTACTACCCAAGGAACCTATAGACGTTCAATTCGTAAGTTAGCGGTTTTGCCAGGAGTCATCGACGAGACGCAGCACCGGTGTCTGTGAGTGAAAAAAAAAGTCAATTCCGTGTATGTGCGCGTCTGTGAATGACTAAAGTTGGAAACATTTATAATTACAAAGACACTAGTATTTAGATTCATTATATACTTGTATCTTTATGTTTACTGCTAACCAGTCTTATTCAAGTTCTATTTTCATGTTCTTTAAATCTTGACATTATAATATGTCAAAGGCAGGGAGGAAATGTGCAATCCTCAACGTATTTTTTATGCTATTGCTTATTAATGTCACCTAATATCATTGACTGTTGGATTTAGAGCAGCCGTTAGATCAATAAATTTGTTAAATTTTAAACAAAGCCTAGTCATCAACTTCAGCCGCAACGGTCAATTTGTAGTACTAACGAACTTATTGGGGTAGGTTATAGTGTATATATAATTATATCAGCATCAACACAGGACGTTTCACATCGATGTGGGAACACGCATGGGGCCCTTACATCGGAATGCGTAAACAACCCTTGTCGTTTAGATAAGATAAGATAACTTAAGCCCAGAGTAGATAATAGTTTAGTCAGTTTCTCATATGTATTATACGGTTTCACTTGTCATCTGTTTACTTTAATATAAACCTAAAGGAAAATAAACGTGTCTTTGTTAAAACTCAATCTTGCCAGTGTTTTTCTGATAAAAAAGGGAAAACTCGCGCGCACAGATTGCGATTCTAAAACAAAGATTATGAATATACGTTGGATATTCGTTGTATGTTATTAACCTGATATATTGTAATATTATATTTATTACATTAATATAATTTTGACCGATCATTGGGAATATTTTTTTTGTTATTCTTGTTTAATAAACATTAACAAGCATTACTTTTGCACTTAATGCATTACACACTCCTTTTTGTTTTGTCTTTCAATAAGCAAGTAAATACTACGGGCTGGTTTACCGAATACCGTATAACCCTAAAATAAACTACATTCAGTATAAGTAACTTTCGCGATGAAAATAGTTGTTGCAATAATTACTGTTGTAACAATTGTTGCTACGGAAGTTATCTCCTCAATACAGATAATCCTGGGGTTATATAATACATGGAGTTAAGTTCATATCGTCTCATGTTTAAACTTGATTATTAATAATGAATAAAAATATTTATACAATATTTGTTGAATACCTGAAAAACTACGAGGGGTTCCCCTTTCAAAAATATCACACATGTTGTAGTAAAAATTCGAAGACTGTTTGTTAGTTTTGGAGAAATTAATTCGCAACTATTGCTATCGAACATGACGCTGAATAATTGAAAAACTGTATGTTTTACAAACAGTATGAGTAACTGTATTTGAAAATAGTGATAGAAAAATGCCAATGTAAGAATTGGTTTAGTGCGCGTTTTTCTGAAGTAATGTAACAATGTAATTTTACATTTTTGCTAAAGATTGAGTTTGACTTAAGATAAATGGTGCGTGCTAATTCTAAATGCATGTTAAATTTATTATGTGATTAATTGGTAATAAAATTAGTAATATTTACAAAAATAGATGAATAAATAAAATAAATAAACGTCATCATACGGAATATCCATAGTAATTATGTGATCAGTTCAAGGAATTGTATATACATGCACGAGTATATACAATTCTTTGAACTGAGCAGGAGTGTATGATGTAAAAATATACTATACATAAATATATAAGACATGTATAATATAATAAGGCAATGACCATAAGGTTTGACCATAAAACTGTTTGAGTAAAAACATAAGAAATTGAAATATTTCTCATTATAGTCATTATTTGAAATGTAAATGTGTATTAGAAGGCCTTGTGGGTTACAGCCACAAAAAGACCCTTTTTTGAAGTCAATAGATTCAAAACAAGGGAAGAATGATTCATTGATAAAAAATTAATTCGCTCTTCTGAATCAAAGAAATCCATATTTACAGAGTTACTAGGGCCGGTTTTACTGTTTAAGAGTAAAACTATATTGAGCTAAATTCATTATTAAGATACTTCTGAACCAAGGTGAAATATTCTCAGACACGACGAAATTTCGTTTTGATAATAATCTGTGGACAACCATGTATATGGGCTTGGCGATAAATGACAGTGTTCAGTATTGAATTTGCGTGAAACTTAGGCCAAATTGTCGTTGTCGCCACCGTTATAATTATTTTGGCCTGCTTTGGGGAAGTCTTAAGTTTCACCATAGAAATTATTGTTATGGAAGTTGTCCTCAAAATTAATGTATTTTAGGTCTATACTGAATTGTGTTTCGCTCTTAGTGGTGAAAATAGTTAATATAAGCATTACAGAATCATTTTAATATTTATACAGTATAATACTGTATTGTAAGTTTAATTCATTCTATACAGTTTAATCTTAAAGGTAATATTAATAATAACAATCCATTAAGAGGGCAAATTTTTAACATTAGCCTAGATATTAAAATTAGCAAAAAGTTAACCAGAAAGTTTATATTTCTCTGTATATTAATGCAGTTTTCATGTATCCTTTAAATTAAATTCTCTACCTTTCACAAAGTCGATTCTAAAGAAAAGATGCAAGTGCAAAACATATTTATTTGTAATACATTCATCAGAAATAACGTCGCTTTCAGTGGTTACTTTAATTTCTTTGAATATACATTCTGAACGTAAACTTTAATTTTAAGCCAATCTTTATTAAAAATAATACATATATGTCAATCATAACACTGACACTCTTCTTTTTTAGGAAGCCTTTTCTGTACGTTTTTCTTAAAAAATGAAGTCGCGATTTCCTTTTGTTTGTCCGTCCACGGTGTTAAAATTCTTTTCTTGCCCTTCTTCGCAATACTTATTCAACTAGTCTTCAACAGAAGTGTTCGGTTTCTCGGTTGCTAGTTTCTCTGTGTTGTCTATGTTGTTTCCTTCACCGACACACATTGTTTCCACATTGTTTTCTTCTTTGTCCTCATCAGCCGTCTCCATCAGGTGTTCATCCATATTTACATCTATCTCATCCAAGGTTTTCAATTTGAATTTGCCAGCATTACTTTCTTCCATTAATAGAAGCAACTTCAAAATTTTCGCAGTCTGAAATACATCATCTGGAAGTCTATATGAAGATCGCTGAACGCCCAGGGTGTGACCCACAAACGAAGCTAACTGTTACATGTAGTTGCCAGGAAAAGTAAATAATTGTCTTAAGGTAGTTAGGTGTTTTCTTAATCGGGTGCAAGTAATAGCTTTTGAATTAGAAGCACTACAATTTATAGCATACTTTGAAATCACATTGTAACCAATTATGGGTACACTAGTGCGTGGATTTCCAAAAAGGTATATATTGGGTTGATTTGCAATGTTGATTGGGTTGATTTCTCTGTATTGAAGTAATATGTTTAAATTCTTTTGAATATCATTGCTAAATAACACCGAAACACTATCCCTCTTTTCCCTCTAATAATAACGCGTTTAAAATATCTCACTAGTGCCATCTCGGTTTCTGCCAGAACCCCCGAAAATTCTTCCTAAGTATTGGAACTATCGTTTGTCAATGAATTTTCATAGGTACGGAGTAGAAAACCTGTTAAAAAAGGTTCACCTGGCCGTTTTCGGTTTAATAAAGCTAATCAACAGAATATAGCTTCAAGTAGTATTAGATATGCGTTTTGATCAGTGTTCTTGTTGTTTAAGACTTCTATGGCATCTGTTGCCTTTTAGCTTAGAGTCAATGAATTAATTGAATTATGTTTTGAAGTATGAATGCGAACGCTCAACTTCGTCGGTCAACAAGGTCGGTCGCTATCTTTACAATTTACAGTCTGTCTTCTAAACACAAGCGGGCGGTTTTAATATAAAGAGCATTGTTTATTTATAGTTACCGTCACGTGCATTAGTATAACCTGCATGTATGCAGAGTGCCGAAATAGGTATTTTCTTTTGTTTTGTAAATTTTATGAGAATTGTTATTGAGTAATGAATATATAGTCCCACTTCACATAAAAAAATAGTTTATAACTTAAGAGATTATAAATCAGCATCTCTTATTTCTTTTCTATGGTGTTTTGCCACCAGTAAGCTATCCAAATTTTGCCGCCTCTACCAACCTCTGCCATTCGATACCCTTAGTTAACAATCAAATTACAATATTTTTTTTGTCAATGAAATTGTACCTCTGTTTTGTGCACTATCGTCCTAATTACACCATCTTTTTCCCGTAATTAATAGATTGTGAACTAAGGGAGCGATGTGTCAATATCTAGATTATTTTTATAACCCAACGGTTTAGTTAAGATTGCACAAGAAATAGTTTTTGGGTATATTTCTGAGCTCAATCATGTAATACTATTAAAGCGGGCTAGGATATGCCTTAACAGGGGTAATTCTGTAACTTATGCCATTAAACATTTTTAACGCTTCAAGTATCCATATGATTGGACAAAAAATATAATTTTCATTAAAAGTTATTATTATAAGTAGCCACTAAATATTAAAAAAAAAGAGGGTCCTACACAGGATCCTCTAGGTTAACTGGAGAACTGACAAATTTAACGCTTGTTTGTATTCTATTACTATGAATTTTTATTGCGCTTATAATTAAGTGATGAAAGTTTTACAATAACTTTTTGTGCGATTTTCTATTCTCTAAATCATCAATTATATAGTCGTATGAAATCTTGTTCATTAGTTCTGACTCTATGCACAAAAGAGCTAAGGCGTTTAGTTTTTCTTGGCTTAAGGTAGATGTTAAGGTAGATAATTTTTCACCCGTTTTAAGCAATACCCAGAAAAGCAAATTTCTCTCACCCGAACAATTTATTGCGCTAATTTCGAAATTCTACAAAGGAGTAGTTATCTACCAACCTCGCATGTTAACCAATGATAGCGTATAGACCCACGCAGCTTAGCCCAGTTTGGTTTAATGTGGGTTCGTTAAATTTATATCGCTCCAGTGGTTTGCTTCGCCAGTCCAAGACCACAGACTGCCCCGCTGTTTGGGGATTCGTTAATAAACAACAAATAGATTCACTCACCTTGGTTGGTCCAGAGCAAGCCTGGACGACTCTCCAACAAACAATAAAAGAACGGTATATGTTCGTGGTGTTTATTTCCTAAACCAGTATGACAATGTTGCTAGATTTTTCGGATCTCGTAGGAAACAAGACCACATACTTACTGTAATAATCAGTGACAACTAGACAATGAACATAGCCCTGGGACGACCTAGGAAGTGGACCAATAAAATCTAAACTAATCATTTGCAATGGTTGTTACAGTCAGGCCGCTGCAACTTTACCACTACGTCACAACCATATGGTAATATCACAGACAATCCGTTATCCCTATGAACGCATTTGCTATAATAGATAAACAAGGTGATATTACGTGTGTCTTCGGTCTTCGGAGATGACCTGCATATATCACCGACCACTGTTATCATATTTTCACACTAATCGGTGAGAAGACAAATAGTAACATACGTATTAGCTTAAAAATATGAAACTTTTCTATTAACTAACGCAGTGTAGATAATTTTCGAGTGATATTGACAGTTGTTTGACATCTGACAGCCAAGCTCGTTTTGTTTTCTGCAAATTATTGAAAAATTAGGCAAAAACTTCTTATACCAGGCCGCTGTCCCAATAAATCTACGGATCTCTGTAACATTTTTCAGGGGTGGAACATTAAGAATCGCTTTAACCTTTTCAGGATGTAAACCTTGTTCATCGACCACATAACCTAAATATTTCAACTTATAACCTAAATATTTCAACCCGCTGCATGAAGACGGTCAAAAACTAATCCTAAAATTCTAACATGAGTATCAAAATCCTGCGATATAATAATTATATCATCAAGGTATACAAACACGTGCAAATCAGCACCCAAAACTGAATCAATTATGCGTTGCCAAGTAGCAGGCGCATTTGTTAGGCCAAACGGCATACGACGAAATTGATATAGACCTCTACCAGGCACAGTAAAAGCAGTGTATTCCTTTGAATCAGGACTTAACGGAATTTGAAAATAAGCGGACTTGATATCTAAAGAGCTGAGGTATTTCATCTTTTAATTAATCTGAAATAGCAGAAATGTATGGAATGGGGTAGGCATCTTTACGTGTTACACGGTTTAACTGACGATACTGAATACAAAATCGATAATTATCATCCTTTTTTCGAACAAGATACACCGGGGATGACCACGCACTCTTAGACGGTTCAATTATGCCAACTGGTTCAATATTATGGTTCAATTTTAACATGGAATCAAGTTCACTGTCAATAATACGTTGCTTCTGGGGGCTACATGGATAATACCGCTGCTCTATAGGCTTGGCTCCTGAAAATACCTCAATTTCATGAAAACCTACTGTACAAATATCCAAATTAGTTCCCATCAAATCAAATGTTTCCTCGAGTAAAAGGTTTAATTTTGACTTTTGTTGCTCTGACAAAGTTGTCTCATCCTGTATACACGAATTTACTTTCAGCTCCACGGAATCAATCTTATTGGTAAAATACCAAAAATGTTGCTTTAAATCTGGAACTATATCCATTAACTTCCAGAAATCAATAAAATCGATTCAGTGCATTTAAAAAACATTCCGTGGTCAGGTCACTGACTACCTCTAAGTGTACCGCTCTTGTTACTAAACAAACAAACAGAGCGACCCAAGCTTTGACAATTTTTGGACTGCGCTTGCTTCCTTGTTTTAAATATATTGGACCGAAGTAATCAAACCGACTTTTGTGAAGGGTCTACAAGGTATTAACCTATCTTTTGGCAAATCTCCCATCTTTTGTTCTAATAATCGTGGAGACACACGAAAACATGAATATATTAATAATAAAAATAATACATGAATGTATTATTTTTCTTAATTCGTCGCGGGCCCTAAGAGGGCAGTATTTAGTTCTTAAGGAAGCTAGAGTTTGTGACGCTTCAGCGTGAAGCAAGGAGTGATGTTTACTGGGTAGTAGGAGGGGAAATTTTACATCGAATTTTAAAGGTGAATTACGTAATCTGCCGCCGAGTCTAATTAGCCCCTCGTTGTCGATAAAGGGGTCGAGCGAATATAGCTTATTAGTTTTTGGAACCGGCTGGCATTTTTGGAGTAATAAATATTCCTCCGCGAAATCAGACTTTTGTACGATTCGAATAATGGCATTATAAGACTCGATTAGCTCTTGATTGGACAAATATCCACTACGTTTAGTATTTCTTTCTCGAATATTATTTACGAATCTGAGACAGTACGCTAGGACGCGCTGTAGCTTGGTAGAAGATGAATATTTTGTGAGTAATGAAAAGGAAGTGACGATGGATGCTACTAGTGTATGTTTCCGCTTTTCTGGTAGAGAATTTGTCTCTATTGATGGCCTAAAACGATTTTCAGGCCAATCAGATATGTCTTATAATAGAAAACTAGGGCCTTTCCAATATAACTTGTTCATTTGCCGTGGATTAGCCCCCCGAGAGATTAGGTCTGCGGGATTCATTTTGCCTTCTACATGATACCAATTTTTGATATTACTAAGATTTTGAATTTTTGACACCCTGTTAGCCACGAAAACTTGCCAGGCATTTGCATTACTATTCATATAATGTAGGACGATCATGGAGTCTGTGAAATAGTATTTATTCTTGATGCTTATATTTATTTCCCTGCACACATTATCCATTAGTTCGGTTCTTAGCAATGCCGCACACAATTCTAGACGTGGTAGAGAAAGGACTTTGAGTGGGCTAACTCGCGATTTACTACAAATTAAGTTAATTGTAAATACGTCATTTCCAATCTTGGTTCTAGCGTATATTACGGCGCCGTACGCCCGTAAAGAAGGATGACAAAACATTACAAGATCCGTTTCTGCATTTGCCCTTGGAGTTATTAGTCGCGGGATCTTTATTTACGTTAAAAATTCGAGTTCTCTAATGTATTTAATCCATTAATTTTCAATATTTTGTGGGACTGGTTCGTCCCAGCCTAATTTTAATGCCCATAGTTCTTGCATTAAGCTTTTTGCTTTTATAAAAATAGGCGATACAATACCCAGAGGGTCGTAAATTTTTGCGATAGAACTAAGAATTGATCCTTTACTTAAAGTTTCAGTAGATATATTTGCTTCAGTGCGATAGTTAAGAATGTCGCTAGACGGATCCCACCATAAACCGAGTATCTTAGCCTCATTTGTTTTATTGAGATCGATCATCTCATCCCGATCGTATATCGATGAATGTGGCACAATTTGCTGAGAATTGATTTTCCACTTTGATAATTTAAATCCTCCGCGACCTAGGATATCTACCAGCTGATCGCGTAATTCGATCCCGTCTTGACCCTGTTAAAATATCGTCCATAAATCTATCGTTTATTATGGCTCGGGTAGCCTTCGGAAATTCATTTTCTACTTCTGATGCTAATTGTTCTACGCAACGCATAGCCGTGTACGGAGAGTAAGTAAGACCGAAAACAAGTCTAGTAAGCCGGTATTTCTTTATTGGTTCGTTCTCGCTAAACCGCCAAAATAATTGTTGAAAATTTGTGTCTTCCCGATCAATTTTTATTTGTAAAAACATGCTTTCAATGTCACATGATATGACTACCTGATCAGTACGAAATCTGATTAATATCCCAAAAGAATCGTTTTGTATGTTTGGGCCTGTCATTAGATTATCATTGAGACTCAAACCGTTACTTGATTTAGCTGAACCGTCGTATACTATTCTAATCTTAGAATTGTTGGGGTCGCGTTTAAATACCCCATTGTGTGGCAAAAAGAAATGATTTTCGTTTTCGGTTTTATCAGGTATTATCTCTTCTAAATACCCTTTTTCAAGTAAGTCGTTTATTGCTTTGGAATACAATTGTTTATGTGTCGTCTCTCCTAAGTTTTCTTTCTAAAAAGGTGAATCATTTCATTGCATCTTGAGACGAGTTTCCGAGATTCATTTTGTTACCTTTAAATGGTAGTTTAACGATAAATCTTCCGTCGTAAGGATCACGGCGATAAGTATCTAAAAAGTGATCTTCGCATTCGATTTCTTCACTAGTCATATTACAATGGACAGGTGCTATGTTTTCCTGAACCCAAAAGCGTTCTAATAATTCATTTAAGTTGTTCGTGTGGTTTTGTTTTATGATTACGTTACACGATGCAATAGGTGTACGATTATCGTTAAATGCACCGCTTACAATCCATCCTAATAAAGTTTTTGATAAATATAAATGTGGTTCCGATAACTTTATTCTATCGATATATAAGAGAAACCAAAAGTTTTCGGCCCCCAGTAATAGATCAATAGGACCGTTTTCATTAAAATTTGGGTCAGCTAGCTGTGTATTTTCCGGAATATTTAAACTACTTTCGTCAAAGGACTCTGTTGGAAGATTCGCTGTTACACTTTTTAATATGCAGCAGTCAACGGAAGTTTCATAATTTTGATACAACGACCGAAAGACCACTTTCGCTGTTTGTACAGTATTGTTACAGGTTTCGTTTACAGCCGATATAGATATCTTGCCTTTGCTTACATCTTGCCTTTTCGTCCTTAAATTTAATAATTTCCACATTAATTTCGATAATATATTAACTTGTGATCCCATATCTAATAAGACGCGGCATTTTCTTGTTCGATCCGTCGAATCGATAGCTAATACGATGGCAGTTCATAAGACAATTTGCGTTTTTGATAACGATGCACAGCAGTTGGCGCTAGAAGATTGCTGCTGTTGCCGCACAGGTTTAGATTCGTGAATTAACGTATGATGTTGGCGAGACTGACACGTTTGGCAGCCCGAGGCTTTACATTCTGAAAGCTAATGATTTGATCTAAAGCAATTTAAACAGAGATTGCAGTTACTCATTTCGTTTTTTCGTTCGCTTACGTACGAAACGTGAACGTACGTGCAGTGTGAAACGTTTCTACGTTCAATCGTAGAAACGTTTCACACTGGCTAATATAATGAGGTCCTTTACAAAAATAGCAAGGAACCTTCACAGCAGCTGCATTAAACATACGGTTAACTAGAGGTTTTCTTGTATTAGGATTTGTTTGGTTAAATGGCCATTTTTCGAATAACTTGATTTACATTCTGATTTAGAGATTCAAGAACTACTCGCTTCTTTTCTAAAAAATCCATTACTTTTGTTAATTGGACCGGCTCTGAATCCAATATGTTTTCAAGTTGTATGGTATCTTGTATGGTGATCTAGTTTACCCATAATTACCATAGTTAGGATAGCATCCCAACTGTTTACCGGGATACCTAAAACCTTGAGCGCTTGTAGATTATTTGTAATATCACCAATGAGTTTTTGCAGTGAATCAGACGAATATTTACTTATTTCTGGAGAATTTAGTATAGCTTGTACATGAGCTTGTGTAATAAGACGTGTGTTTTTATATCGCTTTTTCAAAATTGTTTATATATATATTATATATATATATATATATATATATATATATATATATATATATATATATATATATATATATATATATATATATATATATATATATATATATATATATTGTGTATTTGATTTTTAAAAATGAATTTACTCGAAAAGCTGTGTATGTATATAGCCTGAGAAATATAATGTTTTAATTAAAATGAAGTATTAACTTTCAAGTAAATTGTTGGTTATCTGGCACGCAGTGCCTTTTATAATCTACTATTGCCATGCAGGCTTTTCAGCATTTCTGGAAAAGCTTTTAGACAAACAAAACAAAAACATTTTAGGCTTATTTCAACAAAACAATTTTACAGACATCCATAACAAAATAGAAGATATTTTTGAAGGAAATTCGAATTTTTAAAAATTCCAAGTAAACCAATTTTCTAGCAAAACAGTTCGAAAAAGGTGCTATCTCATAGTCCCGCTCACTTATGATCCCGGCACTGTAATTGAATCATTATTTGCCTCCATTTATAGAAGTCAGGAATTATTTAAATCAAATTAAATTTATTGAAATTTAATTTGATTTATTAGAAATTATTAGAAATAGTATTAATAGTAAATTATTAGAAAGTATTAGAAATTTTATTTTTTATTTTTGCAGAAAAGGAAATTAATTAAAAATTTGTCAAAATATAGGTAGTAAAAACACCCGACGCGGATGAAATTCCCATAATTGTAGATCATATCACACAGGTAAAGCCAACATCCACCGTGGTGTAAACGAAACAATTAGGCGAGTTAGAGAACGATACAACTGGAAAGGATTAACCAAAGACGTAAAAAACTACAAAAAATTGTCAAATATGTCAAAAGACCAAATCATGTCGAAAAATTTTATATTCACCCCTTGTAGTTACAGAAACACCCAAAACTCCATTCGAAAGAATAAGTTTTATTTTGGAAGTTCCTGAAAAAACTTATGCATTAACAATTTGAGACGAACTCACTAAATTTATCCAATCCTATCTCATCAATGACAAAACTGCAAAAACCGTTGTAAATACCCTTCTAGTCTATTTTCAACATTATGGTACCCCCTACGTATTCATTGGGACTACGGTACAGAATTCGATAACGCAATTCTTAAAGATCTATGTAAGATATGAAGTCAGGATTTTACCAGATGGAAATTGAGCAGGAATCCAAGCATATTACTGCTTTCGTAACGCCAGATGGTTTATACGAATCCGTGTCCCATTTGGCTTCGTAAACTCGCCATCATGTTATCAACGTGCCATCGATAAAGCTCTTGGATCGCTAGAAGATAACATCGCTTTTGTTTACATTGACGATGTGCTGTGTCCTGCGAAAACTATTGAAAAAGGCCTTGCACGTCTACGGTTGGTCAGAAACACTTTATCAAAAGCCGGTTTCGTACTGAACTTATCAAGGTGTAAATTTTTCAAAACGTCAATTGAACATTTAGGTAAATAACGTAAAACAATTTGTGAGTATCAAGCCGAGGACCCATTTTGCCAGAGTGTACTAAACAAAACGTGTAGTGAACCTGGTTATATAGTGAAAAATGGCATCGTTTATTTTCATAGCCCAAGTGATGGTAATTGTCGTTGTTTTGTTCCTGTGCAGGCGCGACTAAACGTTATGCGCTTATACCACGATGAATCTTCACATTCGGCATTGACAAGATGTTGGCAAAATTTCGCGAAGATTTAATCTGGCCTGGAATGGGAAAGACAGTTCGTAAATATGTCGCCAACTGCTGCTCCTGTATTTTAGAAAAGGCTCATACTGGTAAAAAACGAGGTCTTTGCCAACAAATAGCTAAACCAACAACAAAGATGGATACCTGGCATATTGACCACGCTGGACCCCTGGTGAAATCAAATAGGTGCACACAAATATTGGTAATTATAGATGCATTTACAAAGTACGTGCGATTCTGCCCGATTCAACAGAAAACTACAGAATGCACCATAAAAGCCCTTAGTGTGGTATTTCACGAATTAGGTACACCACGCCGTATTATTGCCGATCGAGGGACTGCTTTCCAGGCAGCAAAATTTAAACAGTTTTTAGCCGAACAATCAATCGACTTACATTTGATTGCAACTGGAGTGCGGTGTGGAAATGGACAGGTAGAACGTATAATGTGCTCACTATTTAATGCCATGCTAGCAGTACTCAACGAAAAAGACGAAAAGAAATGGATTCAAGTACTACCTGCTATTGAAAATGATTTCAACGTGACTGTAAATAAAGCAACTGGGTATTCGCCTACCGCATTAATGTTTAGTGAAACCCGACGCTTGAAAGCTGCCGAACACCTATTGACCGATATTCCGTCCCAACCCGAAATCATTAATGCTGCCTTAGCACGAGACAAGGTCGTTCAGCGTCTGGAATTTATCACTCAGAAAGCGGTGACAAAGTTCAATGAGAAGCGAGTCCCGGCAGTGCCGTACGCTGTGGACGACAGGGTGGTTGTACAAAATACACAACTGGCTACGGGAGGCAAGCTCAAACCAAAGTTTCAGGGCCCGTTTGAGGTAACCCATTGTTTAGATAACGAAAGGTACGCATTGCGCCGTATCGGAGGTGGTCGTAAAACAACAGTCGCTGCTCATGCACAGTTACGCACCTGGCCTCAGTAGGGTATGTTTTGTATTGTATTATTTTAATGTTACTTTTTTAGCTTTTTCGATTAACGCCGTATGGTACGGAACCAAGTATTTGTAAAGGTCCCTGATTTGATCAGGCTATTATAGGTCCCTGATATATCAGGCTATTAAAAGGTTCCTGTTATAATCAGGCTATTAAAAGGTCCCTGATATTATCAGGCTATTATAGGTCCCTGATATACTCAAGCTATGAAAGGTCCCTGAATATAACTTCAGGCTTAAGGTCCCCAACTAAAATTTGGGCTTTTTAAGGTCTCTATCATGATACCATGCTAGGCTAGGTCTCCCCAATGAACCTCAAATGTCGAGACGAGAGCTCTGACTCTCATATTTTTTCTGAGCCCATTTTATATTTTCTTTTGCATTTTATTTTTTTTTGTCACTCTAATATATATATATATATATATATATATATATATATATATATATATATATATATATATATATATATATATATATATATTTATATATATATTCGATGGAGATCATCAACAATGGCCTGCCTTTTGGGAACAATATGACGTAGCTATTCACTCAAATAACGCTCTAAGTGATAGCGATAAATTTGCATATTTAAAGTCTGTTTTAACGGGTAACGCAGCTGTCACAATTCAAGGACTAACGTCTAGTAAAACTAGTTATAACGATGCTATCCAGCTGCTTACAAATGAATATAGTAATAACGCAAGAATTATAGATGCTTATATTCAACAACTTTTATCGTTAAATCCTGTCAAAAGTAGGAATGACATATTATCGTTAAGGAAACTGTATAATACCACCACAAAAATAACTATGTCACTTCAGCAACTAGGAATTTCTGTCAATAACTATGGAATGATGGTCAAATCAATAATTTTGAAAAATCTACCGTTTGTCATGAGAGTTGAATTTAATAAAATGCAGGCCATTGGTGACTCCGAAGATAACGAGCAAGGAGATGACGCACGATCGTTGGTGGACTTAGTAGCGGGAGTTTCCAGTCATTCAGAGAAGTCCTTTGAGAAACAAATTTCTAAACTATTATCGTACATAAAATTAGAAGTGGACTCTGTGGAACAGGGCCGCGTAGTAAGTGAAAAGACAGAAAAGGACAATAATAAACTTACCGAAAAATCAAAGTTTAATCGGAATCGGGTTTCGGGTAAAAACAGTTCGTTTACCGCGGTCGGTTTGCTTACAACCGTATCAGATCAATGTTTGTTCTGTAAATCTAAAAAACATTTGACAGTGAACTGTAACGGAAATTTAACGTTAACGCAGAAAAAGGACATTCTGAAGCAGAATTCGCGCTGTTTTAGGTGTACACGACCGAATCATAGCTCTAAATTTTGTAAGAGTAAGGACATTCACTGTTCAAAATGTAAAAAACGATATGCAACGACTATGTGTGACCCTAGATTTGTAAATTCTCAAACAACGCCTAATAACAAACTAAACGAAAAAAATAGTGTAGTATCGACCACCGAAAATGCTACCAATTTATTAAATTTATTAACGAGCGGCTTATCAGGTGATATATATCTTCAAACTGCCTCTGTGTTTCTTAAATCACAGAATAACGAAAACGAAGTCTTCATTCGACTAATTATCGATGGAGGGAGTCAATTAACTTTCATTAAAGAATGTATTTCGCGAAAATTAAATCTTCCAATTATCGGAACGCATAGGATATCCATTTTAACGTTTGGAAATAATAATCGAGCTCCAGCCAGATTATACAACCTGTACAGGTTCAATTGCAAAACCAATTTAACGATGAAGTTGTATCGATAACCGCCATTGAAGTTCCAGAAACCTGTTTCGAGGCTTTAAACCCACCATCACTAACGGATCCTGTAATTCGAAAATTCGCTGTAAATCACCGATTAGCGGATACTAACGCACAAAAACGAAATATTAACGGAATTACACTTTTAGTGGGAGCCGATAACTACTGGCAACTTGTAACTGGTGAAACGGAGAGATTATCAGCAACTCTAACGGCTGTTAACTCTAAATTAGGTTGGTCTTTACATGGGCGTCAAAATACAAGTGAAACAAGTAACTTTATGGTCAATTTAAATATGGCAACAGCGCTACACGTGCAAACGGTTTCAAACGAAGTCGAATCTGATTTCGACTTAAAAACCTTATGGGACTTAGAGACGATTGGGATTAACGGAAATATAAATTGTTCGAACGAATTTACGGAGCAATTTATCAAGGACAAAATATCGTTTAAAAACGGACGTTATGAAGTTTCGTTACCGTGGGAATCTGACGCGAAAATATTGGACTATGACTACTTACAGGCGTTAGGTCACGTGAAAAACTTAACGAATAGACTGTGTAAAAGTAACAAACTTAACGAGTACTATAACGCCATTCGCGAGTACATAAATAAGGACTGTGCTGAAATCGTAAACAGTGATCACGATAGACAACAACTAGTCTATTATATGCCGCACCGTCCCGTGTATTGCGAGGACAAGGAAACTACGAAAGTGCGGGTAGTGTTTAACGCGTCCGCGCATGCTCCAGGGTCTCTATCGCTCAACTCCCTGTTACATCCGGGTGAAAACTTATTACCGGACTTACTCAAGATTTTGATGAACTTTCGGTGTGGTTCTATCGCTTTAATCGCCGATATCGAAAAAGCATTTCTGCAAATATCTGTGGCAGAAGAAGACCGCGATTTTCAACGATTTATCTGGTATCGCGAACCTATAAAACGGGACATTAAATCGGTTACCGAATTACCGCCGTTACAAACGTACCGAATGACCTGAGTTACATTCGGAGTAACAACGAGTCCGTTCCTGTTAGCTGCCACCTTACGCAAACATCTGCAAGACCAACCGAGTAATGTTAAGGATGTTGTCGATGTTTTACTGAACTCATTCTATGTGGATGATCTAATCGTCGCCGTATCGTCAAGGGAAGAGGCATATAACATATATCAACAAAGTATTCAAATCTTAAAGTTAGCTAACATGAATCTACGGAAAAGGTGTTCTAACGATCCTGAAATTATGAGAAGTTTTCTCGAACGACCTTGTCAAACGACTGTACAAGAACAGAAGAAAGTGTTGGGTATTCTTTGGCATACCGCAACTGACGAATTATCGATTGATTTGGGAAATATATTAAACGCTCAAAATCACAACTTAACTACAAAACGAGTGATTTTGCAAACGATGTCAAAATTATATGATCCAATGGGTATTATCGCTCCATTTACCGTCCGTGCAAAAATTCTGTTGCAGAAGATATGGAAACAAAACCTAACTTGGGATGCGATTTTACCAGAAGACCTCATTAACGACTGGAGGCAATGGTGTGCAGAAATTTCGTTGTTGGCCAATTATTCGATACCCAGATGTGTAATAAAAAACACAGCGAACGAAGTAGAACTTCATCTCTTTGCCGATGCAAGTACACAAGCATACGGTACAGTAGCGTACATAAAATGTTTGGAGTTAACGAATGTACGATTTTCCTATCGAAAAACCGAATTTGCCCCCTAAACGCCAAAGGTGACAAATCGTTAACGTTACCGAAACTTGAATTAACGGCAGCTCTTTGCGCAGCAAGACTGCAATCATTTATTCTGGAAAATGCCAATTTGAACGTCAAAAGCATAACGCTTTGGTCTGACTCAAATATTGCTTTGTATTGGATTAGAGGAAATTCACAACGATGGAAGCCATATGTCAAGAATCGTGTAACGGAAATTTGCAATATAACGAAAGGTCAATGAAGGTATTGTCCTGGAAAAGAAAACCCTGCCGATTTGTTAACGAGGGGAGTTTCTTCAAAAAATTTGATGGAATCCGAAATATGGCTTCACGGACCAACATGGTTGTCAGGAATTGAAGAAGAATGGCCTGATGACGAATATTATGACC
Organism: Rosalia funebris; assembly: GCA_037954035.1. NCBI lineage: Eukaryota > Metazoa > Arthropoda > Insecta > Coleoptera > Cerambycidae > Rosalia > Rosalia funebris. The sequence continues at coordinate 17,919,321 of JAZFAV010000036.1, read as the reverse complement.
TCTCTGAAACGTCTGAAATAACGACCTGTTTAGTGAGAACTGACGAACTGCCTAAAACACTAAAATAGCCAATTTTTCTAGTGGGCAGATATCGTAAACTTGACAAAATTTTACGAATAACAGCTTATGTTAAACGTTTCGTAAACAATGCCAAGCCGAATACCGAAAAATTGTTAGGAAGATTAACTGTTAACGAGTTAAATAACGCTGAGACGTATTGGATCCAAATTGTCCAGATGAGGGAGTTTCCTGAAGAAATCGCCCTATTATCAAAGAGGATAATATTAAGTACTAATTCCTCTATCTTAACGCTTAACTTCAACCCATTCATGGAAGAGCAAGTCATGCGGTTGGGAGGCCGATTGGGCGAAAGCTCATTATCGTGCGAGTCCAGACATCCAATTATTCTACCGAGCAAATCAGAATACACAGACAAGGTTATTTGGAAGTCCCATGAAAATGTAAACCACAGTGGGGTAAACGCAACGCTTGCTGCAACAAGAGAGAAATATTGGATTGTCAGAGGAAGACAACGTGTCAAGACTGTAATAGGAAGCTGTCTGAGATGTCGAAAGTTGAAAGGCAAATCTGCAAACGAACCTTTCGCTCCACTACCGAAGGATAGGATAACTGTTGCGAACCCTTTCAAGATTGTAGGGGTAGACTTTGCCGGACCTCTCTATGTAACGACCAACGAGGGAAAGTCTAAGGCCTACATAATGTTGCTAACGTGTGCAGTGGTCAGGGCAGTGCACTTAGAATTGGTTCCTGACCTCACCGCCGAAAGTTGCCTAGAGGGACTTCGCCGATTTATTGCCCGAAGAGGCGTCCCTACAAAAATATATTCCGATAACGCTAAAACGTTCAAACGTGCCTCGCTAGAGCTAAAGGAGTTGCTTAATCTCCTAGCTAGCAAGGAAATACAAGACGTTTCCCAGAAACAACGAATCCAATGGTGCTTCATTGTGGAGAGGGCCTCCTGGTGGGGGGGTTTCTGGGAGCGCCTCGTCAAAACAGTTAAGGACGCTCTTAAGATAACGCTTGGAAAAGCCAACGTGGGCTATGAAGAAATGCAAACGATTTTGACAGAAGTTGAGGCAACTGTTAATTCAAGACTTCTACGTACATCGATGACGATCCATCCAACTTATTAATATTATCGCTTTCCAAGTTTTTAATTGGTGCTTGCCAAGACGAAGGATTAAGCTTTAATCCAAACTTACCAGAACTTAAACGTAACGACATCCTTAAGCTATGGAGATACCGAGAAACTACTGTAACAAAGTTTTGGAGAAAATGGAGTGCTGATTATTTGCAGCAGTTAAGATCAGCCCATCACACGAAGGCAGTAAAGTCTTCAAACTTTACTATCGGAAGTATTGCCTTACTTCACGACCAACACTTACCACGATTGCATTGGAAGCTGGTAAGAATAACGAATACATTTCAAGGACGAGATGGTCGCATAAGAGCCTGTGAGTTTAGGACAGCTAAAGGCGACCTACTACGAAGACGGATCCAACTTCTTTATCCATTAGAAGTTGGCGATTCCCCGCCCGGCCAGGATGTGGAAAATATGACGAACGACGCCACTGAACCGCCTGACATTGGCAAGGGCGAGCCGGCGGAGATTCGAGAAGAGCCCGCAACAAAAAGAAGTGTCTAAAGAACATTCGGAGCGAGCGTAACTGATATAAAAAAGTGTGTGTATTACGATTGTAACAATTGGTTCCCCAATATAGAGTACTACGAACTCGGGAATATATTCATTGTTAAACTCCTTGACCCTTCCTATCGACCTAAAGGGTTAAGAAACGAATACAATTTAATAGCCAAAAAGGCATCTAAAACGATTTTTTTTCAAAGTTTAGTTGCGTTTTAGCACGTCCCCTTAATGGGCACATTGATGTGACTCGTTCCCTGTGAAATTAGACCTAATTGACTACCATGTCCACTGGAGACATCTGCTCGACATCGTATTTTTCAGATATTATTCATCCTTGAACATAGAAAAAATCATCTAATACGATTTTCTTTCAAGGTTATGTTGCGTTTTAAAACTCCCCCATAATGGGCACATTGATGGGACTCATTCTCTGTGAAAATAGACCTACTTGACTACCATGTCCACTGGAGACATCTGCTCGACATCGTATTTTTCACATTTTATTCATCTTTGAACATAGCCAAAGATTCATCTAATACGATTCTTTTTCAAAGTTTAGTTGCGGTTTAAAACGTCCCTGTGCAATTGCTTATTAATGTCACCTACTGTCATTGACCGTTGGATTTAGAGCAGCTGTTAAAATCAATACAAAGCCTAGTCATCAACTTCAGCCGCAACGGTCCATTTTTATTACTAACGTCAACCTCACTGTCGAGAGGATCAGGAAATGGATTGAAGATAGGGAACTGACTCTGATTTTGGACAAAACGGAGGCAGTCCTCCTGACAAGGAGGAGAAAGCCTTCGTGCATCACGTTTTGAGTAGGGAATACCGAAGTCGTGCCGAAGCAGAGTATCTGGGAGTTTGGATTGATAGTTCCTTCTCGTTTAGGGAGCATATCAAAAAGACGCTGGAAAAGGCTGGCAAAACTGTCTCGGCCCTTAGTCATTTGATGTCAAACATTAAGGACCCCAGGGCGGCAAAGAGGAAAGTCCTCAGCGGGGTGGTGCAGTCGATCTTACTGTATGCCGCTCTGGTGTGGGTGGGATATATTGAGAAGGGACAAGTGGAGGAGAGAGCTCACCAAAGTCCAGAGAAGAGCAGCGCTAAGGGTTTGTAGTGCATACAGGACCGTATCGGCAGCGGCAACGCTGGTAATAGCCTGTATACCCTGTATACCCATTGATCTTCTAGCAAGGGAGAGGCGGGAGGTGTACGGAGGAGCTGACAGAGGTGCAGCAAGGGAGAGCCTATGGGAACACTGGCAGGACAGATGGGAGGCGGAGCCTCGAGGGAGATAATCCCGAACATAAGGCCATGGTGCGAAAGGGCACATGGCGATGTGCGGTATTATTTAACCCAGGTATTTACTGGGCACGGCTATTTTGCGGACTACCTATTGGATATAGGCAAACGCGAGAGCAGAGAGTGCTGGGCCTGTGGAGAGGTCGACGATGCCGGTCAGACACTGTACAGGTTTATAGGAGAAAGGAGAGCTGCGGAGCAAAAGATAAGACATGCTATCATTGTAGATAACATGATCCCAATCATGCTCGAGAGCAGGGAAAGATGGACAGTGGTGGAGCAGATGGTAACAGCCATCATGAAGGAAAAAGAGAAGGAGGAAAGGGAAGTGGGGAATGAATAAGTATCCTGGATTGATATGCCAAAGAGAAGTAAAGCGAGAACTGTTCCTCTTCGGCATTACAGTGATAGCATAGCGGGGGGTTTTTAGTCGGGAGGCATATACGAATCAGACACTACCTAGCCAAACAATAACAGAACACCAGAGGCCAGGTGTCTTTTGAAGATTTTCCCCTCGAGAGAAAAAAGAGTCCATTTCTCTTCGTCTTTTTCGTTGAGTACTGCTTTTCGCCGTGTCTCTGTGCTGTCTACAACTTTGTTTGGTATATCAGCTGATCGGTGGTCTTTAAGCTACGATTTGCGGCTAACATCTGTATTTTGACAAGTTCAGCACAAGTGCGGCTTTAAAGAGTACGCCGATTACCAGTCGTAAATTCTGTAGACCTTCCTCAATAGTTGTCGCCGGGCAGAGTACATCGTCAACATAAACAAAAGTGATTTTACATTTTAGTAGCTCAAGCACTTTATCAATGGCACTTTGATATTTTTAACTTGTCAGTCATCATAACTGCAGGCGGTGTTTGTTTTTGTGCATTTTTAAGAATCGAATTACGACGCTCGTCCAATCCTGACAAATTGAATTCATTTTCTTTAAGTTTGTGTATGGAACAAATGCGGAACAGTTATTGTTGGTGTAAATATTAACTAGAGGTTTGGTGATACAATTTCCCATTCCAGTTAAAAAAATGCGTGTGTAAACTCATCTTTGCGATAGCAGACGTCCTCTGTGTGCCCTATCTACAGTGGGTACAGATTTTAACATTCCTCAAACTTTTGTGATCGGCCATTAAATCGGTTGATTTCGTTCCAGATAGTCCAGGCAAAGGTTTGTCAGTAGTAAATTGAACACATGTTACTTCTTGTCTACAATCTACTTGTTTATGTCCATAACGATAACACTTCCGACACTTTCCTTGAAATTCAGGTATTTTAGCGCGCACGTATTGGCGAATCTCGCCGCTGTTTTTGCAATTTGTCACTAATTTCACGATTTGAAGAGTACCAACAGTTTTAGTAAGCTCGTCTCATCTGTCTGATCTTGCATGAAAATTCTGTTTTCTTTACCTCTACGTTTTGCACCCTATCTTCAAGAAGACTCACTGTTATTTCCCAAGGAAAATTGGCATAATACCGTTTGATGGCAGCAAGTTTAACATTGCCATATTCGACCAAAAAATCAAAATTGGCACTTTTAATGGCAAGGCATGCACGAACTGTGGTAGCGGGAGTACCTTGTGCGGGGAAAGCGACTTCAAAATCCCTGAGGAATGAGGCCCAATCACGCACAAATGGTTTCCATTGTTTATAAAACCGAGAGGCACGTCCACGTAGAGCCTCGCCGGCTTTCAATACAATCAGCGTATCAGATATTCCGATTTCCTGTTGAATACGTGTTACGTCATCCATTCATTCTGTCACCGAAAAAGGTATGTCATCGGGGACAAATGACGAGAGACGAATATGCACCAACACGGATCTGACGTCAAGTGCAGGCGTAGATGGCACTGATGAAGTACTCGAGACGGAGATGCCGGAAGTATGCTGGGCGGCCATTGCGAATAATAGTTCCATCGGTTGTTGTTGAAGTTGTGCATTACTTTCTTGTTGCAGCCTCCACATGTTAAACATCTGAGCACTCACTACACTGTCTCGTTCAATTGTCTCTGGTTCACTGTCAACTCTATCACTCAAGTTACGCACTTGTTCTTCGGAGTCCGCCATTTTGTTTTTTTTTTTTATCCGCACCTTTTCACGTAAGTCCTCTCTCTGGCCTAAAGCAAAGGAGGCATCCCACTTCTGATGTTAGCTTTTGTTCGAAAAGTTTATCAAATAATATTCCGAAATTCACAAAATAACATTTATTGACAATTATCGATCCACCCATCCGCCACACCGAGCTACACGTGATACATAATACAGACTAATATTAGGCCCTGACTGAACATCGAGTAAATAGTTGTCTAAGCTTGAGAGTATTTGTTTACAATAACTTATAGTTAATGGGGTTAAATGGCATCGTCTAGGGTTCAAGTGGCTGCGACGGGACCGTGAAGACGGCAGATAAGTTAACATATACGTATATACGTATATAACATATATATATATATATATATATATATATATATATATATATATATATATATATATATATATATATATATATATATACATATATTATACATACATCTCGAGATCATTTTTTTTTATATTATGTATATCGCGAGATCCGTTTCAAAAGGTGAGATCCGATTTTGGATCTCAAAATGTTTTACGTGTATATCGTTTCTATATTGAGCGGTTTAATGTATGGTATCAATATTTCAATTTTTTTCTGGAACTCGACTTTCACCATTTTATCGCCAGATATACAGTTTTAGTTTTATTGCGAGCAAGCAGATGGCGCATCAATCGATTGGGTACTTAAGGCGGTTTATGTATATGTTGAGATCCGATCGAGGCGGCAACGTTGGTAGACTAGCTTGGCGGGTCAGCTCAAAGCGCAGTACAGTTTATTATCAAATCTAAGTGAAATAATTTTATCTGATACGACGATAATATTTGTGTGTGATTTATGAGCAACCGAAACATAAGGCTAAATACGTTAATTTATACTTTGCCTGATTCTTTACTGTGTTGGATTTTAACCAGTTATTCGTTTAAAAAAATTAATGAAAATAATTTAATTGCTACTTTTACAGGTTTTTGCATTTTTGCTAGGGTTATACAGGTTCCTGTATTTATTTGGGTGAATTTAGTGAGCACTAAATTACGAAAAAAATGTTTTCTTGAAGCATCTATCTGTCAATTAGATCGGTAACTTTGAAACAAATTAAGATGACTTCAAATTTAGTACTTGTGAATATCATTTAATCACGCATTATTTAAAATACTTTTAACTATTAAAATTATTATTTTGAGCATTAGTTTATGACATATCTCGCAATAAATAAACTTACATACATATATATTTTATGCAGAAAAGATAAACCGGCACTATAATAAATAGTTGCGCAAATTATATTAAATTTTTTCGTAAACTTTCATTATGTGGAGACTTATACTCCAACCATCTGCAAATTCCTTAAACATTAAAGATTAAAACAAATTAAGCCAAAACAGCTACTCCCCCGGCTATATACCTATCGATAGGCGCTGAATTACGTGGCAAAATTTGCCGTATTTAGTTCTAACATAGAACTGAAATACAATGATTTGGATAGCTCGAAATTCCCAAGGATGATGCAAAGCGTCATTTATCTCAGAATACCGCTAACCGTAGACCGGTTTCGTCCTTCTTGGGATTTGTCAATACGGTGTACGCGAGTACGCCTTTCGACAAACGAGGCTCAACATCTCACAGACACGGCTACGTTCTACAGTATTCAAGTAAACCAAGCTATCTCTCGGCAGTTTCAGAACCAATTCAAATCGAATAAGACTTAATCATCTACAATGACATAAATCATGTATAACGCGAAGTCTTCAGGTGGTAAGTTTTATAAACTTTCGTAATTTCGTCCAAGAAGGGCGAAACTGGTCTACGGTTAGCGGTATCCTGAGATAAGTGACGCTTTGCATCTTCCTTGGGAATTTCGAGCTATCCAAATCATTGATTTTAGTTCTATGTTAGAACAAAATACGGAAAATTTCGCCACGTAATTCAACGCCTATCGATAGGCATATAGCCGGGATAGTAGCTGTTTCGGCTTAATTTGTTTTAATCCTTAATGTTTAAGGAATTTGCAGATGGTTGGAGTATGTCTCCACATTATGAAAGCTTATAAAACTTACCATTTGAAAACTTTGCATTATACATGATTTATGTCATGTATAATGCAAAGATGATTAAGTCTTATTCGATTTGGATTGGTTCCGAAACTTCCGAGAGATGGCTTGGTTTACGTTACTACTGTAGAACGTAGCCGTGTCTATGAGATGTTGAACCTCGTTTGTCGAAAGGGGTACTCGCTTACACCGTATTGACAAGTCCCAAGAAGGATGAAACTGGTCTACGGTTAGCGGTATTCTGAGATAAATGACGCTTTGCATCTTCCTTGGGAATTTCGAGCTATCCAAATCATTGTATTTTAGTTCTATTTTAGAAGGTTAGAACTAAATACGGCAAATTTAGCCACGTAATTCAACGCCTATCGATAGGCATATAGCCCGAGGAGTAGCTGTTTTGGCTTAATTTGTTTTAATCCTAAATGTTTAAGGAATTTGCAGATGGTTAGAGTATAAGTCTCCACATTATGAAAGTTTATAAAACTTACCATCTGAAAACTTTGCATTATACAAATTTTGTTTGCATTAAAATAAGATTTTTTGCCATTACTATTCGTGCACTAAAATAATCCTTATTATTAATCAAGTAAATCAATAATAGTTTTACTGTATCGTGGAAATTGTCCATGTAATACATAAAATATCAAATAGTACTTCGACCCAAAAATCAAAAAATCAAATAAAAGTCAAAAATTAAAAAATATGTATTGTAAATGAATATCCAAATAGAGACGATATCAATATATCAAAAAACAAAGGTAATTTAAAGGTAGTTTATTGGAAAGTAACAAAACCGAGAAACAACCTGCGCCGTCCGTGTCTGTGCTAGGATAAAATGATATAGAGACGGTGTAAATCATTTTTGTATTTTAATTTGTTTTTGGTGATTTGCTATTCGGGAACTACGTTAATAACTACTTGGTGGTGTTGTAGTTCTTTACTCGATTTCCGACTTATAATTTACTGTCGATGGATTAAAAAAATGGCGAAAAGTTATGTCATCAGTAGTTTATGAAATATTTTACTTTTTTGTACCTTTATATTGGAACTGATACTTTTGAACTATTGTACTATTTTTTTTTACGAAAAATGGCCGAAAATAAAAATGACTGAATGAGAATATGTCGTTGCAATTGATGTGTTTTATTACCCACTTCAGTATTGTGACGATTTTCGGGAACACCCTGTATAGTGTATACACAGGTACATGTACTTTCGTACAGAAGTAAACAACTTCCTAAAAATGTGTAGTGAAGGCAGCTCGACTGTAAGGAGCATACGACAAAGGACAAAGAGCGAGCAAGATTGTTTTGGTTATCGTGATTCGACAGCTCGTATTTCATATAAACAAATACGGATGGATAGGGATCGGACATTTATTCGATTATAGACTATGAAATACGCTAGTAGTAATTCTGTGTATATTTGAGTTTTGGCATTACAATTATTTTTCTATTACTTTTGGGGTTTTAATTTAACTAAGGCCCCTTTAGTAGGAATAAAATTATAATAATATATGTATGTAGGTATGTATTCACATGGTTTCTGTTTAGATGATCAACGATCAATAGGAGACAGAATTATGGAATACCCTGTATTGTAAAAACGCATAGTGAATGTTTCGAGTACATTTCGTACATAAACACATTCGTCAAATTATAATACAAAATGTGCGTGCACATCTACATATTTTTAGTGGGTACAGCAAAAGGTTGAAAGAATGTCATGCTATATTTAGGAAGTTGCCATAATGCCATCGTTACAATTTTTCAAGGACAAATCGTTCCAACAATGATGCATCAATATGCAAAGTAGACTCATTTAAAAACCTTTTCTTTGCAATCATTAACACATATTTTCTTTTTATCATTTCAAATATATTTTGTAAATTCATATACATATGTCTGTATGCTAGCAATTAAAGAAAAACTTTACTTTATACATACTTTTCAGATACTTGCATGAGAATCGTCAAATTTTAGCCCTAAACAGTTTGGATCTTAGTCAGAATAATTTCATATTTAACCTAAACCACAGAATACTTGATTTGATACTTGTTTTGATACGATTTGCCGTAATTGTAGCAATTACTGTAATCAATTAGATATATTTTTCTGCAGCCTTAATTATATAAAATCGTATCATCTTGGGTAGTCTATATTTTCCTGTTTTGTATTTGTAGTTTGCACTGTATTGTAACTATTTTTTTTTATAATATTATGAATTGTGATACTGTATAACTATATTTATAAGGAAATATGTTTTTGAATGTTGTATGTGCATGATCAGTTTTTTTCCTATTCAATAATTGGGTAATTACCTGTAGAACAGTGTAAATAAATAAATAAATAAACGATACGTATTATAATAAATACATAAAATCTATTGTTTGGAGAACACAAACTGTACTCGGGAGGGTGGTAATCCAAAAGCAGACAGATACAAAATAACAGTTACATGAACTGATTTATCTTTACAAGTGAAAAAGGAAACCGGTCTGCGAGCCATTGAAAGCAAAACAATAAAATTCGATATCTACAACAAATGTAACAAAAATAATACAACAAAAATAAAAATAATTCACGTCGAAGTTGAAAAAGGTAATTAAAAATAAAATTATTACTTTGTCTTTAAATTATTAAAAAGTACTACGAAAAATTAACAAGTGTATTAAAGGTGATATATGTACAATATGAGCTATAAAGCAAACACAAACACATTTATTTGTTTTCCATGACACACTGCACTGGATGTTAATCCAACAATGCTCCTAAATAACTCTAAATAACTCAAAAACCGTACAATTTAGCTAAAGGAAATGTCCATATACATACATACATATGTACATATGCCGAAAGGTAATCAAATACGGAAGCGAATAGGGTTATGAAATACAGTATGTTAAATTTGAAAAAGCCACTTATTGAAGGTCGAAGTTGTCAAAGTTTGACCTCCTGTTTTGGATATCCTGTGTATTTTGTAGCATTTGTAATTTATACATACATAAGCTTCATAACTCTTTAATATATAGGAAAATAATTGCTTAATGAAACGTACCATAGCGAAAGTTATTAATTTTTATGTACGGACTAATTTTCGTATAATATTTTATTAAAATCGAAATATCTAAAAAACTACTGGTTTTAGAGATAGGAAATGGTATTGAAAAGTAAAATAAAGTTGTTGCCGACTTCCGGTATAACCAGAAGTGTTACATACATGGCATTATTTTCATTAAATAAAGCAGTAGTCAGCTCGAAAACGTCTAATAGGCCGTCACCGTGAGACACCCTGTATGTAATTGTACATACATATAGGGTGAGTTTTTAGTGCGTATTTGCTCTATAGTGCCTCTGTTACTTATCAGAGCATTTAAAAAATATATCGGTGAATGTACAGGGTGTTCGATATGTCCTGGGTAACAACTAACGTTCTTATTTTAACACGTTCGATGCTGTGAGAATTGTAGATTTGGCTATAAGTCAATGTGTAAATTCAAGTTCTGAGGATTTTAGTGAGGACTCGGATGATTCCATTGCGGATAAAAATTATGTTCCAAGTGGCACAGAGTCGAACTCAAATGATGGGGAAAGTGACTATGAAACATCTGACAACGAGAACAGTGATGTACCAAATTCATCTATAAATGATAATGGTTGGTCTGAAAATATATTAGATACAACTGTGTTTAGTATTACTTGCTCCAAAAATGACGAATTTAATGTTCCTACAAATATTATAAAACCTATAGAATTTTATCAGTTATTTTTCACAGAAGAACTAATTGAAACAATAGTACAAGAAACAAATAGATATGCTAATCAATTAGTAGAGAGCTCTCGCAAGTTTTCTAGGATAAAGGTGAGGTAGCCTGTTGACTCAATGGAGTTGAAAATATTTTTCGGCATTATTATTGCCATGGGAATTGTTGATGAACCGCAGATGATTTTATTGGTCAAAAGACTCACTTTTTCATAATGAATTTATATCAAAAATGATGCCAAGAGACAGATTTTTACTAATTTTAAAATGTTTACACTTTGTAAACAACTTCTGGAGAGGATAAACTTTTTAAAATAAGACCTATTCTCAGTCCATTGGTCAAATCATTTCAACAATGTATAGTTCCAGGAAAATATATTATAATAGATGAGTCAATGATACACTGGCGAGGACGCCTAGGATATTGACAATATATAAAAAATAAGAGACACAAATACGGTGTAAAAGTTTATAAATTGTGCTGTGTTAGTGGCTATGTACTAAATTTTAAAATATATACAGGCAAATCAGACTTTAATAGTGGTGTGGGTCATGCTGAAGCTGTTATAAACATATTAATGAAACCTTTTTTTGGAACTGGGAGGACTCTTTTCTGTGACAATTTCTATACTACCGTAACGGTAGCTGAGAACATTTTTAAAAATAATACATATATATGTGGTACTTATAGAAAAAATAGACGGTGCTATCCGAAAGCAATGAATATGAAGTGGCAGAAAAAGGGGGAAGTTTACGCTCTCCAAAAAGGATGCGTGAAAGTTATCAAATGGATAGATAAACGTCTTGTGTCCATGTTAACAACCTGTCCAAATCATAACTCAAGTCTCATTGAAACTGGAAGAGTAGACAGAAGTAGAAATCCGGTCAAAAAACCACAATGTATATTAGATTACAACAACGCAAAAAAGGTGTAGACTTCAGGTTAGTAATTTTTTTTTTTTTTTTTTTTTTGAAAAATGTAGAAATGAGTACTTTTAATTTCAGTGACCAAATGGCGGCATACCAAAGTCCTCTTAGAAAAGGAATAAAATGGTATAGGAAAGTAGCTACTGAATTATTACTTGGATCAGCTATCACAAATGCGTGGATATTATGTAATGGAAAATTTGCAACTAATAAAATGTCAATTTTGGATTTTCGAGTAAATGTTTGCAAAGCATTGATAGATGATGGAACTGAGATACCTAGACCACGAACACTCAAACGCATACACACATATACTAAGAGCGGGCCCGAGAATAAAAAAAGAAAAAAATGTATTAGCTGTTTACTTTAAACTTTACGCCAAACAATGTCTAGTCGAGAGGCCGATAAGAAAGTTAAAAAAGTTTCCACATATTGTGCAAACTGTGAGGGCAGTCGGGGCTATTGTCTTAGGTGCTTCAACAAAGATAGTTTTATATTCGCTAAATAGCATACACTGTTTATATATGTTAGACATATCTAAATAAATAATCATTTTGTAAGTATTCTTGCGAATTATATCCTTTTGTTTTAAAAACTGTGTTATACATATTTTTTTAATAAAACGTTAAATCTGAGAGATATTCATTACCTGCATTATATTCATTATTTAGAATACTAATAAATAGTGATAATATTAAGGTTTTTTTGAATATTAAACTTGTTTTCGTATCATAAAGGCCAAAAAATGGTAAATAGTTCACGGGACGTACATATAAGTCTCGTATAGCACTTGGTAAAGAAGTAGTCAACGGGATATATGTATATGTCTCGTACAGCACTCTGAGAAACCTCACCAAAAGCCTTGTTGCACTGAAAGTGTTAAATGGAATACCTTATATATTTTTTGAAATTCGGGAAGAGCACACAGTTTTAAGACAAACACGTATCGCACCTTATGCTAAACCCCCATATTTCGGAGATTTTTAACATTTTAAGAAAAAAATTGCAGGTGGAAAGGCCTCGAAGATGCTATATCTGAATTACATTTTTATCACACCGTAAGAACATAAAGTGTTCTAATCTTAACAATTAAAATAGAATCGAAAATAATATACGAAGTGTTAGATTTTATCAATTTCAAACCGCGAAAACTTTTTTTTTTCAAATGAAAAACCCTGTATTTTTTGACGTCCAATTATGTAAAATTAAATGATTTTTCTTTCTTCTCGTTTTGTAAATTCCCAGTAGCGATCGATAGTCTATAAAATAAGCTACAAATATATTTCTCTGGCAAGATTGATAAATCAGCAAAAAAAAAACATTGAAAACCTCACGTAGTATAAGATATAATTTATACAGTTGCAAATTGGCTCGTTTTCGTTTTGAATCAATTCTCAGTTCTCATTATTAGTTCTTAGTTATTAGTTTTCATTGGAGTTCGCGAGTTCGGCGAAACATTACATTACATAAAAGTAAGTATTTTTTTCTATATATCTTTATATATCTGTGCCTTTGTATAAATTCTTCAAGGAGTATTATTTTAATTTTCAATATTTATTTTTTCAAAACAGCGGATGTGTATAGAACAAAAGTCTTAAAATATTTTTTAGTGCGATTTACATCGCATAGGCAAGTTTGGTTCTTGTCTAGTATAAGCCATTTATGGGAAAGCTTGACACAATTGAACATATTAAAGCAAAAATACCGTTTGAAAAAGCATTTTCTTGGCTTGTGTTAATTATGGTTAGTATGTGTTACTCTCGATTAGTTTGGGTTAGTTTTGGTTTCTTTTGGTTAGTAAGATTAGATTTACTTAGTTTATTACAAGTCCATTGGACTATCTTAAACCTTTCATTATTAGGAATATTCGCTTTGCATTGTTTCAAATATATCCCATTTTAAATTAAATATTTTGAAATTTTTTGGGAAAGAATACTTTATCCAAGATTTATTTTCTTTTAGTCTATTTTAAAAACAGCAGGCTTATTATTATTATTATTTTGTTGAAATTTTAGTGATTTTATATTAGACAAGACGCTTAGTACTTCAGGCCAATACAATTTTATTAATTTAATGATCTTTATCATCCAATCATGGTAGTTTGACACTAGTGAATTATTAGTTCATGAAGTTGTCATCAAATCGCTTCACGACAAAATTTAATAATATATTTGATAATAATGACAACTCTAATATCAATAAATTTAACTGTGCATGTATAATAATGTTCTCAAACATTTTATTAACATATCTTCGTTTCTAATTAATTTAAAAAGCAATTCTTAATTAATAATTACTAAATGCTTGAATTAATAGAAATTTTTTTTTTCCAGAAGCACATAATGCTGATTTTAATTATTGTCTGCTTCTGCATGGCGGCAACTTTTGCGGTGAACGTCTTTCCTTGTACGGAAAACGTCGATCAACAAACGTTGGCGAGAGCCAGAAATATTATTGAGGAACATACACCTCCAGGCTACACACTGCTCGACGTAGTACCTCAAGTGACTTTGGGGAGAAATCCACATAGATGGGTCGCCACATTTTCAAGGGATGACAACAATTACGCATATGGGTGTACATATTTAGTTAACACGAAAAAAGACTTCAAAAGAGTATGCCCTGAAGGTTCTGAAGTAAGAACCGTTTCTGTCCAAGATGGCCCCAATCAGCGACGCCTCATAGTGGAAATACTAGTCAACTGTTACTGTGAGAAAAATCCAAGACGGAGACGACGTTGGGTGAAGGAACCGTCAATGTGCCAATTTAATAAATAATAGCAATTTTGATCAATAACTTAGTAGTCAAAACTTTATTACAAACTGGCCTCTTAGAGTCAATATTTTCCTGACATTTTTCCTTCAGTTAAAGTCATTAAAATTTATATTGTTAACATTAAGGTTATGTAGGACCTATTTAGGCTGAAACAACTTCGTAGTCTCAAAACTTGTAAAATTCATTCTGACCTAAAAATTTATTTAGACTTAAATTGATCATATTTGCGTCCCTATTTAGATGTATTGTGTTAGGCTAACAACGTATGCTTGGAAAATCTGAAAGTTAGTATTTTTTATGTATTGTAAATTTAAAGAAATTGTAATTTTAATACAATAAAATTTTAATTTTAATATAAATTAAGTTAACGTCATTATTAATCATCTATTTTTATTTTGCATAATGATTTCTAAAATCCTATAATATAAATCATTATAAAACTTTCTACTAAAAAAACCTATTAACATAAATGACCACACGCTGATTAGAATCAGTATAAATATGCTAGCTCAGCCTGTGATCATCAGAGTTACTTCGAGCTTATAGAAGAACATATTGTAGTTACTTCGTACATGTATATTATATACATAATAAAGTGTTAACAGTCAACAAGTGTTTCTTTCGTCGTTCAACATCATACGTCGTACAGTCACCAAGGGCAACTAACTTATTTGGGCCAACCAATAAGATTGCACACGCATAAAATATTTGGCGCAGTCGGTAGGATTACCCAACAGTAGGCTCATTGAAGAAACTGGTGGATATCCATCCTTTACGGGTAATTCCGAACAAACAGACGACGAACACAGACACCAGACGGCATCTTCTCCACTTGGCAAGGTTCCAGTGCATCGAGTCACCCCCTGGCAACACCCAGAGGTACCTAACCAACGCAGTCGATCCCCGAACACCAGACCGTAAGTTACTCAGATTCTCTCTACCCTCTTTGTGCTCTCCTTGATTGAAAGTCACCTACTCCGTGTGATACTTTCCTTCTCGTATCAACAAATTGAAAATCACCTACTCCGTGTGACACTTTCTTTTGTTACAATCATTTTGAAAAAAAAATCACTTACTTTGTGTGATACCTTTTTCAAAAACAGTCTATTGAAGACAAACTAATTTTAGAAACTGAATCATAAATTGTCAATAAGACATTCTTTTATATTAAGTAAAAACCCGAAAGTCGCTTACTTTGTGCGATACATTCATGAACTCTTAGCGAATAAGTAAACTTTAACTTTAAGCAACTATATAGAAAGTCGCTTACTTTCACAAGACTGATTTATTATTCTTACTTTAATTAATATCAATTATTTGACGCATGCCATTTCATGCCAATTAATACCTTTCACCACGATTTACTGGAAGTTCTTGGAACACCATTAGACTCATCTTCAGACGAAGAATTAAATTTACCAAGTAATTTAAATCTGATTTTGACTCCTAGTGAATCCTTTGTTAACATGACTCAACCAATTAATTACCCACTTTTGAAAATGTATGTAGATGCAATAAGACCATTCGATGGGGACTTTTTTGCCCTAACTGATTTTATATTCTCATGTGATAATCTAGAAAGAACATATGCCAGACCTAACGATACTCCTGAAAATATAGCATTAAATGCATTCTTACTTCAGAACATCAGGAATAAATTAACGGGAAAAGCATTAATGACAATTGGCTCTAGGTTTGATCTTACATCATGGTCCGAAATAAAAGGTTTATTAATTACCCAATTCTCAGATCCCAGATCACTGACAAACTTAGAACATGACTTAAGACAAATCACAAAGAAATATAATGAATCATTAGCAGACTTAGGCTCACGCATACAGAATCTACAAAGTCTTTTACTAGCAAATTTAGGACAGTCTAATGAAACACCAGAAACAAAAACAGTATATGCGAAAATCTATCAACAATTAGCTTTAGACACTTATACCTACAATTTACCTCAAAATCTACAAATCATGATACGTTTATCAGCATTCTCAAAACTAGAAGACGCTATGAACTTAGTCGCTAGAGAAGAACAATTCACAAAAAACTCAAATACCATTCTAAGATTTCAAACACCACCCAAACTAGTCAAAAACTATTCAACACCTCCTAATACATTTCAAAACAATTCCAGGTTCCCCTCACAACCAATACACTTACAACCACGTACCAATCCTAATCAAAAATTCTTCACTAATAAACAAGTCTTTGGAAAACCACAAAATGTCTTCCGCCCACAATATCAAAATCAAAAACCTCAAACATCGACACCCATGTCAGGTGTTTTCCAGCAGAAACCCAATTTTCAAAAATCAAACACACCCTTTCAACCAAAATCGCAAAGTCAAGTAAAACGCGAATTTCCATGGTTCAAACCAAACAATAACCCTAAATTTGTAACTCAAGAACTACACCATTCAGATTTAGATCCCAGTTTTAATTCCCAAGTAATTCCGATACCAGAAGAAGATCCTAACAATGAAATATACAATGAAAATTATTATGAATCAGAAGACTCCTATCCAGAAACACCTCCAGACTCTTTTAATACAGCAAACGAACAAGAATATGATCCTTCGTCACAAACTTCCGAATGTGAAAATTTTCACAACTAGCCTCGGAAATAATTGAAATTAATTCAGTCATCACCCCAAGTAGTCTACCTTATATTCAAATTAATAATCCCCCTATGAAACTATTAATTGATACTGGATGTTCAAAAACCATTATACGTCCATACATCATTCAAAATTACTATCCTGATTGTGTTTATACAGACCCTACTTTAATAAAAACCTGTCACGGTAAAACCACTATTCAGTTCAAGGCAGACATCCCTGCTTTTGAAGAATTCAATGTTGACACTCTCCTAAACGTTTTAGTCTATGATTTTCACGAATATTATGATGGACTCATAGGATTCGAAGATCTCACAAACCTTCAATTTAACCTTGATTTTCAAAATCAAATCCTATATAATGACTATACGACTATCCCCTATTATCTCAAAACTCCCAATGACAAAACGAGAACCTATGACCTTAACTCTCATGAAATTATAATCAAAGACATACCCGTAGACATACCCCACGGTGAAATCTTAATCCCTTCATATTCCAACGGCATTATTAATATTCCCGAAACTATTTCAATTGCAAAAAATGGCTTAGCAACAGTTGAATTACATAATATATCTGAACATCCCACGCAAGCTCATTTCGACCAACCTCTAAACGTCTTACCTTTCAAAGATTTTGAATCGTTTACCCCGTACATTCGACCCCTTCACAAATCGAAAGATAAAATCGATCTAAATACAATCATTCGTTCTAATCATCTCAATTCCGAAGAACGATCCCTTCTATTTCAACTTTTAAAAAAAACATCCCGACGTCTTATATTTTCCTAAAGATAAACTCAGTTTTACTAACCAAGTCAAACATGAAATTAAGACTCACGATGAGAACCCTGTCTTTACTAAATCATATCGCTACCCTTACATTCATAAAGAAGAAGTCAAAAAACAAATTTCTAAAATGTTGGAAGATGGTATTATTCAATCCTCAACTTCTCCATGGTCATCTCCTATATGGGTAGTACCCAAAAAATTAGACGCAAGCGGTCAACGTAAATGGCGCATTGTTGTTGATTATAGGAAAATCAATGAAAAGACCATTACCGATCGATATCCCCTTCCAAACATCACAGACATCTTAGATAAATTAGGACGTTGTAATTATTTCACAACACTAGATTTAGCATCAGGCTTCCATCAAATTGAAATGCATCCCAATTCCATCCAAAAAACTGCATTCAACGTAGAAAATGGACATTACGAATACCTTCGAATGCCCTTTGGTCTCAAAAACGCACCATTCACCTTTCAACGCGTAATGGATAACGTTCTCAAAGACTTACAACACAAGATATGTTTAGTCTATATGGATGATATTATTATTTTTTCTACTTCACTCCAGGAACACATTCAAAATCTACACCTTGTCTTTAAAGCCCTCGAAACTTCTAACCTCAAGATCCAACTAGATAAATCCGAATTCCTTTGTAAATCAGTTGAATTCTTAGGACACATCATAACCCCTGAAGGAGTAAAACCCAATCCAAAGAAAATCAATGCCATTAAAAACTTCCACTTCCCAATTCCAAAAACTGCGAAAGAAATCAAATCTTTCTTAGGACTTCTTGGATACTACCGAAAATTCATTCCTAACTTTGCAAAGATAACAAAACCCATGACTACCTGCTTAAAGAAAGATCAGAAAATTATATTATCAGACGAATATACAAATTGTTTTAAACTATGTCAAACACTATTATCAAACGAACCAGTACTTGCTTACCCTGACTTTTCAAAACCTTTTACCTTAGAATGTGATGCAAGCAAATACGCCATCGGTTCAGTATTATCACAAGATGGACACCCTATATCATACTATTCCAGAACCCTAAACCCTGCAGAGATTAATTATTCTGTAATAGAAAAAGAATTATTAAGCTGTGTAGATAGTTGTAAATTCTATCGCCCTTATATTTTCGGAAATCATTTCCTTATCATGACAGACCATCAACCACTCCAATGGTTATTCAATCTAAAAAATCCAAACTCTGGTTTAATACGATGGAGACTTAGATTGGATGAATATGATTATGAAATCAAATATAAAAAAGGAAAACATAATATCAATGCAGATTGTCTCTCACGACCACCGATTCATGAATTAAACGCCATAGATGACGATGACACAAACTCTATGATAGCAAACCCCTCAGACTTACAATCAATTTTAGACACGCTACCAGAACCAGATCAAGAACTAGTCGATGAATTTCTAAATGATATAGATGAAAATACTTTACATGTTAACAATGCTAATGCTAACGGCAACAACAACGTTACCGATGATGATGATAATAACACAATACATACATCCCACTCTGATCCTATTTTTTCAATGCCTTACACTAAATCATGCCTAAATATGTATAAGAACCAATATGTTATTACAGAAAGCGATACAGCCGTAGTAGATTCACATATATTAGAAAAACCTTTTCAGAAAAATAATAATCTAATAATCTTACGATCACGAAGTTCAGATGCAGAAGTATTCAACTTCTTAAAACAATTCCTAGCTCTTGGAAAAAATCAACTCTGTTTTAAATTCAGTGATAAAAGCATAGAACAAAAGATTATCAGAATATTTCAAAAATATTTGGAACCATACAAGCAGCTTTCATGTATGATTTCTAACTCATTATTGGAAGATATTGATAATGAACAACAACAACAAAGTATCATAAAATATATGCATGAATCCAAGACAATCCATCGCGGATGGAAAACCTTAGAAAACCTAATATTACGAAAATATTATTGGCCTAACCTTAGGAAAACTCTTGAAGACTACATACAGAACTGTAACATTTTTAAAACCTGTAAATATGATAGGCATCCTCAAAAAATTAAATACCAACACGTCCCAGTACCTCAATCTAATCCACATTGATTTGTTTTTCTATCAAACTAAGATATTTTTAACCATATTTGACCCATTTTCAAAACTTGGACAAGCATACCCTTTAGCATCCAAAACTGGACTCGAAGTTCAGAAAGGACTCTTGACCTATATTCAACATTACGGGAAACCCTATAAGATTATTTGCGATAAAGGAACAGAATTCAATAACATAATGATTAAGGATTATTGTAATCTACACAAAATATCACTACACTTTACCAGTACTGATAGTCATACATCTAATAGCCCTGTAGAACGTTTTCACTCTTCTTTAATAGACAGTTTACGATGTTTAATACAAGAAAACCCTAACCATCCTCCATTTGATTATTTGATGAAACTAGCAATTATTGGTTATAATGAATCCGTACATTCATTAACGAAATATACCCCCTTCGAACTTGTCCTCGGTCATTTGAACAAACCTTCACCCTTCGAAATATCAGAAGAAGTAATCACAAGAACACAAAAATCTAACACAACAATTATACGAACAAATACGGATAAACCAAGTTTTAGACAAAGAAAAACTTATAAACAAAGCCAATAAAAATCGTACACAACCTCAGACATATAAACATGGTGAAATTATTTATATAAGAAATTCTCAGGCTAAACGTTCCAAAGCCGTACCTAAATTCTTTAAGGCAATCGTCTTAACAGACAACGGACCTTCAGTCCTAACAAATAAAGGTCAATATACAAAAAATCAACTCAGAAAAACAAAAACTGAATTAAAAGATATACCACAAGAATCATCCAATAATTCAGATACAGATTCGGACAACGAACCTCTAGCTAACATACAACGAAAAATACAACACAAGAAACTAAAGACACAACAAGTTATCCCTACCACTAACGACTATGATCTTATTATCCCTCAACATAACATTCCGATAAACAAATAAAAGTATCAACCTTTTGTTACAGACACATAATTTCTGATCAACATGTCCCAACACGAAACAATTCACAGTCTTCTAAATACCTTTGCGAAAAAAGAAGCAACAATTTCCGACTGGAAATTTATTGTTAACTTATTACGAAACATGTCGCGAGAAGCTTATGATGATTTCATTTCATCCATGCAACCATTAACTCAAAAAATATTAACAAGACAATTCTCCTTCTGTATCCCTGCACAAGAATATACCAGAACGGTAGTAGCAACGAAAGATAACTATATTATCATATGTCAATACAAGAGACGTACACTTTAACGACCATTACATTCCTAGAATTAACAAAATACTTTTGTTCCAGAACATGACACATATCATCTCCTACCTACCGTTACTTTTCCTCGCCTTACATCCAATACAATCAGACGTAACCTTTGACACGATTGAACACCCAACATTATTCACTAATTTAGGAAAACAAGTAAAGAAAATCAGTCATTATCATACATTCATGTATGAATTGCGATTACAACCATTTGTCCTAGCCTACTTCGAATTACTAAAATTATCCAATCAAACTAACAATCAAACTAAAAGTAATCTTCTTGTCGATTTCTCACTCATAAATCAAGAAAACAATCTCAAACTTCTACTCTATCACGAATTCAGAAAACTCAACCCAATAACAAGAAATAAGAGAGGACTATTTAATTTTGTCGGTAAAGTCCAAAAATAATTATTCGGAACAGCCACTGAAGACGACTTAGACACTATTAAAAACAAGTTAAAAACTCTACTAAGCAATGAACAAACTATAGCTGACGAAGTAAACTCACGTACATCCTTACTCGCTACATTTGCTAATAAAACTACCGAAATCCTAGAACAAATCCAAAAGAATAATAAACAGTTAGCAGATAACCTTCAAAATCTTAAACGAGAATATTTTGCTAGCCTACAACGACAAGTTTTAATTAACCAATATGAATTATTCTTATATTACTTTCAACAAATTGGAGAAACATTAATATTCTTAAAACTAAAAACAGTAAGCTTCTTTCTCCTGTCTCATGCTGACCTAGACAAAATGATAGACTCATTAGGACTCTTCTATAGACCAAAACTTCTTCCTCGTTTCTCAAACCCCCATTCCTATTACGAATATCTAGAACCAAGCTCATATCAAGAGAATTGGACTATCTATATCGCTCTTAGATTTCCAATCTTGGAAGAAGGACCTCCTCTTTCACTCTTTCAAGTTCTACCCTTACCAATCTTCGACTTAACCATTTTTCCGAAAAAACCATATATTGCTATTGATTCAAAAGACAACTTCCAATGGCTAGACAATCCCCCTCTACTCATTGAAAATCAATTCTTCATTAAAAATGAACTCCGTGCTGACAAGGAATGCTTTGTCGAAATTTTCCGACGACGCAATGTGACTAACCTCTGTACCGTATCCTCCTTAACCTACAAAAACCCACGAATAGAGCAAATATCCTCAACAGACTACGTTATAATCCCTAATGGAAAACAAACTGTAGAATATACCCGTCATCCAAATACCTTTCAATACAAAGTCATCTTTAAATTAACAAAAGTCACTTTAGCTGAACATTGTGAATTCTCCTTATTAAATAGAACATACTTATACGTAAAACCACTCATTCGAACCTCCACTTTTCTCCTACCAAAAATTGAACTATCTCCTTCATCTTCTATACAACCTCAAAT
This sequence comes from Rosalia funebris, assembly GCA_037954035.1. NCBI lineage: Eukaryota > Metazoa > Arthropoda > Insecta > Coleoptera > Cerambycidae > Rosalia > Rosalia funebris. The sequence continues at coordinate 17,896,576 of JAZFAV010000036.1, read as the reverse complement.
TCTGGACGATATTCCATTACAGGAATTACATAACTTAAGACATCAACTACACCACCTATCAAATATTAAACTTAAAGACTTTGACCCTGACCCATCACAATTTAATTACCTTTGGCTTATTATACCAATTATATTATTAATTTTCTTTCTCTTTATCATGTGGAACAAACGCAAATCTATAAAAATTCAACTAATGGTCCATTACTCTAAACCAAATAATAATGAAATACAAATATCTGAAATACAGGATTTAACTAACAACCAAGATCCAGAAAAACCAAAACCATTTTAAACGTCCTTAAACTTGATAACTAAAGAATATCTCATTAAATTCACAAGAAAAAAAACTGCCTGAAACTTTCAATCAATGTTGCACTTACCCCATCTATCCTTTCCTTCACTGAGTAATGAACGAAAAACCAATATACGATGACATGCTGCTGACAACCAGAATCAAGAGATCCCAGGATCATCTACTTATGAACATGTAACTTTTGTACATTATTGTACATTCTAAATTAACTTTGCACTTTTATTTTATTACATATATTATGTACATTTACAAATATATTGTAATGTAAATTCCTTATACCTTACATTTATTGTAATTTATTTTTTATTCTCATTTTATATAAACTATTACAATGTAAACCAAGGATACATCCTTCTTTACATTTTGTTGCAACCCTGTATCTTCTTCAAAGATATATTTTACCTAGGATAAGTCTTATTATATACTTTGAAACATGTATACTAACTTCTTTGAACTAACTTCTTTGAATTATATAGAGTCCTTAACCTTCATTGTATTATTGTTACATATTTAACTAATTTACGTTTTGTAACCTTCTTACCTAAGGATATAAAACATCTTAAGGAGGGAGGAATTAAGTTAACGTCATTATTAATCATCTATTTTTATTTTGCATAATGATTTCTAAAATCCCATAATATAAATCATTATAAAACTTTCTACTAAAAAAACCCATTAACATAAATGACCACACGCTGATTAGAATCAGTATAAATATGCTAGCTCAGCCTGTGATCATCAGAGTTACTTCGAGCTTATAGAAGAACATATTGTAGTTACTTCGTACATGTATATTATATACATAATAAAGTGTTAACAGTCAACAAGTGTTTCTTTCGTCGTTCAACATCATACGTCGTGCAGTCACCAAGGGCAACTAACTTATTTGGGCCAACCAATAAGATTGCACACGCATAAAATATTTTATATAAAATTTATATAATATATAAATTCCGAATAAACGACAAACAAATTAATAACTGTCTCTTTTTATAATCTTCCTTTATAAAATGCAATAAGGTAGGTGCCTATTTATTAGTAATAACTTTATAAATAAAGTTTACAGGTTGAGCTTTTTTGATAGGTATAGGTTTACAAAATAAGATCGCAATTAGGTATTTACTTGTAATAACTTTAAAATTAGTGAAAATTTAAAGTCTAAAATAAAAAATAGACATTTAGATAGATAGATGAATTTATTGGCTATTTTTTGATACATGTATACATTTTAGCAAGTCTAAGAAACATATGTACAAATACATAATAATTATTATATAACAAATATAACCGTAGATAAATATAATAATATAATGTATAAAAATAAACGTTAAAGTTACAAACAAACAGGTTTATACTTACTCGTATATCTATAAAAAAACATATAAAAAAACAACAAATAAATAGCAGCAAAAAAGACACCTCTAGTACAAATCATGTCACTATAAAGCAAATAACTCTTTTATATATTGAAAGAAGTATTTAAGTATTCATCAACAGAATAAAAACATTTGATTTAAAATATAACGTTTAATGGTAGCTTTGAATTTAATAGAACTTGTTTTATTTCAGGAGGTAAAATATTGTATAAACATAAGCATTTTTTAAAGTGTCCAAATTTAAAACAAATTTTAATTTTCTAAATAAAAAAATAATACTTATATAACTTTTTGCTTATATATTCGACATGACCAGACCAACTTAAATTATTATCTATGACTACACCAAGTAGTTTAACATTTCCTGTTATCGATAAATTGTTATTAATAGTGAAAATAAGTGTGTGAGTTTTTTTATCATTTAATTTAACTTTATTTTAAGTGAACCAGATTTCAGCCTTCTTTTACATTATCACCAAACATGAAGGGCCATTACTTTGAACTTCGATTAACACATTTTATCATGATTATTTAAATTACACGTTAAGCATAAATTAACTATCATTCATAGTCACGACAGGAACATGAACTCGAATGACAGTTTGGCATATTGTTGGCAAATAAAAGAATTGTTAACCGAAGTTCAGAGTAATGGCCCTAAGTATTTTTTATTTAAATGTGTGATAAACTAAATCTAAAGGAATATATTTGTACATATTTTTAGCAAAATTGTGAAAACGTCTTATTGAGTGTATGTTCTTTATTATGATTAGACAGTTTCGGGAATTTTTTAAAAATAACATAGTACCTAATAATATGTTAATAAAAACTGAGTTTTAGTATTGAGGTCCTTTCAATACTTTCGCATTGACCGGAAAGTCTTAAAATGTTCTTAGAGCGCTTCGAATGGAATGAAGGGATATAGCAAATTCCTGTTAAATAAAAAGTTACCAAAAAAACTGCCTTAATACTTAAAATGCCAGTTATCTGGCTATGTATGTATTATACCTATGCCCATTTTTAATAAATTATTTAATTACAAAATATAAACATAATTCCATAATATCTTCTTGCTTTATAATGATAAACCTAAAGAAAAAAAGACAAAAGTTTATGGAATATGAATAATCATTAAGTTTAGAAAATAGTTTTAAGATTGTCGAATAAATTTGCTTTTCTTCGCCACTAATTGTAAGTTATGATAAAAGTAAACAGAAACTAAACTATAAATATTTAATTACCGAGCTACACTGCGGCTGAGATACGAGATGGATAAAATACTCTAAATTAATAAAATTTTCTGGCATATTTCAGTCGCGACGGAGCCGGTCATAGTTTATGAAAAGAGCTATATTATGCAGATTGAGTTTTGATATATTTTGCAAATATTTTTTTCATAAAGGCTATTATGCTTTTTTTTATTAGTACACTCTACCGGGTGACCGCGAAATCAGTCTGTCCCTCACTTTTTTCTATGTTTTGCAAGCTAAAAATTTAAAATTAGGATACAAGATATTTAGCATAAAAATACATTTTTTAACTTGACCAGACCCAAAAATACATTTCCGGTTTAACCTGAAGTACCATTCTTCTGGTTTAACCAGAATTCTTTTAGTTTAAATATATTTTTTAGTTTTATATATTTTCTCATCTTGTCTGATGGAGACTTGAATTACCTTCACACTAGCTTTTTCAAAACCAAAATCGAATCAGAAATGACCTTAAAAATGAATTGCGTACAGAAATAGGCTTGATACTGCAGTTTGAAATTCGAAATGGCAGAATATGGATTTAACATTTTTGCCAATAATTAATATAAGATAGGTAAATATGCTTATTATAAAAAGAAAATAAAAAACATGCAAATAAGATTTATTGTATATACCTGAAGTTGTTTTCGGACATTTTATTCTCAGCGGTTCCTGTACGTATTATATACAAACACTTTTATCTGCACCCAAATTTTTTCACTGAACAGTACCCAATATTTTATTTTGAACTCTATACACTCATCTTTTTTTGGAGACCTTTTGTCTTTTATATGAATTTTGAAATGTTTTAACATTCTGTTTTTTTGACTTGCAGTCCATGATCCTCGAGTTTTACTGCAACAGTTATTTTGTGAATTCTTTGTGTCTTGGGATGTACTTGGCATTGTACAATATGTATGTATGTATACGTACATTGATATCAGATCTTACGGATTGTACGGATTTGGACCAACTTCTGGTCAATCTGGAATTGCTCTTCAAACCAGAAGTTGATACTAAAGAATAGACTATGAAATACTAAAATGGAATGTCTAGGTTTGGCTCTAACACAAGTCGTTTGGATTTTACAGTCTATTTATATATCGAAAATTTCAATTTTCGAATCGCTATAATTTTGTAATGGTTTATTTAAATGTCATCAAAACATGCTAGAAGCCAAACGACGTTTAAAATGAGGTGCAACCTGATAAGGGTTGACATTTTAAATTTAACCCTGGGAACCATCCCTATAAGGGAGCGAGTATGTGGCAAAAAGTACAGTCTTTTGTATATCAGATATTCCCAAAATTGGGTTTTCTTCTCGGACACACGAATTATATTTTACTTATTTATTGTATGAATAATAAATATTAAATATGTATATAGCAAATTCGCACTAAATAGGCGCGATATGAATTGATAAGGATTTTTTATTATAATAACAAACTGAATCACCAAGTATTAAATATCGCCAGACCTCCACACACACATGTAAATTATGACTGCTTATTTGGCAACACCGCTGGATCTCGAGTTATACTTGTTATATGTATATATACAAGTTTGGATCTCATCCTACATATATATTCAGGGGATCTCATTTTGGATATCATATTCCGTGTATATAAAAGTCTTAAAAAATCTTTCCCCTCGGGTCAGACATTAATTGAATACAATTATTTAAACTATGTGTGATACTGCTTTTCTATAAATATGGTCTCTACTAGGTGGATCGCAGGTTGGCCGTAATACTTTCGGATCTCAACTTGACGTAATAATGCGTATATATATATATATATATATATATATATATATATATATATATATATATATATATATATATATATATATATATATATATATATAAAGGGTGGTTCAACCAAAACGCACGATGTTAATTATAAATACAACAAAAAGTTTTCAGAGAATTGTCTTAATATTTTTTATTGTGATAGAAGGATCTATGACAATTATGTGTGAAACAAAATATCGGCCAAATGTTCGCCACGGCTTCGGTGGCATACCTCTATCCGATGGTCCATATTTTCAATGACTCTGAGACATAATTGAGGTTCAATGTCGTTAATGTGTCGAATTATCTCATCCTTTAGCTCTTGAATTGTTCTTGGCTTATTGAAGTATGCTTTTTCTTTTAAATATCCCCAAAGAAAGAAATCCAACGGTGTCAAATCACATGATCGTGGCGGCCAATTAACATCGCCACGACGTGAGATATCACGGCCATTGAATTTCTCGCGCAAAAGTGCCATTGTTTCGTTGGCTGTGTGGCAAGTGGCACCATCCTGTTGGATCCACATATCGTCGAGGTCCATATCCTCAACTTCTGGCCACAAGAAATCCGTTATCATCTCGCGATAGCGAACACCATTCGCGGTAACTGCTTGGCTGACCTCATTTTCGAAGAAGTACGGCCCGATGACGCCGCCAGCCCATAAACCGCACCAAACAGTCACTCTTTGTGGATGCATCGGCTTTTCAACAATCACTCGTGGATTCTCATTTGCCCAAATGCGGCAATTCTGCTTGTTAACGAATCCACTGAGGTGAAAGTGTGCCTCGTCGCTGAAGATGATTTTCTTTGTAAAGTCACCATTCACTTCTGTCTGTTCAACCAACCATTCGGCGTATTGACGACGCTTGTAATGGTCAGTAGGCTTCAGCTCTTGAGTCAATTGAATCTTGTAAGCGTGTAAATTCAAATCTTTATTCAAAATTCGCATCAGTGATGTTCGTGAGATGTTCAATTGTTGGGCACGACGACGAGTCGAGGTTGACGGCTCTTCTGTTACACTATCGCGAACAACAGCAATGTTTTCCGCAGAACGAACTGGGCGAGCATGCACAGGTGTTTTCACATTTCCTACAGACCCGGTTTGCTGAAATTTGTGCACAATTCTCCCGATTGTGGACACATTTGGTCGATTATGCTAACCAAAAAAGTCACGAAGTGCACGAAATGCATTTTGATTTGAACGCCCATTTTCGTAAAAGGCTTCAACAATCTTAACGCGCTGCTCAATTGTGTACCTCTCCATGGTTGAATTTGTCAAACACTGAAACAAAGAAATGTCAAATTACGGTGGGCAAGAAGCTTGACGTTAAGGCAAAGTTTACAGAATAAATAACAGTTGTCCCACTCGCGGCAAATCCTTTGAAGTACCTTTGATCTTTATACATCCAAAGAACGCCTGCCGCCCGGCCAGTGCCTGACGTTTACCGTTACCTCCAAGCGCATTTACGGGGTCAGCCCGCCACGCGCTGCTAAAGTAACCGTCGACATCAATGACAGGGTTATTCCGAATGCGAATTCGAGTTACGCGAATATTTATTTTTATTAAAACAATGTAATGCTTATATTAATAAACATTTATTGAACGTTTTTTCATATTGAATGCAAACGTATTTATAAAAAAACATAAATTATAAAAACAAAACAAATTAAATTACATATGTTGTAAAATAGACACCTTGGTGTTAATTTTATAAATTCTGTTTTTTAATTTCACGATTACCAAATTTTAACGTAAAGTAAATACAGACTCTAGTAAATAAAGAAACAAAATAATCTAATGGAAATTTTTGACATGGATGATAGAAAGGTACTTTTAAAAATTCAATTTTCAGTTTATATCCAATATTTTCTTCACCGCTTAGTTCATTAAATCTATTAAAAAATATATTTTCTAACATATTCACATATTCTGCAATATTTTTACATGGGATCACCAGGCTTCCAAATTTGTTTTCTTGAGTATTGGCATACGCTTTTAATTGGCAAAATGAAGTTTCGGTATCATCCAATGTATTGGCATCTGCATAACTTATGCAAGTATCGCAGGAATGTTGTACTAAACTTTTTTTTAAAAGATAACCTGTCACATAAATTAACGCGTTACCTTCTGGAGTCTTAAGGTCTACGTAATCTTTAGTAAAAATTGTAATTGGAGTATGTTTCATCGCAGGTATAAATACTACTCGGCTACATTGTTCGAGTACTTCAGGGGTAAGTTCCAGTAAGACTTCGTTTATATCATCCATGCAATTTGCACCATCACTTTGGTCAAAATATCTTAGTGCAAATATTTTTTTAAAAGCCCTTACAAATTGAATGGGTGTGGGATTTTTTACATTTCCACAACAATTTCGCACTTGACCGAAAAAGTTTTCAAGGCAACCCTGATTTAGGTTTCTCGTAAATAAATATTTATATCCCTTAGCCTCTAATTTTTTATATAAAGTAAGAACAGCCTTGATAGTTAAACGCCAACCAAAAATAAATTTTAATTTCCTTGTTACTTCTTTTCCGTTAAAGCTCTCAACACGTAATTGTTTAAATAACTCATACATTTCATTTAAAAACGATATCTGCTTTTCAGTTCCCATGAAGGCTCTGAAATTTTCTAATGTGTTGGAATTTAATAAGTCAAAGAAGTCATTCATCTTTTGTATAAATTCTGCTGTATGTTTGGCTTCTTCTGGTAAAACATTAAAATGTGGACATTGCTACAGCTACCGAGTGGCTAAATATTTGTGACGCTAATTTCACTTTCATTTTCTGAAAATTGTTTGGATTGAGGTGATCTTCAGATAACTTAGGAGCAAGTCTATATTGTTTAATTTTATCACTGTTATACATTTGTTATAAATAGTTCTTAGATGTGATTTTATTTCTAGATATAAATTTGTAAATAAAAAAATTATTTCTGGTGGATTTTAAGAGGTGGGGTACGTCAACATATAAACGAGTTCCTTATCGTCAACATAAAAGCATGGATTGTCCTCATTTAATTTTAAAACAGTTTTTACCATTTTATAAAAATTTGAACCCTGGTCAGAAACTACGCCTAATACATTTAGACCTGTAGCATCTAATTTTCGTACCGCCTCAAATAATATGTTTTTAACTTCATCTGATAATGGTGATGTTTTATAAAAAAAAGTACGCAATAGGTTGTTTCCAATTGGTGGCAATTCCCTTAGCCATTAAAACTAAGGTATTACCAGCCACATCTGTAGACTTATTGTTTATACCTTCGTGAAAACCTATTATCTTGTCCTTTGATATGTCATAGAAAAGATGAGATTTAATACTAATTTCATCAATGCATAAAATACAATCTTTCGCTTTATCTACTAAAAGACGAACTCTTAACTCAGTTACCCGAAAAAGAAAATCGTTAAAACCTGGATTTATTACCCAACGTTGTGTAAATCGATGAAGGGTGGTTTTAGAAGGTAACCGACATATCTTGGAAATTTTTTTATAAGCTTTACGGCCAAGAAAGTATACACTTAAGGCAAACTGTTTAAATTCGTCAGAATATCTACAACCCTTGGGGGCTTTGTTTAGAAGCAAAAGCTGTGTCCTCAAAAAACAGGATTTTGCTGGGTAGTTGTCATCCAAGAATTTAATAACATCGTCGTTAGTTATTCCCGTTTCAAGTCTTCTTTTGCTTTGATACGTGCGAACTTCTCCTTGGAGGGCTGTAATTTTTCTCTTCAGCTCATTTTTTCTCGGAGTTGACGACGAAATTTTCTGTGCTGTCTGACAACCTCGGTCTTGTTTTAATATTATATTGGTTTGTCAACTTGTATTTTTCTGAGTTTGTTTGGATACATCCGTTTGAATAATTGCATCTGATTGCATACATGCATTCGTTTGGATACCTGCATCACTACGTTTCCTGTTTGTATCGTCTCTAGCAGTTGTTGTGGCAACATTGTCAGAGTCAGTACTTGTAGTTGCCCTCGGCAGAAGCAGCGAGGGGATCGCATTATAATGCAGACGTTTTTGTTTTCCAGAAGTTATCATAAAGCTCTCAGCAGTAAAATGCAGGCTACAAATTTTAATTCGTTCGTAACATTCCTCGGGTGTAATATTAGAGTATCTATGGTTACCAGAAAATCCTAACTGGTTTTTCCAAATTTGACACCTGTAAGCAAAAATATTTTTATACTAAAAAATACAACTTGACTTTAATTTAAATTTACACAATAACGAACAAGAATTTTAATAACTTCAAAGTATTCTCTTAATATATGTATACTTGAGTTGATTTTGGTTTCCCTGAAACATTTTGTTATAACATGTACAGTTTTCAAGATATAAGGCTGTCTCAAGTTAAATGGCGCACCCCGTATAATATAACGACAGCAAGTATATTATTTTAAGGTGCCACTTATTACAAACTGCAAAGCCAACCCTGTCCAATCGAATTTACATAAAATCAGGTACAGACAAACAAGAGATATATATTTCTTACAGATGATTATGAACGAACGATTAAGATACATATATTTCTTACGAACCAAGTTGGTCTTTCAAAATCGACTCATGTATACTTAATTTTCAGCATATTCGAACAAATCGAAGCATAAAAAGCAGTATAATTGATTGCTCCCATCGCAATTAAAAAAAAAATTAAACTCACCTTACTTCATCTTTTGGGCACCGGAAAAATGATAATCCACTTCCACGCTTTGATATGCAACCATCTACTGAACAATTTGGTACAGGCATATTATTGCCACTAATCAATCTTTGTGTTTTTAGTCCACTTTATATAAATCACTTTTCACGAGCTAATAAAACTGTCACTGACGTTTTACGTTTTTAGTCCACTCTGTACACCTGAAGAATAACCGTTAGCAACAAGAAACAAATGCATGCGAGCACACTGGGTAGAAGGCAGGTCTCGATTGGAACCCAGTAACGTCCGGAGCTTGGCAAATTGGTGGGGGAAACGATTTCGGCTCGGTGTGAGAAGAAAGATACGAACCAGCGCCGATACCAAAAAGAAATATATGGGACGAGAGGAGAAAGCAAATGGCAGCACAAACACAAATGCAAACTCAAATGGCAGCAAGTAGTAACCTAAACGATAATACAGGTAACGTACCCGCACCGATCAATAACTTTACTGATCTCGCTAGGGAAAGCCGTGCGCTAAATGAAAAAAATTAACATAAATAATATGATCAAAGCAATGAGAATGTTAAATAATATCTTTATAAGCAGTTGGATAGGATGTTCTCTGAAAACAAAATAATAGCATTAACTGACTTAAACGCAAAACATAAAAATTGGAAAAATCACCATAACAATAAAAACGGGACTACACTGAACACCTATGCAATCGATAACAACATAGCAGTCATAACACCAGACTCACCGACACACTATCCTCTCAATAAAACGACGCCGACATACATTGATCTGACTATGGTGAAAAATTACCCACACGACATTGACTTAACAGTGTTACATGCATTATCAAGCGGCCATAATCCGACTATACAAAGACTGAAATCAACGTACATACAAGACGATAATAAACAAATATACGACTACAAGACAACAAATTGGAGACTATACAGAAAATTTATACATGAAAACATAAAAATAAACAACAACATACAAACTAAACGAGATATAGACAACGAAGTAAAAAACTTAACAGAAATAATAAAAACAGCTAGAGATAAAACAACGAAATTAATTAAACAAAAACCGCATATCGAAATAATACCACAAGATATTAAAAATCTAATAACATTTAAAAATAATATAAGGAGAAGATATCAAAAATATAATAGACAGATAGACGGACTAAGACTGAAAGATTTACAGAGAATAATAAAAGAAAGACTAGACGCTCACAGAAATGCTGAATGGGAGAAAAAATTAATAAAACTAAAGCCACAAGATAATTCCTTATGGAAGATAACCAAATTACTTAGGAAAAAATACACTCCTATTTCAGCATTGATAGACAACGGACAAACGATAATAGAAGATGAGAGGAAAGCGGAAATCATAAACAATACAATACAAAATACATGTACAACGATACCAGACGAGACAGACGAGCAAAAAACAATAACAAGACACGCACAAAACGTACAAGAAACGTACCACATACCGAATAGGACATTTAATAAATTAATAACTACACCAAAAGAAATAATAAATATAATAAAATACTTACCCAATAATAAAGCTCCAGGACCTGATACTATTTCCAATGTATTGATTAAGAACTTGCCTAAAAAAGCCGTATTAGTATTAATGTACATAATAAATAATATAATAAAATTTCAACACTTTCCAGTAACATGGAAAGAGGCTATAATAGTTCCAATACTCAATCCGGGAAAAAACCCAACCTATAGACCGATTGCTTTGACGAATGCACTTTCAAAACTAGTAGAAAAAGTCATATTAATAAAATTTAAAGATATGTTGGACAAAAAATCAATAATACCAGATACGCAATTAGGATTTAGAAGTAACCACTCAATTACATATGCATTGGCGAAAGTGACACAGGACGCTATCCAAGATATTAATAAAAAACAAACAATGACGGCGGTTTTTCTCGATATAGAGAAGGCCTTCGACAAAATGTGGCACGAAGGTTTAATAAACAAATTACAAAACTATAATATACCGAATTATTGGATAACGTTTATTAAATCATATCTAACAGATCGAAAAATAGCCACAAGGGTGGGAAATAAAGTATCCCAATATAAAAACATAAATGCAGGCGTTCCACAAGGCACGGTGTTGTCTCCAGTTATTTTTACAATATACGTGGCAGATATTCCGACGTATCCTAACACGAAAATAATACAATACGCCGATGATACCGTAATTTATAGTAAATCCCACCACGTACAAACGGCATTGCAGAAGATCAAATACCATCTAAATAAAATTGAACCATATTTTAAATTATGGAAAATTCAATTAAATACAGCCAAAACCGAGCGAGCAGTTGACAATAACGCGGAGATTCACTGATATAAGAATAACGCAACCAATAAAGATTAATAACAAAGAAATAGCGGAAACTAGAAAAGCGAAATATTTAGGTGTCATACTAGAGAGACAAATAAAGTTTAAAGTCCATGTGGCAGATAGAATAACAAAATACTATATAGCAATGAGCAGAATATACCCCCTTATAAATAAAAAAAGTAAACTGTCTACAAAAAATAAACTCTTGCTATATAGGGCAGTGTTACGGCCAATATTGACATATGCCTGTCCAGTATGGCATAATATAGCTAAGACTAATTATCAAAAAGTACAGACTGTACAGAATAAAACATTAAGGTTACTTACCAATTCTAATAGATACATAATTATTGAACAACTGCACAATTTGTCACAGATACCTTACATAAAACAACACATAAAAGAACTAGCCAATAAATTTTATAATTCACAAATACATAAAGCAAAAATCACTAGACAATTAACTAACATCGATATAAATATACCACATATATATAAATATATTCATGAAGACCTAAACAGTAATGACTAACAGTAAAAATATAATCAGACAAAATGGCGAAGCGGAAAAATGACGCATAGTCTCCAAACACTTGAAATTAGAATAATACGGAGCGGAAACGCTACTGACAATGAGTGAAGCAACAGAAAGGAATAAGTACGACCTGAAGAGTGTGCAACCCGAAATACAACGTACAAATATTAATAAGTAATAAAACAAGAATAACTAATTATCTAAAATAGGTTTTTTAATTTATTTTTCCTATAAAACTTAAATAATAATAACAGTAGATAAATAATATAAATAAACAATGTTATAAATTCATTTAAAGCTAAATAGCAAATACCATAAAATTCATTGTAATGAAGGAACAGTGAGAAATATAATAATAAATAAATCGTACGTAGCAATGGCGAGATCAGAACAGCGATCGGGTGGGGTCGTTACCTCTTTAAACAGAGGAGAAAGACTCCACAAAGCAAGTAAGAGTTGACACCGAGCGTGCGGAATGAGTGCTTATAAAGAGCATACTATTGTATTATTTAACTCGTATATGTATATAGTTTAATGTATGTATATAGTTTATTATGTAATGTATGTATTAGAATAAGCATTATGATGTATGAATGGTGACAACTTTATAAAGGCCCAATTGTAAATAGTAGGATAGAACACTTTGTAGTCAAAATAGGAATAAAAATATTTTAAAGTAAGCTCGGTGTGAGAGTGGAATAACTGTTATTTATTCTGTAAACTTTGGTTAAGGTGTGACTCACAATTAACCCATCGTGCATTATGGTTGGACCACCCTTTATAAAGAGTTAGGAACATTGTCTCTATTATCTCTTCGGGGTCGAAGGGTAATAAAACAATATAATACTATATATACATATATATATATATATATATATATATATATATATATATATATATATATATATATATATATATATATATATATATATATATATATATATATATGTTACTGTAAAAGTCCGAAATTAGTGAATCGGTATTTGTCGACATTCACCGGTGAATGTCGACAAATACAAATGGGCTCCGGTGAATGTCGGAAACAATCGTTTCCGACATTCGTAACTTGCTTTTGGGCGGTTCCTGCATCCTGTTTGTTGGCTTTGGCTTCGTCAGTCTTACGCAAGATCTGATAGCGTGTGTGCAAGCTTGCTAATTTAATTTGTTTTATTAGATATTATAATTTGTGTTCAATGGCTACTGCAGTGAATCGTGATCAGTTTTTTGAAAGTTACATGCCTTAATGGAAATAAGTGAGAAGACAATTGTTTTTATTTTTCTCAAGAAAGGTACTCTAAAATCGTTTCTGAAGTGATTTCTGCTAAAAGTAAGTGTAGTACACCTTTGGACTTACAGACGTTTAAAACGTTTTGATATTTTAAAAGTTAGAGATGAAGAAAAGTTAATTGTGCCACTAAAACCAGGAGAAACGAATATCCAGTATTATGTTACAAATGATGAGCTGTTTAATATACTTTCCGAAACTCACATAAGAGTAGGCCATGGAGGAAGAACACGAATGATTAAAGAATTGCAAGTTAAATACAAAAATATTACTTATGAAGTTGTAATGTAGTATTTAAATTTGTGTAAACAATGTCAAATGAAACACAGTGCGCCTAAAAAGGGTATTGTTGTGAAACCAATGGTCAGTTCCGAATTGAACTCTAGATGTCAAATCGACTTGATGGACTTGCAATCACACAGGGATGGCGATTACAAGTTTATAATGGTATATCAAGATCATCTAACCAAGTTTGTTCAGTTGCGACCTTTAAAAAGTAAGAGAGCGGAAGAAGTAGCATATCACCTTCTTCATATTTTTTTAACATTTGGTGCTCCCGCTATATTGTTTTCGGATAATGGTAGAGAATTCAGTAATCGAGTCATATCTGAACTATGCGCTATGTGGAAAGATGTTAAAATAGTACACGGAAAGCCTCGTCACAAAGCCTCAAACACAAGGCTCAATCGAAAGAGCCAATCAGGACATACAGAATATTCTAACTGCATGGATGCAAGATAATGACTCAAATAAATGGTCAGAAGGTTTTCCGTTTGTCCAATTCGCCAAAAACACAACATATCACAAAGGAATAGGCCAGAGTCCACATGAAGCTCTATTTGACGTTAAACCAAAAAGGGGCATAGCATCGTCATCTCTCCCTCGCGGGCAAATTGCAAACATTGAAACCGAAGAACAGTTAGAAGCCTATGTTAACACTTTTGAAGAAAATTTGGGTACTGACCAACCATATTGATATTTCAGATGGAAGCGACGTGGATAACCAAAATACCATTGGAGTTAATCTGGAACCTAGCACGTCTTCATCTCAAGCATTGACTGACCCGCAACCTAGCACGTCTTCATCTCAAGTACTGGCTGAACAACAAGAGCTAATTTCTTCAAAGAGAGTAGCCGCAAAAGAGAATCTTCTACTTCAAGCAACAGAAATGTTACGAACGTCAAAAAAAGTTTCCTCCGGCCCAAATTGGTGATACCGTAAGAATTCAAGTCCCTGATGTCGACCGTGGTCGTACAGACCCTCGAAATGTATTAGCGGTTGTTGTTGGAATAGAGGATTCAGACTTTTATAAATTAGCAAACAAGAATGGTACCTTGAAACAGCTTTTCACCCGTAATCAGTTCGTAATTTGTAAAAAAAAATTACTTTCCATGGATGAGGTTTCGATTCAAGAAATGTCGCTAAGAGAAGCAGCTTGTGCTAATTCAAAAAGTGGAGGGCAAGGCTATACACGTTGCAATTGCAAAAGGAAGTGTTCGACGGCTAAATGCAGCTGTAAAAGCAAAGGCCTTTTGTGCAATTCGAAGTGTCATGGTAGTTTAAGAAGTTATTGCAATAAATAAGAATGTCATACATTTTCTTGGTTTTTTATATTTCAGTTTAAAAATTAAAATGTATGTGTATGTTTATTATACTGACATTATTTTAGTTGTGCTTCGTGATTTGCAATGTTCTACTGTTTGTTTTAAGTTCAACAATTTCCTTAAGTTTATTGGAAAACTTTTCCCATGTCGTTTTAATAAATAAATATTACCTATACTTTTAGTTTTGTTTTCCTTTATTAAAAAAATGTTTCCTTTCAACATAACCATGCTGAATGTCGACATTCACCGATGTATATATATATATATATATATATATATATATATATATATATATATATATATATATATATATATATATATATTATATTATATATAGGGAGCATAACTATAGCGCCACCCCATATTTTGCAGCGTTTGCAATAATTTTGTCAATGGTTTTAATATTTTAGCAAATTGGGGTATAAAACGTCTATAATAACCGGCTAAACCTAAAAATGATTTAATGTCTTTTTGGTTTTTTGGTTCTGGAAAATTTGCAACACATTTAATTTTGTCTGGGTTCGGCTTTACTCCCTCTGGTGTAATATAATGTCCTAAATAAGCGACTTCCTTTCGAAGGAATTCACATTTGTCCGGTTGAATTTTGAGGTTTGCATTTCTTAAACGTTTGAAAATTTCGGTTAGACGATCAATATGCTCGTGAATTGTCGGGGAATAAATAATAATATCATCCATATAGACGAGGCAGCGTTCATTTTGTATGCCTAAAAGGATGTTATCCACCACACGCTGAAAAGTAGCAGGAGCATTTTTCAATCCAAATGGCATACGGATAAATTCAAAATGTCCATTCTCTACTGAAAATGCAGTTTTGGAAATGTCTTTCGGTTCTATTTCTATTTGATGGAACCCTGAAGGTCAAGGGTTGAAAAGTACTGGCATTTTCCTAACTGGTGTAATAAGTCTGGTATGTTTGGGAGAGAGTATTTGTCTCCGACGGATATTTCGTTAAGTTTACGATAATGAACTACAACGCGCCACTTTTGCTTGCCAGAGGCGTCTAATTTTTTCGGTACGACACAAACTGGCGATGACTAGGATGAAATAGATGGTCGTATAATACCTTGTGATAACATTTTCGAAATTTGGGTTTTAACCTCTTCTTTGTGAATATCCACATATTCACAAAGAAGAGGTTAAACCCCAAATCATACGATAACGATACGATACGATTTAGTGAAAATAGGTTTCGCATTACCAGTATCATCAGAATGTTTAATTTCGTTAGTGAAGGTTAAGTTATCTCCCTCTAAATAGAAGATGTCTGAAAATTCCAAGCAAATTTCGGAAATTAGTTCTTTCTCTTCATAATTTAGATGATCTAACCTGTTGATTTTTTATTTCTGCTATACGGTCAGTTTGACATGTTTATGGGCTTAAAATATTTGAATTTAGCAAAACAGAATTTTGAACTGGTTCTAATTTTAACTCTGAAAAATCTATCATTTTTGGGATTGTATTTGCATTAATAACGGAAGTGAAAAATTCACCTTTGTGATTAATTTTGACAAGTGCATTTGGTAAACGAACCTTTTCTATTTCTTGAGCTGATAATATAGCATCGGTGTTTACGAGGTTACAATGAAATTTAAAAATTTGTTTCGTACGAGGGGTAATCGAGATTTTGTTTCAAGGAATTTTAGTTCCAGGACGTAAAATATTATTTTGTGGAACATTTGCTGATTTTAAATTTTCAGATGCCTTAAAAAGTGGAACGGTTTTGAAATTTGTGATCAATTGTTTATTTTTTATATCTTTTACACAATCGTAGTGTTCCAGAAAATCTGATCCCAGTAGTCCGTCGAATTCAATGTCTATATCGTGAATATAAACTTTGTAAGGGTTACCTTTTGCAAATGGAATTAAAGTCGATTCAGTGATTAAAATTTTTTCGTCAGTTATACCTTGATAACTAATATATCCGTTGTCCTGAAAATAATATTTTCAGGACAACGTTGATTAAATTTTTCGCAAGTTTTGGGTTTAAAAATTGAAAGTCCAGCGCCTGTGTCAATTAAAAGTTTAAATGTGTTTGTTGCATCCTTGATATAATATAAATTTTTGGAGCTTACTGTCAAAAGAGAGCTTGTAAATCCACGATTTATAGAAATATTTATCGTGTGGTTGATTTTGGTTGAGGTTCATTGCTTGTGCAATCCTCAACGTATTCTTTATGCTATTGCTTATTAATGTCACCTAATATCATTGACCGTTGGATTTAGAGCAGCCGTTAGATCAATAAATTGTTAAACTTAAAACAAAGCCTAGTCATCAATCTCAGCCGCAACGGTCCATTATTAGTACTAACGAACTTATTGTGGTAGGTTTAGCGTATATATAATTATATCAGCATCAACTCAGGACGTTTCACATCGATATGGGACACTCATGTCGCCCTTACATCGGAATGTGTAAACAACCCTTGTCGTTTAGATAAGATTTATACTTAAGCCCAGAGTAGATAACAGTTTAGTCAGTTTCTCACATGTATTATACGGTTTCACTTGTCATCTTTTTACTTTAATATAAACCTAAAGGAAAATAAACGTCTTTGTTAAAACTCAATCTTGCCAGTGTTTTTCTGATACAAAAGGGAAAACTCGCGCGCACATATGGTCCTTCGAGCCGGATTAATAGAAAGTCTATCGATAATTTCGAGAAAATCGAATCGTGTAAACTTAGTGCATCGCCGCGCAAACGTAAAAGCGGACACTAAGTGGAGTGAAACCAAAACGAAACACATAACTTAGTGAATCGCCGCGTAAACGAAAGCGGACACTAAGTAATGTCAAGTGAAACAAAACCATAATAACGTCTTGGCCACTAAAGAAAAATTTAGTGCATCGCCGTAAACGTAAAAGCGGATACTAAATGAAGCAAAACTAAGCCGTAGCAAAGCCAACGTTAACGAAAATCTCAGGGGCTACATCACAACGAATACTGGAAGCCGTTACCACCAACGAAAGGTAAGTGGGCATCCTACTCTCACCAGTCCTTTACTATAAATTTACTATAAAGAACCTTCGCTTCTTAAAAGTTTGTTTAGCGTTCCCAGTTATCGAATCTTTTATTGTTTTACTTTCTTACAAACAAATATGTCATCACTAGCAGACTTAAAACGTTTGTTAATAAAGAAAAACCAAATAAAATCGAAACTAATAGATATTGAGTCATTTTCAAGGCATTTCGTGGCGGGAAATGATCTCAACGAAATTAAAAATCGTATTAACGAAATGCATAAAGTTCGCGAAGAATTTGAAAACATTAACATCGACATAATGTGTTGTCAGGACACTTCAGAAGGAGATGGATCGGTTAGTAATGCATCCGACGTATCTGAAACCGATCTTTCTGAAGTAAGTATTTTCGGAAAATCATGGTTTAGTACTCTTAGTCAACTGCAAACTATACTTGAAGCAAATTTTCCCATCCTGTCTAACAGCCGGGTGAATAATATCCCAAATAATAATGCTTCTACAACTATTGTTATATTCAGGGACCTTTTATAGCTTGAGTATATCAGGGACCTGTAATAGCCTGATAATATCAGGGACCTTTTAATAGCCTGATTATAACAGGAACCTTTTAATAGCCTGATATATCAGGTACCTATAATAGCCTGATCAAATCAGGGACCTTTACAAATACTTGGTTCCGTACCATGCGGCGCTAATCGAAAAAGCTAAAAAAAGTAACATTAAAATAATACAATACAAAACATACCCTACTGAGGCCAGGTGCGTAACTGTGCATGAGCAGCGACTGTTGCTCTACGACCACCTCCGATACGGCGCAATGCGTACCTTTCGTTATCTAAACAATGGGTTACCTCAAACGGGCCCTGAAACTTTGGTTTGAGCTTGCCTCCCGTAGCCAGTTGTGTATTTTGTACAACCACCCTGTCGTCCACAGCGTACGGCACTGCCGGGACTCGCTTCTCATTGAACTTTGTCACCGCTTTCTGAGTGATAAATTCCAGACGCTGAACGACCTTGTCTCGTGCTAAGGCAGCATTAATGATTTCGGGTTGGGACGGAATATCGGTCAATAGGTGTTCGGCAGCTTTCAAGCGTCGGGTTTCACTAAACATTAATGCGGTAGGCGAATACCCAGTTGCTTTATTTACAGTCACGTTGAAATCATTTTCAATATCAGGTAGTACTTGAATCCATTTCTTTTCGTCTTTTTCGTTGAGTACTGCTCGCATGGCATTAAATAGTGAGCACATTACACGTTCTACCTGTCCATTTCCACACGGCACTCCAGTTGCAATCAAATGTAGGTCGATTGATTGCTCGGCTAAAAACTGTTTAAATTTTGCTGCCTGGAAAGCAGTCCCTCGATCGGCAATAATACGGCGTGGTGTACCTAATTCGTGAAATACCGGCTTGAGGGCTAACGGGCTAAGGGCTTTTATGGTGCATTCTGTAGTTTTCTGTTGAATCGGGCAGAATCGTACGTACTTTATAAATGCATCTATAATTACCAATATTTATGTGCACCTATTTGACTTCACCAGGGGTCCAGCGTGGTCAATATGCCAGGTATCCATCTTTGTTGTTGGTTTAGCTATTTGTTGGCAAAGATCTCGTTTTTTACCAGTATGAGCCTTTTCTAAAATACAGGAGCAGCAGTTTGCAACATATTTACGAACTGTCTTTCCCATTCAAGGCCAGATTAAATCTTCACGAAGTTTTGCTAAAATGTTGTCAATGCCGATATGTGAAGATTCATCGTGGTATAAGCGCATAACGTTTAGTCGCGCCTGCACAGGAACAAAACAACGACAATTACCATCACTTGGGCTATGAAAATAAACGATGTCATTTTTCACTATATAACCAGGTTCAATACACGTTTTGTTTAGTACACTCTGGCAAAATGGGTCCTCGGCTTGATACTCACAAATTGTTTTACGTTATTTATCAGCGATACCTGTGCGTGCTACCAATATCCTTTTGGGTGGAACGTTGCGACTAAGATAATCAACATGTGCCATCTTCGTTCCTGATCTATAGCAAATATCGAAATTAAAGTCCTGTAATTTTATCTACCACCGTGCTACGCGAGGGTGTAACTCTTTTTTTAGCGCCGTCGCACGTACGGAATTACAGTCTGTATAAATGGTAAATTTGACACCATACAAATAGACACGAAAATACTGGGTAGCTTCCACGATTGCCAATGTCTCTAAATCATAGGAGTGATAGCGTGATTCGCACTCAGTAGTACGTCGACTAAAATAAGCCACAGGGTGTAGTAAATTGTCAAAACCTTTTTGTATCAACATTGCACCAAGGCCAACCGCACTAGCATCGGTATGTAACTCGGTCTCTAGGTCAGGGTTGAAAATGTTTAGAATAGGATGTTGTGTCAATTTCTGCACTAATTCTAGGCGAATTCGTTCACACTCGTCTGTCCACACGAATGGTTGTCCTTTTCTTAACAATGCAGATATCGGAGCAATTAAACACGCAAAGTTTCTTATAAAACGACGAAAATAACTAGCTAACCCTAAAAATTGTCTCACACCTTTAACATCACTAAGGTCAACCCCCTGTACAAGTGCCTCGACTTTTCGTGGACTTGGCTTCACAGTACCGTACTCGATAACTAAGCCTAAATGTTCAATTGACGTTTTGAAAAATTTACACTTTGATAAGTTCAGTACGAAACCGGCTTTTGATAAAGTGTTTATGACCAACCGTAGACGTGCAAGGCCTTCTTCAATAGTTTTCGCAGGACACAGCACATCGTCAATGTAAACAATAGCGATGTTATCTTTTAGCGATCCAAGAGCTTTATCGATGGCACGTTGATAACATGATGGCGAGTTTACGAAGCCAAATGGGACACGGTTGTATTCGTATAAACCATCTGGCGTTACGAAAGCAGTAATATGCTTGGATTCCTGCTCAATTTCCATCTGGTCAAATCCTATAAGTATATTTTAAGGTTTCAAAAAATAAAACCCGCCACAGGTAGGATTCGACATTTATATATGTATATATATATATATATATATATATATATATATATATATATATATATATATATATATATATATATATATATATATATATATATATATATATATATATATATATATATATATATATATATATATATAATTTTTTCATAGTCGCTATTTGGTCGTTATTTAGGTGTTATTGAATCTAAAATCCGGTGTTATTTTTGTTAAACGCGTTTTTAATGCTTGTAAGGTTTTTGTGTATAAGTAGGGTCCATTTGTCATTGGACACGACAATTCTTGTTTCATCGTGGTAGTAGACTCCTATTGTGTTATTTACCTGTCAAACTTGGTACTGCCAAATTGCTGTTCCAATCAGCGTGAGGAACCTGTAAAGATATTAATCTTCAGAAAAAGGTTTTAGTCTGTCAAAATTTGCTTTTGTTTTTGACTGGTTGTTAGATTTAAAAGAATAGCTGAATTTGCATGTAGTTATAAAATTTCGAAAGGACCATTGAATTTATTTCCTAGTTTATCCTTCTTCTATGATTATTTTAAGTATACTTTATCACCAAGTTCGTAATTTTGAGGATTTTGTGAAACATGTTGGTCGAAACGAATTTTTGATTTTTGTTTTTGAGCTTGTGTTTTAGCTCGAGCTATTTTGTAATAATACGATATGCGGTTATTTAAATCTCTGATATATTTTATAATAAGGTATTTTTGTTTATAGAGAGTTGGGGGTCTGCTGGACGTGTGTCAGGTATTATAGCAAATTATTAGAGCATATATGTTCATTGCGGTGTTCGGCTAGGTGTACTCTAATTATTTCGAGGAGGGTAGAGTGGAATCTTTCTAGAGAACCGTTAGACCGAGGATGTCCAACGCTTGAATATGTAAGTTTGATGTTATATATGTTACATAGATCTTTAAGAATTGCGTTATCGAATTCTCTACCGTAGTCCCAAAGAATACGTAAGGGGGTACCATAATGTTGAAAATAGACTAGAAGTGTATTTACAACGGTTTTTGCAGTTTTGTCATTGATGAGATAGGCTTGGATAAATTTAGTGAGTTCGTCTCAAATTGTTAATGCATAAGTTTTTTCAGGAACTTGCAAAATAAAACTTATTCTTTCGAATGGAGTTTTGGGTGTTTCTGTAACTACAAGGGGTGAATATAAAATTTTTTGACATGATTTGACATATTTGACAATTTTTTGTAGTTTTTTACGTCTTTGGTTAATCCTTTCCAGTTGTATCGTTCTCTAACTCGCCTAATTGTCTCGTTTACACCACGGTGGATGTTGGCTTTACCTGTGTGATATGATCTACAATTATGGGAATTTCATCCGCGTCGGGTGTTTTTACTACCTATATTTTGACAAATTTTTTTTTATTCAAAATTCGCATGTGATGTTCGTGAGATGTTCAATTGTTGGGCACGACGACGAGTCGAGGTTGACGGCTATGCTGCTACACTATCGCGAACAACAGCAATGTTTTCCGCAGAACGACCTGGGCGAGCATGCACAGGTGTTTTCACATTTCCTACAGACCCGATTTGCTGAAATCTTGTCTGTAGTAATCGAGTTTCGTTGGCTGTGTGGCAAGTAGCACCATCCTGTTGGAACCACATATCGTCCAGGTCCATATCCTCAATTTCTGGCCACAAGAAGTCCGTTATCATCTCGCGATAGCAAACACCATTCACGGTAACTGCTTGGCCGACCTCATTTCCGAAGAAGTACGGCCCTATGATGCCGCCAGCCCATAAACCGCACCAAACAGTCACTCTCTGTGGATGCATTGCAATTGAACCTTGTAAGCGTGTAAATTCTAATCTTTGTTCAAAATTCGCATCAGTGATGTTCGTGAGATGTTCAATTGTTGGGCACGACGACGAGTCGAGGTTGACTGACGGCTACATTATCGCGAACAACACCAATGTTTTCCTCAGATTGAACTGGGCGAGCATGCACAGGTGTTTTCACATTTCCTACAGACCCGATTTGCTGAAATCGGGTCTGTAGTAATCGGGTTTCGTTGTCTGTGTGGCAAGTAGCACCATCCTGTTGGAACCACATATCATCCAGGTCCCTATCCTCAATTTCTGGCCACAAGAAGTCCGTTATCATCTCGCGATAGCAAACACCATTCACGGTAACTGCTTGGCCGACCTCATTTTCGAAGAAGTACGGCCCTATGATGCCGCCAGCTCATAAACCGCACCAAACAGTCACTCTTTGTGGATGCATCCGCTTTTCAACTATCACTCGTGGATTCTCATTTGCTCAAATGCGGCAAATCTGCTTGTTAACGAATCCACAGAAAAGAAGGTGTGCCTCGTCGCTGAAGACGATTTTCTTTGTAAAGTCACCATTCACTTCTGTCTGTTCAACCAACCATTCGGCGTATTGACGACGCTTGAAATGGTCAGTAGGCTTCAGCTTTTGAGACAATTGAACCTTGTAAGCGTGTAAATTCTACTCTTTATTCAATATTCGCATCAGTAATGTTCGTGAGATGTTCAATTGTGGGGCACGACGACGAGTCGAGGTTGACTGACGGCTATTCTGCTACACTATCACGAACAACAGCAATGTTTTCCGCAGAACGAACTGGGCGAGCGTGCACAGGTGTTTTCACATTTCCTACAGACTCGATTTGCTGAAATCGGGTCTGTAGTAATCGGCTTTCGTTGGCTGTGTGGCAAGTAGCACCATCCTGTTGGAACCGCATATCGTCCAGGTCCATATCCTCAATTTCTGGCCACAAGAAGTCCGTTATCATCTCGCGATAGCAAACACCTTTCACGGTAACTACTTGGCCGACCTCATTTTCGAAGAAGTACGGCCCGATGATGCCGCCAGCCCATATACCGTACCCACCAGTCACTCTTTGTGGATGCATTGGCTTTTTAACAATCACTCGTGGATTCTCATTTGCCAAATGCGGCAATTCTGCTTGTTAACGAATCCACTGAGGTGAAAGTGTGCCTCATCGCTGAGGATGATTTTCTTTTTAAATTCACCATTCACTTCTGTCTGTTCAACCAACCATTCGGCGTATTGACGACGCTTGAAATAGTCAGTAGGCTTCAGCTCTTGAGTCAATTGAACCTTGTAAGCGTGTAAATTCTAATCTTTATTCAAAATTCGCATCAGTGATGTTCGTGAGATGTTCAATTGTTGGGCACGACGACGAGTCGAGGTTGACGGCTATTCTGCTACACTATCGCGAACAACAGCAATGTTTTCCGCAGAAAGAACTAGGCGAGCATGCACAGGTATTTTCACATTTCCTACAGACCCGATTTGCTGAAATCGGGTTTATAGTAATCGGGTTTCGTTGGCTGTGTAGCAAGTATTGTTGCTACTGTTGGAACCCCATATCGTCCAGGTTAATATCCTCAATTTCTGGCCACAAGAAGTCCGTTATCATCTCGCGATAGCAAACACCATTCATGGTAATTGCTTGGCCGACCTCATTTTCGAAGAAGTACGGCCCGATGATGCCGTTTGGTCTGTTCAACCAAACCGAATGTTTGGTTGAACAGACAGAAGTGAATCGTGACTTTACAAAGAAAATCATCTTCAGAGACGAGGCACACCTTCTTCTCGGTGGATTCATTAACAAGCAGATTTGCCGCATTTGGGCTAATGAGAATCCACGAGTCATCGTTGAAAAGCCGATGTATCCACAAAGAGTGACTGTTTGGTGTGGTTTATGGGCTGACGGTATCATCGGGCCGTACTTCTTCGAAAATGAGGTCGGCCAAGCAGTTACCGTGAATGGTGTTTGCTATCGCGAGATGATAACGGACTTCTTGTGGCCAGAAATTGAGGATATGGACATGGACGATATGCGGTTCCAACAGGATGGTGCTACTTGCCACACAGCCAAAGAAAGCCGATTACTACAGACCTGATTTCAGCAAATCGGGTCTGTAGGAAATGTGAAACACCTGTGCATGCTCGCCAAGTTCGTTCTGCGAAAAACATTGCTGTTGTTCGCGATAGTGTAGCAGAATAGCCGTTAGTCAACCTCGACCCGTTGTCTTGCCCAACAATTGAACATCTCACGAACATCACTGATGCGAATATTGAATAAAGATTAGAATTTACACGCTTACAAGGTTCAATTGACTTAAAAGCTGAAGCCTACTGACCATTTCAAGCGTCCACAACACGCCGAATGGTTGTTTGAACAGACAGAAGTGAATGGTGACTTTAAAAAGAAAATCATCTTCAGCGACGAGGCACACTTTCACCTCAGTGGATTTGTTAACAAGCAGATTTGCCGCATTTGAGCAAATGAGAATCCACGAGTGATAGTTGAAAAGCGGATGTATCCACAAAGAGTGACTGTTTGGTGCGGTATATGGGCTGGCGGCATCATCGATCGGGCCGTACTTCTTCGAAAATGAGGTCGGCCAAGCAGTTACCGTGAATGGTGTTTGCTATCGCGAGATGATAACGGACTTCTTGTGGCCAGAAATTGAGGATATGGACCTGGACGATATGCGGTTCCAACAGGATGGTGCCACTTGCCACACAGCCAACGAAAGCCGATTACTACAGACCCGATTTCAGCAAATCGGGTCTGTAGGAAATGTGAAAACACCTGTGCATGCTCGCCCAGTTCGTTCTGCGGAAAACATTGCTGTTGTTCACGATAGTGTAGCAGAATAGCCGTCAGTCAACCTCGACTCGTCGTTGTGCCCAACAATTAAACATCTCACGAACATCACTGATGCGAATTTTGAATAAAGATTAGAATTTACACGCTTACAAGGTTTAATTGACTCAAGGGCTGAAGCCTACTGACCATTTTAAGCGTCGTCAATACACCGAATGGTTGGTTGAACAGACAGAAGTGAATGGTGACTTTACAAAGAAAATCATCTTCAGCGACGAGGCACGCTTTCACCTCAGTGGATTCGTTAACAAGCAGAATTGCTGCATTTGGGCAAATGAGAATCCACGAGTCATCGTTGAAACGCCGATGTATCCACAAAGAGTGACTGTTTGGTGCGGTTTATGGGCTGGCGGTATCATCGGGCCGTACTTCTTCGAAAATGAGGTCGGCCAAGCAGTTACCGTGAATGGTGTTTGCTATCGCGAGATGATAACGGACTTCTTGTGGCCAGAAATTGAGGATATGGACATGGACGATATGCGGTTCCAACAGGATGGTGCTACTTGCCACACAGCCAAAGAAAGCCGATTACTACAGACCTGATTTCAGCAAATCGGGTCTGTAGGAAATGTGAAACACCTGTGCATGCTCGCCAAGTTCGTTCTGCGGAAAACATTGCTGTTGTTCGCGATAGTGTAGCAGAATAGCCGTCAACCTCGACTCGTCGTCGAGCCCAACAATTGAATATCTCACGAACATCACTGATGCGAATATTGAATAAAGATTAGAATTTACACGCTTACAAGGTTCAATTGACTCAAGAGCTGAAGCCTGCTGACCATTTCAAGCGTCGTCAATACGCCGAATGGTTGGTTGAACAAACAGAAGCGAATGGTGACTTTACAAAGAAAATCATCTTCAAGGACGAGGCACCTCTGTGGATTCATTAACAAGCAGAATTGACGCATTTGAGCAAATGAGAATCCACGAGTGATTGTTGAAAAGCCGATGCATGCACAAAGAGTGACTGTTTGGTGCGGTTTATGGGCTGGCAGCATTATCGCTCCGTACTTCTTCGAAAATGAGGTCGGCCAAGCAGTTACCGTAAATGGTGTTTGCTATCGCGAGATGATAACTTACATCTTGTGGCCAGAAGTTGAGGATATGGACATGGACGATATGCGGTTCCAACAGAATGGTGCTAGTTGCCACACAGACAACGAAAGCCGATTACTACAGACCCGATTTCAGCAAATCGGGTCTGTAGGAAATGTGAAACACCTGTGCATGCTCGCCAAGTTCGTTCTACGAAAAACATTGCTATTGTTCGCGATAGTGTAGCAGAATAGCCGTTAGTCAACCTCGACCCGTGGTCGTGCCCAACAATTGAACATCTTACGAACATCACTGATGCGAATATTGAATAAAGAGTAGAATTTACACGCTTACAAGGTTCAATTGTCTCAAAAGCTGAAGCCTACTGACCATTTCAAGCGTCGTCAATACGCCGAATGGTTGGTTGAACAGACAGAAGTGAATGGTGACTTTACAAAGAAAATCATCTTCAGCGACGAGGCACACCTTCACCTCGGTGGATTTGTTAACAAGCAGATTTGCCGCATTTGAGCAAATGAGAATCCACGAGTGATAGTTGAAAAGCGGATGTATCCACAAAGAGTGACTGTTTGGTGCGGTTTATGGCCTACCGGCATCATCGGGCCATACTTCTTCGGAAATGAGGTCGGCCTAGCAGTTACCGTGAATGGTGTTTGCTATCGCGAGATGATAACGGACTTCTTGTGGCCAGAAATTGAGGATATGGACCCGGACGATATGCGGTTCCAACAGGATGGTGCTACTTGCCTTGCCACACAGCCAACGAAAGCCGATTACTACAGACCCGATTTCAGCAAATCGGGTCTGTAGGAAATGTGAAAACACCTGTGCATGCTCGCCCAGTTCGTTCTGCGGAAAACATTGCTGTTGTTCGCGATAATGTAGCAGAATAGCCGTCAGTCAACCTCGACTCGTCGTCGTGCCCCACAATTGAACATCTCACGAACATCACTGATGCGAATATTGAATAAAGAGTAGAATTTACACGCTTACAAGGTTCAATTGTCTCAAAAGCTGAAGCCTACTGACCATTTCAAGCGTCGTCAATACGCCGAATGGTTGGTTGAACAGACAGAAGTGAATGGTGACTTTACAAAGAAAATCATCTTCAGCGACGAGGCACACCTTCACCTCGGTGGATTTGTTAACAAGCAGATTTGCCGCATTTGAGCAAATGAGAATCCACGAGTGATAGTTGAAAAGCGGATGTATCCACAAAGAGTGACTGTTTGGTGCGGTTTATGGCCTGGCGGCATCATCGGGCCGTACTTCTACGAAAATGAGGTCGGCCAAGCAGTTACCGTGAATGGTGTATACTATTGCGAGATGATAACGGACTTCTTGTGGCCAGACGTTGAGGATAGGGATCTGGACAATATGTGGTTCCAACAGGATGGTGCTACTTGCCACACAGACAACGAAACCCGATTACTAAACACCCGATTTCAGCAAATCGGGTCTGTAGGAAATGTGAAAACTCCTGTGCATGCTCGCCCAGTTCGTTCTGCGGAAAACATTGCTGTTGTTCGCGATAGTGTAGCAGAATAGCCGTCAACCTCGACTCGTCGTCGTGCCCAACAATTGAACATCTCACGAACATCACTGATCCGAATATTGAATAAAGATTAGAATTTACACGCTTACAAGGTTCAATTGACTCAAGAGCTGAAGCCTACTGACCATTTCAAGCGTCGTCAATACGCCGAATGGTTGGTTGAACAGACAGAAGTGAATGGTGACTTTACAAAGAAAATCGTCTTCAGCGACGAGGCACACTTTCACCTCAGTGGATTCGTTAACAAGCAGAATTGCCGCATTTGGGCAAATGAGAATCCCCGAGTGAATGTTGAAAAGCCGATGCATCCACAAGGAGTGACTGTTTGGTGCGGTTTATGGGCTGGCGGCATCATCGGGCCGTACTTCATCGAAAATGAGGTCGGCCAAGCAGTTACCGTGAATGGTGTTTGGCTATCGCGAGATGATAACGGACTTCTTGTGGCCAGAAATTAAGGATATCGATCTGGACGATATGTTGTTCCAACAGGATGGTGCTACTTGCCACACAGCCAACGAAACCCGATTATTACAGACCCGATTTCAGCAAATCGGGTCTGTAGGAAATGTGAAAACACCTGTGCATGCTCGCCCAGTTCGTTCTGCGGAAAACATTGTTATTGTTCGCGATAGTGTAGCAGACTAGCCGTCAACCTCGACTCGTCGTCGTGCCCAACAATTGAACATCTCACGAACATCACTGATGCGAATATTGAATAAAGATTAGAATTTACACGCTTACAAGGTTCAATTGACTCAAGAGCTGAAGCCTGCTGACCATTTCAAGCGTCCACAACACGCTGAAAGGTTGGTTGAACAGACAGAAGTGAATGGTGACTTTACAAAGAAAATCATCTTCAGCAACGAGGCACACCTTCTTCTCTGTGGATTCGTTAACAAGCAGATTTGCGGCATTTGGGCAAATGAGAATCCCCGAGTGAATGTTGAAAAGCCGATGTATCCACAAAGAGTGACTGTTTGGTGCGGTATATGGGCTGGCGGCATCATCGGGCCGTACTTCTTCGAAAATGAGGTCGGCCAAGCAGTTTCCGTGAATGGTGTTTGCTATCGCGAGATGATAACGGACTTCTTGTGGCCAGAAATTGAGGATATGGACCTGGACGATATGCGGTTCCAACAGGATGGTGCTACTTGCCACACAGCCAACGAAAACCGATTACTACAGACCCGATTTCAGCAAATCGGGTCTGTAGGAAATGTGAAAACACCTGTGCAAGCTCGCCCAGTTCGTTCAGCGGAAAACATTGCTGTTGTTCGCGATAGTGTAGCAGAATAGCCGTCAGTCAACCTCGACTCGTCGTTGTGCCCAACAATTAAACATCTCACGAACATCACTGATGCCAATTTTGAATAAAGATTAGAATTTACACGCTTACAAGGTTTAATTGACTCTAGGGCTGAATCCTACTGACCATTTTAAGCGTCGTCAATACGCCGAATGGTTGGTTGAACAGACAGAAGTGAATGGTGACTTTACAAAGAAAATCATCTTCAGCGACGAGGCACACTTTCACCTCAGTGGATTCGTTAACAAGCAGAATTGCCGCATTTGGACAAATGAGAATCCACGAGTCATCGTTGAAAAGCCGATGTATCCACAAAGAGTGACTGTTTGGTGCGGTTTATGGGCTGGCGGTATCATCGGGCCGTACTTCTTCGAAAATGAGGTCGGCCAAGCAGTTACCGTAAATGGTGTTTGCTATCACG
Source organism: Rosalia funebris (assembly GCA_037954035.1). Taxonomy (NCBI): domain Eukaryota; kingdom Metazoa; phylum Arthropoda; class Insecta; order Coleoptera; family Cerambycidae; genus Rosalia; species Rosalia funebris. Next base: position 17,866,358 of record JAZFAV010000036.1, on the reverse strand, counting down.
AGATGATAACGAAGTTCTTGTGGCCAGAAATTGAGGATATGGACATGGACGATATGCGGTTCCAACAGGATGGTGCTACTTGCCACACAGCCAACGAAAGCCGATTACTACCGACCCGATTTCAGCAAATCGGGTCTGTAGGAAATGTGAAAACACCTGTGCATGCACGCCCAGTTCGTTCTGCGGAAAACATTGCTGTTGTTCGCGATAGTGTAGCAGAATAGCCGTCAACCTCGACTCGTCGTCGAGTCCAACAATTGAACATCTCACGAACATCACTGATGCGAATATTGAATAAAGATTAGAATTTACACGCTTACAAGGTTCAACTGACTCAAGAGCTGAAGCCTACTGACCATTTCAAGCGTCGTCAATACGCCGAATGGTTGGTTGAACAGACAGGAATGGTGATTTTACAAAGAAAATCGTCTTCAGCGACGAGGCACACTTTCGCCTCAGTGGAATCGTTAACAAGCAGAATTGCCGCATTTGGGCAAATGAGAATGCACGAATCATAGTTGAAAAACCAATGCATCCACAGAGAGTGACTGTTTGGTGCGGTTTATGGGCTGGCGGCATCATCGGGCCGTACTTCTTCGAAAATGAGGTCGGCCAAGCAGTTACCGTGAATGGTGTTTGCTATCGCGAGATGATAACGGACTTCTTGTGGCCAGAAATTGAGGATATGGACCTGGACGATATGGGGTTCCAATAGGATGGTGCTACTTGCTACACAGCCAACGAAACCCGATTACTACAGACCCGATTTCAGCAAATCGGGTCTGTAGGAAATGTGAAAACACCTGTGCATGCTCGCCCAGTTCAATCTGAGGAAAACATTGCTGTTGTTCGCGATAATGTAGCCGTCAGTCAACCTGGACTCGTCGTCGTGCCCAACAATTGAACATCTCACGAACATCACTGATGCGAATATTGAATAAAGATTATAATTTACACGCTTACAAGGTTCAATTGACTCAAAAGCTGAAGCCTACTGACCATTTCAAGCGTCCACAACACGCCGAATGGTTGTTTGAACAGACAGAAGTGAATGGTGACTTTAAAAAGAAATTCATCCTCAGCGACGAGGCACACTTTCACCTCAGTGGATTCGTTAACAAGCAGAATTGCCGCATTTGGGCAAATGAGAATCCACGAGTCATCGTTTAAAAGCCGATGTATCCACAGAGAGTGACTGTTTGGTGCGGTTTATGGGCTGGCGGTATCATCGGGCCGTACTTCTTCGAAAATGAGGTCGGCCAAGCAGTTACCGTGAATGGTGTTTGCTATCGCGAGATGATAACGGACTTCTTGTGGCCAGAAATTGAGGATATGGACCTGGACGATATGCGGTTCCAACAGCATGGTGCTACTTGCCACACAGCCAACTAAAGCCGATTACTACAGACCCGATTTCAGCAAATCGGGTCTGTAGGAAATGTGAAAACACCTGTGCATGCACGCCCAGTTCGTTCTGCGGAAAACATTGCTGTTGTTCGCGATAGTGTAGCAGAATAGCCGTCAACCTCGACTCGTCGTCGAGCCCAACAATTGAATATCTCACGAACATCACTGATGCGAAAATTGAATAAAGATTAGAATTTACACGCTAACAAGGTTCAATTGACTCAAGAGCTGAAGCCTGCTGACCATTTTAAGCGTCGTCAATACGCCGAATGGTTGGTTGAACAAACAGAAGGGAATGGTGACTTTACAAAGAAATCATCTTCAAGGACGAGGCACCTCAGTGGATTCATTAACAAGCAGAATTGACGCATTTGAGCAAATGAGATTCCACGAGTGATTGTTGAAAAGCCGATGCATGCACAAAGAGTGACTGTTTGGTGCGGTATATGGGCTGGCGGCATTATCGCTCCGTACTCTTCGAAAATGAGGTCGGCCAAGCAGTTACCGTAAATGGTGTTTGCTAATCGCGAGATGATAACGGACTTCTTGTGGCCAGAAATTGAGGATATGGACTTGGACGATATGCGGTTCCAACAGGATGGTGCTACTTGCCACACAGCCAACAAAAGCCGATTACTACAGACCCGATTTCAGCAAATCGGGTCTGTAGGAAATGTGAAACACCTGTGCATGCTCGCCAAGTTCGTTCTACGAAAAACATTGCTATTGTTCGCGATAGGTAGCAGAATAGCCGTTAGTCAACCTCGACCCGTGGTCGTGCCCAACAATTGAACATCTTACGAACATCACTGATGCGAATATTGAATAAAGAGTAGAATTTACACGCTTACAAGGTTCAATTGTCTCAAAAGCTGAAGCTACTGACCATTTCAAGCGTCGTCAATACGCCGAATGGTTGGTTGAACAGACAGAAGTGAATGGTGACTTTACAAAGAAAATCATCTTCAGCGACGAGGCACACCTTCACATCGGTGGATTTGTTAACAAGCAGATTTGCGCATTTGAGCAAATGAGAATCCACGAGTGATAGTTGAAAAGCGGATGTATCCACAAAGAGTGACTGTTTGGTGCGGTTTATGGCCTGGCGGCATCATCGGGCCGTACTTCTTCGGAAATGAGGTCGGCCTAACAGTTACCGTGAATGGTGTTTGCTATCGCGAGATGATAACGGACTTCTTGTGGCCAGAAATTGAGGATATGGACCTGGACGATATGTGGTTCCAACAGGATGGTGCTACTTGCCACACAGACAACGAAACACGATTACTACAGACCCGATTTCAGCAAATCGGTCTGTAGGAAATGTGAAAACACCTGTACATGCTCGCCTAGTCAATCTGAGGAAAACATTGCTGTTGTTCGCGATAATGTAGCAGTCAGTCAACCTCGACTCGTCGTCGTGCCCAACAATTGAACATCTCACGAACATCACTGATGCGAATATTGAATAAAGATTAGAATTTACACGCTTACAAGGTTCAATTGACTCAAGAGCTGAGCCTACTGACCATTTCAAGCGTCGTCAATACGCCGAATGGTTGGTTGAACAGACAGAAGTGAATGGTGACTTTACAAAGAAAATCATCTTCAGCGACGAGCACACTTTCACCTCAGTGGATTCGTTAACAAGCAGAATTGCCGCATTTGGGCAAATGAGAATCCCGAGTGAATGTTGAAAAGCCGATGCATCCACAAGGAGTGACTGTTTGGTGCGGTTTATGGGCTGGCGGCATCATAGGGCCGTACTTCCTCGGAAATGAGGTCGGCCAAGCAGTTACCGTGAATGGTGTTTGCTATCGCGATATGATAACGGACTTATTGTGGCCAGAAATTGAGGATATGGACATGGACGATATGCGGTTCCAACAGGATGGTGCTACTTGCCACACAGCCAACGAAAGCCGATTACTACAGACCCGATTTCAGCAAATCGGGTCTGTAGTAAATGTGAAACACCTGTGCATGCTCGCCAAGTTCGTTCTGCGGAAAACATTGCTGTTATTCGCGATAGTGTAGCAGAATAGTCGTCAACCTCGACTCGTCGTCGAGCCCAACGATTGAACATCTCACGAACATCACTGATGCGAATATTGAATCATCATCATTAGGTCATCAGTCCTAAGACTGGTTGGACGCTAACCTCCAGCTTCTCCTATCTTGTGCTAACCTACGCATTTCGCTAATTGTGCTACAACCTACATCCTTACTATTTGCGAGCAGTAGTCTAATCTAGGCCTACCTCTGCCTTTCTTCACTCCTATTTCTGCCTCCAAAATATCGCGGACTGAATATTGAATAAAGATTAGAATTTACACGCTTACAAGGTTCAATTGACTCAAAAGCTGAAGCCTACTGACCATTTCAAGCGTCCACAACACGCCGAATGGTTGGTTGAACAGACAGAAGTGAATGGTGACTTTACAAAGAAAATCATCTTCAGCGACGAGGCACACCTTCACCTCGGTGGATTCGTTATCAAGCAGATTTGCCGCATTTGAGCAAATGAGAATCCACGCGTGATAGTTGAAATGCGGATGCATCCACAAACAGTGACTGTTTGGTGCGGTTTATGGGCTGGCGGCATCATCGGGCCGTACTTCTTCGAAAATGAGGTCGGCCAAGCAGTTACCGTGAATGGTGTTTGCTATCGCGAGATGATAACGGACTTCTTGTGGCCAGAAATTGAGGAGATCGACCTGGACGATATGTGGTTCCAACAGGATGGTGCTACTTGCCACACAGCCAACGAAACCCGATTACTACAGACCCGATTTCAGCAAATCGGGTCTGTAGGAAATGTAAAAACACCTGTGTATGCTCGCCTAGTTCGTACTGCGGAAAACATTGCTGTTGTTCGCGATAGTGTAGCAGAATAGCCGTCAGGCAACCTCGACTCGTCGTCGTGTCCAACAATTGAACATCTTACGAACATCACTGATGCGAATATTGAATAAAGAGTAGAATTTACACGCTTACAAGGTTCAATTGTCTCAAAAGCTGAAGCCTACTGACCATTTCAAGCGTCGTCAATACGCCGAATGGTTGGTTGAACAGACAGAAGTGAATGGTGACTTTACAAAGAAAATCGTCTTCAGCGACGAGGCACACTTTCACCTCAGTGGATTCGTTAACAAGCAGAATTGCCGCATTTGGGCAAATGAGAATCCCCGAGTGAATGTTGAAACGCCGATGCATCCACAAGGAGTGACTGTTTGGTGCGGTTTATGGGCTGGCGGCATCATCGGGTTTGCCGAACTCGGGTCTGTAGTAATCGGGTTTCTTTGGCTGTGTGGCAAGCAGCACCATCCTGTTGGAACCACATATCGTCCAGGTCCATATCCTCAATTTCTGGCCACAAGAAGTCCGTTATCATCTCGCTATAGCAAACGCCATTCACGCTAACTGCTTGGCCGAGCCTCGTCGCTGAAAATGATTTTCATTGTAAAGTCACCATTCACTTTTGTCTGTTCAACCAACCATTCGGTGTATTGACGACGCTTAAAATGGTCAGTAGGCTTCAGCCCTTGAGTCAATTAAACCTTGTAAGCGTGTAAATTCTAATCTTTATTCAAAATTCGCATCAGTGATGTTCGTGGGATGTTTAATTGTTGGGCACGACGACGAGTTGAGGTTGACTGACGGCTACATTATCGCGAACAACAGCAGCGTTTTCCTCAAATTGAACTGGGCGAGCATTCACAGATGTTTTCACATTTCCTACAGACCTGATTTGCTGAAATCGGGTCTGTAGTAATCGGGTTTCGTTGGCTGTATGGCAAGTAGCACCATCCTGTTGGAACCACATATCGTCCAGGTCGATATCCTCAATTTCTGGCCACAAGAAGACCGTTATCATCTCGCGATAGCAAACACCATTCACGGTAACTGCTTGACCGACCTCATTTCCGAAGAAGTACGGCCCGATGATGCCGCCAGCCCATAAACTGCATCAAACAGTCACTCTTTGTGGATGCATCCGCTTTTCAACTATCACTCGTGGATTCTCATTTGCTCAAATGCGTCAATTCTGCTTGTTAACGAATCCACTGAGGTGCCTCGTCCCTGAAAATGATTTTCTTTGTAAAGTCACCTCTCGCTTCTGTCTGTTCAACCAACCATTCGGCGTATTGACGGCGCTTGAAATGGTCAGCAGGATTCAGCTCTTGAGTCAATTAAACCTTGTAAGCGTGTAAATTCTAATCTTTATTTAATATTCGCATCAGTGATGTTCGTGAGATGTGCAATTGTTGGGCTCGACGACGAGTCGAGGTTGACGGCTATTCTGCTACACTATCGCGAAAAACAGCAATGTTTTCCGCAGAACGAACTGGGCGAGCATGCACAGGTGTTTTCACATTTCCTACAGACCCCATTTGCCGAAATCGGGTCTGTAGTAATCGGGTTTCGTTGGCTGTGTGGCAAGTAGCACCATCCTGTTGGAACCACATATCGTCCAGGTCGATATCCTCAATTTCTGGCCACAAGAAGTCCATTATCATGTCGCGATAGCAAACACCATTCACGGTAACTGCTTGGCCGACCTTATTTTCGAAGAAGTACGGCCCGATGATGCTGCCAGCCCATAAACCGCACCAAACAGTCAATCTTTATGTATGCATCGGCTTTTCAACAATCACTCGGGGATTCTCATTTGCTCAAATGCGGCAATTCTGCTTGTTAACGAATCCACTGAGGTGAAAGTGTGCCTCGTCGCTGAAGATGATTTTCTTTGTAAAGTCACCATTCACTTCTGTCTGTTCAACCAACCCTTCGGCGTGTTGTGGACGCTTGAAATGGTCAGTTGGCTTCAGCTTTTGAGTCAATTGAACCTTGTAAGCGTGTAAATTCTAGTCTTTATTCAATATTCGCATCAGTGATGTTCGTGAGATGTTCAATTGTTGGGCACGACGACGAGTCGAGGTTGACCGCTATTCTGCTACACTATCGCGAACAACAGCAATGTTTTCCGCAGAACGAACTGGGCGAGCATGCACAGGTATTTTCACATTTCCTACAGACCCGATTTGCTGAAGTCGGGTCTGTAGTAATCGGGTTTGTTTGGCTGGGTAGCAAGTAGCACCATCCTGTTGGAACCCCATATCGTCCAGGTCCATATCCTCAATTTCTGGCCACAAGAAGTCCGTTATCATCTCGCGATAGCAAACACCATTCACGGTAACTGCTTGGCCGACCTCATTTTTGAAGAAGTACGGCCCGATGATGCTGCCAGCCCATAAACCGCACCAAACAGTCACTCTTTGTGGATACATCGGCTTTTCAACAATGACTCGTGGATTCTCATTTGCCCAAATGCGGCAAATCTGCTTGTTAATGAATCCACCGAGAAGAAGGTGTGCCTCGTCTCTGAAGATGATTTTCCTTGTAAAGTCACGATTCACTTCTGTCTGTTCAACCAACCATTCGGTGTATTGACGACGCTTAAAATGGTCAGTAGGCTTCAGCCCTTGAGTCAATTAAACCTTGTAAGCGTGTAAATTCTAATCTTTATTCAAAATTCGCATCAGTGATGTTAGTGAGATGTTTAATTGTTGGGCACGACGACGAGTCGAGGTTGACTGACATTATCGCGAACAACAGCAATGTTTTCCTCAGATTGAACTGGGCGAGCATGTACAGGTGTTTTCACATTTCCTACAGACCCGATTTGCTGAAATTGGGTCTGTAGTAATCGGGTTTCGTTGGCTGTGTGGCAAGTAGCACCATCCTGTTGGTTCCATTTGAGCAAATGAGAATCCACGAGTGATTGTTGAAAAGCCGATGTATCCACAAAGAGTGACTGTTTGGTGCGGTTTATGGGCTGGCGGCATCATCGGGCCGTACTTCTCCGAAAATGAGGTCGGCCAAGCAGTTACCGTGAATGGTGTTTGCTATCGCGAGATGATAACGGACTTCTTGTGGCCAGAAATTGAGGATATGGACCTGGACGATATGGGAACCCCATCATTTTAGGAGAAGTACGGCCCGATGATGCCGTTTGGTCTGTTCAACCAAACCGAATGTTTGGTTGAACAGACAGAAGTGAATCGTGACTTACAAAGAAAATTATCTTCAGAGACGAGGCACACCTTCTTCTCGGTGGATTCATTAACAAGCAGATTTGCCGCATTTGGGCAAATGAGAATCCACGAGTCATTGTTGAAAAGCCGATGTATCCACAAAGAGTGACTGTTTGGTGCGGTTTATGGGCTGGCGGCATCATAGGGCCGTACTTATTCGGAAATGAGGTCGGCCAAGCAGTTACCGTGAATGGTGTTTGCTATCGCGAGACGATAACGGACTTCTTGTGGCCAGAAATTGAGGATATGGACCTAGACGATATGCGGTTCCAACAGGATGGTGCTACTTGCCACACAGCCAACGAAAGCCGATTACTACAGACCCGATTTCAGCAAATCGGGTCTGTAGGAAATGTGAAAACACCTGTGCACGCTCGCCCAGTTCGTTCTGCGGAAAACACTGCTGTTGTTCGCGATAGTGTAGCAGAATAGCCGTCAACCTCGACTCGTCGTAGTGCCCAACAATTGAACATCTCACGAACATCACCGATGCGAATTTTGAATAAGGATTAGAATTTACACGCTTACAAGGTTCAATTGACTCAAGAGCTGAAGCCTACTGTCCATTTCAGGCGTCGTCAATACGCCGAATGGTTGGTTGAACAGATACAAGTGAATGGTGACTTTACAAAGAAAATCATCTTCAGCGACGAGGCACACTTTCACCTCAGTGGATTCGTTAACAAGCAGAATTGCCGCATTTGAGCAAATGAGAATCCCCGAGTGATTGTTGAAAAGCCGATGCATGCATAAAGATTGACTGTTTGGTGCGGTTTATGGGCTAGCAGCATCATCGGGCCGTACTTCTTCGAAAATGAGGTCGGCCAAGCAGTTACCGTGAATGGTGTTTGCTATCGCGAGATGATGACTGATTTCTTGTGGCCAGAAATTGAGGATATCGACCTGGACGATATGTGGTTCCAACAGGATGGTGCTACTTGCCACACAGACAACGAAACCCGATTACTACAGACCCGATTTCAGCAAATCGGGTCTGTAGGAAATGTGAAAACACCTGTGCATGCTCGCCCAGTTCGTACTGCGGAAAACATTGCTGCTGTTCGCGATAATGTAGCCGTCAGTCAACCTCGACTCGTCGTCGTGCCCAACAATTGAACATCACACGAACATCACTGATGCGAATTTTGAATAGAGATTAGAATTTACACGCTTACAAGGTTCAACTGACTCAAGAGCTGAAGCCTACTGACCATTTCAGGCGTCGTCAATACGCCGAATGGTTGGTTGAACAGACAGAAGTGAATGGTGACTTTACAAAGAAAATCATCTTCAGCGACGAGGCACACTTTCACCTCAGTGGATTCGTTAACAAGCAGAATTACCGCATTTTTGCAAATGAGAATCCCCGAGTGAATGTTGAAAAGCCGATGCATCCACAAGGAGTGACTGTTTGGTGCGGTTTATGGGCTGGCGGCATCATCGAGTTTGCTGAAATCGGGTCTGTAGTAATCGGGTTTCTTTGGCTGTGTGGCAAGCAGCAGCATCCTGTTGGAACCACATATCGTCCAGGTCCATATCCTCAATTTCTGGCCACAAGAAGTCCGTTATCATCTCGCTATAGTAAACGCCATTCACGCTAACTGCTTGGCCGAGCCTCATCGCTGAAGATGATTTTCTTTGTAAAGTCACCATTCACTTCTGTCTGTTCAACCAACCATTCGGTGTATTGACGACGCTTAAAATGGTCAGTAGGCTTCAGCCCTTGAGTCAATTAAACCTTGTAAGCGTGTAAATTCTAATCTTTAATCAAAATTCGCATCAGTGATGTTCGTGAGATGTTTAATTGTTGGGCACTACGACGAGTTGAGGTTGACTGACGGCTACATTATCGCGAACAACAGCAACGTTTTCCTCAAATTGAACTGGGCGAGCATTCACAGATGTTTTCACATTTCCTACAGACCTGATTTGCCGAAATCGGGTCTGTAGTAATCGGGTTTCGTTGGCTGTGTGGCAAGTAGCACCATCCTGTTGGAACCACATATCGTCCAGGTCGATATCCTCAATTTCTGGCCACAAGAAGACCGTTATCATCTCGCAATAGCAAACACCATTCACGGTAACTGCTTGGCCGACCTCATTTCCGAAGAAGTACGGCCCGATGATGCCGCCAGCCCATAAACTGCACCAAACAGTCACTCTTTGTGGATGCATCCGCTTTTCAACTATCACTCGTGGATTCTCATTTGCTCAAATGCGGCAAATCCGCTTGTTAACGAATCCACCGAGATGAAGGTGTGCCTCGTCGCTGAAGATGATTTTCTTTGTAAAGTCAGCATTCACTTCTGTCTGTTCAACCAACAATTCGACGTGTTGTGGACGCTTGAAATGGTCAGTAGGCTTCAGCTCTTGAGTCAATTGAACCTTGTAAGCGTGGAAATTCTAATCTTTATTCAAAATTCGCATGTGATGTTCGTGAGATGTTCAATTGTTGGGCACGACGACGAGTCGAGGTTGACGGCTATGCTGCTACACTATCGCGAACAACAGCAATGTTTTCCGCAGAACGACCTGGGCGAGCATGCACAGGTGTTTTCACATTTCCTACAGACCCGATTTGCTGAAATCTTGTCTGTAGTAATCGAGTTTCGTTGGCTGTGTGGCAAGTAGCACCTTCCTGTTGGAACCACATATCGTCCAGGTCCATATCCTCAATTTCTGGCCACAAGAAGTTCGTTATCATCCCGCGATAGCAAACACCATTCACGGTAACTGCTTGGCCGACCTCATTTCCGAAGAAGTACGGTCCTATGATGCCGCCAGCCCATAAACCGCACCAAACAGTCACTCTCTGTGGATGCATTGCAATTGAACCTTGTAAGCGTGTAAATTCTAATCTTTATTCAAAATTCGCATCAGTGATGTTCGTGAGATGTTCAATTGTTGGGCACGACGACGAGTCGAGGTTGACTGACGGCTACATTATCGCGAACAACAGCAATGTTTTCCTCAGATTGAACTGGGCGAGCATGCACAGGTGTTTTCACATTTCCTACAGACCCGATTTGCTGAAATCGGGTCTGTAGTAATCGGGTTTCGTTGTCTGTGTGGCAAGTAGCACCATCCTGTTGGAACCACATATCGTCCAAGTCCCTATCCTCAATTTCTGGCCACAAGAAGTCCGTTATCATCTCGCGATAGCAAACACCATTCACGGTAACTGCTTGGCCGACCTCATTTTCGAAGAAGTACGGCCCGATGATGCCGTTAGCCCGTATACCGTACCAACCAGTCACTCTTTGTGGATGCATTGGCTTTTTAACAATCACTCGTGGATTCTCATTTGCCAAATGCGGCAATTCTGCTTGTTAACGAATCCACTGAGGTGAAAGTGTGCGTCGTCGCTGAGGATGATTTTCTTTTTAAAGTCACCATTCACTTCTGTCTGTTCAACCAACCATTCGGCGTATTGACGACGCTTGAAATAGTCAGTAGGCTTCAGCTCTTGAGTCAATTGAACCTTGTAAGCGTGTAAATTCCAATCTTTATTCAAAATTCGCATCAGTTATGTTCGTGAGATGTTCAATTGTTGGGCACGACGACGAGTCGAGGTTGACGGCTATTCTGCTACACTATCGCGAACAACAGCAATGTTTTCCGCAGAACGAACTGGGCGAGCATGCACAGGTGTTTTCACATATCCTACAGACACGATTTGCTGAAATCGGGTTTATAATAATCGGGTTTCGTTGGCTGTGTAGCAAGTATTGTTGCTACTGTTGGAACGCCATATCGTCCAGGTAAATATCCTCAATTTCTGGCCACAAGAAGTCCGTTATCATCTCGCGATAGCAAACACCATTCATGGTAACTGCTTGGCCGACCTCATTTTCGAAGAAGTACGGCCCGATGATGCCGTTTGGTCTGTTCAACCAAACCGAATGTTTGGTTGAACAGACAGAAGTGAATCGTGACTTTACAAAGAAAATCATCTTCAGAGACGAGGCACACCTTCTCGGTGGATTCATTAACAAGCAGATTTGCCGCATTTGGGCACATGAGAATCCACGAGTCATTGTTGAAAAGCCGATGTATCCACAAAGAGTGACTGTTTGGTGCGGTTTATGGGCTGGCGGCATCATAGGGCCGTACTTCTTCGAAAATGAGGTCGGCCAAGCAGTTACCGTGAATGGTGCTTGCTATCGCCAGATGATAACGGACTTCTTGTGGCCAGAAGTTGAGGATATGGACCTGGACGATATGTGGTTCCAACAAGATGGTGCCACTTGCCACACAGACAACGAAAGCCGATTACTACAGACCCGATTTCAGCAAATCGGGTCTGTAGGAAATGTGAAAACACCTGTGCATGCTCGCCCAGTTCGTTCTGCGGAAAACATTGCTGTTGTCCGCAATAGTGTAGCAGAATAGCCGTTAACCTCGACTCGTCGTCGTGCCCAACAATTGAACATCTCATGAACATCACTGATGCGAATTTTGAATAAAGATTAGAATTTACACGCTTACAAGGTTTAATTGACTAAAGACCTGAAGCCTACTGACCATTTCAAGCGTCGTCAATACGCCGAATTGTTGGTTGAACAGACAGAAGTGAATGGTGACTTTACAAAGAAAATCATCTTCAGCGACGAGGCACACCTTCTTCTCGGTGGATTCGTTAACAAGCAGACTTGCCGCATTTGGCAAATGAGAATCCACGAGTTATCGTTGAAAAGCCGATGCATCCACAAAGAGTGACTGTTTGGTGCGGTTTATGAGCTGGCGGCATCATAGGGCCGTACTTCTTCGAAAATGAGGTCGGCCAAGCAGTTACCGTGAATGGTGCTTGCTATCGCCAGATGATAACGGACTTCTTGTGGCCAGAAATTTAGGATATGGACCTGGACGATATGTGGTTCCAACAGGATGGTGCTACTTGCCACACAGCCAACGAAACCCGATTACTACAGACCCCATTTTAGCAAATCGGGTCTGTAGGAAATGTGAAAACACCTGTGCATGCTCGCCCAGTTCGCTCTGCAGAAAATATTGCTGTTGTTCGCGATAGTGTAGCATCATAGCCGTCAACCTCGATTCGTCGTCGTGCCCATCAATTGAACATCTCACAAACATCACTGATGCGAATTTTGAATGAAGATTAGAATTTACACGCTTACAAGGTTTAATTGACTAAAGACCTGAAGCCTACTGACCATTTCAAGCGTCGTCAATACGCCGAATTGTTGGTTGAACAGACAGAAGTGAATGGTGACTTTACAAAGAAAATCATCTTCAGCGACGAGGCACACCTTCTTCTCGGTGGATTCGTTAACAAGCAGATTTGCCGCATTTGAGCAAATGAGAATCCACGAGTGATGGTTGAAAAGCGGATGCATCCACAAAGAGTGACTGTTTGGTGCAGTTTATGGGCTGGCGATTTCATAGGGCCGTACTTCTTCGGAAATGAGGTCGGCCAAGCAGTTACCGTGAATGGTGTTTGCTATCGCGAGATGATAACGGACTTCTTGTGGCCAGAAATTGAGGATATGGACCTGGACGATATGTGGTTCCAACAAGATGGTGCTACTTGCCACACAGACAACGAGAGCCGATTACTACAGACCCGATTTCAGCAAATCGGGTCTGTAGGAAATGTGACAACACCTGTGCATGCTCGCCCAGTTCGTTCTGCGGAAAGCATTGCTGTTGTTCGCGATAGTGTAGCAGAATAGCTGTCAACCTCGACTCGTCGTCGTGCTCCACAATTGAACATCTCACGAACATCACTGATGCGAATATTGAATAAAGATTAGAATTTACACCCTTACAAAGGTTCAATTGACTCAAGAGCTGAAACCTACTGACCATTTCAAGCATCCACAACACGCCGAATTGTTGGTTGAACAGACAGAAGTAAATGGTGACTTTACAAAGAAAATCATCTTCAGCGACGAGGCACACCTTCATCTCGGTGGATTCGTTAACAAGCAGATTTGTCGCATTTGAGCAAATGAGAATCCACGAGTGAAAGTTGAAAAGCGGATGCATCCACAAAGAGTGACTGTTTGGTACGGTTTATGGGCTGGCGGCATCATAGGGCCGTACTTCTTCGGAAATGAGGTCGGCCAAGCAGTTACCGTGAATGGTGTTTGCTATCGCGAGATGATAACGGACTTCTTGTAGCCAGAAATGAAGGATACGGACCTGGACGATAAGTGGTTCCAACAGGATAGTGCTACTTGCCACACAGACAACGAAACCTGATTACTACAGACCCGATTTCAGCAAATCGGGTCTGTAGGAAATGTGAAAACACCTGTGCATGCTCGCCCAGTTCGTTCTGCGGAAAACATTGCTGTTGTTCGCGATAGTGTAGCAGAATAGCCGTCAACCTCGACTCGTCGTAGTGCTAAACAATTGAACATCTCACGAACATCACTGATGCGAATTTTGAATAAGGATTAGAATTTACACGTAATACAAGGTTCAATTGACTCAAGAGCTGAAGCCTACTGTCCATTTCAAGCGTCGTCAATACGCCGAATGGTTGGTTGAATAGACAGAAGTGAATGGTGACTTTACAAAGAAAATCATCTTCAGCGACGAAGCACACTTTCTCCTCAGTGGATTCGCTAACAAGCAGAATTGCCGCTTTTGGGCAAATGAGAATCCACGAGTCATTGTTGAAAAGCCGATGTATCCACAAAGAGTGACTGTTTGGTGCGGTTTACGGGCTGGCGGCATCATCGGGCCGTACTTCTTCGAAAATGAGGTCGGCCAAGCAGTTACCGTGAATGGTGTTTGCTATCGCGAGATGATAACGGACTTCTTGTGGCCAGAAATTGAGGATATGGACCTGGACGATATGGGGTTCCAACAGGATGGTGCTACTTGCCACACAGCCAACGAAACCCGATTACTACAGACCCGATTTCAGCAAATCGTGTCTGTAGGAAATGTGAAAACACCTGTGCATGCTCGCCCAGTTCAATCTGAGGAAAACATTGCTGTTGTTCGCGATAATGTAGCCGTCAGTCAACCTCCGGTGCTGCCACACTATCGCGAACAACAGCAATGTTTTCCGCAGAACGAACTGGGCGAGCGTGCACAGGTGTTTTCACATTTCCTACAGACCCGATTTGCTGAAATCGGGTCTGTAGTAATCGGCTTTCGTTGGCTGTATGGCAAGTAGCACCATCCTGTTGGAACCGCATATCGTCCAGTTCCATATCCACAATTTCTGGCCACAAGAAGTCCGTTACCATCTCGCGATAGCAAACACCATTCACGGTAACTGCTTGGCCGACCTCATTTTCGAAGAAGTACGGCCCGATGATGCCGCCAGCCCATAAACCGCACCAAACAGTCACTCTTTGTGGATACATCGGCTTTTCAACAATGACTCGTGGATTCTCATTTGCCCAAATGCGGCAAATCTGCTTGTTAATGAATCCACCGAGAAGAAGGTGTGCCTCGTCTCTGAAGATAATTTTCTTTGTAAGTCACGATTCACTTCTGTCTGTTCAACCAAACATTCGGTTTGGTTGAACAGACCAAACGGCATCATCGGGCCGTACTTCTCCGAAAATGAGGTCGGCCAAGCAGTTACCGTGAATGGTGTTTGCTATCGCGAGATGATAACGGACTTCTTGAGGCCAGAAATTGAGGATATGGACCTGGACGATATGGGGTTCCAACAGGATGGTGCTACTTGCTACCCAGCCAAAGAAACCCGATTACTACAGACCCGACTTCAGCAAATCGGGTCTGTAGGAAATGTGAAAACACCTGTGCATGCTCGCCCAGTTCGTTCTGCGGAAAACATTGCTGTTGTTCGCGATAGTGTAGCAGAATAGCGGTCAACCTCGACTCGTCGTCGTGCCCAACAATTGAATATCTCACGAACATCACTGATGCGAATATTGAATAAAGATTAGAATTTACACGCTTACAAGGTTCAATTGACTCAAAAGCTGAAGCCAACTGACCATTTCAAGCGTCCACAACACGCCGAAGGGTTGGTTGAACAGACAGAAGTGAATGGTGACTTTACAAAGAAAATCATCTTCAGCGACGAGGCACACTTTCACCTCAGTTCACCCAGTTCGTTTTGCGGAAAACATTGCTGTTGTTCGCGATAGTGTAGCAGAATAGCGGTCAACCTCGACTCGTCGTCGTGCCCAACAATTGAATATCTCACGAATATCACTGATGCGAATATTGAATAAAGATTAGAATTTACACTCTTACAAGGTTCAACTGACTCAAGAGCTGAAGCCTACTGACCATTTCAGGCGTCGTCAATACGCCGAATGGTTGGTTGAACAGACAGAAGTGAATGGTGACTTTACAAAGAAAATCATCTTCAGCGACGAGGCACACTTTCACCTCAGTGGATTCGTTAACAAGCAGAACTGCCGCATATTTGCAAATGAGAATCCCCGAGTGAATGTTGAAAAGCCGATGCATCCACAAGGAGTGACTGTTTGGTGCGGTTTATGGGCTGGCGGCATCATCGGGTTTGCTGAACTCGGGTCTGTAGTAATCGGGTTTCTTTGGCTGTGTGGCAAGCAGCACCATCCTGTTGGAACCACATATCGTCCAGGTCCATATCCTCAATTTCTGGCCACAAGAAGTCCGTTATCATCTCGCTATAGCAAACGCCATTCACGCTAACTGCTTGGCCGAGCCTCGTCGCTGAAGATGATTTTCTTTGTAAAGTCACCATTCACTTTTGTCTGTTCAACCAACCATTCGGTGTATTGACGACGCTTAAAATGGTCAGTAGGCTTCAGCCCTTGAGTCAATTAAACCTTGTAAGCGTGTAAATTCTAATATTTATTCAAAATTCGCATCAGTGATGTTCGTGAGATGTTTAATTGTTGGGCACGACGACGAGTTGAGGTTGACTGACGGCTACATTATCGCGAACAACAGCAACGCTTTCCTCAAATTGAACTGGGCGAGCATTCACACATGGTTTCACATTTCCTACAGACCTGATTTGCTGAAATCGGGTCTGTAGTAATCGGGTTTCGTTGGCTGTATGGCAAGTAGCACCATCCTGTTGGAACCACAAATCGTCCAGGTCGATATCCTCAATTTCTGGCCACAAGAAGACCGTTATCATCTCGCGATAGCAAACATCATTCACGGTAACTGCTTGGCCGACCTCATTTCCGAAGAAGTACGGCCCGATGATGCCGCCAGCCCATAAACTGCACCAAACAGTCACTCTTTGTGGATGCATCCGCTTTTCAACTATCACTAGTGGATTCTCATTTGCTCAAATGCGTCAATTCTGCTTGTTAATGAATCCACTGAGGTGCCTCGTCCCTGAAGATGATTTTCTTTGTAAAGTCACCACTCGCTTCTGTCTGTTCAACCAACCATTCGGCGTATTGACGACGCTTGAAATGGTCAGCAGGCTTCAGCTCTTGAGTCAATTGAACCTTGTAAGCGTGTAAATTCTAATCTTTATTCAATATTCGCATCAGTGATGTTCGTGAGATGTTCAATTGTTGGGCTCGACGACGAGTTGAGGTTGACTGACGGCTACATTATCGCGAACAACAGCAACGCTTTCCTCAAATTGAACTGGGCGAGCATTCACACATGGTTTCACATTTCCTACAGACCTGATTTGCTGAAATCGGGTCTGTAGTAATCGGGTTTCGTTGGCTGTGTGGCAAGTAGCACCATCCTGTTGGAACCACATATCGTCCAGGTCCATATCCTCAATTTCTCGCCACAAGAAGTCCGTTATTATCCCGCGATAGCAAACACCATTCGCGGTAACTGCTTGGCCGACCTCATTTTCGAAGAAGTACGGCCCGATGATGCCGCCAGCCCATAAACCGCACCAAACAGTCACTCTTTGTGGATACATCGGCTTTTCAACAATGACTCGTGGATTCTCATTTGCCCAAATGCGGCAAATCTGCTTGTTAATGAATCCACCGAGAAGAAGGTGTGCCTCGTCTCTGAAGATGATTTTCTTTGTAAAGTCACGATTCACTTCTGTCTGTTCACCAACCATTCGGTGTATTGACGACGCTTAAAATGGTCAGTAGGCTTCAGCCCTTGAGTCAAGTAAACCTTCTAAGCGTGTAAATTCTAATCTTTATTCAAAATTCGCATCAGTGATGTTAGTGAGATGTTTAATTGTTGGGCACGACGACGAGTCGAGGTTGACTGACGGCTACATTATCGCGAACAACAGCAATGTTTTCCTCAGATTGAACTGGGCGAGCATGCACAGGTGTTTTCACATTTCCTACAGACACGATTTGCTGAAATCGGGTCTGTAGTAATCGGCTTTCGTTGGCTGTGTGGCAAGTGGCATCATCCTGTTGGAACCGCATGTCATCCAGGTCCATATCCTCAATTTCTGGCCACAAGAAGTCCGTTATCATCTCGCGATAGCAAACACCATTCACGGTAACTGCTTGGCCGACCTCATTTCCGAAGAAGGACGGCCCTATGAAGCCGCCAGCCCATAAACTGCACCAAACAGTCACTCTTTGTGGATGCATCCGCTTTTCAACTATCACTCGTGGATTCTCATTTGCTCCATTGCGGCAAATCTGCTAGTTAACGAATCCACAGAGAAGAAGGTGCACCTCGTCGCTGAAGATGATTTTCTTTGTAAAGTCACCATTCACTTCTGTCTGTTCAACCAACCATTCGGCGTATTGACGACGCTTGAAATGGTCAGTAGTAGGCTTCAGCTCTTGGGTCAATTGAACCTTGTAAGTGTGTAAATTCTAATCTTTATTCAAAATTCGCATCAGTGATGTTCGTGAGATGTTCAACTGTTAGGCACGACGACGAGTCGAGGTTGACTGACGGCTATTCTTCTACACTATCGCGAACAGCAACAATGTTTTCCGCAGAACGAACTGGGCGAGCATGCACAGGTGTTTTCACATTTCCTACAGACCCGATTTGCTGAAATCGGGTCTGTAGTAATCGGCTTTCGTTGGCTGTGTGGCAAGTAGCACCATCCTGTTGGAACCGCATATCGTCCAGATCCATATCCTCAATTTCTGGCCACAAGAAGTCCGTTATCATCTCGCGATAGCAAACACCATTCACGGTAACTGCTTGGCCGACCTCATTTTCGAAGAAATACGGGCCCGATGATGCTGCCAGCCCATAAACCGCACCAAACAGTCACTCTTTGTGCATACATCGGCTTTTCAACTATCACTCGTGGATTCTCATTTGCTCAAATGCGTCAATTCTGCTTGTTAACGAATCCACTGAGGTGCCTCGTCCCTGAAGATGATTTTCTTTGTAAAGTCACCATTCGCTTCTGTCTGTTCAACCAACCATTCGGCGTATTGACGACGCTTGAAATGGTCAGCAGACTTCAGCTCTTAAGTCAATTGAACCTTATAAGCGTGTAAATTCTAATCTTTATTCAAAATTCGCATCAGTGATGTTCGTGAGATGTTCAATTGTTGGGCACGACGACGAGTCGAGGTTGACTGACGGCTATTCTGCTACACTATCACGAACAACAGCAATGTTTTCCGCAGTACGAACTGGGCGAGCATGCACAGGTGTTTTCACATTTCCTACATACCCGATTTGCTGAAATCGGCTCTGTAGTAATCGGGGTTTCGTTGGCTGTGTGGCAAGTAGCACCATCCTGTTGGAACCACATATCGTCCAGGTCCATATCCTAAATTTCTGGCCACAAGAAGTCCGTTATCACTCGCGATAGCAAACACCATTCACGGTAACTGCTTGGCCGAGCTCATTTTCGAAGAAGTAAGGCCCGATGATGCCGCCAGCCCATAAGCCGCACCAAACAGTCACACTTTGTGGATGCATTGGCTTTTCAACATTCACTCTTGGAATCTCATTTGTCCACATGTGGCAATTCTGCTTGTTAACGAATCCACTGAGGTGAAAGTGTGCCTCGTCGCTGAAGATGATTTTCTTTGTAACGTTACGATTCACTTCTGTCTGTTCAACCAACCATTCGGTGTATTATACGCTTAAAATGGTCAGTAGGCTTCAGCTTTTGAGTCAATTGAACCTTGTAAGGGTGTAAATTCTAATCTTTATTCAATATTCGCATCAGTGATGTTCGTGAGATGTTGAATTGTTGGGCACGACGACGAGTCGAGGTTGACGGCTCTTCTGCTACACTATCGCGTACAACAGCAATGTTTTCCGCAGAACGAACTGGGCGAGCATGCACATGTGCTGTCACATTTCCTACAGACCCGATTTGCTAAAATCGGGTCTGTAGTAATCGGCTTTCGTTGTCTGTGTGGCAAGTAGCACCATCTTGTTGGAACCGCATATCGTCCAGGTCCATATCCTCAATTTATGGCCACAAGAAGTCCGTTATCATCTCGCGATAGCAAACACCATTTACGGTAACTGCTTGGCCGACCTCATTTCCGAAGAAGTACGGCGCTATGAAGCCGCCAGCCCATAAACTGCACCAAACAGTCACTCTTTGTGGATGCATCCGCTTTTCAACTATCACTCGTAGATTCTCATTTGCTCAAATGCGGCAAATCTGCTTGTTAACGAATCCACCGAGAAGAAGGTGTGCCTCGTCGCTGAAGATGATTTTCTTTGTAAAGTCACCATTCACTTCTGTCTGTTCAACGAACCATTCGGCGTGTTGTGGACGCTTGAAATGGTCAGTAGGCTTCAGCTTTTGAGTCAATTGAACCTTGTAAGCGTGTAAATTCTAATCTTTATTCAATATTCGCATCAGTGATGTTCGTGAGATGTTCAATTGTTGGGCACGACGACGAGTCGAGGTTGACTGACAGCTACATTATCGCGAACAACAGCAATGTTTTCCTCAGATTGAACTGGGCGAGCATGCACAGGTGTTTTCACATTTCCTACAGACCCGATTTGCTTAAATCGGGTCTGTAGTAATCGGGTTTCGTTGGCTGTGTGGCAAGTAGCACCATCCTTTTGGAACCACATATCGTCCAGGTCGATATCCTCAATTTCTGGCCACAAGAAGTCCGTTATCATCGCGCGATAGCAAACACCATTCACGGTAACTGCTTGGCCGACCTCATTTCCGAATAAGTACGGCCCGATGATGCCGCCAGCCCATAAACCGCACCAAACAGTCACTCTTTGTGGATGCATCCGCTTTTCAACTATCACTCGTGGATTCTCAATTGCTCAAATGCGGCAAATCTGCTTGTTAACGAATCCACCGAGGTGAAGGTGTGCCTCGTCGCTGAAGATGATTTTCTTTGTGAAGTCACCATTCACTTCTGTCTGTTCAACCAACCATTCGGCGTATTGACGACGCTTGAAATGGTCAGTAGGCTTCAGCTCTTGAGTCAATTGAACCTTGTAAGTGTGTAAATTCTAATCTTTATTCAAAATTCGCATCAGTGACGTTCGTGAGATGTTCAACTGTTGGGCACGACGACGAGTCGAGGATGACTGACGGCTATTCTGCTACACTATCGCGAACAACAGCAATGTTTTCCGCAGAACGAACTGGGCGAGCATGCACAGGTGTTGTCACATTTCCTACAGACCCGATTTGCTGAAATCGGGTCTGTAGTAATCGGGTTTCGTTGGCTGTGTGGCAAGTAGCACCATCCTTTTGGAACCACATATCGTCCAGGTCGATATCCTCAATTTCTGGCCACAAGAAGTCCGTTATCATCGCGCGATAGCAAACACCATTCACGGTAACTGCTTGGCCGACCTCATTTTCGATGGAGTACGGCCCGATGATGCCGCCAGCCCATAAACCGCACCAAACAGTCACTCCTTGTGGATGCATCGGCTTTTCAACATTCAATCGGGGATTGTCATTTGCCCAAATCCGGCAATTCTGCTTGTTAACGAATCCACTGAGCTGAAAGTGTGCCTCGTCGCTGAAGATGATTTTCTTTGTAAAATCACTATTCACTTCTGTCTGTTCAACCAACCATTCGGCGTATTGACGACGCTTCAAATGGTCAGTAGGCTTCAGCTCTTGAGTCAATTGAACCTTGTAAGCGTGTAAAGTCTAATCTTTATTCAAAATTCACATCAGTGACGTTCGTGAGATGTTCAATTGTTGGACACGACAATAAGTCGAGGTTGACTGACGGCTATTCTGCTACATTATCGCGAACAACAGCAATGTTTTCCGCAGAACGAACTGGGCGAGCATGCACAGGTATTTTCACATTTCCTACAGACCCGATTTGCTGAATTTGGGTCTGTAGTTATCGGGTTTCGTTGTCTGTGTGGCAAATAGCACCATCTTGTTGGAAACACATATCGTCCAGGTCCATATCCTCATTTTCTGGCCACAAGTTGTCCGTTATCATCTCGCGACAGCGAACACCATTCACGGTAACTGCTTGGCCGACCTCATTTTCGAAGAAGTACGGCCCGATGATGCCGCCAGCCCATAAACCGCACCAAACAGTCACTCTTTGTGGATGCATCCGCCTTTCAACGATCACTCCTGGATTCTCATTTGCCCAAATGCGGCAATTCTGCTTGTTAACGAATCCACTGAGGTGAAAGTGTGCCTAGTCGCTGAGGATGATTTTCCTCCTAAAGTCACCATTCACTTCTGTCTGTTCAACCAACCATTCGGCGTATTGACGACGCTTAAAATGGTCAGTAGGCTTCAGCTCTTGAGTCAATTGAACCTTGTAAGCGTGTAAACTCTAATCTTTATTCAAAATTCGCATCAGTGATGTTCGTGAGATGTTCAATTGTTGGGCACGACGACGAGTCGAGGTTGACTGACGGCTATTGTGCTACACTATCGCGAACAACAGCAATGTTTTCCGCAGAACGAACTGGGCGAGCATGCACAGGTGTTGTCACATTTCCTACAGACCTGATTTGCTGAAATCGGGTCTGTAGTAATCGGCTTTCGTTGGCTGTGTGGCAAGTAGCACCATCCTGTTGGAACCGCATATCGTCCATGTCCATATCCTCAATTTCTGGCCACAAGAAGTCCGTTATCATCTCGCGATAGCAATCACCATTCACGGTAACTGCTTGGCCGACCTCATTTCCGAATAAGTACGGCCCGATGATGCCGCCAGCCCATAAACCGCACCAAACAGTCACTCTTTGTGGATGCATCCGCTTTTCAACTATCACTCGTGGATTCTCAATTGCTCAAATGCGGCAAATCTGCTTGTTAACGAATCCACCGAGGTGAAGGTGTGCCTCGTCGCTGAAGATGATTTTCTTTGTGAAGTCACCATTCACTTCTGTCTGTTCAACCAACCATTCGGCGTATTGACGACGCTTGAAATGGTCAGTAGGCTTCAGCTCTTGAGTCAATTGAACCTTGTAAGTGTGTAAATTCTAATCTTTATTCAAAATTCGCATCAGTGACGTTCGTGAGATGTTCAACTGTTGGGCACGACGACGAGTCGAGGATGACTGACGGCTATTCTGCTACACTATCGCGAACAACAGCAATGTTTTCCGCAGAACGAACTGGGCGAGCATGCACAGGTGTTGTCACATTTCCTACAGACCCGATTTGCTGAAATCAGGTCTGTAATAATCGGGTTTCGTTGGCTGTGTGGCAAGTAGCACCTTCCTGTTGGAACCGCATATCGTCCAGGTCCATATCCTCAATTTCTGGCCACAAGAAGTCCGTTATCATCTCGCGATAGCAAACGCCATTCACGGTAACTGCTTGGCCGGCCTCATTGTCGAAGAAGTACGGCCCGACGATGCCGCCAACCCATAAACCGCACCAAACCGTCACTCTTTGTGGATGCATCGGCTTTTCAACAATCACTCGTGGATTCTCATTTGCCCAAATGCGGCAATTCTGCTTGTTAACGAATCCACTGAGGTGAAAGTGGGCCTCGTCGCTGAAGATGATTTTCTTTGTAAAGTCGCCATTCACTTCTGTCTGTTCAACCAACCATTCGGCATATTGACGACGCTTGAAATGGTCAGCAGGCTTCAGCTCTTGAGTCAATTGAATCTTGTAAGTGTGTAAACTCTAATCTTTATTCAAAATTCGCATCAGTGATGTTCGTGAGATGTTCAATTGTTGGGCACGACGACGAGTCGAGGTTGAGTGACGGCTATTCTGCTACACTATCGCGAACAACAGCAATGTTTTCCGCAGAACGAGCTGGGCGAGCATGCATAGGTGTTTTCACATTTCCTACAGACCCGATTTGCTGAAATCGGGTCTGTGGTAATCGGGTTTCGTTGGCTGTGTGGCAGTAGCACCATCCTGTTGTAACCACATATCGTCCAGGTCCATATCCTCAATTTGTGGCCACAAGAAGTCCGTTATCATCTCGCGATAGCAAACACCATTCACGGTAACTGCTTGGCCGACCTCATTTTCGAAGAAGTACGGCCCGATGATGCCGCCAGCCCATAAACCGCACCAAACAGTCACTCATTGTGGATGCATCGGTGAAAGTGTGCCTCGTACTGACCAT
Organism: Rosalia funebris; assembly: GCA_037954035.1. Taxonomy (NCBI): domain Eukaryota; kingdom Metazoa; phylum Arthropoda; class Insecta; order Coleoptera; family Cerambycidae; genus Rosalia; species Rosalia funebris. The sequence goes on along the minus strand of JAZFAV010000036.1, from coordinate 17,842,453 downwards.
TTCAAGCGTCGTCAATACGCCGAATGGTTGGTTGAACAGACAGAAGTGAAAGGTGACTTTACAAAGAAAATCATCTTTTCCTTCACTATGTAAAAATATTTCCGGATTGTTTTCTATCTTCCCATCACGAAAATGACAAGAACACACACGAGCTCCTGTACCAGGTTCGCCATCGCGCCTGAAATTATTAATATTGAAAATTAATTAATCCCGGTAACAGGTGATTATAATTTCTCGCCACATAAAATGTGTAGGCAGAGAACTCCAAACGTATAGATACCTAACATCTAAAAGCAATTTGTCAGATTTTTACCATATAAGGGTCAACCACCGTTTACGATCCTTCTTGTTAATTGGGAATCGGAAGAAATTACAAGAGTATCTTTTAAATTATTGTGTTTACTGTTTAATATTACATATAGTTAGCTTTAATAATGTACCTTAGCAACCCTGCCAGAATATATGTTGGTATCCATGTATCGCAAAAAGGATGGTGTCAATAGAGTCTGAAAATTCTGATAATGAAGTAATAAAGTTATTTTGAAATACCGTCTATTTTATATGTACTGTGCTCCCCGCAAACCACTATGCTAACAATGGTTCTTCGAAAATGAGGTCGGCCAAGCAGTTACCGTGAATGGTGTTTGCAATCGCCAGATGATAACGGATTTCTTGTGGCCACAAATTGAGGATATGGACCTGGACGACATGTGGTTACAACAGGATGGTGCTACTGCCACACAGCCAACAAAACCCGATTACCACTGACCCGATTTCAGCAAATCGGGTCTGTAGGAAATGTGAAAACACCTGTGCATGCTCGCCCAGTTCGTTCTACGGAAAACATTGCTGTTGTTCACGATAGTGTAGCAGAATAGCCGTCAGTCAACCTCGACTCGTTGTCGTGCCCAACAATTGAACATCTCATGAACATCACTGATGCGAATTTTGAATAAAGATTAGAATTTACACTCTTACAAGGTTCAATTGACTCAAGAGCTGAAGCCTACTGACCACTTCAAGCGTCGTCAATGCGCCGAATAGTTGGTTGAACAGACAGAAGTGAATGGTGACTTTCCAAAAGAAAATCATCTCCAGCGACGAGGCACACTTTCACCTCAGTGTATTCGTTAACAAGCAGAATTGCCGCATTCGGGCAAGTGAGAATCCACGAGTGATTGTTGAAAAGCCGATGCATCTACAAAGAGTGACTGTTTGGTGCGGTTTATGGGCTGGCGGCATCATCGGGGCCGTACTTCTTCGAAAATGAGGTCGGCCAAGCAGTTACCGTGAATGGTGTTTGCTATCGCGAGATGATAACGGACTTCTTGTGGCCAGAAATTGAGGATATGGACCTGGACGATATGTGGTTCCAACAGGATGGTGCTTCTTGCCACACAGCCAACGAAACCCGATTACTGCAGACCCGACTTCAGCAAATCGGGTATGTAGGAAATGTGAAAACACCTGTGCATGCTCGCCCAGTTCGTTCTGCGGAAAACATTGCTGTCGTTCGCGATAGTGTAGCCGAATAGCCGTCAACCTCGACTCGTCGTCGTGCCCAACAATTGAACATCTCACGAACATCACTGATGCGAATTTTGAATAAAGATTAGAATTTACACGCTTACAAGGTTCAATTGACTCAAGAGCTGAAGCCTACTGACCATTTCAAGCGTCGTCAATACGTCGAATGGGGTTGGTTGAACAGACATAAGTGAATATTGACTTTACAAAGAAAATCATCTTCAGCGACGAGGCACACGTTCACCTCAGCATACGTAGAATGAAAACCTAGAATACGTTGAAAATAAAAAGATTGAGAAACCTCTTTATTTCTTTTTTTGTATACATACTTGCATTCCTAACATTTATTAAAATATTTTTTGAATATATTCAACTTTTTCATTATATATGATCCTATTTGTATTTATACTTCTTGCTTTTTATTAGGCTTTAATAATTAAGGAGTAGGTTAAAGATCTAGGTACACATTTACATTACGTACCTGCCAAATTTATAGTTTTAAGTGAAAAATTAAGTAGATTGCCGCCAGCATGAAAACACATTGCATCAAAGTGATTAGCACAAATTACATAGTTTAACTCGTTCGGCTGGAAGTACTAGTAACTTATCGTTACTGATTCTATTTACCCAAATGTTTCTTAAATCTTCATTTGTGGGTAAAGAAAACCTGAAAACAAGACAGTATATAACACAAATACTTATTTTTTTTATTTTCATTTATATGTAGAAATTCTCTGAAACATTGCAACTTACCGTCTTGAAATTTTATCTTCGCAGTTGGGTACACAACACGGCCTTTTTCTTGAACTCATATTGTCATAAAATATCTACATACAAAAAGTCACAGTTCAATAAATTATATAAGACAAAAGATACACACTCTGTAATCCATACGCGACAGAGCTAAAAGTGCGGCTAGTGCTAAAAGATGAAACAGTCCATCGAGAATTCTGTAATATTTCGCGACAAACAATAAGTTGTGTGCAGAAATCAGAGATGGCGCTGGTGAATCCTAATTTTATAGTGCTATTTAAGTTTTACGCCCCTGATCGAAATTGTCACCGGCGAAGGGGATGATGCCGTATTTGTTCTCAGACTTCTCCGCCATTTTTTGTCGTTTGCCGCGTGCCTTTCTTGACTTCTATTTTACAGGGTACTAATGCTCACCTATTCCTGGGCCCATAACCATTGTTAGCATAGTGGTTTGCGGGGAGCACAGTACATATAAAATAGACGGTATTTCAAAATAACTTTATTACTTCATTATCAGAATTTTCAGACTCTATTGACACCATCCTTTTTGCGATACATGGATACCAACATATATTCTGGCAGGGTTGCTAAGGTACATTATTAAAGCTAACTATATGTAATATTAAACAGTAAACACAATAATTTAAAAGATACTCTTGTAATTTCTTCCGATTCCCAATTAACAAGAAGGATCGTAAACGGTGGTTGACCCTTATATGGTAAAAATCTGACAAATTGCTTTTAGATGTTAGGTATCTATACGTTTGGAGTTCTCTGCCTACACATTTTATGTGGCGAGAAATTATAATCACCTGTTACCGGGATTAATTAATTTTCAATATTAATAATTTCAGGCGCGATGGCGAACCTGGTACAGGAGCTCGTGTGTGTTCTTGTCATTTTCGTGATGGGAAGATAGAAAACAATCCGGAAATATTTTTACATAGTGAAGGAAAACTTTTTGAAAAACATCACCTCAGCCCTGAGAAAAGAACATCAAGAAGAAAAAAAGTACATAATACAGAAAGGTAGGTAACTATTTGTTTTACCTATTGGTTGGTATTAGATATTAATATTACTGCTTTGATATCTTAGTGAACCAAATACCTCCACTATCGAGACAGAGAGTTTACCGTCTTCGACTAAACAATCAATACAGAAAAAATATATTGAATCGGAAAGGTATTTATATAACCCCAATTTGCTAATGATAAATTCTTATATTGTAACATTTTAGTGAGCCAAGTAATTCCCAACAAGATAAACCTATAGAGGGTTCTTTAATCGGTGATGCTCCAATACCGTCAACATCACATTTGGACCAAACAAAGCCTTCAACCGCTATTTACGAGGCAGAAATTAATTTAACAAAATTGGAATCGGAAAGAAAGGATAAGATAATTAAAACTCTTAAAGTGTGAACATATGAACAAATTTGTGAATCTGACAAATTAATTTTGGAGGACACAGGATTACCTAGACATGATATATTTGAAAGCCTTTACAAATTGATAGAAGATGTAGACATAAATTACTACTTAAAGTGGAATGTTCTGAAGTTAAGTAAAATTAACCAGTTGCTGATGACTGTGATGAAATTAAGGCAAAATTTTACATACACCGATCTGTCGCACAGATTTCAAGTTTCAGAGGCAACTGTGACAAATGTAGTAGTGACATTTATACATGTTCTGCATGAGATTTTGTTCAACATTTTAACATAGTTTTATTTTGTTAAGTGTTTGCATGCTATTATAAATTCAATTTAATCAAGAATATTGAATCTAGTTTTAAATTTAAGTTTTATTGTTTTGGTTCGATTTGAATAAAAATATCTTATTTTAAAATTTGGCAGTTTAGTAAACTGAACGTAGCCAGGTTAAATGTTTATAGGAAAGTAGTCCTTAAAATATTTACAACACATATTTTACTGTTTAATAAATAATCATTAAATATTAATTTCTAGTATTTATATTTATTAACTACACAACCTATACTCTATTGACAATTTTTATAGAGTATTTTCAATTAAAAACTACAAAAACTGCAACTATGCGTTGTACAAAAATTTTTTTATTTCAGAATTTTCACATTAGAATATTTAATCTCGGCAATAGTGTTATCATCTAGGGCCGTTATATCGACCTCTTGGATGCAAACAGAATTTCTGTCACATGCATAATGTATATAGGGATTGGGATTAATTACATTCAATTTGTATGTTAGTTAACAGCCACTAACCGAGAGGTGGATCGTGGATAATATAACGGCCCCTAAAGAAAGATTATTACCTTATGTTTATCTACACACAAAATCATTTATAATAACTAAAGTTACATAAACTGAACTTTACAATTTAAAATAAATTATACAAAAACTTACAAATGGATTATAAAACTAATTAATTTCTTTAGTTTTTATTTTAACAAAGCTGGTAAAATTTTTTTTAAGTCTTTCAATACTTTGATATTGGCAACCCACTCTTCGTCCTTATAAATTTAGTGATTTTACCCTTGCAAACCTTGCAGTTTTATATTTAACCATTATTGTATTTAATCATTATTGTATTTACTATGATTGTATACATTAAAAGTTGTTGTATAACACCAACTTTTTATATAAAAGGGGAGTTGTTATATCAAAATTATCCATTGAACTTAGAATTGTTAAACTTCACCTTCATTTACCCTTATACTTTGTTGCAGTATAACTTTGTTTTTGTAGTCTCCTTTTGCGCTACAGCTTTGAGACCACTTCGTGCTCTATCTGTAACATATAATATTTTAAAGTCACGATCGTGTTTACTTGCTGAAACCTGACTTGTGTCAGCACTTATGAAATGTCGTATTTACTAACGACAGCAAGTGGTCGCATCGGCACTGTAGTAATTGTAGTATTGTAGTAACATACTCACTCAGTCACGGTCATAACACGACGTTATGAACCATTTTGTTTTTGTAATGTAATCAAATAAAACTTAAAAATAAATTAATAAAATCTTTCCTTGGATTGGCAACTTACTACCACCGCGCGTCGATTTATTTGTAATTTTGTGGAAATTTCTAAACCTATGAATAGACTATTACAAAAAGATGTCCCATTCCAGTTTGACTAAGAATGTAAAAAAATCATTCGAATATATATACAGCTCTTACAACTACCCCCATTCTCGTCTATCCAAATTTCGATTAACCGGTTCTACCGGCTACAGATGCGAGTGCTTTTGCAATGGGTGCAATCCTTTCACAAGGCCCCGTAGAAAAAGATTTTCCAATAGCCTTTGCATCCAGAACACTCTGTATAAAGCAGAGACAAAATATTTCACAATAGAGAGAGAACTCCTTGCTGTTGTATGGGCAGTAAAATATTTTCGTCCCTATCTTTTCGGTAGAAAATTTAAATTGTTAATCGATCGTATACCCCTCACTTGACTTTTTTCAATAAAAGACCCCGGCAACCGATTAGCTCGTTGGTGTCTTAAACTAGAGGAATATGACTATCTATCAAATTAAGAATAAACCGGGAAAAGTCAACAAAAATGCAGACGCTCTCTCCAGAATAAAGAAATAATTTTCACGAAATTTCAAATTTTCAGTTAAAAATGAAAGGTTCCCAAATTAGAATACACCCTATTTATGAGGAAACACTCAACTCAATTTGACGAAAGTATAGAAATTGACGAAGACATAACCCTTTCTCAAGACTACACTCATTGATTTGTACAAAATAAAATCCTTAACCGATTATTCAAAAATTGAATATGCCAACGGACAGCTTTTAGACAAACAAAACAAAAACATTTTAGGCTTATTTCAACAAAACAATTTTACAGACATCCATAACAAAATAGAAGATATTTTTGAAGGAAATTCGAATTTTTAAAAATTCCAAGTAAACCAATTTTCTAGCAAAACAGTTCGAAAAAGGTGCTATCTCATAGTCCCGCTCACTTATGATCCGGGCACTGTAATTGAATCATTTGCCTCCATTTATAGAAGTCAGGAATTATTTAAATCAAATGAAATTTATTGAAATATTAGAAATTTTATTTTTTATTTTTGCAGAAAAGGAAATTAAATTAAAAATTTGTCAAAATATAGGTAGTAAAAACACCCGAGGCGGATGAAATTCCCATAATTGTAGATCATATCACACAGGTAAAGCCAACATCCACCGTGGTGTAAACGAGACAATTAGGCGAATTAGAGAACGATACAACTGGAAAGGATTAACCAAAGACGTAAAAAACTACAAAAAATTGTCAAATATGTCAAATCATGTCAAAAAATTTTATATTCACCCCTTGTAGCTACAGAAACACCCAAAACTCCATTCGAAAGAATAAGTTTTATTTTGGAAGTTCCTGAAAAAACTTATGCATTAACAATTTGAGACGAACTCACTAAATTTATCCAAGCCTATCTCATCAATGACAAAACTGCAAAAACCGTTGTAAATACACTTCTAGTCTATTTTCAACATTATGGTACCCCCTTACGTATTCTTTGGGACTACGGTAGAGAATTCGATAACGCAATTCTTAAAGATCTATGTAACATATATAACATCAAACTTACATATTCAAGCGTTGGACATCCTCGATCTAACGGTTCTCTAGAAAGATTCCACTCTACCCTCCTCGAAATAATTAGAGTACACCTTGCCGAACACCGCAATGAACATATATGCTCTAATAATTTGCTATAATACCTGACACACGTCCAGCAGACCCCCAGTAACTCTCTATAATCAAAAATACCTTATTATAAAATATATCAGAGATTTAAATAACCGCATATCGTATTATTACAAAATAGCTCGAGCTAAAACACAAGCTCAAAAACAAAAATCAAAAATTCGTTTCGACCAACATATTTCACAAAATCCTCAAAAGTACGAACTTTATATATATATATATATATATATATATATATATATATATATATATATATATATATGTATATATATATATATATATATATATATATATATATATATATATATATATATATATATATATATATATATATATATAATGTCGAATCCTACCTGTGGCGGGTTTTATTTTTTGAAACCTTAAAATATACTTATAGGATTTGACCAGATGGAAATTGAGCAGGAATCCAAGCATATTACTGCTTTCGTAACGCCAGATGGTTTATACGAATACAACCGTGTCCCATTTGGCTTCGTAAACTCGCCATCATGTTATCAACGTGCCATCGATAAAGCTCTTGGATCGCTAAAAGATAACATCGCTTTTGTTTACATTGACGATGTGCTGTGTCCTGCGAAAACTATTGAAGAAGGCCTTGCACGTCTGCGGTTGGTCATAAACACTTTATCAAAAGCCGGTTTCGTACTGAACTTATCAAAGTGTAAATTTTTCAAAACGTCAATTGAACATTTAGGCTTAGTTATCGAGTGCGGTACTGTGAAGCCAAGTCCACGAAAAGTCGAGGCACTTGTACAGGGGGTTGCCCTTAGTGATGTTAAAGGTGTGAGACAATTTTTAGGGTTAGCTAGTTATTTTCGTCGTTTTATAAGAAACTTTGCGTGTTTAACTGCTCCGATAACTGCATTGTTAAGAAAAGGACAACCATTCGTGTGGACAGACGAGTGTGAATGAATTCGCCTAGAATTAGTGCAGAAATTGACACAACATCCTATTCTAAACATTTTCAACCCTGACCTAGAGACCGAGTTACATACCGATGCTAGTGCGGTTGGCCTTGGTGCAATGTTGATACAAAAAGGTTCTGACAATTTACTACACCCTGTAGCTTATTTTAGTCGACGTACTGCTGAGTGCCAATCACGTTATCACTCCTATGATTTAGAGACATTGGCAATCGTGGAAGCTACCCAGTATTTTCGTGTCTATCTGTATGGTGTCAAATTTACCATTTATACAGACTGTAATTCCGTACGTGCGACGGCGCTAAAAAAAGAGCGTAGCGCGGTGGTGGATAAAATTACAGGACTTTAATTTCGATATTTGCTATAGACCAGGAACGAAGATGGCACATGTTGATTATCTTAGTCGCAACGTTCCACCCAAAAGGATATTGGTAGCACGCACAGGTACCGCTAATAAATCACGTAAAACAATTTGTGAGTATCAAGCCGAGGACCCATTTTGCCAGAGTGTACTAAACAAAACGTGTAGTGAACCTGGTTATGTAGTGAAAAATGGCATCGTTTATTTTCATAGCCCAAGTGATGGTAATTGTCGTTGTTTTGTTCTTGTGCAGGCGCGACGAAATGTTATGCGTTTATACCACGATGAATCTTCACATATCGGCATTGACAAGATGTTAGCAAAACTTCGCGAAGACTTAATCTGGCCTCGAATGGGAAAGACAGTTCGTAAATATGTCGCAAACTGCTGCTCCTGTATTTTAGAAAAGGCTCATACTGGTAAAAAACGAGGTCTTTGCCAACAAATAGCTAAACCAACAACACAGATATTGACCACGCTGGCATATTGACCACGCTGGACCCCTGGTGAAGTCAAATAGGTGCACACAAATATTGGTAATTATAGATGCATTTACAAAGTACGTACGATTCTGCCCGAAAATATATTTCAGAAAACTACAGAATACACCATAAAAGCCCTTAGCCCGTTAGCTCTCAAGCCCGTATTTCACGAATTAGGTACACCACGCCGTATTATTGCCGATAGAGGGACTGCTTTCCAGGCAGTAAAATTTAAACAGTTTTTAGCCGAGCAATCAATCGACTTACATTTGATTGCAACTGGAGTGCCGTGTGGAAATGGACAGGTAGAACGTGTAATGTACTCACTATTTAATGCCATGCGAGCAGTACTCAACGAAAAAGACGAAAAGAAATGGATTCAAGTACTACCTGCTATTGAAAATGATTTCAACGTGACTGTAAATAAAACAACTGGGTATTAGCCTACCGCACTAATGTTTAGTGAAACCCGACGCTTGAAAGCTGCCGAACACCTATTGACCGAAATTCCGTCCCAACCCGAAATCATTAATGCTGCCTTAGCACGAGACAAGGTCGTTCAGCGTCTGGAATTTATCACTCAGAAAGCGGTGACAAAGTTCAATGAGAAGCGAGTCCCGGCAGTGCCGTACGCTGTGGGCGACAGGGTGGTCGTACAAAATACACAACTGGCTACGGGAGGCAAGCTCAAACCAAAGTTTCAGAGCCCGTTTGAGGTAACTCATTGTTTAGATAACGAAAGGTACACATTGCGCCGTATCGGAGGTGGTCGTAGAACAACAGTCGCTGCTCATGCACAGTTACACACCTGGCCTCAGTAGGGTATGTTTTGTATTGTATTATTTTAATGTTACTTTTTTTTAGCTTTTTCGATTAGCGCCGTATGGTACGGAACCGAGTATTTGTAAAGGTCCCTGATTTGATCAGGCTATTATAGGTCCCTGAATATAACTTCAGGCTTTAGGTCCCCAAATAAAATTTGGGCTTTTTGAGGTCCCTAGCATGATACCATGCTAGGCTAGATCTCCCCCATGAATCTAGGCATGGCGGGACGAGAGCTCTGACTCTCATATTTTTTCTGAGCCCATTTTATATTTTCCTTTTGCATTTTATTTTTTTTGTCACTCTAATATATATATATATATATATATATATATATATATATATATATATATATATATATATATATATATATTGTGTATTTGATTTTTAAAAATGAATTTATTCGAAAAGCTGGTTTTTTCAAAATTGACCAAGCCGATTGATACTGATAACGACTCAACGGAGCGTGCTGCTTCGCCTTTTAAACATGATTTTAGGTAATGAAATTTTTGACAATCGTCTAGTGAGTTACTTTGGTGAATTAAACTTTGGAATGCATCGTAAAACTGTGCATTCTGTATGTTTGCCCGAAAAGGTTGGTAAATTTATTACCGGTAGCTTAACGTTAAATTGAGGAATAGTTGTAGAAGCATTATTATTTGGGATATTATTCACCCGGCTGTTAGACAGGATGGGAGAATTTGCTTCAAGTAGAGTTTGCAGTTGACTAAGTGTACTAAACCATGATTTTCCGAAAATACTTACTTCAGAAAGATCGGTTCCAGATAAGTCAGATGCATTGTTAACCGATATATCTCCTTTCGAAGTGTCCTGACAACAGATTATGTCGGTGTTATTGTTTTCAAATTCTTCGCGAATTTTATGCATTTCGTTAATACGATTTTTAATTTCGTTGAGATCATTTCCCGCCACGAAATGCCTTGAAAATGACTCAATATCTATTAGTTTCGATTTTATTTGGTTTTTCTTTATTAACAAACGTTTTAAGTCTGCTAGTGGGGACATATTTGTTTGTAAGAAAGTAAAACAATAAAAGATTCGATAACTGGGAACGCTAAACAAACTTTTAAGAAGCGAAGGTTCTTTATAGTAAATTTATAGTAAAGAACTGGTGAGAGTAGGGTGCCCACTTACCTTTCGTTTGTGGTAACGGCTTCCAGTATTGTGCTGGTTCCAGTTGTGACGTAGTCCCTGAGATTTTCATTAACGTTGACTTTGTTACGGCTTAGTTTTGCTTCATTTAGTATCTGCTTTTACGTTTATGCGGCCGATGCACTAAATTTTTGGTTAGTGGTCAAGACGTTATTATGGTTTTGTTTCACTTGACATTACTTAGTGTCCACTTTCGTTTGCGCGACGATTCACTATGTTTTTGGTTTTGTTTTGGTTTCACTCCACTTAGTGTCCGCTTTTACGTTTGTGCTGCGATGAACCAAGTTTACACGATTCGATTTTCGAAATTTTCGATAGACTTTCTATTAATCCGACGCTCGGAGGACCATATGTGCGCGCAAGTTTTCCCTTTTTTATCAGAAAAACACTGGCAAGATTGTGTTAACAAAGACACGTTTGTTTTCCTTTAGGTTTATATTAAAGTAAAAAGATGACAAGTGAAACCGTAATACATGTGAGAAACTGACTCAACTATTATCTACTCTGGGCTTAAGTATAAATTTTATCTAAACGACAAGGGCTGTTTACGCATTCCGATGTAAGGGGCACGTGTGTGTTCCCATATCGATATGAAACGTCCTGAGTTGATGCTGATACAATTAATACACTATAACCTACCACAATAGGTTCGTTAGTATTAAAAATGGACCGTTGCGGCTGAAGTTGATGACTAGGCCTTGTTTTGAGTTTAACAATTTTATGATCTAACGGCTGCTCTAAATCCAACGGTCAATGATTAATAAGCAATAACATAAGGTGACATTAATAAGCAATAGCATAAAAAATACGTTGAGGATTGCACACACTCATTACAGGATATCTCATTTATTTTATCAAGCGATAACAACTTTTTCAAGCCTTTGTAAACATGAAGTTTGTTGCAATTTCAGAAATGCTGAAAAGCCTGCATGGCAATAGTAGATTATAAAAGGCACTGCGTGCCAGATAACCAACAATTTACTTGAAAGTTAATACTTCATTTTAATTAAAACATTATATTTCTCAGGCTATATACACAGCTTTTCGAATAAATTCATTTTTAAAAATCAAATATGAGTGAACAATGACTCACTTCCTTTTTATTTTATTGAATCATAGTCTAAGACACATAATACAAAATTACAGGAATGAACTAATTATAATGCTGAAAAAGCAAAGTGATAAACTTAGTTTATATAAAGCCAGAAATGATTCATTTAAGTCAAGTATTATACAGTTATTGTTCAGTTACCATCAATCTGTATTTTACTCAAATAAAGTATTAGTGAAATTCTTCGGCATAGTTTATTTTGTGTGACCAAAGGGCTCAACAAACGAAACTGGCGCAGTCGGGTAGGATAATCTTCACAGAATCACTGACGATTTGTGTGAAGCTGGTGGACCCAAGATCCTTCAGAAGATAACGTTCCTCATCACCCAAGCTCCAAGGACCGCATAAAACAAACAAGTAAGTCCGAGTTTCCTAATACTTTCGCACTTTCCCTATCTCTGAACAAAGTTGTGATAGTTAAGGGGCAACCCTAGTTAAAATTTTTGAAAATATTGTCCTAAGAATCAGGTACAATTTAAAATTGTGGCTAGTGTTAAGAATAATAATAAACCGAGAAGAGTTCGTACAATTTATTCCCTGAATTCACCAGTACACGTTTTACGCTCTGTCCGTTTACAAATATCCTCCCGGTCTAACTCTCGGACATCCAAGTCCCGTCATTGTTTATACCTGGAGACGACCGAGAGTCAGGCCTTAACATAAACATCTCGTGTATCGTTACACCGAATTAATACAGGCAATAATAAAAATTTTATTTCATAGAACATGTCCTCTCACACTAGGTAGGAATTTTGTTTTATCCGACATTGATAAGGCTTAATTCACTAGGTTAAGACAAATCAATTTCTCAAGTAAAATAATTTTTAAACTATTTAATTTTTTCAAGATATAATTTTTAGATTTAAGTGTAGTTTAAGATTTTTTTGTTTTGTTTTGTTATTGAGTGTAGGTACAGAGTTTTTGCGTTCATTTTTAATGAGCAGACCTTATCCAGTCACTCCACCCCGAAATTTAAGTAGATATCGAGAATTAGAACAAGATACCAAAATGGCTCAATTAGATTTACAAAAAGTTAAAAATCTTTTTGAATTCGTTCCCTATTTTGATGGCGACGAATTAATGGTACAAAATTTCTTCGACGCAGTTGATAACCTTTTAGAAGCGAATCCGACTACTGACCCATTTCATATAAAGATTTTGCTGAGCGCGGTTAAAAATAAGATAAAAGGTAAAGCGCATATTCTACTTTCGAGCCGTCCTGATATCACGACGATAAATAGCGCTTTGATTTGAATCCATTCAAATCAAAGCGCTATTTATTCAAAACTTTAGTGATAATCGTAATATTTTAACATTAGAACAAGAAATGCAATATATACGGTATAATCCAAAAGAAACTCTTTTAAATTTTGGTAATAGATTAATTGAATTAAAATCTAAATTAATAACAAAAATTCAGCTTTCAAACATGTCCGCTGAAGAAAAAACTGGCCATATTTGCCTTTATGAAAGACAAATATTTAATAAATACAAAATGAATTTACCCCCAAATTACGAAACTATTTTACGAAATAACCCTACAATTTCAACTCTAGAAAATGCTATCGCTTTTATTGACGAGCAAGTAAAATACGATGAATATAAAAGATTGTCTTTAGGAATTCAACAACGTCCTTTTCAAAAACCTCAAGCTAGTCAAAAAACTTTTCAAAATTTTCAACCGAATTTCAATCAAAATTTCAATACAAATAATAATCAATTTAAACCAAGGCAATTCCTTGCCAATAAACAGCCAATACATGTGCAACCCAGACCAATCAAGCAACACTTCCTTACTAATTCTCAAGTTTTTGGTAAGCCCCAAACCACTAACAGACCTGTACAAGCATCGTATAGACCCACACCTATGTCAGGTGTATCCACAATTAATCGCCCACAACAACGTTATAGTGGCACAGTCACACAGTCACGCGTTACAAACCAAGCGACCCCGCGAAATAACCAATCTCCATTGAAACACATCTCTGAAGAATTATACCATCACGAAGACGAACGAACAGAAGACGCATCCCTATATAATGAAGAAACCAACGAAACTAACACCAATGAAGACGTCGATTATGAAGACTGTTACGAAGAATGGAACATTCAAAAAACACCTGAAGACCAAATAAATTACCAAGACTCAAATTTTCAGAATGTAACCAGTACACCGGATCAGACGTAGATCATAACGCTATGTTAGCTGCCTCCCTTGCTTACATTCAAATTCACGACCCCCCAATGAAATTATTAATCGACTCCGGTTCTTCCAAAACTTTAATACGCCCTGATATTATCGAAAAATACTTTCCTGAAACAATTTTTAAAGAAAATTCTACGATTAAAACATGTTTAGGTCAAAAAGAAACTCAGTTTTGTGCAGAAATTTCAACATTCCAAGAATTCAACTCTCCAGAAAAAATCAAAATAATTCTTTTCGATTTTCATAATTATTTTGATGGTTTAATAGGTTTAGATGTCATCACTAAATTCCGCATTCTATTCGATTTTTGAAATAAGATATGTTATGGAAATAATTTTCAGATTCCTCTTCATTTTCGAAATCCTCACGATACTACAAGTCGTATCACTATAAGTGCCCATGAAGCCATTTGTACAACTGTCCTAATCAATATCGAAACTGGTGAAATCTATATCCCTGAACAAAATTTCGGAAAATTAAAAATTCCTTCTACTGTTACGACCGCTGAGCATAATCAAGCTCTAGTCGAGATTCACTCACAATCTTTCAGATGAAACTGAAACTATATACATGGAATACCCTACTACTGCTTATCCTCTTGAATATTATGAAACTAAATCTGTCATTACACCTTCTCCAGAGTCCAAAGAATCTTGTGCCAAAAACAAAAGCATCTCCAAATTAATTCGTACTGATGATTTAAATTCCGAAGAACAACAAAAAATAATTTCCCTTTGCAACGAATATAAAGATATTTTCTTACTCCCTGATGAACCCCTTTCTTTCACAAATGATGTCAAACATAAAATTCGTCTTTCTGATGATACCCCTGTCCACACTCGGTCGTATCGATTTCCATATGTTCATAAACAGGAAGTTCAAACCCAAATCAACAAAATGCTAAATGAAGGAATTATTCGACCTTCTTGCAGCCCCTGGAGTAGTCCCATCTGGATAGTGCCAAAAAAGATGGATGCCAGTAGAAAATTAAAATGGCGTCTAGTGATAGATTATCGAAACATTAATAAAAAAACAATCGAAGACCGCTATCCCCTTCCTAATATTACCGATATCCTTGATAAACTTGGTAGATGTAATTATTTTACTACCCTCGATTTGGCACAAGGATTTCATCAAATCGAGATGGATCCAAATTCCATAGAAAAAACAGCGTTTACAGTTGAGAATGGACATTACGAATACCTTCGAATGCCATTCGGACTCAAAAATGCACCCGCGACTTTCCAACGTGTCATGGACAATGTGCTTAGAGACCTTCAGCATAAAATCTGTCTAGTATACATGGATGATGTTATCGTGTTTTCTACATCTCTCCAAGAACACATTGAAAATTTAAAACTCGTTTTTGAAGCTTTCCGAAAAAACTCTCTTAAAATTTCTCTTGATAAATCTGAATTTCTAAAGAAAGAAACATCTTTCTTAGGCCATATTATTACCACAGAAGGTATTAAACCCAACCCTGATAAAATCAAAGCAATCACTCGTTTTCCGATTCCTAAAACAGCCAAGGAAATCAAACAATTTTTAGGTTTAGTAGGTTTCTACCGAAAATTTATCGACAACTTCTCCAAAATTACAAAGCCTCTCACAAAAAGTCTTAAGAAAAATGAAAAAATTATCCATACCCCTGAATTTATCGATGCTTTCGAAAAATGCACGAATATTCTTACGAATGAACCTTTACTCATCTACCCCGACTTCTCCAAACGCTTCGAATTAACCACAGACGCGAGCAACTTCGAAATTGGTGCCGTTTTATCCCAAGATAATAAACCTATCGCATACGCATCTCGAACGTTGAACGCTGCAGAAATAAATTATAGCACTATCGAAAAAGAACTCCTATCTATCGTCTATGCCGTTAAATATTTCAGACCCTATCTGTTTGGAAGAAAATTTGTCATATATACGGACCACAAACTCCTACAGTGGCTCTTCTCCTTAAAAGACCCGCAATCACGTCTAGTACGTTGGCGCTTAAAGTTAGAGGAATATGAATATGAAATTCGATACAGGAAAGGAAAAACCAATTTAAATGCAGACGCTTTATCCAGAATAAAAATCCAAGAAGAAGAAACCCATGCTCTTGAAGACAATTATCCATGATCAATAATCCCGAAGAAAATCAAGACGATATCTCAGACTTTCTAGACAACATTGAAAATATTCCTAGTCCAGATCCCAAACAACTTGAAGAAATAACAAGAAGCTTATTTCGAAATGTCACTGAAAATACATGTCACACAGCAGCTGAAAATCCCCTTTGTGTACCACCAATCACCGAAAAACCCGTCAACGCCTTCGACCGACAAATTATAATTACCGAATCGAATACCCTCGCTGCACGATTCTTACCCTCTTTCGAAAAACCCTTCGGAAAGAGTCGACACCTTTTAACCTTCCATACAAGTATATCCGACGACGAAATCCTTTTTCATCTTAAAAATTTTATTAACACCACTCAAAATCATTGCCTTTATTTTCATAGCGACCCTATAAAAGAAAAGACACTCAGAGTATTAAGAAATCATTTTAGTCCTCAAACTAAAGTAATAATATCAAATTCATATCTCGTTGATATTTTTACAGATCGTGAAAAATTAAACGAAATTAAATTTTAGCACGAAACAAAAACTAGCCATCGCGGAATTAATGAAACAATTAAAACGTGTTTCTCAAAAATTTTATTGGCCGAATATGTCTAACGACATAAACCGCTATATAAACCTTTGTGACACTTGTCAACGAACAAAATATGACCGTAATCCTCAACATATAAAACTACAACATACTCCTACGCCAAGTAAACCCTTAGATGTCCTACATATCGATCTATTCCACATTCCGTCAGAGCTTTATCTCACTATCTTTGACCCATTTTCAAAATATGGTCAAGCACTTAATATTCCATCAAAAAACGCAATTGACATAGTTCAAGCCCTAATACAGTTCACTTCTTATTTAGGCACTCCCTCTCAGATCATTGCCGATGCTGGTAAAGAATTTGATAATCTTCTTCTTAAAGAATATTGCAAATTATATGGTATAGAACTCCATATTACTTCTATTCGAAATTCAAACAGCAGCAGTCCAGTCGAAAGATTTCATTCTACTCTTCTCGACTCCCTTCGAGCATTAAAAGTTGATCATCCAAATAAATCTTTGAATTATCTAATGACTCTAGCTGTCTCATGCTACAACAACTCAGTTCATTCTGTCACCCAATTAACTCCTTTCAATATTATATTTTCTCAACTTGATAAAAATAATTCCCCCAAATTATGTGAAGCTAGAATAACCCAAGACTATATAGACTCGACCAAAAATATTGCAAAACAACTTTATCAAACGGTGCAAGATCGCATTGAACACCGAAAGCAACAAGTCCTTTCTAATAGAAATAAGAATTTAGACGATCCTCAACCGACATCTTCACAGGCATATCTAAATGTAAGAACTCCTCGTGACCCTAAGATCAAACCCATTTTCAAACATGTCACTGTTCATGAAGATAAAGGGTCCCACTGTTCATACATCCAGTGGAAAATTCCATAAAAATAAAATCAAAAAGAAAAGAAAACTAAAACCATCCCAATTGTTCCAGAATGAAGACGCCGACGATTCCGATACTCCTCTTTCTGTTTTGCAACTGCAACTCGCTGGAAATAAGCCAAATCCGAAACCCCCTACTCCCGATCCTCCTAGGACCAGTTAAAATTATAACACATTACCATTCCTTCGTACATATAATTGATCTACAAAAAATAGAACAACAATTAGCAAAGCTCTACGCTAACTTAATAATAATAAAAGAAGAAGCTACAAATCAAGATGCATACATTAAATGGTTGCAAGCTGAATTTATTTTAAATAAAACATACGATAAATTTCAAACTATTTATACAGATAATAAAAGAAGTAAACGAGGTTTAATTAATCCTATTGGCTCGATTTATAATTCACTTTTTGGACTAATGGATGATGACGATAGGCAGAAAATTAACGCTAATATCAAAATTCTGTATGAAAACCAGCACTCAATTGTTTCACAAATTGAAACTAAAACTACCATTCTTAATAATCTTCTAAACAATCTCGAAGACACAATCAAAATTATAGATGCAAACAATAATCGTACTATCACGAAACTTAATTCTGTAATCCTACAGGACCATATCCAGGATATAATTAATAATATCAATTTTACTCAAATTTACCTCTCCAATATTGAAAATGCTCTCTTATTTGCTCATTTAAATTTAGTACATTCGAATATAATAACAACAAATGATATTACAGAAATTATTGAAAAACTGAAATTACTATATAAGATAAATCAGATTCCTATCTTTCATATCTACTATTATTTGAACCTTTTTAAGATTCAGACATTTATTGAAAATTTAAAGTTACATATTAAAATTTTAGTTCCAATTTTAAGAGAAAAATCTTACTCTTTGTTCAGAATAGTCCTTACAAAAACCTTACAATTTTACCTCCACATCCTTACCTTATACTCGGTGAAGATGGACTAGAACATTCATGGATTGACAAAGAACTACCTCATCTGAATCATACTTACCTGTCAAGCGACATCCTGGACACCAGTAGCCACTGCATCATAGATTATCATCCAACGACATCCCAATGCCATTTGTGAAGCTGTACCAGCGCATCAAACACAAAACTTGCTACAGACTCTGCCTAATGGTCAAATTTTAGTAATCCCTACCATGCCAATCGAAGCCAAAGAGAAATGCTCTAATCTTGAAGTCAAAATTTTACAAGAAATATCCATAATTACACCAAAAATAAACTGCACCCTCTGGATCGATCAAGATGAATTCTACATGTCTCCAGCTCTTCCTAATTCAGTTACTTACTTATTGCCCGAACCATTGATGAACTCAAACTATACATCCTTCCATTTGGATAACGTCCCCACAACGAACTTGGAGGAACTCCACCAACAAATTCGCAACCTTAAACATATCACTCTACGAGCACCTGATCTAGATCCAACTACCCACTCTTGGATCACCAAAATTACACTGAGCATCGTAATAATCCTGACCATAATCTTCACGTTTTTGGGCCTTCGAAGACTTTATAAGCGACATAGGACCAATCAACTTAAAGTAAAAATTTCAACCCACAAGGACCCCATTCCGGCCCATGTGCCTCCATCTAAGGCGGGAGGAATTATATGAGTGAACAATGACTCACTTCCTTTTTATTTTATTGAATCTAAGTCTAAGACACGTAATACAAAATTACAGGAATGAACTAATCATAATGCTGAAAAAGCAAAATGATAAATATATATATACGTTATATATATATATATATATATATATATATATATATATATATATATATATATATATATATATATATATATATATATATATATATATATAACGCTTTCATACAGTCCTGAACCAAGCGTATGTTTGCGAGCGGAAGATCCTGATCCAGCGATACAAACCTGAACCATATATGGTTCAGGACTATAAACCCTTATAAACGCCTTCCTAACGCCCCCTAGAGTGCATAGAACAAATTTGAAAATGGTTCACTTTTGTGCGAATCTCCAATCTTTAGTTCCAACTATTTCCACATTCTACGATGGTGGCGCTCTTGTCGCTTCTGTTCGTATACCTGGTTTGTATACAATCACACCATGTATTTCATGGTTTGTAAACCAGAATCAATCATATTCAGAATGTATACAACATTCTGAATATGATTGTGCTACCGATATTTAGCCTGATACCTGATATTACTATCAATCGCGTCTGTTTTGAGTATCGGCCGTGCGTCGTTCAGTACTTTTCATTACACCATAAATGCCTACTTTAATATTTAATGATGATTTGTAAGCCTTGCATTTTTCAAATAAACTGATAAAGAACAAAGAAATTAAGAATTCATAATTTCAGGTAATACCAGTTGCATTTGTCATATCAGTTATTGTTTTCATGCTAACCAGTTTTTCTTTTAATTAAAATGCTGTAATTATTGTCAAAATATGAACAAAAAGTTGATAAAAAAAATCTGTCAACTGTTAGAAAATTAACGGCCTTGACTGTTAAATTTTAATGGCCCAGGCCGATCAATGAAATATAGTCATAGCAATGAAAAATAGAGTACCATCTATTCATAATAAATTGATTTTATTCAATTTTGACGTTTAAAACTGTCATTATTAACTTCATAATAAGTTGCTGTTTATTTACAGACAATGAGTGAAATACAAAAGTCACTAGCGACTTAAAAACGTGAAGTAACAAATATTATTAATAATGACAGTTGTAAAACGTCAAAATTGAATGAAATTTTTATATAAAATATTAGTATCGTCAAAATTAAATAAAACATTGTATAAACCATGTGAGTTAAAATGTTTATTCACATTTAACTCATTTGGTATATAAATAATTATTATGTATAAGTGGATTTGCTTATGCTTGATTTGCTGATTGAATTAAATTGAATTATCATTAAGAAATATTTGTTAAATATGACGAGCAATGTCACGTCACATTCATACTTCGATAAAATGAATCTTTAACAGACAGAATAAAATTAATCTTTAACAGACGGGATAAAAAGAAAAGTAGTTTTTACGGAAAGAAGAACATTTTAACATTTATACAGCTATTGAAATAAATCATAGATACACTATAAACGAACTTATAAATTAATGAAATAAATATATGCTACCTTTTGACAATTTTATTTATTAGCCATTAAATTGACAGCAATATTATTACATTCAGAAGGAGTAAGTAGGCTTTTTAATTAATTTTTGTAAGGGTTTCTTTGGTTTTCTAGTGGCAAAAAATCGTCTTTGAGGTTTTACTTTTTTAATATAGGGAATTCTCTGCTAAGGAATGCTGACTGCTGAAACTAAAAACCTGACAATCTTCGGTTTTTAAACATGTGTGAAGTTGAGATCTTGCGCGCGCAGTTAGGTTAAATTGTGTAAAAAAAATAGACGCTTGTTTCGTATATCCGTGTATCTAAGGACAAATCTGAATCATTCTACATTGTGGGCTTGTGTAAGTAAGAAGTGTTTGTTTATATTGTATTAAAATGAATAACCGAGGGGCTTTATTACTTTCTCTAGCAAGAGATAAACTATCTCAAAGTAAGTATAATATTTTATTAACTTTACTTGCTTAATTTATAGGTTACATATCTATTAAAAATAACAATGTTAATAAAATAATAGATTTAAAATTAATTTATGTTTAAAAGTTGTCGTATTGTATCTGAAACTTAAAAAGGGAATAATAAATAATTAGAACAAAAGGTATTCCTCTTTCAAACTAACTTAACAAAATATAAGTTGGGTTGAAGAAGTAGTAAGCGACTATTTTTCCGTAAAATATACGATATTATTACATGACAATCACTATAACCTACCATAATCCACAAAAATAAATATTTTTGATAGGATAATTTAAAGCGCCCATTGAAATATTATGTAGTAAGGAGATAAGTTTGTTTCCATTTTAGGGTCTTTGTTTATACAGTGTGTCCACGTATGGACTTTATACCTGTAAACTTTTTTTATTTTTTTTGACAAAAATCATTCCTCATAAATATTACTCTCAGGAGTACGATTTACTATATAGGGTGATCGAATATTAAGAAAATATAAAATTGTAACAATTGTATTGTATATTTCTTTTAATGAATATAACCAAATCTTTTGAAGAAATTTATATAAAGTTTCATGCGCATATAATAATTAAATTTTCTTCTAATTTGGATTGGCTAGGATAATAATTTACAAAATTTAATAATGACAAATTTAAGAAAATAATTAATAAATAAATAAATAAGTAAATTAGTTATTGTCTAGTTATTGTGGGTAAAACTTTGTATTAGGACTGCATTTTAGATTAGCATTTTAGATTAAATAACAGGATTTGAAAATCATTATACATATATAAAGCACTGTGGGAAAACATGGTACTAAAATGTACTAAATACCATTTGTATTATTTCGTTAGACCTTTGAATTTGACAAAGTATTTATTTTATTTATGTGATTTTTAATACTTTTTATTAAATTCTTAAAACCGATTTTTCTCCCATATGTCTGCGAGGGTGGGAAATTACGCGCGTACAAATTACAAATGCCCTAAAATGCACAGACTGCAAAAAAAGTAGGTCAAATTTCGGCATCTTCGATTTCCATTAAGTGGCTTATTTCAAATGCAACATTTAGTGCGCTCATAAGCTCTAGTCTTCATAGACATATGACAGAAAAACTGGTTTTTGAAGTTGAATTTAGTGGAGGTAATAATTTTCAACTATGATAAGTTTTCGTGTAAAATTTAATTCAAATCGAAATATCTATATTCCTATTGTAAATGATGTCAGTTTATATCTTATTTCTAATAGGCAATAGCAGAGGTAAAACCCCTACTTATAAGAATTTAAATGAAAAGAAGAACAACAGACAAGTTCTTAAACCTGACAATCATAAGTATCAACAATTTGATAAACAAGATATATATTCTGCAAAATACACACCTCCTTATAAAAAAATTAAATTTGTACAAGATTGGGTTAACACAATAACATTAATAGAACCGGCGATAAGTCCTGATGAAAAACAGGAATAAATGCCAATATTGTTATAAACAAAGTGTGCGCGCGAGTTTTCCCTTTTTTATCAGAAAAACACTGGCAAGATTGAGTTTTAATAAAGACACGTTTATTTTCCTTTAGGTATATATTAAAGTAAAGAGATGACAAGTGAAACCGTATAATACATGTGAGAAACTGACTAAACTATTATCTACTCTGGGCTTAAGTATAAATCTTATCTAAACGACGAGGGTTGTTTATGCATTCCGATGTAAGGGCGACATGAGTGTTCCCATATCGATGTGAAACGTCCTGAGTTGATGCTGATATAGTTATATATACACTATAACCTACCGCAATAAGTTCGTTAATACTAAAAATGGACCGTTGCGGCTGAAGTTGATGACTATGATGGCTTTGTTTTGAGTTTAACAATTTATTGATCTAACGGCTGCTCTAAATCCAACGGTCAATGATATTAGGTGACATTAATAAGCAATAGCATAAAAAATACGTTGAGGATTGCACATTTCCTCCCCGCCTTTGACATATTATAATGTCGGTTTTGTTCTTGGATTTTTCGCTTTCTTTTCCTTCTTCGCTGGCGATTGTGACAGGAGATGCTCCGGACGACGAAGAGGATGCGCCGCCGGCTCCAGCGCCGGATCCTCTTCGTCGTCCGGAGCATCTCCTCAGTCACAATCGCCAGCGAAGAAGGAAAAGAAAGCGAAAAATCCAAGAACAAAACCTTCCCACAAAGGAAATTTAATAAATGAAGATAAGGAAAATACATTAATGAAGAAAAAACGTCAATAGAAACAATTATTCCTTCGATAAATTCCAAAAAAGGATCTATTAATGGATCGGATATATCGGATCTTCAAAGATGATTCATTCGCAGATCCTGATTATGCACCATCCTCATAAAACTGTTGGTTTTCATGTGCTAAATATGATGTCAAATAGCGGCAAAAATTTTGTTCTATAAGAAATTTTAGTATTTTCAACCGCTTTTCCGCAATAAATTAAAAACTAATATTTATATATAGCTCAGTTTTTCTTTATTTTCTTGTAGAAAATGCGAATTTAAACTCATTTTCTGATTTTTTGTGGAAAAATGCAGTTTTCGTATTCTCAATTTTTCAAAATTTTATGCATTTTTTGGGGGCTGCACTGAGGAAAAGCTTGATAGAAAATTTTTATAATACTTTGGTTATTCTTTATTTCCTTAGGAAATGTCAATCTAAACTCATTTTGTACTATTTTTCAAAATAATACAGTTACGTGTTATACCTAATGAATTTTTCAATAATTCAGTTTTTCATTTATTGCGGAAAAGTGGTTGAGAAAATCAAAATTTTTTATGGTACAAAAGTTATAGAAAACTTAATTACGGACAGATTTTCTCTTAATTTTTTTGGTAGTGTTCACGGGTTTCGACATATTCTTGGTTTCTAGTTAAATTTACAAAAAACGTATATATAATATATTATCAATTTCCCCACACTCAAATTTCGTTACTATTTGACATTCCAGCATGTCGAAACAAACTTTTTTTTGTAAAAGAAGTGCTGCTTCCAGACTTTTCTTGGGAAAACTCCTAATTTAACTGACTTGGCAGTTAAATTAGGAATTATGTCAGTACACCGGAATATATTTTTGTGTGTGGTAAGATAAAATGTATTTCTATTCCAAATATCTTATATCTTAGTTTCAAATTGGTATCTTGAAAAATAAAGAAAATCGGGGGGGGGGGGGGGTGGCACCTGATATAATCAATATTTATAATAGCCAATTCATTTTAGAGTTGGGAGATTTCACGACAAAAAGTAATAATATGTTACGAAGAAAATTCAAAAGGAAATTATGACATGAGTTTAGAGCCTTCCTCTGAAGCAATTATTCCAGCTTTACCTGCCAAAAGTACAAACAGTGAACACTCTCATAACTCCTCAGTAAAGATGCCTATTGAGCAAGTCCCAGTTCCAGAATCAAACGAGGTAAAAAATGTTTCACGTTTCGTTATCTGAATCTTGTAAGGAATGACTAAAAATTTTAATTTCGTGTTAATTTTAGGGAGGAGTTGAAAGCGTTAGAAAAAAAATTATAAAGATCGAAGAGATTTTTGCATGTTCTGCGAAAAAGATGTTTCGCATTTTGCGAGACACGTCAGTACATGGCATTCCTCCGAAATTGAAGTAGTGCGCATACTGTCTGCAACTGATCCAAAAGAAAAAAGGATTGGGTTTTCACATTTGAGGAAGAGAGGAAATTTTCTTCGCAATCGAACACATATTACACTAAGACCGGTTAAAAGATTGAAGTCGGGAATTACACATCAGTAGCTGAAGACTTTCTACCTTGCAAACACTGTCTCGGATTTTATAAAAAGAAAAGCTTATATAGACACACAAAAAAATGTTCCCGAAACGCTGAAGTAAACAAAAAAAAAAGGCAAACTTCCCAGAGTGATGGTCAAACAACATTATTACTAGGGACTCTCCTTAAACATGACCGGTTATTAAACAGTGAACTATTCCCACGTATGCGCGCAGATGATATCTCATTGATTGCGAAGGGAGATCCCCTTATTTGTCAGTATGCCTACTCATATATAAAAGGTCGAAGAAGTAAGGGCAATCTCGACATTGTTAGACAAAATGTTAGGAGATTGGCAAAATTACTGAAATTTATGCGAACACGAGATTGTAATATAAAACTATTTATTGATATATTGCGTCCACGTTATTCTACAATGATTATAAATGGAGTCAATGAAATGGCACAATACAATCATGATACTGAAAAGTATGAGTCTCCCACATTAGCCTTGAATTTAGGTACCTTAATTAAAAAATGCTGCGATTTGGCCTTTGTTGAATTACTTCAAAAACCTAACACTAATGAACAACGAGAAGATGTGAACATATTGAAAAATCTTATAATATCGCAATGGGCAGACGAGATTTCAGCTCAAGCTGGCAGAAATTTGCACGAAAAAAATGGAGCAAAGAAGAGCTCCTTCCTTTGACAGCTGACTTAAAAAAATTAAATAATTATTTATCTAATTCTGCTGAACAACAGTATTCTAAACTTAAAGATAGTGATGATGCTTATGCATATAATACACTAAAAGACATCTTGTATACTCAAATTTTACTCCTTAATAGGCGTCGTCCTGCTAAAGTGGCACAATTAAAGGTACAAACTTACAAAGCAATTAATTTAGACTCTTCAGAACAAGACACCGAATTTAAAACCTGTTTAACAGAAACTGAAAAAATTATGTTAAATACTTACAGCCGTTTTGTCATTAGAGGGAAACGTGGTCGTGGAGTTCCCGTGTTGTTATCTCCTACTATGAGAAAACACTTTGAATTGTTGATAAATTTACGTGATAAGTTCGTGAAGGACAACGATTACATTTTTCACACTAAAGGCAAGGGGTTCGTAGATGGCACAATAATTATTCAGAAATATGTACAAAAATGTGATGTTGCGCGTCCAAAAAGCATAACTGCCACACTCCTACGTAAACATTTAGCTACTATCACACAACTCTTACAATTTTCTAATAACGATATGGAACAATTGTCCAAATTTATGGGCCATACGCTCAAAACACATTGCAATGTTTACAGAATGTCGGACAATATCTATCAAACTGCCAAAGTATCGAAGCTCTTGCTACTGATGATGGAAGGTGGTGCTGAAAATTTTAAAGGAAAACAGTTAGACGAAATTGATATTCAACTAACTCCTGTGGTGGATAATCAAAATATCTTTGAACAGCTTGTGAATGATACTCCTCAATTGAAGGAAGAAGTGCAAGAGGTTGATGAAAACACCCCTGAACACCCCGCTGAAGAAAACGAGAAAAAGGTTAATAGGAAGAAAATAGAGAGACAATCTTGGACAGATGAGCAAAAGCGACTAATTTCTATATACTTTGCAGAATACATTAAACAAAAAAAATCTCCAAAACAGTCAAAAGTAAGAAAAATAATGGAATTGTATCCAAAATTATTTGGAGAAAGAAAATGGACATCCATCAAGGCAGTGGTGTACAATATATATACCGGAAGATTAAAAGTAGGAGAATGAATGAATGAAAGAGAATTATGGGCGGGAGAACCCATGCACTTAGGCGTCCTAACGGGCCCATTGTGCAGAGGTTGCCTTCTTGGTGCGGTTAACTATATGCTGATTCCATGTTAACTTGGAATCTATTATGATCGCTAGATACTTAGATAAGCTTTTGTATGGAAGAGCCTTTTCCGCCAGTTGAATTTTCGGTAAAGATCCTAACTTCCGTTTTCTGGTAAAAATAACCAGGTCAGCTTTATCAGGGTTGACCTTAAGCCCCTCGTCAAGACACCATCTCTCAACCTCCTGGAAGGCTTCTGATAGAAGCCCGCCCAGTATGTGGATTTTATGGTCCTGTAATAAAATGACCAGATCATCTGCATAAGCCTGGGCATAGAACCCGACTGGTTCAGTTCTCGCAGAAGGCTGTCTACCACGACGCACCACAGAAGAGGCGATAATACCCCCCCTTGTGGGCAACCCCACGATACAGCTACCTCCGCTGTGCTACCTGCCAGTCTCGCTATGATCTTCGTACTGTCGACGGTTAAAAAAGTTAGGATTAGTTAAGTAGGATTATATTTACGTGTTTTTTTTTTTGATTTCTTTATTTTATAAAAAATGTTTTATTTGTTTTAAAGTAATAAAAATATCTCTTATGGAATTTTTCATTTATTACAAACAACAGTAGACTAACATATACATATATAGTGAGCTCATTTGGGATATATTTTAGGCGGAAATTTTGTTTCTATCGACAAGTCAACCTAGAGTGCATTTTAAAGGGGATATGTCTGGTTCAGGATTGTGGAGTATTCTACCATACTATATTACATTTGTAACAAATTTAAAATAATTATAAATTAAACAGAAATAAAAAATTGACCGTTTATAACCTTTATAACTTTTACTTCAAACTTACGATAAAAATTTTATTTAAAATTTTATACACACCGGGGGGCCACGAGAACCGACCCAGGCTTTATAAACCAACTAATTTAAAATTATTTTTGACAAAGGAATGAAAACAATGATCAGATAGAATTTGCACCGTACGTTCTAAAAATAAGAAAATATATAGGGTGTTTCATTTAATAAATAAAATGATGGTATTTCCGTCAAAACCAGAGGTTGGCCATTTTGACAGTACACATGACTAAATTTGTAAAGTCTCATATAGATATTCCAAATTTTAAAATAATTGGTTCATAAACAAAGGAGCTATAAGCTTGGCTGGGTATTGTGGCCACCCGCTGTTGCGGTAAGACTAGATAAAACTTATCATAATACATAATAATTTTAAAAGCCTTGCCTACCTGCTTCGATCTTGTCCTTTTCCGATACATTGAAATTAACTCCACTATTTCCAATAAAAAGGAAAAAAAGTTGATAAAAGTGATTTAGGTATAATAATTTATGTTAAATATTTTGCACTATATTGTATAAAGTATACATCCTGTAATGTAACGTTGCTCACAATGACATGGTGCTTGCTATAAAGATGTATATATATAATAAAAAATATGGTTCAGGTTAGTACAAAGCCCATTGGGTTCAGGAATGTATCATTTATTTCGTATAAAAGTAAAATTCTGTTGTATATGTTTCTAAATTAGGAAAAAGAGGTGGTAAATAACGGACATACGCGGTAATTAAAGCTGTACTTGGTCATTTTACCGGTGGAGCAGAATTGTATGAAATTACAATTGGTTCAGGTTTGACTGAAAGATGTATATATAGACGTGTGTTTTTATATCGTTTTTTCAAAATTGTATAGAGGGTCGTAAATTTTTGCGATAGAACTAAGAATTGATCCTTTACTTAAAGTTTCAGTAGATATATTTGCTTCAGTGCGATAGTTAAGAATGTCACTAGACGGATCCCACCATAAACCGAGTATCTTAGCCTCTTTTGTTTTATTGAGATCGATCATCTCATCCCGATCGTATATCGATGAATGTGGCACAATTTGCTGAGAATTGCTTTTCCACTTTGATAATTTAAATCCTCTGCGACCTAGGATATCTACCAGCTGATCGCGTAATTCGATCCCGTCTTGACCCTGTTAAAATATCATCCATAAATCTATCGTTTATTATGGCTCGGGTAGCCTTCGGTAATTCATTTTCTACTTCTGATGCTAATTGTTCTACGCAACGCATAGCCGTGTACGGAGAGTAAGTAAGATCGAAAACAAGTCTAGTAAGCCGGTATTTCTTTATTGGTTCGTTCTCGCTAAACCGCCAAAATAATTGAAAATTTGTGTCTTCCCGATCAATTTTTATTTGTAAAAACATGCTTTCCATGTCACATGATATGACTACTTGATCAGTATGAAATCTGATTAATATCCCAAAAGAATCGTTTTGTATGTTTGGGCCTGTCATTAGATTATCATTGAGACTCAAACCGTTACTTGATTTAGCTGAACCGTCGTATACTATTCTAATCTTAGAATTGTTGGGGTCGCGTTTAAATACCCCATTGTGTGGCAAAAAGAAATGATTTTCGTTTTCGGTTTTATCAGGTATTACTTACCTCTTCTAAATACCCTTTTTCAAGTAAGTCGTTTATTGCTTTGGAATACAATGGTTTATGTGTCGTCTCTCCTAAATTTTCTTTCTAAAAATGTGAATCATTTCATTGCATTTTGAGACGAGTTTCCGAGATTCATTTTGCTACCTTTAAATGGTAGTTTAACGATAAATCCTCCGTCGTAAGGATCACGGCGATAAGTATCTAAAAAGTGATCTTCGCATTCGATTTCTTCACTAGTCATATTACAATGGACAGGTGCTATGTTTTCCTGAAAACAAAACCGTTCTAATAATTCATTTAAGTTGTTCGTGTGGTTTTGCTTTATGATTACGTTACACGATGCAATAGGTGTACGATTATCGTTAAATGCACCGCTTACAATCCATCCTAATAAAGTTTTTGATAAATATAAATGTGGTTCCGATAACTTTATTCTATCGATACATAAGAGAGACCAAAAGTTTTCGGCCCCCAGCAATAGATCAATAGGACCGTTTTCATTAAAATTTGGGTCAGCTAGCTGTGTATTTTCCGGAATATTTAAACTACTTTCGTCAAAGGACTCTGTTGGAAGATTCGCTGTGACACTTTCCAATATGCAGCAGTCAACGGAAGTTTCATAATTTTGATCCAACGACCGAAAGACCACTTTCGCTGTTTGTACAGTATTGTTACAGGTTTCGTTTACACCCGATATAAATATCTTGCCTTTGCTTACATCTTGCCTTTTCATCCTTAAATTTAATAATTTCCACATTAATTTCGATAATATATTAACTTGTGATCTAATAAGACGTGGCATTTTCTTGTTCGACCCGTCGAATCGATAGCTAATACGATGGCAGTTCATAAGACAATTTGCGTTTTTGATAACGATGCACAGCAGTTGGCACTAGAAGATTGCTGCTGTTGCCGCACAGGTTTAGATTCGTGAATTAACGTATGATGTTGGCGAGACTGACACGTTTGGGAGCCCGAGGCTTTACACTCTGAAAGCTAATGATTTGATCTAAAGCAATTTAAACAGAGATTGCGTTTACTTATTTCGTTTTTTCGTTCGCTTACGTTCAATCGTAGAAAGGTTTCACACTGGCTAATATAATGAGGTCCTTTACAGAAATAGCAAGGAACCCTCACAGCAGCTGCATTAAACATACGGTTAACTAGAGGTTTTCTTGTATTAGGATTTGTTTGGTTAAAGGGCCATTTTTCGAATAACTTTTGATTTACATTCTGATTTAGAGATTCAGGAACTAGTCGCTTCTTTTCCAAAAAATTCATTACTTTTGTTAATTGGACTGGCTCCGAATCCAATATGTTTTCAAGTTGTATGGTAATCTAGTTTACCCATAATTACCATAGTTAGGATAGCATCCCAACTGTTTACCGGGATACCTAAAACCTTGAGCGCTTGTAGATTATTTGTAATATCACCAATGAGTTTTTGCAGTGAATCAGACGAACATTTACTTATTTCTGGAGAATTTAGTATAGCTTGTACATGAGCTTGTGTAATAAGACGTGTGTTTTATATCGTTTTTTCAAAATTGTATATATATATATATATATATATATATATATATATATATATATATATATATATATATATATATATATATATATATATATATACAATTTTGAAAAAACGATATAAAAACACACGTCTTATTACACAAGCTCATGTACAAGCTATACTAAATTCTCCAGAAATAAGTAAATGTTCGTCTGATTCACTGCAAAAACTCATTGGTGATATTACAAATAATCTACAAGCGCTCAAGGTTTTAGGTATCCCGGTAAACAGTTGGGATGCTATCCTAACTATGGTAATTATGGGTAAACTAGATTACCATACAACTTGAAAACATATTGGATTCGGAGCCAGTCCAATTAACAAAAGTAATGAATTTTTTGGAAAAGAAGCGACTAGTTCCTGAATCTCTAAATCAGAATGTAAATCAAAAGTTATTCGAAAAATGGCCCTTTAACCAAACAAATCCTAATACAAGAAAACCTCTAGTTAACCGTATGTTTAATGCAGCTGCTGTGAGGGTTCCTTGCTATTTCTGTAAAGGACCTCATTATATTAGCCAGTGTGAAACCTTTCTACGATTGAACGTAAGCGAACGAAAAAACGAAATAAGTAAACGCAATCTCTGTTTAAATTGCTTTAGATCAAATCATTAGCTTTCAGAGTGTAAAGCCTCGGGCTCCCAAACGTGTCAGTCTCGCCAACACCATACGTTAATTCACGAATCTAAACCTGTGCGGCATCAGCAGCAATCTTCTAGTGCCAACTGCTGTGCATCGTTATCAAAAACGCAAATTGTCTTATGAACTGCCATCGTATTAGCTATCGATTCGACGGGTCGAACAAGAAAATGCCACGTCTTATTAGATCACAAGTTAATATATTATCGCAATTAATGTGGAAATTATTAAATTTAAGGATGAAAAGGCAAGATGTAAGCAAAGGCAAGATATTTATATCGGGTGTAAACGAAACCTGTAACAATACTGTACAAACAGCGAAAGTGGTCTTTCGGTCGTTGGATCAAAATTATGAAACTTCCGTTGACTGCTGCATATTAGAAAGTGTCACAGCGAATCTTCCAACAGAGTCCTTTGATAAAAGTAGTTTAAATATTCCGGAAAATACACAGCTAGCTGACCCAAATTTTAATGAAAATGGTCCTATTGATCTATTACTGGGGGCCGAGAGCTTTTGGTCTCTCTTATGTATCGATAGAATAAAGTTATCGGAACCACATTTATATTTATCAAAAACTTTATTAGGATGGATTGTAGGCGGTGCATTTAACGATAATCGTACACCTATTGCATTGTGTAACGTAATCATAAAACAAAACCACACGAACAACTTAAATGAATTATTAGAACGCTTTTGAGTTCAGGAAAACATAGCACCTGTCCATTGTAATATGACTAGTGAAGAAATCGAATGCGAAGAGCACTTTTTAGATACTTATCGCCGTGATCCTTACGACGGAAGATTTATCGTTAAACTACCATTTAAAGGTAACAAAATTAATCTCGGAAACTCGTCTCAAAATGCAATGAAACGATTCACCTTTTTAGAAAGAAAATTTAGGAGAGACGACACTTATAAACAATTGTATTTCAAAGCAATAAACGACTTACTTGAAAAAGGGTATTTAGAAGAGGTAATACCTGATAAAACCGAAAACGAAAATCATTTCTATTTGCCACACAATGGGGTATTTAAACGCGACCCCAACAATTCTAAGATTAGAATAGTATACGACGGTTCAGCGAAATCACGTAACGGTTTGAGCCTCAATGATAATCTAATGACAGGCCCAAACATACAAAACGATTCTTTTGGGATATCAATCAGATTTCGTACTTATCAGGTAGTCATATCATGTGACATGGAAAGCATGTTTTTACAAATAAAAATTGATCGGGAAGACACAAATTTTCAACAATTATTTTGGCGGTTTAACGAGAACGAACCAATAAAGAAATACCGGCTTACTAGACTTGTTTTCGGACTTACTCTCCGTACACGGCTATGCGTTGCGTAGAACAATTAGCATCAGAAGTAGAAAATGAATTTCCGAAGGCTACCCGAGCCATAAAAAACGATAGATTTATGGACGATATTTTAACAGGGTCAAACAACGCCCGAGACGGGATCGAATTACGCGATCAGCTGGTAGATGTCCTAGGTCGCGGAGGATTTAAATTATCAAAGTGGAAAAGCAATTCGCAGCAAATTGTGCCACATTCATCGATATACGATCGGGATGAGATGATCGATCTCAATAAAACAAAAGAGGCTAAGATACTCGTTTTATGGTGGGATCCGTCTAGCGACATTCTTAACTATCGCACTCAAGCAAATATATCTACTGAAACATTAAGTAAAAGATCAATTCTTAGTTCTATCGCAAAAATTTATGACCCTCTGGGTATTATATCGCCTATCGTTATAAAAGCTAAAATCTTAATGCAAGAACTATGGGCATTAAAATTAGACTGGGATGAACCAGTCCCACAAAATATTGAAAATGAATGGATTAAATACGTTAGAGAACTCGAATTTTTAACGGAAATAAAGATCCCGCGACTAATAACTCCAAGGGCAAATGCAGAAACGGATCTTGTAATGTTTTGTGATTCTTCTTTACGGGCGTACGGCGCCGTAATATACGCTAGAACCAAGATTGGAAACGGCGTATTTACAATTAACTTAATTTGTAGTAAATCGCGAGTTAGCCCGCTCAAAGTACTTTCTCTACCACGTCTAGAATTGTGTGCGGCATTGCTAGGAACCGAACTAATGGATAATGTATGCAGGGAAATAAATATAAGCATCAAGAATAAATACTATTTCACAGATTCCATGATCGTCCTACATTATTTGAATAGTAATGCAAATGCCTGGCATGTTTTCGTGGCTAACAGGGTGTCAAAAATTCAAAATCTTAGTAATATCAAAAATTGGCATCATGTAGAAGGCAAAATGAATCCCGCAGGCCTAATCTCTCGGGGGGCTAATCCACGGCAAATGAACAACAAGTTATATTGGAAAGGCCCTAGTTTTCTATTACAAGACATATCTGATTGGCCTGAAAATCGTTTTAGGCCATCAATAGAGACAAATTCTCTACCAGAAAAGCGGAAACATACACTAGTAGCATCTATCGTCACTCCCTTTTCATTACTCACAAAATATTCATCTTTTACGAAGCTACAGCGCGTCCTAGCGTATTGTCTCAGATTCGTAAATAATATTCGAGAAAGAAATACTAAACGTAGTGGATATTTGTCGAATTAAGAGCTAATCGAGTCTCATAATGCCATTATTCGAATCGTACAAAAGTCTGATTTCTCGGAGGAATATTTATTACTTCAAAAATGCCAGCCGGTTCCAAAAACTAGTAAACTATATTCGCTCGACCCCTTTATCGACAACGAGGGGCTAATTAGACTCGGCGGCAGATTACGTAATTCACCTTTAAAATTCGATGTAAAATTTCCCCCCCTACTACCCAATAAACATCACATAATTAAACTTCTTATAAAAAAGGAGCATATCTCCTTGCTTCACGCTGAAGCGACACAAACTCTAGCTTCCTTAAGAACTAAATACTGGCCTCTTAGGGCCCGCGACGAATTAAGAAAAATAATACATTCATGCATTACATGTTTTCGTGTGTCTCCACGATTATTAGAACAAAAGATGGGAGATTTGCCAAAAGATAGGTTAATACCTTGTAGACCCTTCACAAAGGTCGGTTTGGATTACTTCGGCCCAATATATTTAAAACAAGGAAGCAAACGCAGCCCAAAAATTGTCAAAGCTTGGGTCGCTCTGTTTGTCTGTTTAGTAACAAGAGCGGTACACTTAGAGGTAGTCAGTGTATATTTTCATGTTATTTAAATCTTGACATTATAATATGTCAAAGGCGGGGAGGAAATGTGCAATCCTCAACGTATTTTTTATGCTATTGCTTATTAATGTCACCTAATATCATTGACCGTTGGATTTAGAGCAGCCGTTAGATCAATAAATTGTTAAATTCAAAACAAAGCCTAGTCATCAACTTCAGCCGCAACGGTCCATTTTTAGTACTAACGAACTTATTGTGGTAGGTTATAGTGTATATATAATTATATCAGCATCAACTCAGGACGTTTTCACATCGATATGGGAACACTCATGTCGCCCTTACATTGGAATGCATAAACAACCCTCGTCGTTTAGATAAGATTTATACTTAAGCCCAGAGTAGATAATAGTTTAGTCAGTTTCTCACATGTATTATACGGTTTCACTTGTCATCTTTTTACTTTAATATATACCTAAAGCAAAATAAACGTGTATTTGTTAAAACTCAATCTTGCCAGTGTTTTTCTGATAAAAAAGGGAAAACTCGCGCGCACAGTGCCCATTAAGGGGACGTTTTAAAACGCGGCAAAACTGAAAAATATCGTATTAGATAAATTTTTGGCCATGTTCAAAGATGAATAAAATCTGAAAAATACTGTGTCGAGCAGATGTCTCCAGTGGACATGGTAGCCAAGTAAGTCTATATTCACAGGGAATGAGTCACATCAATGTGCCCATTATGGGGACGCTTTAAAACTCAACTAAAGTTTGAAAGAAAATCGTTTTAGGTGAATTTTTGGCTATGTTCCGAGATGAATAAAATCTGAAAGATACGACGTCGAACAGATGTCTCCAGTGGACATGGTAGTCAAGTAGGTCTATTATTACAGGGAATTAGTCACATCAATGTGCCAATTCTGGGGGCGTATTAAGGCGCAACTTAACTTTGAAAAAAAATCGTAATGGATGAATTTTTGGCTATGTTCAAAGATGAATAAAATCTGAAATATACGATGTCGATCAGATGTCTCCAGTAGACATGGTAATCAAGTAGGTCTATTTTCACAGGGAATGAGTCACATCAATGTGCCCATTAAGGGCACGTTTTAAAACGCAACTAAACTTTGAAAAAAAATCGTATTAGATGAATACTTGGCTATGTTCAAGGATGAATCAAATCTGAAAACTACGATGTCGAGCAGATGTCTCCAGTGGACATCATAGTCAAGTGGGTCTACTTTCAGAGAGAACGAGTCTCATCAATGTGCCCATTAAAGGGGAATTTTAAAACGCAACTAAACTTTGAAGAAAAATCGTTTTAGATGAATTCTAGGCTATGTTCAAAGATGAATAAAATCTGAAATATAAGATGTCGAGCAGATGTCTCCAGTGGACGTGGTAATCAAGTAGGCCAATTTAACAGGGAATGAGTCACATCAATGATCCCATTAAGGGGACGTTTTAAAACGCAAATAAACTTTGAAAAAAAAATCGCATTAGATGAATTTTTGGCTATGTTCGAAGATGAATACAATGTGAAAAATACGATGTCGAGCAGATGTCTAAAGTGGACATGGTAATCAAGTATATTTAATTTTACAGGGAATGAGTCACATCAATGATCCCATTAAGAGGACGTCTTAAAACGCAACTAAACTTTGAGAAAAAATCGTATTAGATGAATTTTTATCTATGTTCAAAAATGAATACAATGTGACAAATAAGCTGTCGAGCAATGTCTCCTGTGGGAATGGTAGTCAAGTAGGTCTACTTTCCCAGGAAATGAGTCACATCAATGTGTCCATTAAGCGGACGTTTTAAAACGCAACTAAACTTTGAAGAAAATCGTATTAAATTAATATTTGGCTATGTTCAAAAATGAATAAAATCTGAAATATACGATGTCGAGCAGATGTCTCCAGTGGACAGGGTAATCAAGTAGGTTTATTTTCACAGGGAATTAGTCACATCAATGTGCCAATTCTGGGGGCGTATTAAGGCGCAACTTAACTTTGAAAAAAAATCGTAATGGATGAATTTTTGGCTATGTTCAAAGATGAATAAAATCTGAAACATACGATGTCGATCAGATGTCTCCAGTGGACATCATAGTCAAGTAGGTCTATTTTCACAGGGACTAAGTCAATGAATGTGTCCATTATGGGGACGATTTAAAACGCAACTAAACTTTGAAAAGAAATCGTTTTAGATGAATTTTTGGCTATGTTCAAAGATGACTACAATGTGAAAGGTACGATGTCGAGCAGATGTCTCCAGTGGACATGGTAGTCAAGTAGGTCTATTTTCACAGGGAATGAGTCACATCAATTGTGTCCATTAAGGGGACGTTTTAAAACGCAACTGAACTTTGAAAGAAAATCGTATTAGATGAATTTTTCGCTATGTTCAAAGATGACTACAATGTGAAAAATACGATGTCGAGCAGATGTTTCCAGTAGACATGGTAGTCAAGTAGGTTTAATTTTATAGGGAATGGGTCACATCAATGTGCCCATTATGGGGGCGTTTTAAAACGCATCTTAACTTTGAAAGAAAATCGTATTAGATGAATTTTGGCTATGTTCAAGGATGAATAAAATTTGAAAAATACAATGTCGAGCAGATGTCTCCAGTGGACATCATAGTCAAGTAGGTCTATTTTCACAGGTACTAAGTCAATGAATGTGCCCATTAAGGGGACGTTTTAAAACGCAACTGAAGTTTGAAAAATAATCGTATTTGATGAATCTTTGGCTATGTTCAAGGATGACTACAGTGTGAAAAATACGATGTCGAGCAGATGTCTCCAGTGGTCATGGTAGTCAAGTAGATCTATTTTCACAGGGAATGAGTCACATCATTGTGCCCATTAAGGGGACGTTTTAAAACGCAACTGAACTTTGAAAGAAAATCGTATTATATGAATTTTGGCTACGTTCAAGGATTAATAAAATTTGAAAAATACGATGTCGAGAAGATGTCTCCAGTGTACATCATAGTCAAGTAGGTCTATTTTCACAGGGAATGAGTCTCATCAATGATCCCATTAATGGGACGTTTTAAAACACAACTAAACTTTGAAATAATATCGTATTAAAGGGTGGTCCTTTAACTATAATGCACGATGTTAATTGGAAATAAAACAAAAAGTTTTCAGAGAATTATCTTAATATTCTTTATTATAATAGAGGTATCTATGGCAATTATGTGTGAAACAAAATATCGGCCAAATGCTCGCCACGGCTTCGGTGGTATACTTCTATCCGATGGTCCATATTTTCAATGACTCTGAGACATAATTGAGGTTCAGTGTCATTAATGTGATGAATTATCTCATCCTTTAGCTCTTGAATTGTTCTTGGCTTATTGACGTACACTTTTTCTTTTAAATATCCCCAAAGAAAGAAGTCCAATGGTGTCACATCACATGATCGTGGCGGCCAATTAACATCGCCACGACGTGAGATAACACAATGTCTTCCGCAGAACGAACTGGGCGAGAATGCACAGGTGTTTTCACATTTCCTACAGACCTGGTTTGCTGAAATTTGCCCACAATTCTCCCGATTGTGGACACATTTGGTCGATTATGCTGACCAAAAAGTCACGAAGTGCACGAAATGCGTTTTGATTTGAACGCCCGCTTTCGTAAAAGGCTTCAACAATCTTAACGCGCTGCTCAATTGTGTACCTCTCTATGGTTCAATTTATTCAAACACTGAAACAAAGAAATGTCAAATTATGTTGGGCAAAGAACTTGACGTTAAGGTGTGACTCACAATTAACATCGTGCATTATGGTTGGAGCACTATTTAAATGAATTCTTGGCTATGTTCAAAGATGAATAAAATCTGAAAAATACGATGTCGAGCAGATGTTTCTAGTGGACATTGTAGTCAAGTAGGTCTATTTTCACAGGGAATGAGTCACATCAATGTGCCCATTAAGGGGACGATGTCGAGCAGATGTCTCTAGTGGACATGGTAGTCAAGAAGGTATATTTTCACAGGAAATGAGTCACATCAATGTGCCCATTGAGGGGACGTTTTAAAACGCAACTAACATTTGAAACAAATCATATTAGATGAATTTTTTGCTATGTTCAAAGATGAATAAAATCTGAAAAATACGGTGTCGAGCAGATGTCTGCAGTGGACATGGTAGCCAAGTAGGTCTATTATCACAGGTAATGAGTCAGATCAATGTGCCCATTAAGGGGACGCTTTAAACCGCAACTAAACTTTGAAAAAATATCGTTTTAGACGAATTTTTGGCTATATTCAAAGATGACTACAATGTGAAAAGTACGATGTCGAGCAGATGTCTCCAGTGGACATGGTAGTCAAGTAGGTCTATTTTCACAGGGAATGATTCACATCAATGTCCCATTAAGGGGACGTTTTAAAACGCAACTGAACTTTGAAAGAAAATCGTATTAGACGAATTTTTGGCTATGTTCGAAGATGTCAATGTGAAAAATACGATGTCGAGCAGATGTCTCCAGTAGAAATGGTAGTCAAGTAAATTTAATTTTACAGGGAATGAGTCACATCAATGTGCCCATTATGGGGGCGTTTTAAAACGCAACTGAACTTTGAAAGAAAATCGTATTAGACGAATTTTTGGCTATGTTCGAAGATGTCAATGTGAAAAATACGATGTCGAGCAGATGTCTCCAGTAGAAATGGTAGTCAAGTAAATTTAATTTTACAGGGAATGAGTCACATCAATGTGCCCATTATGGGGGCGTTTTAAAACGCAGCTTAACTTTGAAAGAAAGTCGTATAAGATGAATTTTGGCTACGTTCAAGGATTAATAAAATTTGAAAAATACGATGTCGAGCAGATGTCTCCAGTGGACATCATAGTCAAGTAGGTCTATTTTCACAGCGAATGAGTCACATCAATGATCCCATTAATGGGACGTTTAAAATCGCAATTAAAATTTGAAGAAAAATCGTATTAAAGTAAAGAGTGGTCCAACTATAATGCACGATGTTAATTGTAAATAAAACAAAAAGTTTTCAGAGAATTATCTTAATATTTTTTATTATGATAGAGGTATCTATGACAATTATGTGTGAAACAAAATATCGGCCAAATGCTCGCCACGGCTTCGGTGGCATACCTCTATCCGATGGTCCATATTTTCAATGACTCTGAGACATAATTGAGGTTCAGTGTCATTAATGTGATGAATTATCTCATCCTTTAGCTCTTGAATTGTTCTTGGCTTATTGACGTACACTTTTTCTTTTAAATATCCCCAAAGAATGAAGTCCAATGGTGTCACATAACATGATCGTGGCGGCCAATTGACATCGCCACGACGTGAGATAACACGGCCATTGAATTTCTCGCGCAAGCCATTGTTTCGTTGGCTGTGTGGCAAGTGGCACGATCCTGTTGGAACCACATATCGTCCAGATCCATATCCTCAATTTCTGGCCACAAGAAGTGCGTTATCATCTCGCGATAGCGGACACCATTCACGGTAACTGCTTGGCCAACCTCATTTTCGAAGAAGTACGGCCCGATGACGCCGCCAGCCCATAAACCGCACCAAACAGTCACTCTTTGTGGATACATCGGCTGTTCAACAATCACTCGTGGATTCTCATTTGCCCAAATGCGGCAATTCTGCTTGTTAACGAATCCACTGAGGTGAAAGTGTGCCTCGTCGTTGAAGAAGATTTTCTTAATAAAGTCACCATTCACTTTTGTCGGTTCAACCAACCATTCGGCGTATTGACGACGCTTGAAATGGTCAGTGGGCTTCAGCTCTTGAGTCAATTGAACCTTGTAAGCGTGTCAATTCAAGTCTTTATTGAAAATTCGCATCAGTGATGTTCGTGAGATGTTCAATTGTTGGACACGACGACGGGTTGAGGTTGACGGCTCTTCTGTTACACTATCGCGAACAACAGCAATGTCTTCCGCAGAACGAACTGGGCGAGCATGCACAGGTGTTTTCACATTTCCTACAGACCCGAGTAGAGGACGACAACCGGCGCTAGAGCCCCCCCACCACTTTCTATGACGTCATTGACCTTGAACGGGACGACCTTGATCTTGATAGAGGTCACCTTGGCCAAGTTCATCGTTACCTCGATAGAGGTCACCTTGGTCAAGGTCATCGTGACCTTGAGGAAGGTTACCTTGACCTTGAGTAATGTCACCTGTGAAAGTCACTTGGTAGGGGTTATTTCAAAGTCGATTTCATCGGGACCAATCACAGATGAGATATTTTGTTTAAAAGTGTTGACATGTTTCGGCTAGCGTCATACAAACAGCGCATTGTAAGGTTCACTATTATTCAGGGTGGTCTTTTAAATTTAAGTTTTAATTATATTCAAATTTAATTAATTTAATCTAATTTATTCACATGATTAAATATCAATTAGACGATTCAATTTTATATCATTATTTAAGAAAAAGTCAGGTTATGTTAGGATTCGAACTCGCCGTCTTTGGATTTCCAGCCTAACGCTTTTAGCTATGAGCTATCGAGGTCTTACGCTATTAGAGTACAAGGGTCGGGAATATGGCTGCACTAAAGAAAAAGTAACTGTGGCAGCACTAAAGAAAAAAACCTATGACGTAACTCACATAATTACTTTAAAATTTCTCAAATACAATTCGGTTAATATACGAGGTGATTTTTTAAACATACACAGTAGTTCGTGGTGTTTACAATGTGGTCTTTTAAATTTAATTTTTTAATTATAATCAAATTTAATTAATTTAATCCAATTTATGCAAATGATTAAATGACTATTTTTTATAACGGGTGTTTTATATTAGGGTACATTTTCCTTTAAAATCTGTAATAGTCGTCGTGGGTGGTCGTATAATTGATCCTTATGTAGTCAAGATTCCCTCATTGAACAATAATGTCGCGTCGATTAGATGACAAACATATGTTTACGCCCCGGGCTTATTCAACTGTATTTCTTTCATGCACGTTTTGTGAGCCATATATGTAGATATAATTTGCCTATAATAATAAGATAAAATTGAGTTGTATGTCTATATCATTAATTAATTATACGAATTTGTAACATTTACATTATATTTCGAGATCGAAAGTTAAATTTAAGTGAATCATGATTGTTATAGAGAGATTTTGTACAATAATATGAATATATCAGTAGAACTATGATTTTACTAAGCAACAATATAATTTGTTCAGGGCTTATTCAACTGTATTTCTTTCAGGCACGTTTTGTGAGCGATATATGTAGATATGATATACCTATAATAATAAGATAAAATTAAGTTGTATGTCTATACTATTAATTAATTATGGGAATTTGTAACATTTACATTATATTTCGATATCGAAAGTTAAATTTAAGTGAATCATGATTGTTATAGAGAGATTTTGTATAATAATATGAATATATCCGGGGAACGATGATTTTACTAGAAAGCAATATAATATGTCCAGAGCTTATTCAATTGTATTTCTTTCAGGTACATTTTGTGAGCGATATATGTAGATATAATACACCTATAATAATAAGATAAGAATTAAGTTGTATGTCTATACTCTTAATTAATTATGTGACTGTTTAACTGTTATTCTTTTCCGTCAGGATTTCATACGAATATTTTTAACGTAGCTGGATACGCATAATAAGAATACGCATGTATCAGGATAATTAAGATCTTAGGCGAATAAATTGTATCTGGTTTACTGATTAAACCAACATTGTTGAGGGTATTAACTAATATGTATGGCGGAAATGTAGAAATTAGAAGGATTATTTTTTAAATTATGTACCTGTAAAACATTGCTCTAGAGAATGCTAAGAACTGATTTACTGGTAATATTTATCTCAAATTTGACAGGTTGGTATTCTCTAGTACATAATTTAGGTGGCTAATATGTCAGAATAATTCACCTAATACTAAACGGAAATATATTTAGAAAAAATCCTAAACGTATGCAATCTATAGATATTCTCAGCCGAAAAGTGCATAAAGCAAATATATATTTTCTCTTGCAATCTCGAATGGTCATCTCGTGAATGGATAATAATCGTACACTCCACTAGATAGAAGTGCTTCCATAAGAAGGGTTTAATTCCATAAGAAGAGACTAATTCAAGAATTATTTAACCGTATTATTTTTAATACGAATTATTTTAAATGAATATTGACGTGGATATTATAGGCAAACTTTATTTACGTCCTAATTTCTGATATAATACAATATGTAATTAAGATATTATTTACTGGAAGTACAATGCGAAGAGGATCGAAGAAAAAGAGCTC
The DNA here is from genome assembly GCA_037954035.1 of Rosalia funebris. Lineage (NCBI taxonomy): Eukaryota > Metazoa > Arthropoda > Insecta > Coleoptera > Cerambycidae > Rosalia > Rosalia funebris. The sequence goes on along the minus strand of JAZFAV010000036.1, from coordinate 17,799,466 downwards.
TTGTAAATGGATGGGCAAATGAAAAGAAATCTTCATGCTTTTTTATCAAAATAGTTAGTTATATTCATTTTAAACGGACAGACGCCCATATACGTAATACAAGTATAAATCCATCTTATTTTTACTTTATGCTGGCGTACTACTCAAGAAAGAATAGACGGTTATATTTAAAAGGATGATATCAATAATTTTCATTTGGAACTCAAATCCCAGAATATAATAACTACCCCAAGACTGTGCCCTGTCGAACTTTCAGGCAAAAAATTATACTACGTACATAATATATATCTTAGTATTTAATCTGACACATGCGTGTCAAACTTCTGTCTGTTATGGCGATTTAGACAAATTTATTACTAGGCCGACAAAACGACATTGTCCTTTTGATTCATTAGTTTCATTTAAAATTAGTATATATCTGCACCGCTTGATATCTTAGTGCGCACAAAAAAATATACCCTCGAGTTCTAAGTAAATTCACAACGTCCCGTCGGCGCCGACTTGTATATCTTTTTTTGGGTGAAAAGGTACAAAAGTCATTTATGTCAGTTTTCCATTGTAACAAATGAAGGCGCCAAATGTGTATAAAAAAACTACCCAGCTATGCTCATCGTATCATCTTAAGAGACTCGCCCAGGTATACGCACCAGCCCCATTCAATATTTTACAACCTGAAATAATATGACAATAACAGGAAAAAATAAAAGCCTGTTTTCTACTGTTTGGAACGATCGTTCACCTGTCTAATAAAGTAACAGTTTGATGACCTGAATCGAATTTACAAGTAGATGTTTAAGTGTTTTCAATATATATTTCTTTAACTGTAAATTTTAAATATATGATAGAAAACATTGTAGATGTCGAACTTTATTGTAAGTTAACGTAAATAAATAAATCGAACTAACTTTTTATTAGTTTAAGTGGAAAGGTATAGCGATGGATATAACCCGTATTTATATATTACACACTACATCGAAGAAATCTTTTGTTGGTAATTTCTTCTGCAATTAAATGTCTCTAATAATGGTATAATTAGCTGAATTTAGATTTCCTACTCCGTTAATATTTTTCAAAGCTTCATTAAAAATATTAATTTTTGATGGATAAGGGATGGCCAAATATCTACGTCGCATTATTCTGGGCAAATATATCCTTTTATTTGGGGACGTGTAAAAGATACATAGCATCGGTGGAATTTCTATTTAATAATAACATACATGGTATTTTCAGTATATTTTGGTAGTTGTTTGTAAGAAAAAATTGCTTAAAAGAAAGTGTCATTCCAAAATAAATTTATCAACATAAAAGTACATTTCCTCCTACGAAAAAAGTTTGTCGATTAACAAATTAATTATTTAATTGGCGAATATGAGTGGTATTACAAGATGAAAGGGTGCCACTTAAAATATTAACTGAGGTGTCTGGAGATAAGGGCGTAAATCTAAATATCAGTGGACATTGGTTTTAAATTTCTCCTTCAGTATGTAAATACTGAATTTACATACAGGTGATATTGATGACTTTGACCAAAGTCATCGTGACATTGATCAATATCACCTGTGAAAGTCACTTGGTGGGGGTTATTTCAAAGTCGATTTCATCGGGACCAATCACAGATGAGTTATTTTGTTTAAAAGTGTGGACGCGTTTCGGTTAGCATCATACAAACAGCACATTGCAAGGTTCACTCTCGTTGGCTCTGGGTGTGTAATTAGTGCAATAAAATATTTTATAAGTAAGTAAAATTTTAAATTATTTTTAACCAATATTTTACTGATTTATTTCATTTAAATATGGCAACAGCTAATATCAATTTAGCAAATATCAATGATATGCTTAATGGTGACATGGAAATTTATGAACAAAAATTAATTTCGTCTTTAGAGATAAACAAACCTTTTGTTATTAAAAAATTGCATGTGGTCAGTACTCGCTTTGGGAAAACAATTCTAGCCATTTTATTCGATAATACTATAAATCTGACTTTTAAATCATTTTTACCACAGAGATTGTATGAATTATTGACTAAAGATACAATTTGTGTAATTAATTCATCTCATGGAAGATATACATTAACTCATTTGGGTAAGGGTAATCCAACCGTGCCTGGTTTAAAACCTAAGACTTTATTAAAATTTGATATTAGTAAGTAGTAAGTAACAAAACTGCAAATCCATAATAGTATCGATACAGATAATCTAACAAAAATTATTAGTTAGTAATTAAAACAAAACTTCAAAACAATAATAGTATTGATGAATATAATCTAGCAAATATCTTAATGCGATATGAATATTCATAAACAAAAATTAATTTTCATCTTTGGAGATAAACAAGTCTTTTGTTATTAAAAAGAAATAATTATGTGCGGTCAGTACATGTTCTGGGAAAGCAATTCTAGCAATTTTGTTCGAGAATATTATAAATCTGACTTTTAAATTTATTTTTGCCACAAAGAGCGTATATTGACTGAAGAGACAGGTAGTGTAATCAATTTATCTCGTGGAATATGCGCATTAACTCGTTTGGGTAAAAGTAATCCAACCATTTCTAGTTTAAAACCCCAGACTATTAAAATTCGGTAATATAATTAAACAAAACTTCAAATCAGTAAATAATATTGGGGGGAACAATTTAAATATTATGTTCTAAGATGGGATTTTATTATCACTAATTACCACATCATTTGTTTTTATAATTAATAAGGTAAATTATTGAAATTTTCTATATTCTATGTATATATGTTAATTTGTTATATTTTTTAGGTGACCTCTTACATAAAAAAATGTGCATGCATTATTGTGAAGCAAGCTGACCCATATCTGAAGATTTGGAGACCGGTATTGATAGACTATCATGTGAATTGAACGCCCTACGTTTTGATACGGAACATAACATGATCTACAGTAACAGCTATGACGAGGACATTATTCTAAGGCACCATGGTTGGGTTAAAAAATACCGTTTAGGTGTGAAGTTATGCCAAAAGTATCTTTTTAATACAATAGATTTGGATGAATTTTGCACTTTAATGATAATAGCCGATTTAAAAAGTTTTCTATATAAAATAGTAGAACATTTACCCGAGGATATTATATCAAAATTCCAATTAAATGACTCAGGTCTTGACGATGATAATCGAGAAGTATTAACATAGTTGATCCTTGGTGAACAAATATCGCATGTGTACTTGTTAGATATATATAAAAAAATGTAAAGTCAAATTATATATGAAAATAGTTTTTCCTAGTTATATAGTTATCGATAAAATGTAATACTAGTCAAATATGTTTATAGTATAATCAATTTGCCCACAATTCTCCCGATTGTGGACACATTTGGTCGATTATGCTGACCAAAAGAGTCACGAAGTGCACGAAATGCGTTTTGATTTGAACGCCCATTTTCGTAAAAGGCTTCAACAATCTTAACGCGCTGCTCAATTGTGTACCTCTCCATGGTTGAATTTGTCAAACACTGAAACAAAGAAATGTCAAATTAAGTTGGGCAAAAAACTTGACGTTAAGGTGTGACTCACAATTAACATCGTGGATTATGGTTGGAGCACCCTTTAGATGAATTCTTGGCTATGTTCAAAGATGGATAAAATCTGAAAAATACGATGTCGAGCAGATATTTCTAGTGGACATTGTAGTCAAGTAGGTCTATTTTCACAGGAAATGAGTCACATCAATGTGCCCATTAAGGGGACGATGTCAAGCAGATGTCTCTAGTGGACATGGTAGTCAAGTAAGCCTATTTTCACAGGGAATGAGTCAGATAGCCATTAAGGATGAGCCATTAAGGGGACGCTTTAAAACGCAACTAAACTTTGAAAAAATATCGTTTTAGACGAATTTTTGGCCATATTCAAAGATGACTACAATGTGAAAAGTACGATGTCGAGCAGATGTCTCCAGTGGACATGGTAGTCAAGTAGGTCTATTTTCACAGGGAATGATTTACATCAATGTGCCCATTAAGGGAACGTTTTAAAACGCAACTGAACTTTGAAATAAAATCGTATTAGATGAATTCTTGGCTATGTTCAAAGATGAATACAATGTGAAAAATACGATGTCGAGCAGATGTCTCCACTGGACATGGTAGTCAAGTAGGTTTAATTTTACAGGGAATGGGTCACATCACTGTGCCCGTTATGGGGGCGTTTTGAAATGCAGCTTAATTTTGAAAGAAAATAGTAGTAGATGAATTTTGGCAATGTTCAAGGATGAATAAAATTTGAAAAATACGCTGTCGTGCAGATGTCTCCAGTGGGCATGGTAATTAAGTAGGTCTATCTTCCCAGGGAATGAGTCACATAAATGTGCCCATTAAGGAGACGTTTTAAAACGCAACTAAACTTTGAAAGAAATCGTATTAAATTAATTTTTTGCTATGTTCAAAAATGAATAAAGTCTGAAATATACGATGTCGAGCACATGTCTCCAGTGGACATGATAATCAAGTCCATCTTCACAGCGAATGAGTCACATCAATGATCTCATTAAGGGGACATTTTAAAACGCAACTAAACTGTGAGAAAAAATCGTATTAGATGAATTTTTGGCTATGTTCAAAAAGTCTGAAAAATACGATGTCGAGCAGATGTCTCTATTGGACATGGTAGTTAAGTAGGTCTACTTACACAGCGAATGAGTCACATCAATGATCCCATTAAGGGGCGTCTTAAAGCGCAATTGAAAATATCGTCTTAGATGAATTTTTGGCCATGTTCAAAGATGAATAAAATCTGAAATATACGAGGTCGAGCACATGTCTCCAGTGGATATGGTAATCAAGTAGGTCTACTTTCACAGAGAATGAGTCTCATCAATGTGCCCAGTAAGGGGACGTTTTGAAACGCAACTAAACTTTGAAGAAGAATCGTATTAGATGAATTTTTGGCCATGTTCGAACAAATAAAATGTGAATACAATGTGAAAAATACGATGTCGAGCAAATGTCTCCAGTGGACATGGTAGTCAAGTAGGCTTAATTTTACAGGGAATGAGTCGCATCAATGTGCCCATTATGGAAGCGTTTTAAAACGCAGCTTAATTTTGAAAGAAAATCGTATTAAATGAATTTTTGGCTATGTTCAAACATGAATAAAATCTGAAATATACGATGTCAAGCAGAATGCTCCAGTGGACATGGTAATCAAGTAGGTCTACTTTCACAGAGAATGAGTCACATCAATGTGCCCAGTAAGGGGACGTTTTAGAACGCAACTAAACTTTGAAGAAGAATCGTATTAGATGAATTTTTGGCCATGTTCAAACAAATAAAATGTGAATACAATGTGAAAAATACGATGTCGAGCAGATGTCTTCAGTGGACATGGTAGTCAAGTAGGTTTAATTTTACAGGGAATGAGTCGCATCAATGTGCCCATTATGGGAGCGTTTTAAAACGCAGCTTAACTTTGAAAGAAAATCGTATTAGATGAATTTTTGGCTATGTTCAAAGATGCATAAAATCTGAAATATACGATGTCGATGAGATGTCTCCAGTGGACATGGTAGTCCAGTAGGTCTATTTTCACAAGGAATGAGTCACATCAATGATCCCATTAAGGGGACTTTTTAAAACGCAACTAAACTTTGAAAAGAAATCGTATTAGATGAATTCTTAGCTATGTTCAAAGATGAATAAAATCTGAAAAATACGATGTCGAGCAGATGTCTCCAGTGGACATGATAGTCAAGTAGATCTATTTTCACAGGGAATGAGTCACATAAATGGGCCCATTAAGGGGACGTTTTAAAACGCAACTGAACTTTGAAAGAAATTAGATGAATTTTTGGCTATGTTCAAAGATGAATAAAATCTGAAATATACGATGTCGAGCAGATGTCTCCAGTGGACATGATAGTCAAGTAGATCTATTTTCACAGGGAATGAGTCACATAAATGGGCCCATTAAGGGGACGTTTTAAAACGCAACTGAACTTTGAAAGAGAATCGCATTAGATGAATTTTTATCTATGTTCGAAGATGAATACAATGTGAAAAATACGATGTCGAGCAGATGTCTTCAGTGGACATGGTAGTCGGGTGGGTTTAATTTTACAGGGAATGAGTCACATCAATGTGCCCATTAAGGTGACGCATTAAAACGCAACTAAACTTTGAAAGAAAATCGTTTTAGATAAATTTTTGGCCATGTTCAACGATGAATAAAATCTGAAAGATACGATGTCGAGCAGATGTCTTCAGTGGACATGGTAGTCAGGTAGGTCTATTATCACATGGAATGAGTAACATCAATGTGCCCATTCTGGGGGCGTATTAAAACGCAACTTAACTATGAAAGAAAATCGTATTAGATGAATTTTTGGCTATGTTCAAAGATGAATAAAATCTGAAATATACGATGTCAAGCAGATGTCTCCAGTAGACATGGTATCCAAGTGGGTCTATTTTCACAGGAAATGAGTCACATCAATGCGCACATTAAGGGCACGTTTTAAAACGCAACTAAATTTTGAAAATAAATCCTATTAGATGAATATTTGGCTATGTTCAAGGATGAATAAAATCTGAAAAATACGATGTCGAGCAGATGTTTCCAGTGGACATGATAGTCAAGTAGATCTATTTTCACAGGGAATGAGTCACATAAATGGGCCCATTAAGGGGACGTTTTAAAACGCAACTGAACTTTGAAAGAAAATCGCATTAGATGAATTTTTATCTATGTTCGAAGATGAGTACAATGTGAAAAATACGATGTCGAGCAAATGTCTCCAGTATACATGGTAGTCAAGTAGGTTTAATTTTACAGGGAATGAGTCACATCAATGTGCCCATTAAGGGGACGTTTTAAAATGCAACTAAACTTTGAAACAATATCGTATTAGGTGAATTTTTGCCTATGTTCAAAGATTAATAAAATTTGAAAAATACGATGTCGAGCAGATGTCTCCAGTGGACATCATAGTTAGGTAGTTCTACTTTCACAGGAACTAAGTCAATGAATGTGCCCATTAAGGGGACGTCTTAAAACGCAACTGAACTTTGAAACATAATCGTATTAGATGAATCTTTGGCTATGTTCAAAGATGAAATATACGATGTCGAGCAGATGTCTCCCGTGGACATCGTAGTCAAGTAGGTCTATTTTCACAGGGAATGAGTCACATCAATGTGCCCATTAAAGGGACGTTTTCAGACGCAACTGACCTTTGAAAAAAAATCGTTTTAGATGAATCTTTGGCTATGTTCAAGGATGACTACAATGTGAAAAATACGATGTCGAGCAGATGTCTCCAGTGGTCACGGTAGTCAAGTAGGTCTATTTTCACAAGGAATGAGTCACATCATTGTGCCCATTAAGAGGACGTCTTAAGACGCAACTAAACTTTGAAAGCAAATCGTATTAGATGAATTCTTGGCTATGTTCAAAGATGAATAAAATCTGAGAAATGCGATGTCGAGCAGATGTCTCTAGTGGACATGGTAGTCAAGTAGGTCTATTTTCAAAGGGAATGAGTCACATCAATGTGCCCGGTAAGGGGACGTTTTAAAACGCAACTAAACTTTGAAAAAAAATCGTATTAGATGAATTTTTGGCCATGTTCCAACAAATAAAATGTGAATACAATGTGAAAAATACGATGTCGAGAAGATGTCTCCAGTGGACATGGTAGTCAAGTAGGTTTAATTTTACAGTGAATGAGTCGCATCAGTGTGCCCATTATGGTGGCGTTTTAAAACGCAGCTTAACTTTGAAAGAAAATCGTATTATTTGAATTTTGGCTATGTTCAAGGATTAATAAAACTTGAAAAATACGATGTCGGGCAGATGTCTCCAGTGGACGTCATAGCAAGTAGATCTATTTTCACAGGGAATAAGTCACATGAATGTTCCCATTAAGGGGACGTTTTAAAACGCAACTGAACTTTGAAAAAAAATCGTATTAGATGAATTTTTGGCTGTGTTCAAAGATGAATAAAATCTGAAATATACGATGTCGAGCAGATGTCTCCAGCGGACATGGTAATCAAGTAGGTCTGTTTTCACAGGGAATGAGTCACATCAATGTGCCCATTAAGGGGACGTTTTAAAACGCAACCAAACTTTAAAAAAATACTCGTATTAGATGAATTTTTGGCTATGTTCAAGGATGAATAAAATCTGAAAAATACGATCTCGAGAAGATGTCTCCAGTGGACATGGTAGTCCAGTAGTTATATTTTCACAGGGAATAAGTCACATCAATGATCCTATTAAGGGGACTTTTTAAAGCGCAACTAAACTTTGAAAGAAAATCGTATTAGATGAATTCTTGGCTATGTTCAAAGATGAATAAAATCTGAAAAATACGATTGTGTGCGCGAGTTTTTCTACTTAAGAAAAACACTGGCAAACGATTTTAAATTTTATTTAAATATTTATTTCGTTACATACTGTTTGACCACTAAAATTATTGTGTTGGCTTAACGGCTATAATATGGAATTTATACATATAGATGACCTACCTCAAGAAAGCCGTTGAGATAGATCTGCGACACAAGCAAACGTGCCCAAAACTTAAACATTTGATACGCTACTAAATGGGGAACTGAAAACTTAAATTTAACAGTCTTTAACGGTCTGTTCGATTTTTTAGAATTAATCATGAAGCAAATATAAATATACAAGGAAATTAACTTAACTAATTACTCTGGGGTTTGGGATTTCATACATTTCCTCCCCCCTTTGACATATTATAGTGTCAATGAATTTAAATACAATTAATAAACACACATTGAAATGTAATAGAGATATAACAATAAAGTATTCAGGTCGTAGTCTAAGACACATATTCTTGACTTGTAACTGGTCCTTTCACGAACTCACTTATCACTATCACTAGCACTAAGTCTTTGATGTCGGCGTTGTCGTTGACGGGCAGAACAGCCAGCTTCCGGACTGAACGAGTGTAGACCCCCTGGTTAGTTCTGACGGCAGCTACCCGGATGCGCCCATCAGGACCTGGAAATAGCTTATCGATGCGTCCTGTTTTCCATCTCATGGGCGGAAGATTGTCTTCACTTATAAGTACCAAGTCTCCTACCTTTAAGGACATATGATTCGTTTGAAACCACTTCTGCCTTGGTTGCAGTTGTGTCAGGACTTATACATCGATTCCAGAAATGCTGTTGCAACTTCTGAACTCGTTGCCAATAACTTAATTTATTGTCTGCAATATTGCTGACATCATTTTCTGGGAGATACTGTGGATTTACCCCAATCAGGAAGTGAGAAGGAGTCAAAACAGAAAGGTCAGATGGATCATTGGACAAAGGAGTCAAGGGTCGGGAATTGATAATAGACTCGATTTGAGTGGTTAGTGTAACAGCCTCCTCAAAGTTTAGCTTTACGTCCCTTACTACTCGTTTAAAATGTTGCTTTGTTGAACGGACCATTCCTTCCCAAAGTCCTCCGAAATTAGGAGCTCTGGGCGGTATAAAATGCCACTCGATTTCCTGATTAAGTAAAAATTCTTGTACGTTACAAAATTTCTCATCCTTATAAAATTTGTTAATTTCATCAAGCTCTCGTTTGGCACCGACAAAGGTGGTAGCGTTATCACAATAAATAGTAGAAACTTTCCCACGTCGGGACATAAATCGTTTTAAAGCATTTATGAAACATTCTGATGTTAAATCACTTACCAACTCGAGGTGGATTGCTTTTGTAATCATACAGACAAACAGAGCAACCCATGCCTTAGTTAGTGTTTTGCTACGCCTACTTCCTTGTTTTATAGGTAGGACCTAAATAAGATAGGACCCAAATAGTCTATACCGACCTTTAGAAATGGTTTGCAAAGTACGAGCCTATCACGAGACAAATCGCCCATTTTTTGCTCTGTTAATTTGGGATTAGATTTAAAGCACGAAATGCAGGAATGAATTGATTTCTTAACCTCATCTCTACCCCTAATAATCCAATATCTTTCTCTCAGAGATGCTAAAGTCAATGCACAATCAATTGGGTAACATGATTTTTTGGTGGCAATATAATTGGAAATTTCCTATCAAATATGAGCGGTGCATTACGCAACCTTCCACCAACCCTAATCAAATCGTTATTATCCAAAAATGGATCTAGTGGATACATTTTGCTACCTTTATGTATCGGCTGCCCGTTTTTCAGCATCGTCAATTCCGAACAAAATTCGTTTCGTTGAACATTTCGTAAGATAAATAATTAAACTGGCTAGGAATGTATAGCCAGTTTAATTTCATCACCCGTTAGGAAACCCGATTTTTTACTTTTCTTTCGTGTATTATTAACAAATCGCATGCAGTATGCTATTACTCGCAGCAGCTTCGGAAAAGAGGAAAATTTATTCAAGGGTGAAAATTTAGTACATATTTGTATTGCATTAACGACTCTTCGTTTTTCCGGCAAATCCTCGATTGGCATTCGTGGTACAAATCGTGATTCTGGCCATTCAATGTTATTTTTTGTTAAAAATTCAGGACCGTTCCAGTACAATTTAGAATATAATTGTCTTGGATACGCCCCTCTCGATATTAGATCAGCAGGATTCGATTTAGAGTCAATGTGATACCAATCCTCAACGTTAGTTATGGTCTGAATTTGAGAAACTCTATTCGCTACGAATACCTGTCATGTGTTTGCGCTTGCAGATAAATAATGTAGAACGATTGTTGAATCGGTGAAAAAATATTTTCTTTCAATATTCAAATCGAGTACATGAATTACCTTGTCAGCTAACCGAGCCGCTAGCAGAGCTGCACATAATTCTAAGCGCGGTAGAGTTATCGTTTTTAAAGGACTTACCCGCGATTTACTACATATTAATTCTGCAAAAACCTTGTTCATCTTTTGATCTCAAATAAATCCCGGCGCCATAGCCGCTTAATGACGCATCACAAAATATTATTAGTTCGTATCGCATATTTCGTTTTGGCAACATTTTTCGTGGAATTTCCAAATTGTTTAGTTCCGGAAGTTCATTGAGATATTTTTCCCAGCTACCTCGTACATCAGACGGTACCGGATCATCCCAGTTTAAATTTAAAGCCCATAAACGTTGGGATTACCTTTGCCTTAATTATTACCGGTGAGATAAGGCCTATTGGGTCATACAATTTCGCTATGCAACTCAATATAGTTCGTTTCGTAAAAGTTTGACTAAAATTTTCGCGATGTACTTTCATACAACGATATTGTATGAAATCCCAAACCCCAGAGTAATTAGTTAAGTTAAATTCCTTGTATATTTATATTTGCTTCATGATTAATTCTAATAACGGTCTGTTGGATTTCCAACAGACCGTTAAAGACTGTTAAATTTAAGTTTTCAGTTCCCCATTCAGTAACGTATCAAATGTTTAGGTTTTTGGCACGTTTGCTTGTGTCGCAGATCTGTCTCAACGGCTTTCTTGAGGTAGGTCATCTATATGTATGTATAAATTCAATATTATAGCCGTTAAGGCAACACAATAATTTTAGCGGTCAAACAGTATGTAACGAAATAAATATTTAAATAAAATTTAAAATTGTTTGCCAGTGTTTTTCTTAAGTAGAAAAACTCGCGCGCACATATGGTCCTTTGAGCCGGATTGGGTGGAAAAATCGAAAAACTCCACCTAACATTTTAGTGAAAACATCGTAAATCGTTTAAAACTCTTAGTGCATCGTCGCGAAATAGAAAAGCGAACACTAAGTGAACGAAAAATTTATCGACAAGCTGCCTAGTGAATTGTCACATAAATTACAAGCGAACAGTGAAGAAAAATAAATCGTAAATCGTTTAAAACTCTTAGTGCATCGTCGCGAAATCGAAAAGCGAACGCTAAGTGAACGAACAAGTTTTCGATAAGGTACCGAGTGAATCGTCGCAGAAATTAAACGTGGATATTAAGCGTTAAACGTGAACACTCATCGAACGACATCAATCAACACAGGATTGCAAACAGCGTTGCTGGGAAACCCCATAGGTAAGTAGATTTCCTTTCTACCAATTTACTTGAGAGTGTCGGTGGAATTAGCTTCCTCAAAATGTCACTAGCGGAATTAAAAAGAGCTCTTACTAAAAGAACAATAGTTAAAAAGAAATTAAGCAACATCGAAGCGTTTATGAGCCATTTTCCGGAGAATGGTAACATTTTAGAAATCAAAAATCGTATTAGTGAAATGCCTAATATTCGAAAAGAATTTGAGGAAATAAATTCCGAAATAATAAGTATCAACGAATCAAGTTCGGAGGAAAGTGTTGATGGAACAGGTAGTCAGGCCGAGTTTGAAGAAATAGTCGAATTTTGAAGATAATTGGTATTATTAAACGAAATGCAATCAATTGTTGAAGCCAGAGTAGCTCCAATAGTGGTAAATAATTCCATAGCAAATACGAGTTCCTCACAAAAGATGGGTTACGTGCGTTTACCGGTGATAAACCTTCCAACGTTCTCAGGTGTTTATACAGAGTGGCTACCATTTTATAACGCTTTTGAAAGTTTCATCCATAACAATGTCACATTAGACGATTGTCAAAAATATCATTACTTAAAATCTTGTCTAAAGGGTGAAGCGGCCTGAGCTATTGAATCTCTAACAATATCTAGTTCTAATTATTTAACAGCTTGGAATATTTTACAAAAGAGATATAAAAATACGCGATTGATAATACAAGGCCACGTTCAGTCGATTTTAAACTCACCAGAATTAAAAAATGCTCACCGGAGGCACTACGTAAATTGCTGGACGATATGTCTACAAATTTAGAGGCGTTAAAGGTTTTGCAAATACCAGTCGAATCGTGAAATGCATTTCTTGTTACTTTAATTATGAACAAACTTGACTATCAGACGCGAAAAGAATTCGAATTAACGTTAGGATCGGATCCTTTGTCGCGAGATCAAATTATAGATTTCTTAGAAAAGAAATGTGTCCTTGAATCAATGAGTATAAATAAACAAATTAGACCGCAGTCTAACACAGTGAGTGTGAATTTAAAAAAGCCTCAAGCCACAATTCAGTCAATCGTACATCTCATGTGCTTACATCGAGATTTTCTTGTTATTATTGTAAACGACGTCACTATATACACCAGTATGACGAATTTCTTAAGCTAAATGTAAGGGAAAGAATACGCCAAGTTAAAGAAAGAAATTTATGTTTTAAATTGTTTAAGAGATAATCACCAAACAAACGACTGTAAAGCATCGGGTTGTACCAGTTGTCAGTCACGTCAACATCATACTCTTTTACATGAAACGAAAAATGAGTCAAATTCGAATAACGAGAGAGTGGTTGGTACGAATCATTGCACGCCAATAGGAAACGATCCTCAAGTTATCCTTTTAACGGCGGTTGTTCTTGTGAAAGACGACAATGACGAATTTCATGAAGTTCGGGCCCTGTTGGATAATGGGTCACAACTAAATTTAATATCCGAATCAGTAGCTAAAAAATTAGGTTTAAAACCTAGGGAAAATAAATTCTCGGTTTCAGGAGTCAATCAGACTTGTAGTAGTGTAGTACTACACTACTACAAGTCTGATTGACATTACATTCGAATCGCTACATTGTGACTACACTAAAACTATAAATTGCTCAGTCGTAGGTCAAGTAACGATAAACTTACCTAACAGCACTTTTGATAAATCGCAGTTAAACATCCCGAAAAATGTTAGACTAGCTGATACTGAATTTAATGTTAGCAGGCCTATTCATTTGTTATTAGGAGCAGAAGTTTTTTGGAGTCTTCTATGCATCGGACGAATTAAATTAACAAATAATCTATTTTTATCGAAAACCTTGTTAGGCTAGATTATAGGTAGAGCTTACGACGTCCCTAACACGCGGAAATCGTTATCTTGTAATCTTGTTGTAAAGGATAGTAATACAGAATTAAAAAATTTAATAGAAACATTTTGGACACAAGAAGAGTTAAAGGAATTTCCTAATTCCTGTACTTCTAAGGAAGAGGAAATCTGCGAGAATCATTTCATAATACCGTCAAACGCGATGAAAATGACGGAAGATTTGTTGTTCAATTGCCGTTTAAAAATGACCCTCTGAATGTAGGCAAGTCGTGTAATATGGCTCTTTAACGATTCCTCTCATTAGAGCGTAAATTTCGAAAAAACCCACAATTTAGGGAAAGCTACCGCGGAGCGATTAACGAAATGCGAAGGTTAAATTTTATAGAGGAAATAGTAGATGATCATAGGGATGGTGATAATGTATTTTATTTGCCACACTCGGGTATACTAAAAGAAACAAGTTTGACAACAAAGGTACGTATTGTATACGATGGGTCTGCGAAGTCCAGCAATGAATTAAGCTTAAACGATAATATTATGACAGGACTCAATTTACAAAATGATTTGTTCGACTTGTTAATTCGATGTCGCGTACCTCAAATTGTTTTCTCGTGTGATATAGAAAAAATGTTTCTTCAAATAAGAATCGATAATACTCATTTGGATTATCAGCGATTATTTTGGCGGGATTTTGAGGAAGAATCGTTGGGGATCTACCGCCTCACGAGACTTGTATTTGGTCTAACAAATTCGCCATACACGACCATGCGCTGCATACGATTTTTAGCTGACGAATGCAAGGCCGAATTTCCGGATGTAAGTGAAATGCTGCGGCATGACATTTTCATGGACGACATTCTCAGCGGAGCCGATGAAATAAACCGAGTTATTGAGCTGCGTGATGGTCTAATAAACGTGTTAGATAGCGCCGGGTTTAAATTATCTTTTTTTTTTTTGTCGAGGGGAAAATCTTCAAAAGACACCTGGCCTCTGGTGTTCTGTTGTTATTGGGCCAGGTAGTGTCGGATTCGTGGGTACGCCTACCGACTAAAAACCCCCCGCTATCCTATCAGTGTAATGCCGAAGAGGAACTGCTCTCGTTTGACTTCTCTTCGGCATATCAATCAGGATACTTTTTAAATCTCCTCCCTACGTCCACTCTCCGAGTTGCCACGATTATGGGTTCGGGCCCAGCTCCCTTTCTTCTTCCTCCTTTTTTCTCATGATTCTTTCTACCATTCTCTCCGCACACATCCAAACATTCGCACTGTTATTCATCTTTCTAACTAATTCCCTCAAACTTCCAGGCCAGCCAAGGGTTTAAATTATCTAAATGGACCAGTAACGCGTCTCAAATATTGCCGAATTTATCAACATATACTAATCCTTCGCTGATTAATCTTGACAAAAATAAAACCGCGAAAATATTAGGATTGTGGTGGAATCCAAGTCGGGATTGTTTTCAGTATAAGGTACATCGCGAAAATTTTAGTGAAACTTTTACGAAACGAACTATATTGAGTTGCTTAGTGAAGTTGGTCATTGTATAGAACACCCCCTTCTGCTCTATCGAAAAACTAAACTTCTACATTCCATCACGAGTACAACGCACCTTATCATATCTTGCGCAAATGGCGTTAAGTATTTTTTATAAATAAATTAAAATTGGAACATTTCTCCATGCGCACAGCTGATTTACTGTTTACTTAATCGTTTCTGTAGTTATCAAAGTTCCCATGTTGCCACATCAACTTTTGTACAATCATAATATACAATATAGGCTACAAATTACTTGCTTACCTAAAGCGCAGACATTACTGTCTATTGAATGTACAAATATGTAAACAAAATCAGACGCCCTGATTAGTTGGAAACGTCTTCACGCGCCAAGGGATGCTGAAAAGACACTTGTTATACCACAGCTATTCAGTTCTTTGTTCACAGCTAGAACTTAAACTTAAAATGTTCTTGCGCGTCGAATGCGACAAAAATATGAGTGAAAACAGAGTATTGACTGTGAATCTTACACCTGTGCCTGTGCGGTTTTGTGATTTCAACACCTGTGACTCTTGCGATGTCACTTACGCGAAATTTTATGCTATTACAACATCAAATGAAGGACTTACATCGTTCTTAAATAGACATGGCGTTTTAATAATTGGAATACAACATGTGAGTAAATTAATTAAATATACATCAATTTAAATAATGACCGTATTACGTGCATAAAAAAGGGTCAGGCAGATTATGACAAATAGAAACAATTAGGATTCACGATTATTTCAACCCTTACAAACCATCCCTCTATCTTGTAAATTATTTTTGAACATTGATCATTTATATACCAAATATATCCCTTGCCCTTCAACAACACACGCCAAAATTTAACAAAAAAAAAGCAATCTCTATGTGCACACAATGCCACATCCTTTCACCACACAAATATTGCTTCAACCCTTAAAAACTACCCCTATATGTTGAATATTTTAAAAAATTTACATTTTTTTAATGTACCCTTGCTAAATTAACATTCCTCAATACACCTGTTTACCCCACCCAGCACCCCTATTCGCTCCCATCTCCCGTTAGCTAGATGGGTTATTATTAATTGGCAAAGTTTCATTTGTGAAAAACTGTTCCTATAGCAACCTACAACACGTCCATAAAAAAAAACGCGAAAATCCAGAAGGGGGTGTTCTATACAATTACCGTGAAATTGTATGACCCAATAGGCCTTATCTCACCGGTAATAATTAAGGCAAAGGTAATCATGCAATGTTTATGGGCTTTAAATTTAAACTGGGATGATCGGGTACCGTCTGATGTACGAGGTAGCTGTGAAAAATATCTCGATGAACTTCCGGAACTAAACAATTTGGAAGTTCCACGAAAAATATTGCCAAAACGAAATATGCGATACGAACTAATAATATTTTGTGATGCGTCATTAAGCGGCTATGGCGCCGGGATTTATTTGAGATCGAAAGATGAACAAGGTAATTATTTTGCAGAATTAATATGTAGTAAATCGCGCGTAAGTCCTTTAAAAACGATAACTCTACCGCGCTTAGAATTATGTGCAGCTCTGCTAGCGGCTCGTTTAGCGGACAAGGTACTTCATGTACTGGATTTCAACATTGAAAGAAAATATTTTTTCACCGATTCAACAATCGTTCTACATTATTTATCTGCAAGCGCAAACACATGGCAGGTATTCGTAGCTAATAGAGTTTCTCAAGTTCAGACCATAACTAACGTTGAGGATTGCTATCACATTGACTCTAAAACGAATCCTGCTGATCTAGTATCCAAGGCAATTTGAGTTTAACAATTTATTGATCTAACGGCTGCTCTAAATCCAACGGTCAATGATATTAGGTGACATTAATAAGCAATAAACAGCATAAAAAATACGTTGAGGATTGCACAACGATATTCTTTCAAAGTTTAGTTTGGTTTTAAAACGTCCCCTTAATGGGCACATTTATGTGACTTATTCCCTGTGAAAATAGACCTACTTGACTGATGAAAAATCAGGGGAGGAGGAGGCTAGAATTCAGGACAAATGCCGAATGACTTTATGGCCTATACATCTTTATCGATACGATCTCTGTCAGTAACTTATAAGTCGCAAATCGAGAAAGGAACCACTAAACCGCCAAGCGGTTATCAAAGTAGTTCCCGAATAGCAAAGCTATTACATAATCGCTCTAGGAAACAACTACTCCTCGGGCTAAAGCCCCGCCAGGCATTGAATTATACCCAGAAGCGATCCACGACCCTTTTCTCGATCGACGGGTCGATGTCCCTCACCGAAATCTTCGTTGAGTTTTTCATCGACCTGACCTCCGTCCCCTCCACCTTTTTCAAGATCTCCGTTTTAAGGGCATCCGCCTTAGCACCCCCTCCTTTCACCTCAAGAAGAAGATCCCCATCCTTCGTCTTTCTTAAACCCAGGATCTCCACTCCAATGACTTTTGGATTCACGATTCCCTTCACCCTTCTGAGCATCTCCGCATACGTGCTCTCTCCAGCTTTAACAACAACCACCACGGGTTTGTTGCTGCGCTTGGGGGCTGTACACATCTCCTCTTCCTCGGGCTTCCCTTTTTTCCATCTTGCCTCGACGACCTTCCATTCGGGATCCTTTCCCTTTTCATCCTGCCGCTCCTGGCCTTTCATGGGGGGGTACATGGTGATTTCCATGTCCTCGCCACGAAAGACGAATTCTGCCGCCTTACGGATTTTTCTCCAATCCGTTACTCGATGAGGCGGAAACGCTAGCCTCCTCCTCCCCTGATTTTTCATCAGGTCTCTCAAGCGACCTAATTCTTCCAGAAGGGTTTCCAAATTACCGGGACTATTTCCCTCCTCGACCACCATCAAGTGATAGGCGTACCTATCCTTTATCACTTCCTCTTCTCCTATCTTCGAGGGTCTAGCCGTGAAGTGGCGCAGATACGCTACTCCCCCCACTGGGACCTCCTGGTTCCCAACCTCCTGTTTTTCAAAAAAATTATCTCTCATGGTCTTGGGGATACCATCGTCCAACAATAGGTCTGTGGCCCCACACCACGCCAGATCCCACTCGGTGGAGAGGTCACCTAGCCTCCCCTTCGCCAGCTTAACCTTTTGATAAACGGCCTCCGGCCAGTCCTCTACTTCCAAGGCTTTGAAGTCCTCGGTCCTAACTTCCCTAAGGGCGGCACGGATCCTCTCGATCTTCGACCTTCTTTGTGTGGAGGCCTCAACCATGTTCACCGTGGTCGCACCCTCCACCGTTTGCGTGGAGGCATCGACCACGCCCAGCATAGTCCCGCCTTCCACTTGGACTCTGCCCAGACGCTGTAGGAGCTCCTGGCACTCCGTCGTCATTATTTGGCTGGAGATCCTCCGAGCCGCCGTGACTGATTCCTTTATTTCCTTCTTCGTGTTGGGGTTCTCCTTTACCAACCGGTGAAGAGTCCTCGACCGATTATCAAGTTCTTTGATCAGTCGCCGCAGTTTCGTAGCCAGTTTCTCATCCTGAGTCGTCTCGTAACTAGTGGTCAGAATCCCCGACACCCCTCCATCTGTATCCGGTTTCCAGACAGATCTGGCCTACTCCTCGTCCCACTCGAGACTTACAGTCGCCACATTTCCCACTGGTGTCCTAGGGGGGGGGGGGTCGCCGTACCCGGGGTCCCCGGTGTGGCACTCTCGACCTGGACACGTTTTGTGCTTCTTTCTTTGCACTCTGAAGTCACTACCGTGAGAGCCGCCATCTTATTACTTTTCGCCCTAGCCGCCCTGACTGGGGTCTGAGTGCTCATTTTGGTGTTTGCCTTTCTAGGCTCCGACCTTTCCGCACTCCCTGCTCTTCACACTCTTTCCTCGCTTCCTATTCCTGATCATACTGCTCTTTCCCCGCTTCCTGCTCTTGCCTATTCCTACATCTACTCCTGCTCCTACTCCTATTCCTCTTCCTGGCCCTGCACCAGGTCGTACTCTTTCTCCATCTCCTTCCACTACTCTAAGTTAAGCTGCATTTTAAAACGCCCCCATAATGGGCACATTGATGTGACCCATTTTCAGTAAAATTAAACCTACTTGACTACCATGTCCACTGGAGACATCTGCTCGACATCGTACTTTTCACATTGTAGTCATCTTTGAACATAGCCAAAAATTCATCTAAAACGATTTCTATTCAAAGTTTAGTTGTGTTTTAAAACGCCCCCATAGTGGTCACAGTCATGTGACTTATTCCCTATGAAAACAGACCTACTTGACTATCATGTCCACTGGAGACATCTGCTCGACATCGTATTTTTCAGATTTTATTCATCCTTGAACATAGCCAAATATTCATCTAATACGATTTTTTTTCAAAGTTTAGTTGCGTTTTAAAACGTGCCCTTAATGGGCACATTGATGTGACTCATTCTCTGTGAAAATAGACCTACTTGATTACCATGTCTACTGGAGACATCTGCTCGACATGGAATAGTTCAGATTTTATTCATCTTTGAACATAGCCAAGAATTCGTCTAAAACGATTTTCTTTCAGTTTAGTTGCGTTTTAAAGCGTCCCCTTAAAGGACACATTGATGTGACTCATTCCCTGTGAAAATATACCTACTTGACTACCATGTCCACTAGAGACATCTGCTCGGCATCGTATTTTTCAGACTTTATTCATCTTTGAACATAGCCAAAAATTTTATTTTATTAATTTTTGAACATAGCCAAACATTAATTTAATACGATTGTTTTCAAAGTTTAGTTGCGTTTTAAAACGTCCCCTTAATGGGCACATTGATGTTCCCTGTGAAAATAGACTTACTTGACTACCATGTCCACTAGAGACATTTGCTCGACATCTGTGCGCGCGAGTTTTTCTACTTAAGAAAAACACTGGCAAACAATTTTAAATTTTATTTAAATATTTATTTCGTACATACTGTTTGACCGCTAAAATTATTGTGTTGCCTTAACGGCTATAATATTGAATTTATACATACAGATGACCTACCTCAAGAAAGTCGTTGAGATAGATCTGCGACACAAACAAACGTGCCCAAAACCTAAACATTTGATACGTTACTGAATGGGGAACTGAAAACTTAAATTTAACAGTCTTTAACGGTCTGTTGGATTTCTTAGCAAATCATGAAGCAAATATAAATATACAAGGAAGTTAACTTAACTAATTACTCTGGGGTTTGGGATTTCATACATTTCCTCCCCCCTTTGACATATTATAATGTCAATAAATTTAAATACAATTAATAAATACACATTGAAATGTAATAGAGATATAGCAATATAGTTATATTCAGGTCGTAGTGTAAGACATATATTCTTGACTAATAACTGGTCCTTTCACTAACTCACTTATCACTATCACTAGCACTAAGTTCGTCTTTGATGTCGGCGATGTCGTTGACGGGCAGAACAGCCAGCTTCCGGACTGAACGAGTGTAGACCCCCTGGTTAGTTCTGACAGCAGCTACCCGGATGCGCCCATCAGGACCTGGAAATAGCTTATCGATGCGTCCTGTTTTCCATCTCATAGGCGGAAGATTGTCTTCACTTATAAGTACCAAGTCACCTACCTTTAAGGACATATGATTCGTTTGACACCACTTCTGCTTTGGTTGCAGTTGTGTCAGGACTTCCTTATACCATCTTTTCCAGAAATGCTGTTGCAACTCCTATTTCTCGCCTGCCTCACTGGAACCGCTTTCGCATTACTTCAGTGGGGTAGTTGGTCTAGGGCTTCCTGTTCGTCATCGGTCCTCCCTTTCTTTACTTTCTACGATATGTCTAATCGTTTTATATGCCCGTTTCCATGTACATTCTCCTGATACAAGATTTGCCATCATGTTATGAGCACAATACGGTGTTCCACTTTCGCTGGCATAGGTTTCCCTGCAGGTTCTCCATCTCGGGCATACAAATAGCGTATGCTCCTCATCGTCTGGGTCCCTACAGTACCTACACTTGAAGGTCTCACATCTGCGTCGCTCGTACAGGTACTTTCTGAAACACCCATGCCCTGAGAGGGCTTGTGTGAGATGGTAGTCTACTTCTCCGTATTGCCTCTCGGTCCATAGCGAGATGTTGGGGATCAGGTAGTGCGTCCATCGCCCGTACCTTCCTTCCCTCCACCTATCCTGCCACCTGCTCATGAGGTTGTCTCTCGCAATCACTCTGTCCACACCCCTATATTTTTCATTTCGTTCTTGGATCATGAGTTCTATTGGGGGGACTCCGGCTATGATGCCGACGGCCCCCGTTGACACCGTTCTGTACGCTGAGCAAATTCTTAAGTTAATTTTTCGCTGGAGGCTTGCTAGTTTACCGGACAGTTTTTTATTTCTTAGTGCAGAGTGCCAGGCAGGTGCTGCATATAGTATCTGGGAGTTTATTGTGCTCGACAGCAGTCTTCGCTTTGAAGCTCTGGGCCCTCCTATGTTTGGCATAAGGCTAGTCAGAGCGGTTGTTGTTCTTTCTGCTTTTTGAATGGTCTTCGTGATGTGCGCTGCAAACGTGAGTTTCACGTCCAGCCATACCCTCAGATAATTTATGGCCTTCGAGGGAGCTACCCTTGTATCCTGAACGTTGAAGCTTATTGGCCTTATCTTCCTCTTCGTTGTTAGCAGGGCTGCTTCAGTTTTTCCGGTGCTAATTTTAGCCCTATGGACTCTAGCCAGTTGGAGGTTCGCAGCAGAGCAGTGTCCGCCCTGGCCATGAGGGTGTCTTCCTCTTGCGCCACCACCATCATGGCCACTCATCAGCGAACCCTATTAAGGTAACATCTTCGGGCTGATCTAGCCTTAATAGTCCGTCGTACATGACGTTCCATAAGGTTGGCCCTATGGAACTCCACCATCATGGCCCTGCGGGACTCCGCTGTTGACCTCTCTTGTTTTTGAAGCTCCCTCCGCTTCTAGGATTATCTCTCTTCCTGACAGGTAGGAGGCTATCAGCTTTATGAGGCATTCATCTATCCTTCTATTTCTAAGCTCCTCAAGTATCTTTTGCCAGGATGCACTATTAAATGCGTTTCTAACATCTAGGGTTATTATCGCGCATAATCTCCGGTGGTTATGGGAGTAGTTTGCTGCGTCTCGTGCGATCCTAAGGACTTCCTCGATGGCATCCACGGTTTGCCGTCCCTCTCTGAAGCCATATTGGTGGTCCGATAGGCCTCCCGTCCGCTCCAGTTCGCTGTGCAGTCTGATCAGTAAGAGGTGTTCGTATAGTTTGCCCTCGGTATCGCGCAGGCATATTGGTCTGTGTGACGGTGGGTTGTCAATAGGTTATCTCCTTTCCTGATCAGCACCAGCCTGGCTCGTTTCCATTCTGGTGGAAATATTGCATTTCGCGCTAGCTGGTTGTAGACTGCTAAGACGTATTCGGCTTTATATCGAGTAACTTCTTTGATGATCTCCGAAGGGATGTTTCCTGGCCCTGCGGCTTTGTTGTCTTTAATTTTTGTGCATGCTGCACGCAACTCATCTAAGCTAAAATCAGTAAATATCATCAATTATTATCACAGATAAATATCACTTGGCTATGCACCGGGAAGAGGTGGTCGACTACCTCTTCCACAGTTTACATGGTCATTTGCAGTCTGGGGGGGTAGCCGGTTATCTTTTTCATGACAATCTTATAGCCATTTCCCCAGATATCACAGTCTATTTCGTTACAGAGAGTTTTCCAGCTCTCTCTTTTTGCTGCCTTGATCATCGTACGGAGCCTTTTCCTTATTTGCCTATATTCCTCCCATAAGGGTGAGTTGTCTTTCAGCGGGGTTCTTCTGGCGCTTCTGGTGCACGCTCTTCTTTTCCTGAGGCACTCCTCTTGGAGCTTTGAAATTTCGCTGCTCCACCAGTATACTGGTTTGCCCCAACGACAGGGTTTTCTTCTTGGCATTGTTTTGTCGCAGATCTGGTTAAACGTGGAGGAGAAGCCTTTTGCGTTTGTTTCCTCCCATCCCATATCCTCGTCTGTTAGCACTCGTTGCAATTTAGCCTTGTCAAGTTTCTTTACTTGCCACTGTTCGTGCTTTGTACTTTTCCTCTTGGGTAGTTGCTCTTTTTCCGCTACCTCAAAGACTATATAGCCATGGTCACTCAGGGATTCTATGTCTAGAACTTCCCATTTCGTGATGCTATTTCGGATGTCGGGCGTCACTATGGTAAGATCCAAAGTGGAGGAATAGTCTCTCCTGCGAAAGGTCGGGGTGTTCCCCTGATTAACGATGATTAGGTCATTAGCGCGGCCCACTCGGTCACTATCTCGCCTCTCCTGTCCGTGGCCTCCTCTCCCCATTGTGGGGATTTCGCGTTAAAATGTCCTACCACTATAGCCTTTTCTTTGTGAAACCTAATGAGCGTTCGACCTCTAGCTAGATTTCCTCTAGATCCTCGATATATTTGTTGCCCGATGAGTAGCAGTTGTATATCGTACATACGTTGGTGGAAATGTAAGTGAAACTGTGTCCCCTTCCTTGCCTCTTAACTGTGATTTTACGGTCTATCACTTTTATGGCCGTGTCTAGATCCTCATCGCATAGCCAGTCTTGTCTATCTCTAACCGCATTGCGGCTTGGTTCACTTGCGAGAATTATTGTAGACCCTATTCCGTTCGCGGTAGCCATAGCCATGTCGTGGGCTGGACGGCTCCTGTACAGGTTTATTTGTAGCAATTTAATTTTGACTGCCGTTTTCACCGGACAGGGAATCTCCGATTTCCTTCCCCCCTCTCTTTTTTGCTGGGCATTTAGCACTGTTCGACTGGTGTCCTTCTGCCTTGCAGTGGATGCAGAAGGCCTTGTTTCCACAACCCGCCGCTTTGTGTCCTTCCTGACCACACTTAAGGCAGGCATTCTCTCTATCAGGTCCCTTGCATTGCGCTTTAGTGTGCCCAGGTTCCCAGCACCTAAAGCATCTTTGTTCCGTCTTCCATTCTTGGACCCTGCAGCTCATCCAACCAATCTTTATTCTCCCCAGTTCGATAAGTTTCTGGGCTTCCTTTTCCGGTAATATTACCGTGGCGTTCTGTTTGCTTGAAGTTGCCGGTCGCAATGCTCGAACATCTACATCTACATCGAGGTCCCTTTCTTGTTTCGTAGGCACGACGTGATCGCCTCCGGGATCTTGTTCTTGATCTCGTTTTTTACAGCTTCTAGTTTATTCGATCCATTTCTTACCGTTAATAGGAGTTCTCCACTTCTGGTCTTTTTGATCTCTTGGACCTCGACCCCGATGTCGGTAGAGGTAACTGTCTGTCTCACTGCCTTGAGTGTATCTGCGTAATTTGCGTTAGGTATCTTAACTAACAGAGCGTCCCCTTTGAGCTTTTTGTTGCTCGCCCCTCCTGCTACCTGTGAGATTTTTTGCCTCCCCCTTTTTTCTTGGTCTTCAGGATCCTTGTATATAGTTACCTCTACGTTGGTTTTCGCAAACAGGAATCTCAGCGCTCTAGTAACTACAGTTCCAGTCGTCCCTCCCATGCCCGGCACGGCAGCTCTTGTTTTGTTACGGCTAATCATGTACTCTTTTATGTACTTGAGCGAGTGAAGAATGTGCTCCTCCTGAATATTCTCCTTTGTTTCGTCTTCCAAAATGATCGGATAGTGGATTTCCCTGGTGTTGAGGGAAATATTTCCTTCGTCGTCGGGGAATCCGAGCGAGTGCACCATCATTGCCACCTGTCCTATCTTCCTGCCTTGCCTTAAAAGGTATATTTTTCCCCCCAGCCTATCCAGCACCTTCTCCACCGTCTTGTGTGTGGATTCAAGGTTTTCATTGCACGGTACGATCAGTGAACATTCCGTCGGAGATTCGCATATGTTTCCGCGTTGTATACAAAGTTTGGGGATAATTTCGTCTCGCCAGTCTTCCTCCGTTACCTGCTTGAAGGTTTCATAGGTGTCGTCTTTAATTAGTGAATGTCTTCTGGCTTATTTCCTTTATATTTCTTTGCAGCTTTCACACTGCGAGGGTGGGATGATAGGGTCCTTTTGTTCTTCTTTCTGCTTTTCTCCCATGTATCTTATCTGGGTACGGAGGATATGGTTTTCGTTTTCCAACGCTTATATCGCCTCCTGCTCTCTTGTTCCGTCCAGTGTTTCTTCTAGCCATTCTTTCATATTTCTTTCCTCTAGACTTTCAAGTTGGAGGAGTAACCTGGCTGAGACCTCTGTAAATTCCTTTTTAGGTTTGTAGGCTTCCGTAATCGTTTTATTCAGTTGCGCCACTTGCACCTTGATGTTGCCCAAGATATCCTTAAAGGCATCTCGATAGTTGATTTCCCTCTCACCGACCTTTCCTGGCGAGTTCTCGCCTTCAGCCCTCTTTCGTTTGCTGGGCTGCCTTGATATTTGTGCTTCTCTCGGGTCAGTCAGCCGAGGCTCTCGGTCTCGGTGGAGTTGCTCTTTCCTCTGATAAGCCAGTATCGTATTCAGATGGTGTGGCCTGACTCATTGCCGTCAAATCCCTTGGAGTCGATTGCATGATTCTTTGTTTTCACTGCTCCGGTTTGACCTGTCTGGCATGGGAGGCCCTACTGGGGGTCTGCGAGCCCCACCGGCATAGCTCTGGCCATCATTGCAGCTACTTAAGCCCCCTCACCTCGACAAGGTGTTGACCTCATCATCGGGGGGAGGGGGGGGGGGGCTGTTGCAACTTCTGAACTCGCTGCCAATAACTTAATTTATTGTCTGCAATATTGCTGACATCATTTTCTGGGAGATACCGTGGATTTACCCCAATCAGGAAGTAAGAAGGAGTCAAAACAGAAAGGTCAGATGGATCATTGGACATAGGAGTCAAGGGTCGGGAATTGATAATAGACTCGATTTGAGTGGTCAGTGTAACAGCCTCCTCAAAGTTTAGCTTTACGTCCCTTACTACTCGTTTAAAATGTTGCTTTGTTGAACGGACCATTCTTTCCCAAAGTCCTCTGAAATTAGGAGCTCTGGGCGGTATAAAATGCCACTCGATTTCCTGATTAAGTAAAAATTCTTGTACGTTACAAAATTTCTCATCCTTATAAAATTTGTTAATTTCATCAAGCTCTCGTTTGGCACCCACAAAGGTGGTAGCGTTATCACAATAAATAATAGAAACTTTCCCACGTCGGGACATAAATCGTTTTAAAGCGTTTATGAACATTCTGATGTTAAATCACTTACCAACTCGAGGTGGATTGCTTTTGTAAACATACAGAAAAACAGAGCAACCCATGCCTTAGTTAGGGTTTTGCTACGCCTACGTCCTTGTTTTATGAAGATAGGACCCAAATAGTCTAGACCGACCTTTAGAAATGGTTTGCAAGGTACGAGCCTATTGCGAGGCAAATCGCCTATTTTTTGCTCTGTTAATTTGGGATTAGATTTAAAGCACGAAATTCAAGAATGAATTGATTTTCTAACCTCATCCCTACCCCTAATAATCCAATATTTTTCTCTCAGAGATGCTAAAGTCTGAGTTGGTCCTGCGTGAAGCAGTGAAATGTGTTCGTGTTTCACAATCAATTGGGTAACATGATTTTTTGGTGGCAATATAATTGGAAATTTCCTATCAAATATGAGTGATGCATTACGCAACCTTCCACCAACCCTAATCAAATCGTTATTACCAAAAATGGATCTAGTCGATACATTTTGCTACCTTTATGTATCGGCTGCCCGTTTCTCAGCATCGTCAGTTCCGAACAAAATTCGTTTCGTTGAATATTTCGTAAGATTACATTCCTAGCCAGTTTAATTTCATCACCCGTTAGGAAACGTGTCTTTTTACTTTTCTTTCGTGTAGTATTAATAAATCGCATGCAGTATGCTATTACTCGCAGCAGCTTCAGAGAAGAGGAAAACTTATTCAAGGGTGAAAATTTAGTACACATTTGTACTGCATTAACGACTCTTCGTTTTTCCGGCAAATCCTCGATTGGCGTTCGTGGTACAAATCGTGATTCTGGCCATTCAATGTTATTTTTTGTTAAAAATTCAGGACCGTTCCAGTACAATTTAGAATATAATTGCCTTGGATATACCCCTCTGGATATTAGATCAGCAGGATTCGATTTAGAGTCAATGTGAAACCGATCCTCAACGTTAGTTATGGTCTGAATTTGAGAAACTCTATTAGCTACAGATAAATAGCTTGCAGATAAATAATGTAGAGCGATTGTTGAATCGGTGAAAAAATATTTTCTTTCAATATTCAAATCGAGTACATGAAGACCTTGTCCGCTAAACGAGCCGCTAGCAGAGCTGCACATAATTCTAAGCGCGGTAGAGTTATCGTTTTTAAAGGACTTACGCGCGATTTGCTACATATTAATTCTGCAAAATAATTACCTTGTTCATCTTTCGATCTCAAATAAATCCCGGCGCCATAGCCGCTTAATGACGCATCACAAAATATTATTAGTTCGTATCGCATATTTCGTTTTGGCAATATTTTTCGTGGAATTTCCAAATTGTTTAGTTCCGGAAGTTCATCGAAATATTTTTCCCAGCTACCGCGTACATCAGACGGTACCGGATAATCACAGTTTAAATTTAAAGCCAATAAACGTTGGATGATGGAACCTTTGCCTTAATTATTACCGGTGAGATAAGGCCTACTGGGTCATACAATTTCGTTAAGCAACTCAATATAGTTCGTTTCGTAAAAGTTTCACTAAAATTTTCGCGATGTACCTTATACTGAAAACAATCCCGACTTGGATTCCACCACAATCCTAATATTTTCGCGGTTTTATTTTTGTCAAGATTAATCGGCGAAGGATTAGTATATGTTGATAAATTCGGTAATATTTGAGGCGCGTTACTGGTTCATTTAGATAATTTAAACCCGGCGCTATCTAACACGTTTATTAGACCATCACGCAGCTCAATAACTCGGTTTATTTCATCGGCTCCGCTGAGAATGTCGTCCATGAAAATGTCATGCCGCAGCATTTTACTTACATCCGGAAATTCGGCCTTGCATTCATCAGCTAAAAGTCGTACGCAGCGCATGGCCGTGTATGGCGAATTTGTTAGACCAAATACAAGTCTCGTGAGGCGGTAGATCCCTGTGGATCTACCGCTGGGGATCCACAATGCCCAATGATTCTTCCTCAGAATTCCGCCAAAATAATCGCTGATAATCCAAATGAGTATTATCAATTCTTATTTGAAGAAACATTTTTTCTATACCACACGAGAAAACAATTTGAGGTACGCGAAATCGAATTAACAAGTCGAACAAATCATTTTGTAAATTGGGTCCTGTCATAATATTATCGTTTAAGCTTAATTCATTTCTGGACTTCGCAGACCCATCGTATACAATACGTACCTTTGTTGTCAAACTTGTTTCTTTTAGTATACCCGAGTGTGGCAAATAAAATACATTATCACCATCCCTATGATCGTCTACTATTTCCTCTATAAAATTTAACCTTCACATTTCGTTAATCGCTCCGCGGTAGCTTTCCCTAAATTGTGGATTTTTTCGAAATTTACGCTCTAATGAGAGGAATCGTTTAAGAGCCATATTACGCGACTTGCCTACATTCGGAGGGTCATTTTTAAACGGCAATTGAACAACAAATCTTCCATCATTTTCATCGCGTTTGACGGTATTAATGAAATGATTCTCGTAGATTTCCTCTTCCTTTGAAGTACAGGAATTAGGAGATTCCTTTAACTCTTCTTGTGTCCAAAATGTTTCTATTAAATTTTTTAATTCTGTATTACTATCCTTTACAACAAGATTACAAGATAACGATTTCCGCATGTTAGGGATGTCGTAAGCTCCGCCTATAGGCGGAGCTTACGAGGATTATAATCCAGCCTAACAAGGTTTTCGATAAAAATAGATTATTTGTTAATTTAATTCGTCTGATGCATAGAAGACTCCAAAAAACTTCTGCTCCTAATAACAAATGAATAGGTCTGCTAACATTAATTTCAGTATCAGCTAGTCTAGCATTTTTCGGGATGTTTAACTGCGATTTATCAAAAGTGCTGTTAGGTAAGTTTATCGTTACTTGACCTACGACTGAGTAATTTATAGTTTTAGTGTAGTCATAATGTAGCGATTCGAATGTAATGTCAACCGTTTGTACTACACTACTACAAGTCTGATTGACCCCTGAAACCGAGAATTTATTTTCCTTAGGTTTTAAACCTAATTTTTTAGCTACTGATTCGGATAATAAATTTAGTTGTGGTCACAACTAAATTACCCAACAGGACCCGAACATCATGAAATTCGTCATTGTCGTCTTTCACAAGAACAACCGCCGTTGAAAGGATAGATAACTTGAGAATCGTTTCCTATTGGCGTGCAATGATTCGTACCAACCACTCTCTCGTTATTCGAATTTGACTCATTTTTCGTTTCATGTAAAAGAGTATGATGTTGACGCGACTGACAACTGGTACAACCCGATGATTTACAGTCGTTTGCTTGGTGATTATCTCTTAAACAATTAAAACATAAATTTCTTTCTTTAACTTGGCGTATTCTTTCCCTTACACTTAGCTTAAGAAATTCGTCACACTGGTGTATATAGTGACGTCGTATACAATAATAACAAGAAAATCTCGATGTAAGCACATGAGATTTACGATTGACTGAATTGTGCGTTTGAGGCTTTTTTAAATTCGCACTCACTGTGTTAGATTGCGGTCTAATTTGTTTATTTATACTCATTGATTCAAGGACAACACATTTCTTTTCTAAGAAATCTATAATTTGATCTCGCGACAAAGGATCCGATCCTAACGTTAATTCGAATTCTTTTCGCGTCTGATAGTCAAGTTTGTTCATAATTAAAGTAACAAGAAATGCATCCGACTGGTATTTGCAAAACCTTTAACGCCTCTAAATTTGTAGACATATCGACCAGCAATTTACGTAGTGCTTCCGGTGAGCATTTATTTAATTCTGGTGAGTTTAAAATCGACTGAACGTGGCTTTGTATTATCAATCGCGTATTTTTGTATCTCTTTTGTAAAATATTCCAAGCTGTTAAATAATTAGAACTAGATATTGTTAGAAATTCAATAGCTCGGGCCGCTTCACCCTTTAGACAAGATTTTAAGTAATGATATTTTTGACAGTCGTCTAATGTGACATTGTTATGGATGAAACTTTCAAAAGCGTTATAAAATGGTAGCCACTCTGTATAAACACCTGAGAACGTTGGAAGGTTTATCACCGGTAAACGCACGTTACCCATCGTTTGTGAGGAACTATTATTTGTTATGGAATTATTTCCCACTTCTGGAGCTACTATGGCTTCAACAATTGATTGCATTTCGCTTAATAATGTATACCAATTATCCTCAAAATTCGACTATTTCTTCAAATTCGGCCTGACTACATGTTCCATCAACACTTTCCTCCGAACTTGATTCGTTGATACCTATTATTTCGGAATTTATTTCCTAAAATTCTTTTCGAATATTAGGCATTTCACTAATACGATTTTTGATTTCTAAAATGTTACCATTCTCCGGAAAATGGCTCATAAACGCTTCGATGTTGCGTAATTTCTTTTTAACTATTGTTCTTTTAGTAAGAGCTCGTTTTAATTCCGCTAGTGACATTTCGAGGAAGCTAATTCCACCGACACTCTCAAGGAAATTGGTAGAAAGGAAATCACTTACCTATGGGGTTTCCCAGCAACGTTAATCCGCTGTTTGCAATCCTGTGTTGATTGATGTCGTTCGATGAGTGTTCACGTTTAACGCTTAATATCCACGTTTAATTTCTGCGACGATTCACTCGGTACCTTATAGATAACTTGTTCGTTCACTTAGCGTTCGCTTTTCGATTTCGCGACGATGCACTAAGAGTTCCAAACGATTTACGATTTATTTTTCTTCACTGTTCGCTTGTAATTTATGTGACAATTCACTAGGCAGCTTGTCGATACCCTTTTCGTTCACTTAGTGTTCGCTTTTCGATTTCGCGACGATACACTAAGAGTTTTAACCGATTTACGATGTTTTCACCAAAATGTTAGGTGGAGTTTTTCGATTTTTCCACCCAATCCGGCTCAAAGCAAACTTTATTAATCCTTGAACATAGCCAAAATTCATCTAATACAATTTTCTTTCCAAGTTAAGCTGCGTTTTAAAACGCCCCCATAATGGGCACATTGATGCTACTTATTCCCTGTAAAATTAAACCTACTTGACTACCATGTCCACTGGAGACATCTTCTCGACATCGTATTTTTCACATTGTATTCACATTTTATTTGTTTGAACATGACCAAAAATTCATCTAATACGATTTTTTTTCAATGTTTAGTTGCGTTTTAAAACGTCCCCTTACTGGGCACATTGATGTGACTCACTCCCTGGGAAAATAGACCTACTTGATTACCATGTCCACTGGAGACATCTGCTCGACATCGTATATTTCAGATTTTATTCATCTTTGAACATGGCCAAAAATTCATCTAAGACGATTTTTTTCAAAGTTCAATTGAGCTTTAAGACGCCCCTTAATGGGATCATTGATGTGACTCGTTCCCTGTGAAAATAGACCTACTTGACTACCATGTCCACTAGAGACATCTGCTCGACATCGTATTTTTCAGACTTTATTCATCTTTGAACATAGCCAAAAATTCAAGTAATACGATTTGTTCTCAATGTTTAGTTGAGTTTTAAAATGTCCCCTTAACGGGATCATTGATGTGGCTTATTCCCTGTGAAGATAGACCTACTTGACTACCATGACCACTGGAGGCATCTGCTCGACGTCGTATTTTTCACATTGTATTCATCTTTGAACATAGCCAAGAATTCATCTAATACGATTTTCTTTCAAAGTTCAGTTGCGTTTTAAAACGTCTCCTTAATGGGCACATTACTCTCACTCATTCCCTGTGAAAATAGACTTACTTGACTACCATGTCCACTGGAGACATCTGCTCGACATCATATATTTCAGATTTTATTCGTCTTTGAACATAGCCAAAAATTCGTCTAATACGATTTTCTTTCAAAGTTAAGTTGCGTTTTAATACGCCCCCAGAATGGGCACATTGATGTGACTCATTCCCTGTGAAAATAGACCTACTTGACTACCATGTCCACTAGAGACATCTGCTCGACATCGTATTTTTCAGACTTTATTCACCTTTGAACATAGCCAAAAATTCATCTAATACCATTTTTTCTCAAAGTTTAGTTGCGCTTTAAAACATTCCCTTAATGGGATCATTGATGTGACTCATTACTTGTGAAAATAGACCTACTTGATTACCATGTCCACTGGAGACATCTGCTCGACATCGTATATTTCAGATTTTATTCATCCTTGATCATAGCCAAAAATTCATCTAATACGAGTTCTTTTAAAAGTTTAGTTGCGTTTTAGAACGTCCCCTTAATGGACACAGTGATGTGACTTATTCCCTGTGAAAATAGACCCACTTAATTACCATGTCCACTGGAGACATCTGCTCGACATCGTAGTTTTCAGATTTAATTCATCCTTGAACATAGCCAAATATTCATCTAATACGAGTCTTTTTCAAAGTTTAGTTGCGTTTTAAAACGTCCCTTTAATGGGCAAAATGATGTAACTTATTAGCTGTGAAAATAGACCTACTTGATTACCATGTCTCCTGGAGACATCTACTCGACATCGTATATTTCAGATTTTATTCATCTTTGAACATAGCCAAAAATTCATCTAATACGATTTTTTTCAATTTAGTTGCGTTTTAATACGTCCCCTTAATGGGCACATTGATGTGACTCATTCCCTGGGAAAATAGACCTAGTTGACTACCATGCCCACTGGAGACATCTGCTCGACAGCGTATTTTTCACATTGTATTCATCTTTGAACATGGCCAAAAATTCATCTAAGACGATTTCTTTTTCAAAGTTCAATTGCGCTTTAAAACGTCCCCTTAATGGGCATATTTATGTGACTCATTCCCTGGGAAAATAAACCTAGTTGACTACCATGCCCACTAGAGAGGTCTGCTCGACATCGTATTTTTCACATTGTAATCATCTTCGAACATAGCCAAAAATTCATCTAATACGATTTTTTTTCAAAGCTCAGTTGCGTTTTAAAACGTCCCCTTAATGGGCACATTGATGTGACTCATTCGTTTTGTTAATAGACCTACTTGACTACCATCTCCACTAGAGACATCTGCTCGACATCGTTTTTTTCAGATTTTATTCATCTTTGAACATAGCCAAGAATTCATCTAATACGATTTTTTTTCAAAGTTTAGTTGCGTCTTAAAACGTTCCCTTAATGGGCACAATGATGTGACTCTTTCCCTGTGAAAATAGACCTACTTGACTACCATGTCCACTGGAGATATCTTCTCGACATCGTATTTTTCACATTGTATTCACATTTTATTTGTCTGAACATGACCAAAAATTCATCTAATACGATCTTTCTTCAAAGTTCAATTGCGTTTTAAGACATCCCCTTAATGGGCACATTGAAGTGACTCATTCCTTTTGAAAATAGACCTACTTTACTACCATGTCCACTAGAGGCATCTGCTCGACATCGTATTTTTCAGACTTTATTCATCTTTGAACATAGCCAAGAATTCATCTAATACGATTTTTTTTTCAAAGTTCAATTGCGTTTTAAAACGCCCCCTTAATGGGCACATTCATCGCCCCCATAATGGCCACATTGATGTGACTCATGCCCTGTAAAATTAAACCTACTTGACTATTATGTTCACTGGAGACATCTGGTCGACATCGTGTTTTTCACATTGTATTCATCTTTGAACATAGCAAAAAATTCATCTAAAACGATTTTCTTTCAAAGTTCAGTTGCGTTTTAAAACGTCCCCTTAATGGACACATTGATGTGACTCATTCCCTGGGAAAATAGATCTACTTGACTACCATGCTCACTAGAGACATCTGCTCGATAGCGTATTTTTCGAATTTTATTCATCCTTGAACATAGCTAAAATTCATCTAATACGATTTTTTTTCAAAGTTAAGCTGCGTTTTAAAACGCCCCCATAATGGGCACATTGATGTGACCCATTCCCTGTAAAATTAAACCTACTTGACTATTATGTCCACTGGAGACATCTGCTCGACATCGTATTTTTCACATTGTATTCATCTTTGAACATAACCAAAAATTCATCTAATAAAATTTTTTTTTAAATTTCAGTTGCGTTTTAAAACGTCCCCTTAATGGGCACATTGATGTGACTCATTCCCTGTTAAAATAGGCCTACTTGATTACCATGTTCAATGGTCACAGGGAATGAGTCACATCAATGTGCCCATTATTCGGGCGTCTTAAAACGCAGCTTGACTTTGAAAAAAAATCGTATTAGATGAATTTTGGCTATGTTCAAGGATGAATAAAATTTGAAGAATATGATGTCATGCGTCCTCTCAATGGGCACATCAATGTGTCCATTAAGGGGACGTTTTAAGACACAACTGAACTTTGAAAAATAATCGTATTAGATGAATTTTTGGCTATGTTCAAAAATGAATAAAGTCTAAAAAATACGATGTCGAGCACATGTTTCTAGTGGATATGGTAATCAATTAGGTCTATTTTCACAGGGAGTCAGTCACATCGATGTGTTCATTAAGGGGACGTTTTAAAACGCAACTAAACTTTGAAGAAAAATCGTATTAGATGAATTTCTGGCTATGTTCAAGGATGAATAAAATCTGAAAAATACGATGTCGAGCAGATGTCTTCAGTGGACATGGTGATTAAGTAGATCTATTTTCACAGGGAATGAGTCACATCAATGTGCCTATTAAGGGGACGTTTTAAAACGCAACCAAACTTTAAAAAGAACTCGTATTATATGAATTTTTGGCTATGTTCAAGGATGAATAAAATCTGAAAAATACGATGTCGAGCAGATGTCTCCAGTGTACATGGTAGTAAAGTAGGTCTATTTTCATAGGGAATGAGTCACATTATTTTGTCCATTAAGGGGAC
Organism: Rosalia funebris; assembly: GCA_037954035.1. Classification (NCBI taxonomy): domain Eukaryota; kingdom Metazoa; phylum Arthropoda; class Insecta; order Coleoptera; family Cerambycidae; genus Rosalia; species Rosalia funebris. The sequence continues at coordinate 17,764,184 of JAZFAV010000036.1, read as the reverse complement.
ATTTTAAAACGCAACTGAACTTTGAAAAAAAATCGTATTAGATGAATTTTTGGCTATGTTCAAATATGAATAAAATCTGAAAAATACGGTGTCGAGCAGATGTCTCCAGTGGACATGGTAGTCAAGTAGGTCTATTATCACAGGGAATGAGTCACATTAATGTGCCCATTCTGGGGGCGTATTAAAACGCAACTTAACTTTGAAAGAGAATCGTATTAGACGAATTTTTGGCTATGTTCAAAGATGAATAAAATCTGAAATATACGATGTCGAGCAGATGTTTCCAGTAGACATGGTAATCAAGTAGGTCTATTTTCACAGGGAATGAGTCATATCAATGTGCCCATTAAGGACACGTTTTAAAACGCAACTAAACTTTGAAAAAAATCGTATTAGATGAATATTTGGCTATATTCAAGGATGAATAAAATCTGAAAAATACGATGTCGATCAGATGTCTCCAGTGGACATGATTGTCAGGTTAGGTTTTAAATCGTTTTAGATGAATTTTTGGCTATGTTCAAAGATGATTACAATGTGAAAAGTACTATGTCGAGCAGATGTCTCCAGTGGACATGGTAGTCAAGTAGGTTTAATTTTATAGGGAATGGGTCACATCAATGTGCCCATTATGGGGGCGTTTTAAAACGCAGCTTAACTTTGAAAGAAAATCGTATTAGATGAATTTTTCGCTATTGTTACTACACCAATGTTAAACTTTGATTTAACATGATAATACCAATAAAACAACATGTACTCTTTACACTTTTACTTCTAACGCTCTGTTCACTACAGAAACGCAGCTCACATGGCAAATACATACTATATACTATGCGCTCTTAGCGCGGGAACAAGACAAACGTCACTTGTGGCAATGTTGTCGGATCTAAACATGTTCAGAAGTTGCCAGTAACATTACCGCCGCCGTTGAAATTGCAAGTTTCAAAACTTATCAAGATACGGTAAACTACAAAGTTTTGTTATAGGGCGAGTATAAGTCCCCTGTTTGGTTTTGCATGTTACGCTTCTAATGTGACCGTCTTTACTCCTATGAATTTCAATAATAAGAGCTAATTTCCAATTCAAAGGGGGACATTATCCTCCTTTAGTAACACTAATTCATCTACTGAGAGAGCAGGCTTACGGGTGTACCACTTTTTCCGTTGCTGGAGTTCAGAAATATATTCGGACTTCCAGCGTTTCCAAAATAGCTGTTTCATTTGCTTAATTTGCTGTCAAATTTTTAATCTATTAATTGGTTGATCAGTAACGTCAACCTCAGGCAAACTAGTTAATACGTCACCTATAATAAAATGAGCTGGAGACAGATATTCAAAATCTGTACCGATTTCACACCCGCTTCCCAGATACCTCCCCAATGAGGCGATGCAGGCGGTATAAATTGCCATTGAATCTCTTCTTTAAGTAGATCGTTATTTATTTGTTCAAAATTAGTTTTCTTATTAAATAGGTTGTACAATTCTTTCAATTCTTGATGTGCCCCCTTAAAATTCATACCGTTGTCGCTAAAAAGCTTAGCACATTTACCGCGACGATCCATAAATCTATGGAGGGCATTCAAAAAAGATTTAGTAGTCATATCGACCACCAACTCCAAATGTATGGCCTTCGTGGACATACAAACAAACACACAAATATAACCTTTAGTTATAATTGATTTTCTGATTCTTGATTGTTTGACACTGATAGGTCCGGCATAGTCAACCCCGGTATGTAAAAATGGACGCGAAGGAGTCACCCTTACCGATGGCAAATCAGACATTATTTGATTTCTTGCAACACTACGAAATCTGAAACACTTTATACAGTTATGAATTAAGCGTTTTACCGCATTTCCACCGTTCAGTGGCCAATACTTTAATCTGACATTGGCTAGAACTAATTGAGCTCCTGCATGAAATAATTTCCCATGCTCATGACTGATTATTAATTTAGTAATGTGACTTTTTTCAGGCAAAATTAACGGATGCTGTTGATTCATACTTATCTTCTTCTTGTCATGGGACAGTGTCTTAATCTTCCCCCAGCCCTTAACAGTCCCTCTTCATCCAGAAAGGGGTTAAGTAGACGTAACCGATTATCTTTTAAATTAATCATAGAGTTGGAGCGCAAATTTTTAATTTCGTTAGTGAAATGTTCACTTTGCACAACGCCTATTATGAATTTCGTTGCATTTTTTAGCTCATCAGAACTTAAAAATCCGATTTCTTTATTTTCCTTTGAAACTTTAATATTCCGAGCGAAACGGAGAACATAAGCAATTATTTTTTGCAAACGAATAAAAGAAGAATATTTTTCAAAAATACCAATAAAATAATTTGTTTCTTTTATATTGCTAGTTCCGATCCGATAGGACTTGAACCTTGACGAAGTTCTAGTGCAAACTGGAACGGGTGGGTCGGCTTGCGCGTTTTAATGATTTAAGGAGCCGTACCATAGGTTTAACCATAGTGGGGGGGTCCTTATTGAAAAACCAGACTAAGACAAGTCCCTGAAGGAGGGCAGCAGCTCTTTCAGTAGTCATAGTGGCAGAAACCGTGGGGGTTGGTATGGTGCTATGACACACACGACTGCGATGTGGAAGGCAAGAGGAAACCACCACATTATAATCCTCAGAACAGCTAGCAGAAAGCTTATCCTAAATTAATGATGGCGTCTCCTGGGACAAAAAACTCCGGAGGTAAAATAGTCCTCCGTTCGGATCTCCGGGTGAGGACTGTTCCGGGAGACGTGATCGAGTGCAATCATAATAAGAAGTGTAGCATTTCACGAGTCGGAGCGTGGAATGTCAGAAGCATGAGACAGGCAGGGAAGCTAGAAAATCTGAAGATAGAAATGGATAGGTTAGGATTAGATATAGTAGGTATAAGTGAGATGCGCTGGCCGGAAGTAGGAGATTTTTGGAGCGGTGACTATAGGGTAATACACACAGGATCGGTAAATGGAAACGCGGGAGTAGGGATCGTTATGCGGAAGAACGCAGGACAGTGTGTAGATAGCTACCTACAATACAGCGAGAGAGTAATGATGGTTATTTTAGATTCGAAGCCAGTGGAAACAGTAATAGTGCAAGTATACATGCCTACTTCTAACCACAGCGAGGAAGAGTTAGAAGCCGTTTATTCGGACATAGAGCAGGTAATAGGATTTGTGAAGGGTCATGAAAATTTAATAATAGTAGGAGATTTTAACGCAGTCGTAGGTGAGGGGAAAGAAGGAGAATTTGTAGGGTCTTATGGATTAGGAAACAGAAACGAGAGAGGTAGCAGACTGATAGAATTCTGTGAGAAGCACAAGATGGTAGTCGCGAACACATTGTTCAAGAATCACGTTAGGAGGCGGTACACATGGAAAATGCCAGGAGGGATAGACAGGTATCAGATAGACTACATTCTGGTTAGGAAGAGATTTAGAAATCAAGTAAAAGACTGTAAGAGTTATCCAGGAGCAGATGTAGACAGCGATCACAACTTGGTAGTCATGAAAGCTAGATTAAAGTTCAAAAATCTGAAAACCCGGAAGGATAAGAAACGTATAAATGTAGACATATTGAGGGATCAGAATATGAAAGATAAGTTCCAGGAGAAAACAGATCAATTAATAAATAAAACGAGTAAGGACGAAATCAAGAACGCAGAAACTGAGTGGGAGGGTATCAAGAATAGTCTAGCTTCCGCGGCTACGGACGTTTTAGGACACGATAAAAGGGAAGCTAGGAAGCCCTGGATAACGGACGAAATCTTAAACTTAATGCAAAAGAGACGAGGCTACAAAAACAGACGAGACGAAGAAGGACTGAAAACGTATAAGGCAATAAAGTGGGAAATCATTAGAAAATGTAGAAAAGCGAAAGAACAATGGATAGAGGAGAAATGCAAAGAAGTAGAAGATAGAAATGGATAGAGGAGAAGTAGAAGTAGAAGTAGGTAAGACCGATGAGGCTTACAAAATAATTAAGAGGAACTTCAGGGATGTAGGAACAATAAGTAGAAATGTTAGGAGTCAATCGGGGGACATACTGATAGGAAGAGAGGAGAAAGCGGATAGATGGAAGCAGTACTTAGGAAATTTATACGAGGGCCAGGAATTAGGAGAGATATTAGAGGAAGAATCTAGCATCGATAGGGAAGATGTAGGAAAACCTATATTGAGAGAGGAATTTGAAATAGCACTAAGGGGGCTAAAGAATAATAGAGCGCCGGGTGTAGATAAAATACAGGCGGAAATTTTGAAATGTGCGGGACAGAAAGTAGTAAATAGGATGTTTGAACTGGTAAAATACATATACGAAACGGGCGAGATGCCGGAGGATTATAAGAGGAACATTATCGTTACTATACCGAAAAAGAGAGGAGCCGACAAATGCGAGAACTTTAGAACGATTAGCCTAACTTCCCATGCGTCAAAAATCTTAACTAGAATAGTGCAGAAGAGGATGGAAAATAGAGCGGAGGAAATACTAGGAGAAGACCAATTCGGGTTTAGGCGAAATAGGGGAACTCGCGAAGCTATTCTGGCGCTAAGAGTAATGTTAGAGAAAACAATAGAAAAAGGAAAGAACGCTTATATAGGATTTGTAGATTTAGAAAAAGCTTTTGATAACGTAAGATGGGAAAAAATGTTCGAGATACTAAAGAGCGCGGGAATGAAGTATAGAGATAGGAGAGTAGTACACAATCTATACATAGAGCAAACTGCTGTTATAGAAGTAGAAGGGGAAGAAAGGGAAGTAGGTATTAGGAAAGGAGTAAGACAAGGATGCACGCTATCACCACTAATTTTTAATCTGTACATCGAAGAGGCGATTAATGTGGTAAAAGATAGAGTAGATTTCGGGATTAAAGTACAGGGACAGAAACTAAAAATGCTGAGATTCGCGGATGATATAGCAGTATTAGCATCTAGTAAGGAGGAACTAGAATCAGCATTGAACGAAATGGAGGCAGTGTTGACAGAGGAATGCGGAATGAGGGTGAATAAAAACAAAACTAAAGTGTTAGTGTGCAGAGGGCGCGAGAGCAGAGCAAAAACGAAAGTACAAATTAATAATGAAAGATTGGAGGAAGTTAAAGACTTCACTTATTTAGGAAGTAAAATAAATTGGGATGGAAGAAGCGATAAAGACATAAAACAAAGAATAGCGCAGGGTCGAGTAGCTTTTAACAAAAAGAAAGCACTTTTATGCTCGGGGATAATAAACTTAGAAACAAGGAAGAGATTTTTGAAAACATATGTATGGAGCACGGCACTTTACGGCTGCGAAACCTGGACGGTAGGGGAAGCAAGTAGGAAGAAATTAGAAGCTTTTGAGATGTGGTGTTACCGAAGAATGATGAAAATACCATGGACTGATAGGGTTAGAAACGAAGAAGTATTGGAGAAAGTCGGCGAGAAAAGGAGTATGTGGAAAAACTTAAAGAAGAGAAGAGATAGAATGGTAGGCCACTTGCTGAGACATGGGGGAATAGTCCGCGATATTTTGGAGGCAGAAATAGGAGTGAAGAAAGGCAGAGGTAGGCCTAGATTAGACTACTGCTCGCAAATAGTAAGGGATGTAGGTTGTAGCACAATTAGCGAAATGCGTAGGTTAGCACAAGATAGGAGAAGCTGGAGGTTAGCGTCCAACCAGTCTTAGGACTGATGACCTAATGATGATGATATTGCTAGTTAAAACTCGATTGCAGGATTTTAATTCAGGTAAATCTTCAAAACCTTTTATTTGAAAATGGCTATCTGGCCAATTTTCATCGTTATAACTTAACCACGGTGGTCCGTACCACCACAAACTTTTATCTTTTAACAAATGAGGCATTAGACCGCAAGACAGTAGGTCAGCGGGGTTATCTGACGACTTAACGTGACCCCAGCTGTCAATTGTTGACAGGCCTTGTAATTCAGCAACGCGGTTTGCTACAAAAACGTTCCGTCTTGCCGGTTCGGAACAAATCCAAGACAACACAATGGTCGAGTCGGTCTACAACCGTACTTTGTTTATATTTAAATTTAACTTGTCTTTTACTTTGCTTATTAACCGACGAAGTAGCAAGGCAGCACAAAGCTCTAATCGAGGTAATGAGATGGTTTTATGTGGCGCTACTTTTGACTTGGAACAAACCAATTTCACCGACCAATCTCCCTTTTCATCAAGAGATCGCAAATAGACTACGGCGCCATAACCCTTCATCGATGCATCCGCGAAACCGTGTAACTGCAGCTCAATCGCATCCGCAACCATACGCCTGGGAATTTTAATGTCGCATAACGTAACTAATTTGTCTTTAAAATGAATTTACACATCCTTTATATCGAGTGGTATAGGATCATCCCAGTTTAACTTCTCTTTCCAAATATTTTGCATAATAATTTTCGCATACGCAGTTATAGGACCGGTAAGACCCAACGGTTTTATATTCACCTGTCTATACATCTGTGTGATGTCCGCAATAAATAAATATTTAGGAATACGTGAACGCATAAATATTGTTATTAAATCGGGCTGAACCACAGGACCGACTAACAACACATCATTGGGTGAAACACCCGTAGAACTAGGGGCTGATGCATTGAACACGACCCTTAGTTTAGTTGTGGAGCTGGACTCCTTGATCACCGCGTGGTGAGGCATGTAAAATGTAGGCGAATTTAAATTATTTTCTTCAGCTAAATCGACGAATTTCGCGTGTCCTAGTTTAACATATTCGTCAATAAACGACTTATAATTTTCATGAAGATCAGGATTATTCATAAACCTTCTTTCAAGCGACAATAAACATTTATACGTATAGTCACGTGAATCGCCTAACAATGACAACTTATTTTTGATAACAGGCAAATCAATTTCGTATCTACCATCTTTATTTCGTGATACAGAATTGACATACCGACTTTCGCATTCCCGTTCTTCACTCGTTAAATGACTTTTAGGAGTATATTCTTCGATCTGCCAAAATTTAGTAAGCAGATCTTTTAGATCAGAAACATAACACAATAAGGTTTGACTTATTTCGCTAGAAACTTCTCCATCATTTTTGCACCGTAAATTACCCAGCCAAATTTTGTATTTTGCAGGATCGGATAATTATCTCCAATCTCGATTGTACCGGTTTTTATTGCCTTTGCAAATAATTCCGTGCCCATTAACATGTCAATATTGCCTACTTTGTTAAATGTAGGATCCGCCAAATGAATGTGTCTTGGCCACTTAAATGATCGCAAATTAATTTCCTTTTTAGGAGAGGGACCTGTAATATTATACATTACACCAAATTTGGCCACAATTTTGCAATTTGAATCACGAGATTCAACATTTAAATCGACAACATTATCCACTGATGTGCCAACACCTGACACTCCAAAAACTTGCCAGTTAGATGGCCTCAAAGTGACATTTAATTTATCCTCGAAATTTTTTGTAACATAATTTAATCTTGACGTACACACATCTGTAGATGACGTAGACGCCTCTATATAATTTTCTTGCCGTAATGACGACACATTATTTTTTACCGTATTATCCACTACCGCCGCCGCTGGCGCAGTGGGTTTTACTTTTTCTTTATAATGACTTTCATGAAGCAGGGAATTGTGTGTTCTATTACACAATCTACAATTTTCCTTTGAAAAACATTTACCCGTAAAATGGTTATTTTTTAAACACTTGAAACATAATCGTTTCTCCTTTACAAAGTCGCGCCTTTTTTCCACCGGTGTAGCCGCAAATTTATGACATTTAACAATTCCATGATTAGCGTTATTGCAAAACAAACATTTCGCAACGTTCTCTACCTGTGTTGTGATGGTAGACGAGCGTTTAATATTAGAATTAAAGTCGCGTGCTGTTAACTCTAAGGTCGCACACCTTTGTTTTAATAATTTCAAAAATTTTGTTAAATTTGGAAATTCCCCTTGATCGCGTTGACTCTCATAAAGCCTAACAATATCACTATCTAATTTCTGAGACATCAAATAGACTAACATAATGTCCCAATGCTCCACTGGAGCCCCCAAAGCTTTTAAAGAATTAAAATGTTGACTAAATTTGCTTAATAAAGACCGAAAACTCATGTGATTATTTTTATTTACATGGGGTAATTCAAATAAACCCTTTAAATGTGTTTGTAGCAAAATTGCCTTATTATCATATCTTTTAATCAAAATTTCCCAAGCTTTTTCATAGCTTTCCTCAGACCCGTGTAAACATTCTATCAATGTAGATGGTAACACGCCTTTTAACACGCTTTTTAAATAATACAATTTTTGTGTCTTTGTTAAAGAAACACAGTCATGCACTAAATTAGTAAACAAATCTTTAAAGTTCTGCCATTTATCATATTCACCACTGAAATGTGGCAGAGAAATTTTTGGTAAATTTATTTGCGTATGCCTAATATGCCCGGTAATGGTGATTCTCTAGAATTTTCACGTGAACTATTTCCATCAGTATCGGTTATATTTTTTCTTTCTATTATTTCACATAAACGAGCCCTTAGATTTAAAAATCTACCCTCAATTTGCTCCCTATCAGCGCCATACTCATCATTATCTCTGATTTCTAATTCGAATTGTATCTCATCGTACTTATTATAAGAAATGACATCAGTCGCATCGTTAACATATTTTTCAATGCGCGTGATGCTACCTTTTAAGGAGGCACGTTTTGCTACTAAAGCTGCTGGTTCTTCCATGACTACAAAATGACGCAATTTTCACTTCAATTTTCAAGTCACTAAATCACTGCCGAAAGTTATTAATTGCTTAAAAATACCCAAAATAACTAAATATCAAAATTTTAACAAATAAGTAACCTTTGCAATGGTTTGTAACCCATAAACCTCATCTAAATAACATAAATACAAGTCAGAATAAACATTAAATGATTAATAACTCGATGAACAATCAAAACTTTATATTAAACCCAACAATAAATTTGCAAATCACTACAATGCAACTATTTTTGCAAACAAATGCAATATAAACTCGTTATATCAACAATAAATTTTCCCAAAATGTCAAAATACAAGCAATTTGTAGTAAGTTTACTGCGACCACGTGTATTTCACTAACACTGCACCAATAAGTCGCTTCCAGAAATGACACATTTAAGATCATTTAAAAACGTACATACCTTTTTAGGTCGATATTTTGTCAATATCACCTGACCACTACTTGTTGAACGCCTCTCTGATACCGACGTCCAGGTACACATCGTAGACCTCTACCAGGTTCGCTTCGATCAGCTGACCCTCGGTTTACGCTTCCCGGCGTCACGCCGCTGCTCGCTGCAGAAAATCACTTCAAATCTCGGGACGGGCAGCCTATTCGTCAGCCGCGTGTGGGTAACCTTCAATCAACCGCTAAATCGCTCAACGTGACTGAATCCCTAGCAGCTGGTACCTGACCCAATTTCAACTACACACCTTGTGTCGGCGAGCTTGACCAGCCAAAACCTCCACAATATGATCTTCTTTTAAATGGCACTAATGCACATATCCAAAACCACGCTCTGCTACCAAAATGTTACTACACCAATGTTAAACTTTGATTTAACATGAAAATACCAATAAAACAACATGTACTCTTTACACTTTTATTACTAACGCCCTGTTCACTACAGAAACGCAGCTCACATGGCAAATACATACTATGCGCTCTTAGCGCGGGAACAAGACAAACGTCACGTGTGGCAATGTTGCTGGCTCTAAACATGTTCAGAGGTTGTCAGTAACAGCTATGTTCAAAGATGACTACAATGTGAAAAATACGATGTCGAGCAGATGTCTCCAGTGGACATGGTAGTCAAGTAAGTTTAATTATATAGGGAATGGGTCACATCAATGTGCCCATTATGGGGGCGCTTTAAAACGCAGCTTAACTTTGAAAGAAAATCGTATTAGATGAATTTTGGCTATGTTCAAGGATGAATAAAATTTGAAAAATACGATGTCGAGCAGATGTCTCCAGTGGACATCATAGTCAAGTAGGTCTATTTTCACAGGGACTAAGTCAATGAATGTGCCCATTAAGGGGACGTTTTAAAACGCAACTGAACTTTGAAAAATAATCGTATTAGATGAATCTTTGGCTATGTTCAAGGATGACTACAGTGTGAAAAATACGATGTCAAGCAGATGTCTCCAGTGGTCATGATAGTCAAGTAGGTCTATTTTCACAGGGAATGAGTCACATCATTGTACCCATTAAGGGGACGTTTTAAAACGCAACTGAACTTTGAAAGAATATCGTATTAGATGAATTTTTGGCTATGTTCGAAGATGAATACAATGTGAAAAATACGATGTCGAGCAGATGTCTCCAGTGGAAATGGTAGTCAAGTAGGTTTAATTTTACAGGGAATGAGTCACATCAATGTGCCCATTATGGGGGCGTTTTAAAACGCAGCTTAAGTTTGAAAGACAATTGTATTAGATGAATTTTGGCTACGTTCAAGGATTAATAAAATTTGAAAAATACGATGTCGAGCAGATGTCTCCAGTGGACATCATAGTCAAGTAGGTCTACTTTCACAAGGAATAAGTCACATGAATGTGCCCATTAGGGGACGTTTTAAAACGCAACTGAACTTTGAAAAAAAATCGTATTAGATGAATTTTTGGCTATGTTCAAAGATGAATAAAATCTGAAATATACGATGTCGAGCAGATGTCTCCAGTGGACATGGTAATCAAGTAGGTCTATTTTCACAGGGAATGAGTCACATCAATGTGCCCATTAAGGGGACGTTTTAAAACGCAACTAAACTTTGAAAAAGACTCGTATCAGATGAATTTTTGGCTATGTTCAAGGATTAATAGAATCTGAAAAATACGATGTCGAGCAGATGTCTCCAGTGGACATGGTAGTCAAGTAGGTCTATTTTCACAGGGAATGAGTCACATCATTGTGCCCATTAAGGGAACGTTCTAAACGCATCTGAACTTTGAAAAGAAATCGTATTAGATGAATTTTTGGCTATGTTCAAAGATGAATATGTGAATAGATGAAAAATGTGAAAAATACGATGTCGATCAGATGTCTCCAGTGGACATGGTAGTCCAGTAGGTCTATTTTCACAGGGAATGAGTCACATCAATGATCCCATCAAGGGGACGTTTTAAAACGCAATTAAACTTTGAAAAAAAAATCGTATTAGATAAATTCTTGGCTATGTTCAAAGATGAATAAAATCTGAAAAATACTATGTCGAGCAGATGTCTCTAGTGGACATGGTAGTCAAGTAGGTCTATTTTCACAGGGAATGAGTCACATCAATGTGCCCATTAAGGGGACGTTTTAAAACGCAACTAAACTTTGAAAAAAATTGTATTAAATTAATATTTGGCTATGTTCAAAAATGAATAAAATCTGAAATATACGATGTCGAGCAAATGTCTCCAGTGGACATGGTAATCAAGTAGGTCCATTTTCACAGAGAATGAGTCACATCAATGATCCCATTAAGGGGACGTCTTAAAACACAACTAAACTTTGAGAAAAAATAGTTTTTGATGAATTTTTGGCTATGTTCAAAGATGAATAAAGTCTGAAAATACGATGTCGAGCAGATGTCTCTAGTGGATATGGTGGTCAAGTAGGTCTATTTTCACAGGGAATGAGTCACATCAATGTGCCCATTAAGGGGACGTCTTAAAGCGCAATTGAACTGAAAAAAAATCGTCTTAGTTGAATTTTTGGCTATGTTCAAAGATGAATACAATGTGAAAAATACGCTGTCGAGCAGATGTCTCCAGAGGGCATGGTAGTCAAGTAGGTCTATTTTCCCAGGGAATGAGTCACATCAATGTGCCCATTATGGGAGCGTTTTAAAACGCAACTGAACTTTGAAAGATAATCGTATTAGATGAACTTTTGGCTATGTTCAAAAATGAATAAAATCTGAAATATACGATGTCGAGCAGATGTCTCCAGTGGGCATGGTAGCCAAGTAGGTCTATTTTAATAGGGAATGAGTCACATCAATGTGTCCATTAAGAGGACGTTTTAAGACGCAACGGAACTTTGAAGAATAATCGTATTAGATGAATTTTTGGCTATATCCAAAAATGAATAAAATCTGAAAAATACAATGTCGAGCAGATGTCTTCAGTCTCCCCCTAGGAGTCGCCGCCTTGTCGTGGCGTGGGAGCTTAAGTGTGGAGGCTGTGCCCAAAGACGCGGGTTGAGGGCATGCCAAAGCACGAACTAAGTAGCGACTCACCCTCAGGAATTGTGTCGAAATACACATTGCGGGATTAGTGGCGAACCCGGATGTACTGAGCTATGAAAGAGTGAGCGCCGCTCAACCACTACATACCGTAATCGCGGACCACACTTCAACGACTTTGGTAGGGCGTGACTGAGGAATGTTGTGTGTATAAGTGACCGGGGGGCTTGCCTTTATTGGCCGGATGACGAGGAGTGAACCTCTATAATAAGCCGACAGCGAAGTCGCTAAAACCTGCGGGACACAAGGCATACCCTGCAGTATGAGTGCCTTCTCCCCGGTAAGGGCCCACTGCCGGGGGAGTGAGATTTAATTGGTCCTAAATTCGTGGGAATAATATGGAAAGTCATAAAGAATTTAAAGGAACGGAAAGTGGAGTAGTGGAAGGAGATGGAGAAGGAGTAGGACCTGGTGCAGGGCCAGGAAAAGGAATAGGAATAGGAGCAGGAGTAGATGTAGGAATAGGAGCAAGAGCAGGAAGCGGGGAAAGAGCAGGAGGATCGGGAATAGGAAGCGAGGAAAGAGTGCGAAGAGCAGGGAGTGCGGAAAGGTCAAAGCCTAGAAAGGCAAAGACCAAAATGAGCATTCAGACTATAGTCAGGGCGGCTAGGGCGAAAAGTAATAAGATGGCGGCTCTCACGGTAGTGACTTCACCACCGTCAGAGTGCAAAGAAAGAAGCACAAAACGTGTCCAGGTCGAGAGTGCCACACCGGGGACCCCGGGTACGGCGACCCCCCCTAGGACACCAGGGGGAAATGTGGCGACTGTAAGTCTCGAGTGGGACGAGAAGCAGGCTAGATCTGTCTGGAAACCGGATACAGATGGAGGGGTGTCGGGGATTCCGACCACTAGTTACGAGGCGAGTCAGGATGAGAAACTGGCTACGAAACTGTGGCGACTGATCAAAGAACTTGATAATCGGTCGAGGACTCTTCACCGGTTGGTAAAAGAGAATCCCAACACGAAGAAGGAAATAAAGCAAAAGGAAGCAGTCACGCCGGCTCGGAGCATCTTCAGCCAAATAATGACGACGGAGTGCCAGGAGCTCCTACAGCGCCTGGGCAGAGTCCGAGTGGAAGGCGGGACTATGCTGGGCGTGGTCGATGCCTCCACGCAAACGGTGGAGGGTGCGACCACGGTGAACATGGTTGAGGCTTCCACACAAACAAGGGATAAGGGGTCGAATATCGAGAGGATCCGTGCCGCCCTTAGGGAAGTTAGGACTGAGGACTTCAAAGCCTTGGAAGGAGAGGACTGGCCAGAGGCCGTTTATCAAAGGGTTAAGCTGGCGGAGGGGAGGATAGGTGACCTCTCCACCGAGTGGGATCTGGCGTGGTGTGGAGCCATAGACCTATCGTTGGACGATGGTATCCCCAAGACCACGAGAGATACATTTTTTTGAAAAACAGGAGGTTGGGGACCAGGAGGTCCCAGTGGGGGAGTAGCGTATCTGCGCCACTTCACGGCTAGACCCTCGAGGATAGGAGAAGAGGAAGTGATAAAGGATAGGTACGCCTATCACTTGATGGTGGCTGAGGAGGGAAATAGTCCCGGTGAGTTGGAAGCCCTTCTGGAAGCATTAGGTCGCTTGAGAGACCTGATGAAAAATCAGGGGAGGAGGAGGCTAGCGTTTCCGCCTCATCGAGTAACGGATTGGAGAAAAATCCGTAAGGCGGCAGAATTCGTCTTTCGTGGCGAGGACATGAAAATCACCATGTACCCCCCTCCCATGAAAAACTAGGAGCGGCAGGATGAAAAGGGAAAGGATCCCGAATGGAAGGTCGTCGAGGCAAGACTAAAAAAGGGGAAGCCCGAGGAAGAGGAGATGCGTCTGTACGAATCTCCCCCAAGCGCAGCAACAAACCAGCGGCGGTTGTTGTTAAAGCTGGAGAGAGCACGTATGCGGAGATGCTCAGAAGGGTGAAGGGAATCGTGGATCCAAAAGTCATTGGAGTGGAGATCCTGGGTTTAAGAAAGACGAAGGACGGGGATCTTCTTCTTGAGGTGAAAGGAGGGGGTGCTAAGGCGGATGCCCTTAAAACGTAGATCCTGAAAAAGGTGGAGGGGACGGAGGTCAGGTCGATGAAAAACTCAACGAAGCTTTCGGTAAGGGACATCGACCCGTTGATCACGAAGGACGAAGTGAAGGAGGCTCTTAGGGCTCAACTGGGGAACGAGGAGTTCTCCGTTGTTTCCCTAAAACCGGGCCCGGGAGACAGCCAGGTAGCTGTGATAGAGGCTAGTAAGGCGGGGGCCAAAAAGCTCCTGGACCGAGGTAAAATACGTTTAGGCTGGGGGAGGTGTAGGGTGAGATCCAGACCCTCCCGGACTAAATGTGTGGACTAAATGCTGGAGTACTGACCATTTCGTGGATCAGTGCAGAGGGGTGGACAGGAGGAGGTTGTGCCTCAAGTGCGGACGAGAAGGACATAGGGTGGCAGACTGTAAGAACGTCACCTTTTGTCCCATCTGCAAAGAGGAGGGCCACAGGGCAGATCCGGCTAAGTGCCGTAGGCCAGGCGCTGAAGAGCGAAAGGAGAAAGGAGAGGGATCGCCTGAACATTCACGGTCATCCAGGTTAACCTAAATAGGTGCCGGGCGGCCCAGGACTTGCTCTGGGCGACGATGAGGGAAGAGAGGGTGGATGTGGCCATCATTATTGAGCCCAATATCAAGATGACCCGGGGGAAGGGGTGACACGTCACGAGGGAGATAGATGCCGTCATTAGGGTGGTGAACACAGGGCTTGTCGTCGCTGGTTCGGGCCATGGTCCTGGTTGCGTGTGGACTAAGATAGGCGGGGTCATCCTGTGCAGCTGCTATTTTTTTCCAAACGGAAGGCTAGAGGAACTTCGGGCTTCGCTGGATAGTTTGGAGGAATTTGTGGCAGGTGTGGATGACGACTGCATAATTGCAGGCGACTTCAACGCTAGAGCCCCCGAATGGGGCGGAGGAGCCTCAAATGCCAGGGTGGATCTGGTACTGAAGTGGCTAGCGAGGCTAAATCTGGCCGTGCTGAATCGAGGGCCACAGCCAACGTTCGATAGAGGGAGATGGACGTCGAACCCGGACGTAACGTTCGCAACGGCGGGTGCAGCAGCAGAAGTGGTGCGATGGAGTGTCTCTGATAAGGAAACACTCAGCGACCACAAATACATCCTATTTGAGGTCGGGGATGGTGCTGGTCAGACGCTTAGCGTGACCAGGAACAGAGACTGGAAGTTGAACAGCTGGGACAGGGCTAGTTTCTGTGGAGTCACCAAAGAGAAAATGGGAGGATTAGGGATCCCAAATCTTTGGTTGAAAGCGTCACGAGGGCGTGTGACGCATCCATGGCCAGAAAAGGGAGAAGCAGGCAGTCCCCGAGGATATATTGGTGGACAGAGGAGATCTCTGCCCAAAGGAAGGAGTGCGTCGCTGCACGAAGGCAATATATCAGGGACAGGGCCAGAACAACCTGGAACCCTAATGAGCAGGGAGAGGTGGAGGTAGCGTACAAGGCTGAAAATAAATAGCTGAGGGATGCTATCAAGGCAGAGAAGAGGAGAAAGTGGGATGAGTTGTGCGCCGACCTAGATAGAAATGTCTGGGGTAACGGGTACAAACTTGTGGTGAAGAGGACGAACAGCCACCAGCAGGAGATTCCTCTAGAAAAGATGAGAGAGGCGGCGGATGCACTCTTCCCCGAGAAACCGGTGGAAGAATGGGAGCGCCAACCAGGAGCAGTTTTCGATCCACTTACGGAGGAGCAACTGCTAAGGGCTTGTGTCAAGATCAAGAATGGCAAGGCGCCTAGTCCGGACGGTATCCCCCCTGAGATCTTGAAGGCCGTGGTGGAGCAATATCCTGCGGAAGTGCTGCGAATCATGAACGATGTCATGAGGAGCGGTGACTTCCCTGAGGTATGGAAGATGGCCAGGCTTGTTTTAATCCTCAAGGAAAACAAGCCGATGGAGGACCCCACATCTTTCAGGCCGATATGTCTGATCGATGTGCTCGGGAAACTCTTGGAACATCTCATCCTAGGTAGACTCCTAGGGGAGCTGGAGAGAAAGGGAGGCCTGGCGGAGAACCAGTACGGGTTCGGGGCAGGGAGATCTACGGTAGATGCTGTCATGGTCATAAAAACCATTGCACAGGAGGCGTGGGAGTCCAAGAATCTGTGCGCGTTGATCACTATGGACGTGAAAAACGCGTTCAATTCAGCCTCATGGGTAAGGATCATGGGGAGACTGCGGGATGTTGTAAACATGATCGCTAGCTACCTGTCTTACAGGGGCTTGATATTGCTGGCCGGGGACGGTAGCGACAGGAGGGGAATCTCATGTGGAGTGCCACAGGGGTCGGTTATGGGTCCTACCCTATGGAACATTATGTTCGATGGGGTATTTAGACTCAGAGTGTCCGAAGGAGTGAGGGTCTTGGGCTACGCTGATGATGTTGTGGTGGTCGTTACCGGAAGAAGTAGTGCTGACGTGAGGGAAAACGCCAACCTCACTGTCGAGAGGGTCAGAAGATGGATTGAGGATAGGGAACTGACTCTGGCTTTGGATAAAACGGAGGCAGTCCTCCTGACAAGGAGGAGAAAGCTTCCGTACATCACGTTTCGAGTAGGGAATACCGAAGTCGTGCCGAAGCAGAGTATTAAGTACCTGGGAGTCTGGATTGATAGTTCCCTCTCGTTTAGGGAACATATCAAACAGACGTTAGAAAAGGCTGACAAAACTGTTTCGGCCCTTAGTCGTTTGCTGCCAAACATTAAGGGCCCCAGGGCAGTAAAGAGGAGAGTCCTCAGCGGGGTGGTGCAGTCGATCCTACTGTATGCCGCCCCGGTGTGGGTAGATATATTGAGAAGGGACAAGTGGAAGAGGTAGCTCACCAAAGTCCAGAGAAGAGCAGCGCTAAGGGTCTGTAGTGCATACAGGACCGTATCGGCAGCGGCAACGCTGGTGATAGCCTGCATACCACCCATTGACCTCCTAGCAAGGGAGAGACGGGAGGTGTACGGAGGAGCTGACAGAGGTGCAGCAAAGGAGAGCCTATGGGAACACTGTCAGGAGAGATGGGTAGCGGAGCCTCGAGGGAGATGGACGAAGGTGTTAATCCCGAACATAAGGCCATGGTGCGAAAGGGCACATGGCGATGTCGGGTATTATTTAACCCAGGTCCTTACTGCGCACGGCTGTTTCGCGCAATACCTGTTGAATATAGGCAAATGTGAGAGCAGAGAGTGCTGGTCCTGTGGAGAGGTCGACGATGCAAAAGGTGGATAGGAGAAAGGAGAGCTGCGGAGCAAAATATAGGACATGCTATCACTGTAGATAACATGATCCCAATCATGCTCGAGAGCAGGGAAAGATGGACAGTGGTGGAGCAAATAGTAACAGCCATCATGAAGGAAAAAGAGAAGGAGGAAAGGGAAGTGGGGAATGAATAAGTATCCTGATTGATATGCCAAAGAGAAGTAACGCGAGAGCGGTTCCTCTTCGGCATTATACTGATAGGATAGCGGGGGGTTTTTTAGTCGGTAGGCGTATACGAATCCGACACTACCTGGCCAAACAATAACAGAACACCAGAGGCCAGGTGTCTTTTGAAGATTTTCCCCTCGAGGAAAAAAAAGATGTCTTCAGTGGACATGGTAATCAATTAGGTCTATTTTCACAGGGAATCAGTCACATCAATGTGCCCATTAAGGGGACGTTTTAAAACGCAACTAAGCTTTGAAAGAAAATCGTATAAGATGAATTTTTGGCTATGTTCAAGGATGAATAAAATCTGAAAAATACGATGCCGAGCAGATGTCTCCAGTGGACATGATAGTCAAGTATGTCTATTTTCACAGGGAATAAGTCACATGAATATGCCCATTAAGGGAACGCTTTAAAACGCAACTAAACTTTGAAGAAAAATCGTTTTAGATGAATTTTTGGCAATGTCCAAAGATGAATAAAATGTGAAAAATACGATGTCAAGCAGATGTCTCCAGTGGACATGATAGTCAAGTAAGTCTGTTTTAAGGGGGAATGAGTCACATGTATCTGCCCATTAAGGGGACGTTTTAAAACGCAACTAAATTTTGAGAAGAAATCGTTTTAGTTGAGTTTCTGACTATGTTCAAAGATGAATAAGATCTGAAATATGCGATGTCGAACAGATGTCTCCAGTGGACATGGTAATCATGTTGGTCTATCTTCACAGGGAATGAGTCACATCAATGTGCCTATTAAAGGGACGCTCGCAAATATGTAGTTGAGTTTTACGGAAAATAAAAAAACATGTATCGGCTCTCTGTAAAGAAGAATTTTTGAAATTCTAAAATCAAAATCACGAAACATGAGAAAGAGAACAGTACAGTGGATTGTAATACTGATAATAATCAATTTCTTGTCGAGGAAACTTGGAACAAGAAAATAAAATTATCCCATAGTAACTTTGATGGTGCTCTTCTAAAACAGGCGTCTCAGTAGATGAATTTACATAAATTAACAAAAACACATCTTCATACAAAGGAGAGTGGATATAGTATATCTTTAGAAAATTTTACACAAAAATGTGAAGAATTTTTGTTGGGCATATATAGCACCAACAGAGAAGTCTTGGAAATAAATACGAAAGGTCAAAATGGAAATGATTATTGGACAACAGAAAGAAGAAGACGGATTACCTCATCAAATTTTGGGTTGATATGTAAAATAGAAACCGCTAAAGGAATGACAGGTGCGGTGCATTCAATTTTATATTC
The DNA here is from genome assembly GCA_037954035.1 of Rosalia funebris. Lineage (NCBI taxonomy): Eukaryota > Metazoa > Arthropoda > Insecta > Coleoptera > Cerambycidae > Rosalia > Rosalia funebris. The sequence continues at coordinate 17,745,197 of JAZFAV010000036.1, read as the reverse complement.
TTCCGTTAATAAGTTAATGAATATTCCAGCGATTAAGCACGGAAGAAATTACGAAGAAGAAGAAGCCAAGAAACAGTATCGATTATTAAATCCCTTAAGCACTATTATGGACTGTGGACTTTTTGTTGATAAAGAACTTTCATTTTTAGCTTGTTCTCCCGATGGATAGTTGATGACGATACCGTTTTAGAAATATTTCTGATCGAGTATGGACACTTATCCATACTCGATCAGAAATATTAATCCCAATCAAGCTATCGCTGATGGACTTTTGAAATACTATTCTGCAAATGGGCATCTACTGCACAGTCATTTATATTATTATCAAATACAGGGTTTACTAAGAATAACTAAAAGATCTAAATGTCAATTGCTGATATATACTTTTCAAGATATATTTATTGAAACGATCATTGGGATTTGGGACCCAAAGTTTTTTAAGCATGAGATGGAAAACCAACTAAAATATTTTTATTTATTCTATTACCTATCCGAACTGGTAGACCCTCATGCTGATAAGGAGTATATAGTAAAAAGAGATTGGGATACACGCAAATTTATTTTCACATCTATTTTACCTCAAAGAGAAACTGATGGAGAAATTGTAAGAAAGGATATACTTCCAAATGGCCTCGTAAACGATATCAGATATTATAAGAAATGTGAGAAATTTCGCAACTCATGATATCACAATATATACAAAATGATTTTGGGCCTATCCATTACTAGGATTTTGACACATTGAGTGGTAATAAATGGTTATCTGAAATTATTATCAATTACACGTTAAACATAACTATAATGGATAAATCTGATTCATTTCATCTTATTAATACCAACAATTCCTACGCAATTTTCAACTTATTCGAAAACCTAGAAAGTGAGTTTTATTCTGATTTTCCTTTAATCCACACTACAGCAACATTAATAATATCTGTGCATATTAATCTAAATCATTGGTACATAATTTTGCGGATATAAAAAGTCAAGTCATAATTTACGTAGATCCGGTATCCCCAAAAATTGATAAAACCGGATACACACTTGATCAATTCTTCATAAGATATAGTAAGAATAGAGGAGTCGATTTACCTTTACAATGGAAATTAGAAACTCGCAATCATCTGTTACAGAATGACTCTGGTAACTGCGGCCCATATATTTTTTAAAGCGTAATTAAAAAAAAACGGGAAAGCAAAAAGACAAAATTTCAACACAGAAATATTACACCTACATCACTCGACGTTCGTCTACAGAGTTTATTACATCATGTGAAATGTAAAATATCACAGCTAGCTTTCCTTCGTGGAATTCTTTCAGCATGTCCATTGAATATATCTTTATTCACAATTTTTCACATCATCGTCGAACATCGCGTATTTCAAATTTTATTCGTCTGAATATAGCCAAAAATTCATCTAATTCGTTTTTTTTTTAAGTTCAGTTGCGTTTTCAAACATCGCCGTAACGGGCACATTGGAGTGACACTTTCCCTGTGAGGATAGGCCTCCTTGACTACTTGTCCACTGGAGACATCTGCTCTACATCGTGTTTTTCAGATTTTATTCGTTCTTGAGAATAACCGAAAATTCATCTAATTCGATTTTCTTTCAAAATTCGGTTGCGTTTTAAATCATCCCCTTAATGGGCACATCGAAGTAACGCATTCCCTGTAAAAATAGACCTACTTAACTACCATGTCCAGTGGAGAACTCTGCTCGACATCTAATTTTTCAGATTTTATTCATCTTTGAACATACCCGAAAATTCATCTAAGTAGAGGGAAGTTGCCGGTGCACTCTGCTCCTCCCCCCACCACTTTTTCATTGGCTCACAAAGTGGTCCATACACCACACCCATTTTACTACCTACATATATTGCTTTATTGTATTCAATTTCTGTCCTTTGTATTTAAACTGCTACTAAATTTTCCGAAAAAATTGATAAAACATTAAAATGTGGTTTTGCTAGTAATATTTCTGCATATTTTACTTTATTTTTGTGTCTTTCTCAACTAGTTACTAGTTTAATATCAGCACTTTTTTCGACATTTTCCATTGTTTTTCTATAAATACTATTATTTTTTAATTTATATAAATTCTTTTCAAATACATTTTTTGGGATATTTCTCAAGTTTGTTTTAAGTCAATATACGTCTGTAACCAACGAGCTTGAGTAAATTTTATACCTCTATGTATTTTAGTCAGTTTTACGCCAAATTTTAAACATTGTTTTAGAGCGATATAATGTATAACATATTTTTCTTTATTTCTTAAATTGGGAATTAACTTTTCATATTTAGAATTGGGAGGTGTAATATTTTCCGGACAGAAGGGCAAATCATTGTGCACATCATGTAAATATGAAGAATATTCTAGACCAACTCCAAAACGTATTCTGTTTCTGTAACATCTGAAATTTTCAATATTTTGATAGCCTCTATTTCTTACTGAGTTAGCCAGGCGAAATATTTTTGAAATACTGAAGCATCGAATAACCATATAAATTAGTGGCATCAATACATTATGTATTTTTCAGGTTCTAAATTAGTGTAATTCTTAACAAAAGGATTATTTGAAATAGATTTTTGACCTATGCAAGTACTAACACCACCTCGAACACCTTCTTTAGAAAAATGCACCATATCTGGATCGGTTAAAAGTTCTAGTTCAACGTCAGTGTAGAGCAATATAGCATCCCAACTTAGCAAAGGAGCTGTGAAATAATGTGCTGGGTCAAGATTGTATGTTTGAAGACATGTGTTGCGATAATTTTCAAAAATATTTGCTAGCAATAAAACATCAGATTTTAAATAAATATCAGAGTATTCACCTAAAGTTTTACACTGAAATATATTCCATACATTAGATGCATGTTGGTATTCTTGATCTGAAACATTTTCTTCCCTCAAGTCATTAAAAAATTTGTCTATGGTTGGTAACTGAAGTTCGTCTAATTTTGAGATATTATCAATATATGAATAAGGAAAAATACCTTTCTTTCGAATATAACTAAATTGTAAATCATCAGGATATGCTTTACAAATTTCACAACATTGCTTATCTTTCAAAGAACTTGCTAAACTGTCCAATGAGGATGATAGAAATTGGTAAGAATCTATAAATCTTAAACGTAAATAAACGTATATATTTTTCTTTTTTGATGGCAACTACATCAATATCCTCATTATTTTTACATATATCTTTTATAATAAGGTGACTGTTATAGTTTTTTAAATTATGAATAATCACACGAATAAAAGAAGGTACTTTATAGTTTAAATTACAGATCGAATGTGCAGCACGCCTGAATTTTCCTGAAATGTGGCATTGATCCTTCACCTTTTCATTGCTATTTTTAAAAAAATTTATACAAATGTCGTAACATACTGTTGCGTCATTCAAGTATTTTATTTCATTTAATGTCATTTTTTTCATAGGTGTAATATATTTTAGATATTTGTTATACAAATCATTAACGTCAAATTCAAGGTTTTCGATAAACCATGTAATATAGTCTTCTCCTCTACTACCATGTCCACTGGAGACATCTGCTCGACATCGTATTTTTCACATTGTATTCATCTTTGAACATTGCCAAAAATTCATCGAAAACAATTTTATCTCAAAGTTTAGTTGCGTTTTAAAACGTCCTCTTAATGGGCACATTGATGTGACTCATTCCCTGTGAAAATAGAGCTACTTGACTACTATGCCCACTGAAGACATCTGCTCGACATCGTATATTTCAGATTTTATTCATCTTTGAACATAGCCAAAAATTCATCTAATACGATGTTCTTTCAAAGTTCAGTTGCGTTTTAAAACGTCCCCCTTAATGGGCACATTCATGTGACTTATACCCTATGAAAATAGACCTAGTTGACTACCATGTCCACTGGAGACATCTGCTCGACATCGTATTTTTCAGATTTTATTCATCTTTAAACATAGCCAATGTGGAAAATATGACGAACGACGCCACTGAACCGCCTGACATTGGCAAGGGCGAGCCGGCGGAGATTCGAGAAGAGCCCGCAACAAAAAGAAGTATCTAAAAAACATTCGTAGCGAGCATAACTGATAATAAAAAGTGTGTGTATTAATATTGTAACAATTGGTTCCCCAATATAGAGTACTACGAACTCGGGAATATATTCATTGTTAAACCCCTTGACCCTTCCTATCGACCTAAAGTGGTTAAGAAACGAATACAATTTAATATTTGGTGCCAAAACCCGGGACTCGTGTTGTGGAACCTTTAAATCGCAGTGACTTTGTGATTTGTGTATCGGAAAGAACAGAAAATCAACCTAACGTAACGTAACGGTCATAACGCCATCATAAATAACGAAATTAAGATGGAAATCGCTATGAGATCATCGTGCCGTACTAGGCTAACGAAACTGGTTAATATCGCTAACGAACTATTAAAATTGGAGACATTTGATCATATCGAGGCGGCAGTGCTCGTCGTTAGAATCAAATCGGCACGGGATACGTTGAACGCTGCGAACGAAAAAGTAGCTCCGAGTATCGAAAGTGACCAATTCGAAGCAGAGTGCGAACGAATTCTCGAGTACGAGGATAATGCATTGAGTGCAATTACATACCTAGAACAACGGATTGCCGAGGAAAAAAGAAACTTGACTTCCCAGGTTGGAGAAGGCTCGCCAGCGACCAACGCCGGCGTAGGAACGCCGGGCAGCATCGAGGAACGGCAAAAGCGTGAATCAGCTGATGAAGGACGTGACTTGGACCGCTCCGCAAACGTAGAACAGGAGCAGGTACCGAGTCGCTCACCAGTGACGCAGATGAGTAACGGGGGCGTTTCTTACAATATAATGTCGGTAAGATTACCCAAATTAGAGCTAATTAAATTCGATGGAGATCACCAACAATGGCCTGCCTTTTGGGAACAATATGACGTAGCTATTCACTCAAATAAAGCTCTAAGTGATAGCGATAAATTTGCATATTTAAAGTCTGTTTTAACGGGTAACGCAGCTGTCACAATTCAAGGACTAACGTCTAGTAAAACTAGTTATAACGATGCTATCCAGCTGCTTACAAATGAATATAGTAATGACGCAAGGATTATAGATGCTTATATTCAACAACTTTTATCGTTAAATCCTGTCAAAAGTAGGAATGACATATTATCGTTAAGGAAACTGTATAATACCACCACAAAAATAACTATGTCACTTCAGCAACTAGGAATTTCTGTCAATAACTATGGAATGATGGTCAAATCAATAATTTTGAAAAATCTACCGTTTGTCATGAGAGTTGAATTTAATAAAATGCAGGCCATTGGTGACTCCGAAGATAACGAGCAAGGAGATGACGCACGATCGTTGGTGGACTTAGTAGCGGGAGTTTCCAGTCATTCAGAGAAGTCCTTTGAGAAACAAATTTCTAAACTATTATCGTACATAAAATTAGAAGTGGACTCTGTGGAACAGGCCCACGTAGTAAGTTAAAAGACAGAAAAGGACAATAATAAACTTACCGAAAAATCAAAGTTTAATCGGAATCGGGTTTCGGGTAAAAACAATTCGTTTACCGCGGCCGGTTTGCTTACAACCGTATCAGATCAATGTTTGTTCTGTAAATCTAAAAAACATTTGACAGTGAACTGTAACGGAAATTTAACGTAAACGCAGAAAAAGGACATTCTGAAGCAGAATTCGCGCTGTTTTAGGTGTACATGACCGAATCATAGCTCTAAATTTTGTAAGAGTAAGGACATTCACTGTTCAAAATGTAATAAACGACATGCAACGACTATGTGTGACCCTAGATTTGTAAATTCCCAAACAACGCCTAATAACAAACTAAACCAAGAAAATAGTGTAGTATCGACCACCGAAAATGTTACCAATTTATTAACGAACGGCTTATCAGGTGATATATATCTTCAAACTGCCTCTGTGTTTCTTAAATCACAGAATAACGAAAACGACGTCTTCATTCGACTATTTATCGATGGAGGGAGTCAATTAACTTTCATTAAAGAATGTATTTCGCGAAAATTAAATCTTCCAATTATCGGAACCCATAGGATATCCATTTTAACGTTTGGAAATAATAATCGAGCTCCAGCCAGATTATACAACCGTGTACAGGTTCAATTGCAAAACCAATTTAACGAAGTTGTAACGATAACCGCCATTGAAGTTCCAGAAATCTGTTTCGAGGCTTTAAACCCACCATCACTAACGGATCTTGTAATTCGAAAATTCGCTGTAAATCACCGATTAGCGGATACCAACACACAAAAACGAAATATTAATGGAATTACACTTTTAGTGGGAGCCGATAACTACTGGCAACTTGTAACTGGTGAAACGGAGAGATTATCAGCAACTCTAACGGCTGTTAACTCTAAATTAGGTTGGTCTTTACATGGGCGTCAAAATACAAGTGAAACAAGTAACTTTATGGTCAATTTAAATATGGCAACAGCGCTACACGTGGAAACGGTTTCAAACGAAGTCGAATCTGATTTCGACTTAAAAACCTTATGGGACTTAGAGACGATTGGTATTAACGAAAATATAAATTGTTCGAACGAATTTACGGAGCAATTTATCAAGGACAAAATATCGTTTAAAAACGGACGTTATGAAGTTTCGTTACCATGGGAATCTGACGCGAAAATATTGGACTATAACTACTTACAGGCGTTAGGTCACGTGAAAAACTTAATGAATAGACTGTGTAAAAGTAACAAACTTAACGAGTACTATAACGCCATTCGCGAGTACATAAACAAGGACTGTGCTGAAATCGTAAACAGTGATCACGATAAACAACAACTAGTCTATTATGTGCCGCACCGTCCCGTGTATCGCGAGGACAAGGAAACTACGAAAGTGCGGGTAGTGTTTAACGCGTCCACGCATGCTCCAGGGTCTCTATCGCTCAACTCCCTGTTACATCCGGGTGAAAACTTATTACCGGACTTACTCAAGATTTTGATGAACTTTCGGTGTGGTTCTATCGCTTTAATCGCCGATATCGAAAAAGCATTTCTGCAAATATCTGTGGCAGAAGAAGACCGCGATTTTCAAAGATTTATCTGGTATCGCGAACCTATAAAACGGGACATTAAATCGGTTACCGAATTACCTCCGTTACAAACGTACCGAATGACCCGAGTTACATTCGGAGTAACAACGAGTCCGTTCCTGTTAGCTGCCACCTTACGCAAACATCTGCAAGACAACCGAGTAACGTTAAGGATGTTGTCGATGTTTTACTGAACTCATTCTATGTGGATGATCTAATCGTCGCCGTATCGTCAAGGGAAGAGGCATATAACATATATCAACAAAGTATTCAAATCTTAAAGTCAGCTAACATGAATCTACGGAAAAGGTGTTCTAACAATCCTGAAATTATGAGAAGTTTTCTCGAACGACCTTGTCAAACGACTGTACAAGAACAGAAGAAAGTGTTGGGTATTCTTTGGCATACTGCAACTGACGAATTATGGATTGATTTGGGAAATATATTAAACGCTCAAAATCACAACTTAACTACAAAACGAGTGATTTTGCAAACGATGTCAAAATTATATGACCCAATGAGTCGCTCCATTTACCGTCCGTGCAAAAATTCTGTTGCAGAAGATATGGAAACAAAACCTAACTTGGGATGCGATTTTACCAGAAGACCTCATTAACGACTGGAGGCAATGGTGTGCAGAAATTTCGTTGTTGGCCAATTATTCGATACCCAGATGTGTAATAAAAAACACAGCGAACGAAGTAGAACTTCATCTCTTTGCCGATGCAAGTACACAAGCATACGGTACAGTAGCGTACATAAAATGTTTGGAGTCTAACGATTGTACGATTTTCCTATCGAAAAACCGAATTTGCCCCCTAAACGCCAACGGTGACAAATCGTTAATGTTACCGAAACTTGAATTAACGGCAGCTCTTTGCGCAGCAAGACTGCAATCATTTATTCTGGAAAATGCCAATTTGAACGTCAAAAGCATAACGCTTTGGTCTGACTCAAAGATTGCTTTGTATTGGATTAGAGGAAATTCACAACGATGGAATCCATATGTCAAGAATCGTGTAACGGAAATTTGCAATATAACGAAAGGTCAATGAAGGTATTGTCCTGGAAAAGAAAACCCTGCCGATTTGTTAACGAGGGGAGTTTCTTCAAAAAATTTAATGGAATCCGAAATATGGCTTCACGGACCAACATGGTTGTCAGGAATTCAAGAAGAATGGCCTGATGACGAATATTATGACCTGTCCGAAACGAAAATAACGACCTGTTTAGTTAGGACTGACGAACTGCCTAGAACACTAAAACAGCCAATTTTTCTAGTGGGCAGATATCGTAAACTTGACAAAATTTTACGAATAACAGCTTATGTTAAACGTTTCGTAAACAATGCCAAGCCGAATACCGAAAAAATGTTCGGAAGATTGACTGTTAACGAGTTAAATAACGCTGAGACGTATTGGATCCAAATTGTCCAGATGAGGGAGTTTCCTGAAGAAATCGCCCTATTATCAAAGAGGAGAATATTAAGTACTAATTCCTCTATTTTAACGCTTAACTTCAACCCATTCATGAAAGAGCAAGTCATGCGATTGGGAGGCCGATTGGGCGAAAGCTCATTATCGTACGCGTCCAGACATCCAATTATTCTACCGAGCAAATCAGAATACACAGACAAGGTTATTTGGAAGTCCCATGAAAATGTAAACCACAGTGGGGTAAACGCAACGCTTGCTGCAACAAGAGAAAAATATTGGATTGTCAGAGGAAGACAACGTGTCAAGACTGTAATAGGAAGCTGTCTGAAATGTCGAAAGTTGAAAGGCAAATCTGCAAACGAACCTTTCGCTCCACTACCGAAGGATAGGATAACTGTTGCGAACCCTTTCAAGATTGTAGGGGTAGACTTTGCCGGACCTCTCTATGTAACGACCAACGAGGGAAAGTCTAAGGCCTAAATAATGTTGCTAACGTGTGCAGTGGTCAGGGCAGTTCACTTAGAATTAGTTCCTGACCTCACCGCCGAAAGTTGCCTAAAGGGACTTCGCCGATTTATTGCCCGAAGAGGCGTCCCTACAAAAATATATTCCGATAACGCTAAAACGTTCAAACGTGCCTCGCTAGAGCTAAAGGAGTTGCTTAATCTCCTAGCTAGCAAGGAAATACAAGACTTTTCCTAGAAACAACGAATCCAATGGTGCTTCATTGTGGAGAGGGCCTCCTGGTGGGGGGTTTCTGGGAGCGCCTCGTCAAAACAGTTAAGGACGCTCTTAAGATAACGCTTGGAAAAGCCAACGTGGGCTATGAAGAAATGCAAACGATTTTGACAGAAGTTGAGGCAACTGTTAATTCAAGACCTCTAACGTACATCGATGACGATCCATCGAACTTATTAATATTATCGCTTTCCAAGTTTTTAATTGGTGCTTGCCAAGACGAAGGATTAAGCTTTAATCCAAACTTACCAGAACTTAAACGTAACGACATCCTTAAGCTATGGAGATACCGAGAAACTACTGTAACGAAGTTTTGGAGAAAATGGAGTGCTGATTATTTGCAGCAGTTAAGATCAGCCCATCACACGAAGGCAGTAAAGTCTTCAAACTTTACTATCAGAAGTATTGCCTTACTTCACGACCAACACTTACCACGATTGCATTGGAAGCTGGTAAGAATAACGAATACATTTCAAGGACGAGATGGTCGCATAAGAGCCTGTGAGTTTAGGACAGCTAAAGGCGACCTACTACGAAGACCGATCCAACTTCTTTATCCATTAGAAGTTGGCGATTCCCCGCCCGGCCAGGATGTGGAAAATATGACGAACGACGCCACTGAACCGCCTGACATTGGCAAGGGCGAGCCGGCGGAGATTCGAGAAGAGCCCGCAACAAAAAGAAGTGTCTAAAGAACATTCGGAGCGAGCGTAACTGATATAAAAAGTGTGTGTATTAAGATTGTAACAATTGGTTCCCGAATATAGAGTACTACGAACTCGGGAATATATTCATTGTTAAACCCCTTGACCCTTCCTATCAACCTAAAGTGGTTAAGAAACGAATACAATTTAATAGCCAAAAAGGCATCTAAAACGATTTTTTTTCAAAGTTTAGTTGCGTTTTAGCACGTCCCCTTAATGGGCACATTGATGTGACTCGTTCCCTGTGAAATTAGACCTAATTGACTACCATGTCCACTGGAGACATCTGCTCGACATCGTATTTTTCAGATATTATTCATCCTTGAACATAGAAAAAATCATCTAATACGATTCTTTTTTAAAGTTTAGTTGCGGTTTAAAACGTCCCTGTGCAATTGCTTATTAATGTCACCTACTGTCATTGACCGTTGGATTTAGAGCAGCTGTTAAACTCAATACAAACCCTAGTCATCAACTTCAGCCGCAACGGTCCATTTTTATTACTAACGTCAACCTCACTGTCGAGAGGATCAGGAAATGGATTGAAGATAGGGAACTGACTCTGATTTTGGACAAAACGGAGGCAGTCCTCCTGACAAGGAGGAGAAAGCCTTCGTGCATCACGTTTTGAGTAGGGAATACCGAAGTCGTGCCGAAGCAGAGTATCTGGGAGTTTGGATTGATAGTTCCTTCTCGTCTAAAGAGCATATCAAAAAGACGCTGGAAAAGGCTGGCAAAACTGTCTCGGCCCTTAGTCATTTGATGTCAAACATTAATGACCCCAGGGCGGCAAAGAGGAAAGTCCTCAGCGGGGTGGTGCAATCGATCTTACTGTATGCCGCTCTGGTGTGGGTGGGATATATTGAGAAGGGACAAGTGGAAGAGAGAGCTCACCAAAGTCCAGAGAAGAGCAGCGCTAAGGGTTTGTAGTGCATACAGGACCGTATCGGCAGCGGCAACGCTGGTGATAGCCTGTATACCCTGTATACCCATTGATCTTCTAGCAAGGGAGAGGCGGGAGGTGTACGGAGGAGCTGACAGAGGTGCAGCAAGGGAGAGCTTATAAGAACACTGGCAGGACAGATGGGAAGCGGAGCCTCGAGGGAGATAATCCCGAACATAAAGCCATGGTGCGAAAGGGCACATGGCGATGTGCGGTATTATTTAACCCAGGTATTTACTGGGCACGGCTATTTTGCGGACTACCTATTGGATATAGGCAAACGCGAGAGCAGAGAGTGCTGGGCCTGTGGAGAGGTCGACGATGCCGGTCAGACACTGTACAGGTTTATAGGAGAAAGGAGAGCTGCGGAGCAAAAGATAAGACATGCTATCATTGTAGATAACATGATCCCAATCATGCTCGAGAGCAGGGAAAGATGGACAGTGGTGGAGCAGATGGTAACAGCCATCATGAAGGAAAAAGAGAAGGAGGAAAGGGAAGTGGGGAATGAATAAGTATCCTGATTGATATGCCAAAGAGAAGTAAAGCGAGAACTGTTCCTCTTCGGCATTACAGTGATAGCATAGCGGGGGGTTTTTAGTCGGTAGGCATATACGAATCCGACACTACCTAGCCAAACAATAACAGAACACCAGAGGCCAGGTGTCTTTTGAAGATTTTCCCCTCGAGAGAAAAAAGAGTCCATTTCTATTCGTCTTTTTCGTTGAGTACTGCTTTTCGCCGTGTCTCTGTGCTGTCTACAACTTTGTTTGGTATATCAGCTGATCGGTGGTCTTTAAGCTACGATTTGCGGCTAACATCTGTATTTTGACAAGTTCAGCACAAGTGCGGCTTTAAAGAGTACGCCGATTACCAGTCGTAAATTCTGTAGACCTTCCTCAATAGTTGTCGCCGGGCAGAGCACATCGTCAACATAAACAAAAGTGATTTTACATTTTAGTAGCTCAAGCACTTTATCAATGGCACTTTGATATTTTTAACTTGTCAGTCATCATAACTGCAGGCGGTGTTTGTTTTTGTGCATTTTTAAGAATCGAATTACGACGCTCGTCCAATCCTGACAAATTGAATTCATTTTTTTTAAATTTGTGTATGGAACAAATGCGGAACAGTTATTGTTGGTGTAAATATTAACTAGAGGTTTGGTGATACAATTTCCCATTCCAGTTACAAAAATGCGTGTTTAAACTCATCTTTGCGATAGCAGACGTCCTCTGTGTGCCCTATCTTTCGACAGTGGGTACAGATTTTAACATTCTTCAAACTTTTGTGATCGGCCATTAAATCGGTTGATTTCGTTCCAGATAGTCCAGGCAAAGGTTTGTCAGTAGTAAATTGAACACATGTTACTTCTTGTCTACAGTCTACTTGTTTATGTCCATAACGATAACACTTCCGACACTTTCCTTGAAATTCAGGTATTTTAGCGCGCACGTATTGGCGAATCTCGCCGCTGTTTTTGCAATTTGTCACTAATTTCACGATTTGAAGAGTACCAACAGTTTTAGTAAGCTCGTCTCATCTATCTGATCTTGCATGAAAATTCTGTTTTCTTTACCTCTACGTTTTGCACCCTATCTTCAAGAAGACTCACTGTTATTTCCCAAGGAAAATTGGCATAATACCGTTTGATGGCAGCAAGTTTAACATTGCCATATTCGACCAAAAAATCAAAATTGATACTTTTAATGGCAAGGCATGCACGAACTGTGGTAGCGGGAGTACCTTGTGCGGGGAAAGCGACTTCAAAATCCCTGAGGAATGAGGCCCAATCACGCACAAATGGTTTCCATTGTTTATAAAACCGAGAGGCACGTCCACGTAGAGCCTCGCCGGCTTTCAATACAATCAGCGTATCAGATATTCCGATTTCCTGTTGAATACGTGTTACGTCATCCATTCATTCTGTCACCGAAAGAGGTATGTCATCGGGGACAAATGACGAGAGACGAATATGCACCAACACGGATCTGACGTCAAGTGCAGGCGTAGATGGCACTGATGAAGTACTCGGGACGGAGATGCCGGAAGTATGCTGGGCGGCCATTGCGAATAATAGTTTCATCGGTTGTTATTGAAGTTGTGCATTACTTTCTTGTTGCAGCCTCCACATGTTAAACATCTGAGCACTCACTACACTGTCTCGTTCAATTGTCTCTGGTTCACTGTCAACTCTGTCACTCAAGTTACGCACTTGTTCTTCGGAGTCCGCCATTTTGTTTTTGTTTTTTTTTATCCGCACCTTTTCACGTAAGTCCTCTCTCTGGCCTAAATCAAAGGAGGCATCCCACTTCTGATGTTAGCTTTTGTTCGAAAAGTTTATCAAATAATATTTCGAAATTCACAAAATAACATTTATTGACAATTATCGATCCACCCATCCGCCACACCGAGCTACACGTGATACATAATACAGACTAATATTAGGCCCTGACTGAACATCGAGTAAATAGTCGTCTAAGCTTGAGAGTATTTGTTTACAATAACTTATAGTTAATCGGGTTGAATGGCATCGTCTAGGGTTCAAGTGGCTGCGACGGGACCGTGAAGACGGCAGATAAGTTAACATATACGTATATACGTATATAACATATATATATATATATATATATATATATATATATATATATATATATATATATATATATATATATATATATATATATATATACAGGGTGGTCCAACCAAAACGCACGATGTTAATTATAAATAAAACAAAAAGTTTTCAGAGAATTGTCTTAATATTTTTTATTGTGATAGAAGGATCTATGACAATTATGTGTGAAACAAAATATCGGCCAAATGCTCGCCACGGCTTCGGTGGCATACCTCTATCCGATGGTCCATATTTTCAATGACTCTGAGACATAATTGAGGTTCAATGTCGTTAATGTGTCGAATTATCTCATCCTTTAGCTCTTGAATTGTTCTTGGCTTATTGACGTATGCTTTTTCTTTTAAATATCCCCAAAGAAAGAAATCCAACGGTGTCAAATCACATGATCGTGGCGGCCAATTAACATCGCCACGACGTGAGATATCACGGCCATTGAATTTCTCGCGCAAAAGTGCCATTGTTTCGTTGGCTGTGTGGCAAGTGGCACCATCCTGTTGGATCCACATATCGTCCAGGTCCATATCCTCAACTTCTGGCCACAAGAAGTCCGTTATCATCTCGCGATAGCGAACACCATTCGCGGTAACTGCTTGGCTGACCTCATTTTCGAAGAAGTACGGCCCGATGACGCCGCCAGCCCATAAACCGCACCAAACAGTCACTCTTTGTGGATGCATCGGCTTTTCAACAATCACTCGTGGATTCTCATTTGCCCAAATGCGACAATTCTGCTTGTTAACGAATCCACTGAGGTGAAAGTGTGCCTCGTCGCTGAAGATGATTTTCTTTGTAAAGTCACCATTCACTTCTGTCTGTTTAACCAACCATTCGGCGTATTGACGACGCTTGTAATGGTCAGTAGGCTTCAGCTCTTGAGTCAATTGAATCTTGTAAGCGTGTAAATTCAAATCTTTATTCAAAATTCGCATCAGTGATGTTCGTGAGATGTTCAATTGTTGGGCACGACGACGCGTCGAGGTTGACGGCTCTTCTGTTACACTATCGCGAACAACAGCAATGTTTTCCGCAGAACGAACTGGGCGAGCATGCACAGGTGTTTTCACATTTCCTACAGACCCGGTTTGCTGAAATTTGCGCACAATTCTCCCGATTGTGGACACATTTGGTCGATTATGCTAACTAAAAAAATCACGAAGTGCACGAAATGCATTTTGATTTGAACGCCCATTTTCGTAAAAGGCTTCAACAATCTTAACGCGCTGCTCAATTGTGTACCTCTCCATGGTTGAATTTGTCAAACACTGAAACAAAGAAATGTCAAATTACGGTGGGCAAGAAACTTGACGTTAAGGCAAAGTTTACAGAATAAATAACAGTTGTCCCACTCGCGGCAAATCCTTTGAAGTACCTTTAATCTTTATACATCCAAAGAACGCCTGCCGCCCGGCCAGTGCCTGACGTTTACCGTTACCTCCAAGCGCATTTACGGGGTCAGCCCGCCACGCACTGCTAAAGTAACCGTCGACATCAATGACAGGGTTATTCCGAATGCGAATTCGAGTTACGCGAATATTTATTTTTATTAAAGCAATGTAATGCTTATATTAATAAACAATTTATTGAACGTTTTTTCATATTGAATGCAAACGTATTTATAAAAAAACATAAATTATAAAAACAAAACAAATTAAATTACATATGTTGTAAAATAGACACCTTGGTGTTAATTTTATAAATTCTATGTTTTTTAATTTCACGATTACCAAATTTTAACGTAAAGTAAATACAGACTCTAGTAAATAAAGAAACAAAATAATCTAATTGAAATTTTTGACATGGATGATAGAAAGGTACTTTTAAAAATTCAATTTTCAGTTTATATCCAATATTTTCTTCACCGCTTAGTTCATTAAATCTATTAAAAAATATATTTTCTAACATATTCACATATTCTGCAATATTTTTACATGGGATCACCAGGCCTCCAAATTTTTCTTGAGTATTGGCATACGCTTTTAATTGGCAAAATGAAGTTTCGGTATCATCCAATGTATTGGCATCTGCATAACTTATGCAAGTATCGCAGGAATGTTGTACTAAACTTTTTTTTAAAAGATAACCTGTCACATAAATTAACGCGTTACCTTCTGGAGTTTTAAGGTCTACGTAATCTTTAGTAAAAATTGTAATTGGAGTATGTTTCATCGCAGGTATAAATACTACTCGGCTACATTGTTCGAGTACTTCAGGGGTAAGTTTCAGTAAGACTTCGTTTATATCATCCATGCAATTTGCACCATCACTTTGGTCAAAATATCTTAGTGCAAATATTTTTTTAAAAGCCCTTACAAATTGAATGGGTGTGGGATTTTTTACATTTCCACAACAATTTCGCACTTGACCGAAAAAGTTTTCAAGGCAATCCTGATTTAGGTTTCTCGTAAATAAATATTTATATCCCTTAGCCTCTAATTTTTTATATAAAGTAAGAACAGCCTTGATAGTTAAACGCCAACCAAAAATAAATTTTAATTTCCTTGTTACTTCTTTTCCGTTAAAGCTCTCAACACGTAATTGTTTAAATAACTCATACATTTCATTTAAAAACGATATCTGCTTTTCAGTTCCCATGAAGGCTCTGAAATTTTCTAATGTGTTGGAATTTAATAAGTCAAAGAAGTCATTCATCTTTTGTATAAATTCTGCTGTATGTTTGGCTTCTTCTGGTAAAACATTAAAATGTGGACATTGCTACAGCTACCGACTGGCTAAATATTTGTGACGCTAATTTCACTTTCATTTTCTGAAAATTGTTTGGATTGAGGTGATCTTCAGATAACTTAGGAGCAAGTCTATATTGTTTAATTTTATCACTGTTATACATTTGTTCTAAATAGTTCTTAGATGTGATTTTATTTCCAGATATAAATTTATAAATAAAAAAATTATTTCTGGTGGATTTTAAGAGGTGGGGTACGTCAAACATATAAACGAGTTCCCTATCGTCAACATAAAAGCATGGATTGTCCTCATTAATTTTAAAACAGTTTTTACCAATTTATAAAAATTTGAACCCTGGTCAGAAACTACGCCTAATACATTTAGACCTGTAGCATCTAATTTTCGTACCGCCTCAAATAATATGTTTTTAACTTCATCTGATGATGGTGATGTTTTATAAAAAGAAGTACGCAATAGGTTGTTTCCAATTGGTGGCAATTCCTTTAGCCATTAAAACTAAGGCATTACCAGTCACATCTGTAGACTTATTGTTTATACCTTCGTGAAAACCTATTATCTTGTCCTTTGATATGTCATAGAAAAGATGAGATTTAATACTAATTTCATCAATGCATAAAATACAATCTTTCGCTTTATCTACTAAAAGACGAACTCTTAACTCAGTTACCCGAAAAAGAAAATCGTTAAAACCTGGATTTATTACCCAACGTTGTGTAAATTGATGAAGGGTGGTTTTAGAAGGTAACCGACATATCTTGTAAATTTTTTTATAAGCTTTAGGGCCAAGAAAGTATACACTTAAGGCAAACTGTTTAAATTCGTCAGAATATCTACAACCCTTGGGGGCTTTGTTTAGAAGCAAAAGCTGTGTCCTCAAAAAACAGGATTTTGCTGGGTAGTTGTCATCCAAGAATTTAATAACATCGTCGTTAGTTATTCCCGTTTCAAGTCTTCTTTTGCTTTGATACGTGCGAACTTCTCCTTGGAGGGCTGTAATTTTTCTCTTCAGCTCATTTTTTCTCGGAGTTGACGACGAAATTTTCTGTGCTGTCTGACAACCTCGGTCTTGTTTTAAGATTATATTGGTTTGTGAACTTGCATTTTTCTGAGTTTGTTTGGATACATCCGTTTGAATAATTGCATCCGATTGCATACATGCATTCGTTTGGATACCTGCATCACTACGTTTCCTGTTTGTATCTTCTCTAGCAGTTGTTGTGGCAACATTGTCAGAGTCAGTACTTGTAGTTGCCCTCGACAGAAGCAGCGAGGGGATCGCATTATAATGCAGACGTTTTTGTTTTCTAGAAGTTATCATAAAGCTCTCAGCAGTAAAATGCAGGCTACAAATTTTAATTCGTTCGTAACATTCCTCGGGTGTAATATTAGAGTATCTATGGTTACCAGAAAATCCTAACTGGTTTTTCCAAATTTGACACCTGTAAGCAAAAATATTTTTATACTAAAAAATACAACTTGACTTTAATTTAAATTTACACAATAACGAACAAGAATTTTAATAACTTCAAAGTATTCTCTTAATATATGTATACTTGAGTTGATTTTGGTTTCCCTGAAACATTTTGTTATAACATGTACAGTTTTCAAGATATAAGGCTGTCTCAAGTTAAATGGCGCACCCCGTATAATATAACGACAGCAAGTATATTATTTTAAGGTGCCACTTATTACAAACTGCAAAGCCAACCCTGTCCAATCGAATTTCCATAAAATCAGGTACAGACAAACAAGAGATATATATCTCTTACAGATGATTATGAACGAACGATTAAGATACATATATTTCTTACGAACCAAGTTCGTCTTTCAAAATCGACTCATGTATACCTAATTTTCAGCATATTCGAACAAATCGAAGCATAAAAAGCAGTATAATTGATTGCTCCCATCGCAATTAAAAAAAAATTAAACTCACCTTACTTCATCTTTTGGGCACCGGAAAAATGATAATCCACTTCCACGCTTTGATATGCAACCATCTACTGAACAATTTGTTACAGGCATATTATTACCACTAATCAATCACGCTTTGTGTTTTTAGTCCACTTTATATAAATCACTTTTCACGAGCTAATAAAACTGTCACTGACGTTTTACGTTTTTAGTCCACTCTGTACACCTGAAGAATAACCGTTAGCAACAAGAAACAAATGCATGCGAGCACACTGGGTAGAAGGCAGGTCTCGATTGGAACCCAGTAACGTCCGGAGCTTGGCAAATTGGTGGGGGAAACGATTTCGGCTCGGTGTGAGAAGAAAGATACGAACCAGCGCCGATACCAAAAAGTAATATATGGGACAAGAAAGCAAATGGCAGCACAAACACAAATGCAAACTCAAATGGCAGCAAGTAGTAACCTAAACGATAATACAGGTAACGTACCCGCACCGATCAATAACTTTACTGATCTCGCTAGGGAAAGCCGTGCGCTAAATGAAAAAAATTAACATAAATAATATGATCAAAGCAATGAGAATGTTAAATAATATCCTAAAGAATAAAACCGACCCGATAGAGTTGTTCAGTCTTACGCAAGATTTTTTCATAAACAAATTACCGATACTAAACATAACTGGAACAAAAAATTCATAACGGTTAATTGGAATTGTAACGGACTAATAAATAAACTCAATGAGCTGAGACAATTTCTAAACCATCATAAAATAGATATAATGGGGATAACTGAGACTAAATTAAAGACAAACCATAAAATTAATATTAAAGGTTATACTATATATAGGGACGATAGGACAATAAATAAGGGAGGAGGGGTAGCATTGTTAGTCAAAAATAATATACCTTGCTATTTATTACCAAGATTAATCATAGTGCAGGAAAATGTCTCAATTAAACTGGCAGACGACACCGTGTTGAGAGTAATTTATAATTCGCCTAATATAGTCATAACACAAAAGCAGTTGGATAGGATGTTCTCTGAAAACAAAATAATAGCATTAACTGACTTAAACGCAAAACATAAAAATTGGAAAAATCACCATAACAATAATAACGGGACTACACTGAACACCTATGCAATCGATAACAACATAGCAGTCATAACACCAGACTCACCGACACACTATCCTCTCAATAAAACGACGCCGACATACATTGATCTGACTATGGTGAAAAATTGCCCACACGACATTGACTTAACAGTGTTACATGAATTATCAAGCGACCATAATCCGACTATACAAAGACTGAAATCAACGTACATACAAGACGATAATAAACAAATATACGACTACAAGACAACAAATTGGAGACTATACAGAAAATTTATACATGAAAACATAAAAATAAACAACAACATACAAACTAAACGAAACATAGACAATGAAGTAAAAAACTTAACAGAAATAATAAAAACAGCTAGAGATAAAACAACGAAATTAATTAAACAAAAACCGCATATCGAAATAATACCACAAGATATTAAAAATCTAATAACATTTAAAAATAATATAAGGAGAAGATATCAAAAATATAATAGACAGATAGACGGACTAAGACTGAAAGATTTACAGAGAACAATAAAAGAAAGACTAGACGCTCACAGAAATGCTGAATAGGAGAAAAAATTAATAAAACTAAAGCCACAAGATAATTCCTTATGGAAGATAACCAAATTACTTAGGAAAAAATACACTCCTATTTCAGCATTGATAGACAACGGACAAACGATAATAGAAGATGAGAGGAAAGCGGAAATCATAAACAATACAATACAAAATACATGTACAACGATACCAGACGAGACAGACGAGCAAAAAACAATAACAAGACACGCACAAAACGTACAAAAAACGTACCACATACCGAATAGGACATTTAATAAATTAATAACTACACCAAAAGAAATAATAAATATAATAATTAATATTACCCAATAAAATATTTACCCAATAATAAAGCTCCAGGACCTGATACTATTTCCAATGTATTGATTAAGAACTTGCCTAAAAAAAGCCGTATTAGTATTAATGTACATAATAAATAATATAATAAAATTTCAACACTTTCCAGTAACATGGAAAGAGGCTATAATAGTTCCAATACTCAAGCCGGGAAAAAACCCAACCTATCCGAATAATTATAGACCGATTGCTTTGACGAATGCACTTTCAAAACTAGTAGAAAAAGTCATATTAATAAAATTTAAAGATATGTTGGACAAAAAATCAATAATACCAGATACGCAATTAGGATTTAGAAGTAACCACTCAATTACACATGCATTGGCGAAAGTGACACAGGACGCTATCCAAGGTATTAATAAAAAACAAATAATGATGGCGGTTTTTCTCGATATAGAGAAAATGTGGCACGAAGGTTTAATAAACAAATTACAAAACTATAATATACCGAATTATTGGATAACGTTTATTAAATCATATCTAACAGATCGAAAAATAGCCACAAGGGTGGGAAATAAAGTATCCCAATATAAAAACATAAATGCAGGCGTTCCACAAGGCACGGTGTTGTCTCCAGTTATTTTTACAATATACGTGGCAGATATTCCGACGTATCCTAACACGCAAATAATACAATACGCCGATGATACTGTAATTTATAGTAAATCCCACCACGTACAAACGGCATTGCAGAAGATCAAATACCATCTAAATAAAATTGAACCATATTTTAAATTATGGAAAATTCAATTAAATACAGCCAAAACCGAGCAGTTGACAATAACGCGGAGATTCACTGATATAAGAATAACGCAACCAATAAAGATTAATAACAAAGAAATAGCGGAAACTAGAAAAGCGAAATATTTAGGTGTCATACTAGAGAGGCAAATAAAGTTTAAAGCCCATGTGGCAGATAGAATAACAAAATACTATATAGCAATGAGCAGAATATACCCCCTTATAAATGAAAAAAGTAAACTGTCTACAAAAAATAAACTCTTGCTATATAGGGCAGTGTTACGGCCAATATTGACATATGCCTGTCCAGTATGGCATAATATAGCTAAGACTAATTATCAAAAAATACAGACTGTACAGAATAAAACATTAAGGTTACTTACCAATTCTAATAGATACATAAATATTGAACAACTGCACAATTTGGCACAGATACCTTACATAAAACAATACATAAAAAAACTAGCCAATAAATTTTATAATTCACAAATACATAAATCAAAAATCACTAGACAATTAACTAACATCGATATAAATATACCACATATATATAAATATATTCATGAAGACCTAAACAGTAATGACTAACAGTAAAAATATAATCAGACAAAATGGCGAAGCGGAAAAATGACGCATAGTCTCCAAACACTTGAAATTAGAATAATACGGAGCGGAAACGCTACTGACAATGAGTGAAGCAACAGAAAGGAATAAGTACGACCTGAAGAGTATGCAACCCGAAATACAACGTACAAATATTAATAAGTAATAAAACAAGAATAACTAATTATCTAAAATAGGTTTTTTAATTTATTTTTCCTATAAAACTTAAATAATAATAACAGTAGATAAATAATATAAATAAACAATGTTATAAATTCATTTATAGCTAAATAGCAAATACCATAAAATTCATTGTAATGAAGGAACAGTGAGAAATATAATAATAAATAAATCGTACGTAGCAATGGCGAGATCAGAACAGCGATCGGGTGGGGTCGTTACCTCTTTAAACAGAGGAGAAAGACTCCACAAAGCAAGTAAGAGTTGACACCGAGCGTGCGGAATGAGTGCTTATAAAGAGCATACTATTGTATTATTTAACTCGTATATGTATATAGTTTAATGTATGTATATAGTTTATTATGTAATGTATGTATTAGAATAAGCATTATGATGTATGAATGGTGACAACTTTATAAAGGCCCAATTGTAAATAGTAGGATAGAACACTTTGTAGTCAAAATAGGAATAAAAAGATTTTAAAGTAAGCTCGGTGTGAGAGTGGAATAACTGTTATTTATTCTGTAAACTTTGGTTAAGGTGTGACTCACAATTAACCCATCGTGCATTATGGTTGGACCACCCTTTATAAAGAGTTAGGAACATTGTCTCTATTATCACTTCGGGGTCGAAGGGTAATAAAACAATATAATACTATATATATATATATATATATATATATATATATATATATATATATATATATATATATATATATATATATATATATATGTTACTGTAAAAGTCCGAAATTAGTGAATCGGTATTTGTCGACATTCACCGGTGAATGTCGACAAATATAAAAGGGCTCCGGTGAATGTAGGAAACAATCGTTTCCGACATTCGTAACTTGCTTTTGGGCGGTTCCTGCATCCTGTTTGTTGGCTTTGGCTTCGTCAGTCTTACGCAAGATCTGATAGCGTGTGTGCAAGCTTGCTAATTTAATTTGTTTTATTAGATATTATAATTTGTGTTCAATGGCTACTGCAGTGAATCGTGATCAGTTTTTTGAAAGTTACATGCCTTAATGGAAATAAGTGAGAAGACAATTGTTTTTATTTTTCTCAAGAAAGGTACTCTAAAATCGTTTCTGAAGTGATTTCTGCTAAAAGTAAGTGTAGTACACCTTTGGACTTACAGACGTTTAAAACGTTTTCACATTTTAAAAGTTAGCGATGAAGAAAAGTTAATTGTGCCACTAAAACCAGGAGAAACGAATATCCAGTATTATGTTACAAATGATGAGCTGTTTAATATACTTTCCGAAACTCACATAAGAGTAGGCCATGGAGGAAGAACACGAATGATTAAAGAATTGCAAGTTAAATACAAAAATATTACTTATGAAGTTGTAATGTAGTATTTAAATTTGTGTAAACAATGTCAAATGAAACACAGTGCGCCTAAAAAAGGAATTGTTGTGAAACCAATGGTCAGTTCCGAATTGAACTCTAGATGTCAAGTCGACTTGATAGACTTGCAATCACACAGGGATGGCGATTACAAATTTATAATGGTATATCAAGATCATCTAACCAAGTTTGTCCAGTTGCGACCTTTGAAAAGTAAGAGAGCGGAAGAAGTAGCATATCACCTTCTTCATATTTTTTTAACATTTGGTGCTCCCGCTATATTGTTTTCGGATAATGGTAGAGAATTCAGTAATCGAGTCATATCTGAACTATGCGCTATGTGGAAAGATGTTAAAATAGTACACGGAAAGCCTCGTCACAAAGCCTCAAACACAAGGCTCAATCGAAAGAGCCAATCAGGACATACAGAATATGCTAACTGCATGGATGCAAGATAATGACTCAAATAAATGGTCAGAAGGTTTTCCGTTTGTCCAATTCGCCAAAAACACAACATATCACAAAGGAATACGCCAGAGTCCACATGAAGCTCTATTTGACGTTAAACCAAAAAGGGGCATAGCATCGTCATCTCTCCCTCGCGGGCAAATTGCAAACATTGAAACCGAAGAACAGTTAGAAGCCTATGTTAACACTTTTGAAGAAAATTTGGGTACTGACCAACCATATTGATATTTCAGATGGAAGCGACGTGGATAACCAAAATACCATTGGAGTTAATCTGGAACCTAGCACGTCTTCATCTCAAGCATTGACTGATCCGCAACCTAGCACGTCTTTATCTCAAGTACTGGCTGAACAACAAGAGCTAATTTCTTCAAAGAGAGTAGCCGCAAAAGAGAATCTTCTACTTCAAGCAACAAAAATGTTACGAACGTCAAAAAAAGTTTCCTCCGGCCCAAATTGGTGATACCGTAAGAACTCAAGTCCCTGATGTCGACCGTGGTCGTACAGACCCTCGAAATGTATTAGCGGTTGTTGTTGGAATAGAGGATTCAGACTTTTATAAATTAGCAAACAAGAATGGTACCTTCAAACAGCTTTTCACCCGTAATCAGTTCGTAATTTGTAAAGAAAAATTATTTTCCATGGATGAGGTTTCGATTCAAGAAATGTCGCTAAGAGAAGCAACTTGTGCTAATTCAAAAAGTGGAGAGCAAAGCTATACACGTTGCAATTGCAAAAGGAAGTGTTCGACGGCTAAATGCAGCTGTAAAAGCAAAGGCCTTTTGTGCAATTCGAAGTGTCATGGTAGTTTAAGAAGTTATTGCAATAAATAAGAATGTCATACATTTTCTTGGTTTTTTATATTTCAGTTTAAAAATTAAAATGTATGTGTATGTTTATTATACTGACATTATTTTAGTTGTGCTTCGTGATTTGCAATGTTCTACTGTTTGTTTTAAGTTCAACAATTTCCTTAAGTTTATTTGGAAAACTTTTCCCATGTCGTTTTAATAAATAAATATTACCTATACTTTTAGTTTTGTTTTCCTTTATTAAAAAAATGTTTCCTTTCAACATAACCATGCTGAATGTCGACATTCACCGGTGTAAGTTAGAAATAATGATATTTGACCGATATTTCGGACATACGCCAAGCAACGTAGAGAATGTTGACATTCACTGAATTTCGGTGTTTCACAGTAACATATATATATATATATATATATATATATATATATATATATATATATATATATATATATATATATATATATATATATATATATATTGTCACGAACGCCGGGAATATTCGATACCAAAGAGAGCATGCGGAGTTGACTTCCAGTGCGTTCTATACTAGAAGGTTCGCCAAAGTTCTATATCTAGAAACGTCTGGAGAGACACTGCCTATATACGAATTGTGTTGTCCAGCCAGGAGTTAGTTAAATCTGGACCGCGATAGTGAGCGATACGATACGGTGCGAAGAAAGTGACATTGTGTAAAAGTGCGAAAGTTAGTTTATAAAGTTAAATTAGAAAGAAAGTTGGTTAGTTAGTTCTCTTATCTTTCACCTGGTGCTATCATTTTGCACATAACGTATAATATAATACAATATAATATATATATATATATATATATATATATATATATATATATATATATATATATATATATATATATATATATATATATATATATATATATATATAGGGAGCATAACTATAGCGCCACCCCATATTTTGCAGCATTTGCAATAATTTTGTCAATGGTTTTGATATTTTAGCAAATTGGGGTATAAAACGTCTATAATAACCGGCTAAACCTAAAAATGATTTAATGTCTTTTTGGTTTTTTGGTTCTGGAAAATTCGCAACATCTGGTTTCGGTTTTACTCCTTCTGGTGTAATATAATGTCCTAAATAAGCGACTTCCTTTCGAAGGAATTCACATTTGTCCGGTTGAATTTTGAGGTTTGCATTTCTTAATCGTTTGAAAATTTCGGTTACACGATCAATATGCTCGTGAATTGTCGGGGAATAAATAAGAATATCATCCATATAGACGAGGCAGCGTTCATTTTGTATGCCTAAAAGGATGTTATCCATCACACGCTGAAAAGTAGCAGGAGCATTTTTCAATCCAAATGGCATACAGATAAATTCAAAATGTCCATTCTCTACTGAAAATGCAGTTTTGGAAATGTCTTTCGGTTCTATTTCTATTTGATGGAACCCTGAAGGTCAAGGGTTGAAAGGTACTGGCATTTTCCTAACTGGTGTAAGAAGTCTGATATGTTCGGAAGAGGGTATTTGTCTCCGACGGATATTTCGTTAAGTTTACGATAATCAACTACAACGCGCCACTTTTGCTTGCCAGAGGCGTCTAATTTTTTCCGTACGACCCAAACTGGGGATGACTAGGATGAAATAGATGGTCGTATAATACCTTGTGATAACATTTTCGAAATTTGGGTTTTAACCTCCTCTTTGTGAATATCCACATATTCACAAAGAAGTTAAAACCCAAATTATACGATAACGATACGATACGATTTAGTGAAAATAAGTTTCGCATTACTAGTATCAATAGAATGTTTAATTTCGTTAGTGAAGCTTAAGTTATCTCCCTCTAAATAGATGTCTGAAAATTCCAAGCAAATTTCGGAAATTCGTTCTTTCTCTTCATAATTTAGATGATCTAACCTGTTGATTTTTTATTTCTGCTATACGGTCAGTTTGACATGTTTCTGGGCTTAAAATATTTGAATTTAGCAAAACAGAATTTTGAACTGGTTCTAATTTTAACTCTGAAAAATCTATCATTTTTGGGATTGCATTTGCATTAATAACGGAAGTGAAAAATTCACCTTTGTGATTAATTTTGACAAGTGCATTTGGCAAACGAACCTTTTCTATTTCTTGAGCGATAATATAGCATCGGTGCGATAATAGAGCGATAATATTTACGAGGTTACAATGAAATTTAAAAATTTGTTCCGTACGAGGGGTAATCGAGATTTTGTTTCAAGAAATTTTAGTTACAGGACGTAAAATATTATTTTATGGAACATTTGCTGATTTTAAATTTTCAGATGCCTTAAAAAGTGGAATGGTTTTGAAATTTGTGATCAATTGTTTATTTTTTATATCTATTACACAATCGTAGTGTTCCAGAAAATCTGATCCCAGTAGTCCGTCGAATTCAATGTCTATATCGTGAATATAAACTCTGTGAGGGTTACCTTTTGCAAATGGAATTAAAGTCGATTCAGTGATTAAAATTTTTTCGTCAGTTATACCTTGAATAATAATATTTTCAGGACAACGTTGATTAAATTTTTCGCAAGTTTTGGGTTTAAAAATTGAAAGTCCAGCGCCTGTGTCAATTAAAAGTTTAAATGTGTTTGTTGCATCCTTAATATAATATAAATTTTTGGAGCTTACTGTCAAAAGAGAGCTTGTAAATCCACGATTTATAGAAATATTTGTTCGTCTGGTTGATTTTGGTTGAGGTTCATTGCTTGTGTGTTTTTCTGATAAAAAAGGGAAAACTCGCGCGCACATTGCTCGAACCTGCGTTTGGATGTTGGAGATTTGCGTTTCTAAATTCGGGGGGTCTTGGGGTTAAATTATTTGAAAATCCTGATTGGGATTACAATTGTATTGGTCGTCAAAATTTTGAATTTGATGAACAGCATCATCATAGCAATAATTATTGATTTGCTGATAATCAGTATTATCAGTATTGTTAAGATCGTAATTGTAATTATTTGGATCGGAATTATCGTGATCGTAATTGTAGTATTGGTATTGATCAGTTTGATCAGTCTCATGTTGATTTTGATTAAATCTTTGATCATAATATTGACCATCGAACCTGTTTACATGATGGGTTCTCTGATTGAAGTTTGGGTTTGGTCTGATGACCGGAGGTCTTTGTTGATTTGAAAAATTTGGGTTTGGCCTGATAGCTGATAGCCTGTTTTGTTGAAAACTATTTTGAGCAAAGTTTTGATTAGGTGGTCTGAACGAATTTTGATTGTTTTGAGGTCTCTGAAAATTACTAGAGGCTGATTGTTAAGGTTGCTTGCTATTGTTGTTGTTAAAATTGTTAAAACTTGAACGAGAAAAATTTTGAAATTGTGGTGGGTAACTACTTTGTTGCTTGGTACGGCATTCGTCAGTAGAATGGCCAATTCTTTTACAAAAATTACAAGTTTTTCTAGTCGAGTTATTTTGTGTTGGCGTTGATGTTCTAAAGTTTGAATTTACAGGTTTTTGGTTTCTTAATTTTTGTGATTCAAAATACGATAATTGCAACTCGCGTTTGATACGTGAAATTGCAGTTAACATGTTCGCAGGGTTAATAATAACTCGCTCTAATAATTGATCCTAATTTTGGATCTAGGCCATTTAAAAGGAAGTTAAGCGTCATTGTTTCTATTAAATTAGACTGAGAAGTTTTTTGCTCGGATGCTAGAGTTTGTTTCTGCACGGCTGCGTGCATTTTCGCGTTATGGGTTTGTAATCGAGACACAAAATTTAACGCACTTTCGTTACTTTGCTGATGGATCCTTTGAAGATCCTGTATTAGAGACCTGAGGTCTCTAGAATCGCCAAAATGAGTTTCAAGTAAATTTTTAATTTCTTCCCAAGTGGAAGGGTTGCGAGAGTTAAGTAACTCTGCAGTTTTACCACGCAATTTATTCTTTACATGGAGAGTCAAAAATATACGCTGGTTAGCAACGGCCATACTGTAGGCACATCTTACAGCATTCAAAAAAGTTTGCAAAAAAAATTTGATTACCATCAAATTCTAGTACAATGGAAAATATTTCGGAGAGTTTGTAGGGTTCTACGTGTTCTCCTTCATTTACATTATTAAGATTTTCATTAGACATTTTTGTTAATTAGTTGAAATGAAATTTTAAATGTAAAAATAACCTGGACTGGTCTATGTCCTTTTTTTGTAACGAATAAAATATCGTTAAACGCACAAATAAATGTGAATAAAATGTACACAATAAAAATGGCAAGCGAGACAATTCCTTGACTTACCAAATTCCTTCCATCTGTTCCGCCACTGGGTCCGGAGCCAGTGAGGTCAGGTCCGTGTTCTAGCGACGGTGGGCCAATGTAGAGGATGGGCTGGTGTTGGCTGAACTCGCGGGTAGTTAGGCAAGGCTCCGTGTTCTACTCCGAAGTTCACCGCTGTTGATTAATTTATTTTCTTTTCTTCTTTCTTCTTGAGATTTCTTTTCTTCAAGAGTTGCTTTGTATTTCTTTCTTGTTTCTTCTTCGTAGCACTTTTTGATTCGGATACCGCTTTTAGAGATTGGAATCTCACACCACCAGTGAAGCAAAAGTCCGTGTTCTAGCGATGCGCGATATTACCGACTGCGCCAATTTCTTATATGCTATTTCAGCTTATACGTTTTTTAAAAACAATTTTTAATATTAAACACTGTATTTATGACTTTGTAATGAGTCGTAGACGACGAAATGAAGTTACAATCTAGACTGACTTAGTGCCTGGCTTGGATGTAATTTATAAGTTTTTAATGCTGACGCTAACGCCTGCAAAAGCGTGGTTTTCCGGGAAGGCCTTGGCGATACTCCAAGCCATCACATTTAGTGATAAATGAATATAAAATGCACAATCAAAAGTTAAGCAGGTATCGTATGATGTCTGGAAGGAGAATGATAACAGATTCCCAGAATATCATATTACCTTCTCACAATATAATAGTTATGCGTTACATACTGAAATATTCTAAGTTAACAATGTATATAAACGGTACTTTTATATAACATATATATATATATATATATATATATATATATATATATATATATATATATATATATATATATATATATATATATATATATATATATACACACAACACTATATATATATATATATATATATATATATATATATATATATATATATATATATATATATATAGTGTTGTGTTTTACGTTACAATTGAATTGTCGACTGGAACAACGTTGTAACTTACATTCTTTCAAGTTTTTGGGAGGCGCAAAAATCTATATATCTATTTAACTGCTAATATAATTAAGAATTGTGGTTGACCCCAGATATGTCAATGCCCCCGTATGGAGACGCTAACAGAAGTTATATAAAATGCAATAAATTATAAACAGAGGGTTCTTAATCCGTCAAGAACTTTCCGTATCGTATTATTTACATTGGTGTAAATTAGGTCAATACAGGGACGTATTGACCTAATATCCCCACATAAAAAAATATGAAATATAACAGCAAAATAAATATAAATGAAAAACTAACAGTAGAATAAATATAAGTGAAAATAAAACAGTAAATGAATAATAAGAGAAAAGTGAACTAGCAGGTGAACACAATTTATCTAAATAATACCAATTAATAATATAATTGCATATCAAGAACAGATTAATTTACAGTTACGTAAAATAGCTGGAATCTTTGTAAAAGAAATAAATTGGAAATAATTTACCTGAATAATCCTAAATAACAAATTGACTATAAAAGAAATAATTAAAAATGAATGAAAGCGAGATGGAGTCACTAGCCTGCACTGAACTTAAAACAGTGATATATTATTATCAAAGAAATTACCTAAAAAGTATTTAATTATATTTAAGTACCACAGTAAAATAACGGCGCAGATATAGCATCCCTAATTAAATAAATTCCCCTGTTATCGATAATGCGTATTCGAGATAAACGGTAAATACGAGTGATTAAATAAGACTCACCTAGTGGGGCACCGGTAGGTGCGGCGGTGGAGAGCTCTCCCACAGGTTCTCAAACCCCACCCTCGGTAACGTCCATGATGGAGGAACCCGGACTACGCGGCAGATGTCTGGATTGTCGCCCGGAGCCCACGACAACCCGGTCTCGCAACTTCCTGGTGATGCAGGTGGTGGAACCCTCCTGATGTGACATCAATTGAATTAACCTATTCTTTTGGTCTTCGGTGTTCGGTCTTCTGGTTTTCTGATCTTCGGATTTTCTGGTCTTCAAGTCTTCGGTTCTTCGGATCTTCTGGTCTTCTTGTCTTCCTAGCTTCCTCTTCCCGGACCCACCTTGAACTTCTTTGTTGTAGATTCATTTCAAAACTCAACTCGACTGTCTTCTTACATCGAGGAATTGGTTTTAAATAAACTCGTAGTTCCTTGCGAGAGGGAAAACAGATTCCCGAAACCCCTGGTATGACAGAAACAGCTAGCACGCGGCGAAACAGCGTTCACGAATCTTACTAATTGACAGTATAGTTAATGTTAGTTACATAGCTCTCAGACGAAACGTTAGTTACATAGCTCATAGACGAAACGGACAGAAGAGGGGAAATGGTTACGGAATTGATCGCGAGAAAAGACCTGGTCATAGCTAACCGTGGCAATGCACCCACATTACGCAGGGGAGAATCCTCCTCTATCTTAGACCTCACTATCGTGACGGCTGACCTAAGCAACAAAATTGGTATGTAGGAAGTCTTAGAAACAGAGTCGCTAAGCGACCACAACTACATTGCCTTTCAGGTGACGGAGGAGCGCCAAGAGCAGAGACAGGATGTTAAGCCAGATATGCGAAGAAACCATGCCGAAAAGAAAAATCAGCCCCAAAGGAAAGCCCGTCTACTGGTGGAATGAGGAAATATCCGAGCTTCGGAGGCAATGTATAAGGAAAATGAGGGTGTATACGCGCAATGTCAGGAGAAATACGCCAGAAGAAAGTACACAACTCTGGGAGGAATACAAATAATACAAGAAAAAACTTCGATTAAAAATACGTGAATCCAAGAGAAAGAGCTATGTAATAAGGTAAACTGTGATATCTGGGGTGATGGCTACAAAATTGTCATGAAGAGGATATCTGGCTACCCATCCAGACAACAAATGGCCATGCAGACAGTGGAGGAGGTGACCGACCACCTCTTCCCTGTCCATGAGAAAGTGATATTTGACTGTGATAGAAATGTGATATTTACACCATTTACGATAGGAGAATTACAAAGAGCGGCCGGTAAACTGAAGGAAAGAAAGGTCCCGGAACCAGGGAACATCCCGCTGGAAATAGTAAAGGAAGTGGCCCAAACCAAACCAGAATATACCCTCGCGGTATATAACAATCTAGCGGATCAATTCATGTTTCCAGCAGAATGGAAACAGGCTAGGCTCCTTCTCGATGTGGAAGGAACATCGAGAAAGTTATATGAACATCTCATTCTTATAAGACAAAATAGCGAATTGGAGCGCACGGGTGGCCTATCTGACCATATATAGGACTTTAGGGAAGGACGTCAAACAGTAGATGCCATACAGGAGGTGGTGAGTGTCGCCCGGGAGGCCGAGGCAAACCTTTCCCATCGCCGCCGAAGACTGTGTGCCATAATCACAATTGATATCAGGAACGCGTTCAATAGTGCATCATGGCAAAGGATACTTGATGAGCTTAGGGAGAGGAAGGTGGAAGAGAGCCTCATCAATCTGACAGCATCCTATCTCTCAGAAATCATCCTTGAGGCACAGAACACACATCCAAAACAATGCCAGTCGACAGCGGAGTTCCACAGGGCTCGGTACTGGGACCGACTCTGTGGAATATTCTGTATGACGGACTTCTAAGAGTAGAGCAACCAGAGGGGGTAAAACTGATAGCCTTCGCAAATGACGTAGCATTCACGGTAGTAGCTCAAGGGGAAAACAACCTAATGAACACGGTCGATGTAGCCCTACTAAGAGTCTCAAACTGGCTGAAATCTAACGGGCTCCAGCTAGCACCGGAGAAGACGGAGGCAGCTATCTTGACAACGAGGAGGAAACTAACCCCAATAAGATTCAACTTGTAGCACATATTGTGACGCCAGTCAAGAAAATAAAGTACTTGAGAGTGTGGTCGGACACCAAACTGACATTCGCTGAGCACGTCAATAAAACTATCCAAATGGCGGAGAAAACAATAAGGACATTGGCTAGCCTTATGCTAAATATAGGCAGACCTAGAGCGATGAAGAGAAGACTGCTGGCGAGCACAATTCACTCTCAAGTACTGTATGCATCCCCCGTCTGGTACTCGGTAACGAGCAACCAGAAAAATTGTAGTGTAATATGATACCCATGTTTATACCATTCTCTTTATTTTTGATAACTTACCTCTTAGCAATATTACACTTAACGTAATATAATTATTAGAATAATTTATCTCGAAAGAAGCTGGCAGCCCTTAGATGAGAAAGTTTATAAATATTCATTTCTGTCAGGCATTATTAACAGTGAATCTTGTACGCTTGAAATAAACGTTTTGTTGTGTCAACCTCGTGTCTCAGTTGTATTACTGGCGCAGTCGGTAGTGGATAGTCGTTCAACGTTTCTGCTGTGTATCGAACACTCCTTCAATTTCCCGAAGAATCAGAAGCCGCTGATCGTCCGTCTCAACGGTTCAACTATCCAGAATCTTCAAAACGTAATCCCAGAGCACAACGGCACCAAACGTAAGTAAACTTGCATTATTCCTGTTCGCCCGTCCCTATTTGTGCACTGACAATTTTCAAGCTACTTTTGGAAAGTGTGAATTTTAGTGACAACCTCTTGGAATCCCGCATCGTGCTATATTATAATTTTTATTTTTATATTATCGTACAAATTAAAAAGATTAGGTTAAGATTTCAAAAAACAAGAAATTAAATTTATTAAAACATTTTAATAATTTTGAAGATAACTTCAGTAGAGATTAAATAATTACCATTTATTTTATTGTTTAAAGAATTTTAGTTTTTAATTTTTCCTTATTTTTATTTTTATTTACATTGGCTATTTGATTTGATTTACATTGATTTTTTATTTTATTTTTATTTTTAATATAATCACATTGCGAAGAAATTACCAGTTGAATTTTATTTTCTTTTTATTTACATTGCTAATAAATTACTAGTTGAATTATTATTTTTTTTCATTTTATTTTTATTTACAGTCTGGTGGAACCCTGAAGCGAGGTCGAGAGTCGTGAAATATTGGCATCTGCCCAATTTGTCCAGTATATCCGCTATGTTAGGTAACGGGTATCTATCAGTCTTGGTTTTGTCGTTTAACTTCCTGTAATCGACCACAAGCATCCATTTTTGTTTGCCGCTCGCGTCGAGTTTCTTCGGCACGATCTAAATAGGGGAGCTATAAGCGCTGGAGCTGGGTCCAATGATCCCATCCTGTAACATTTTATCAATTTGTAATTGTACTTCATTTTGGTGGACATAAGGATACCTATATGATTTTGCGTGAACGGGGTTAATGTCTTAACAACCGGGGTTTAAGAAGGTTAAAACGTTCCTCTTCATTGAGATGGTCAGTGCGTAGAAGATATTGTATGTGCTGATTGGTAAAATTGAGAGAATTATAAGTTGGCTTATCATTTTTTGAAATTTGAGGTTCAAAACCAGTATACTCGGAATAGAGTTGGACATCAATTGGGGTATCGAATTGAGCCGTGATAGGGTAAGTGTTGGTGTTGAATATTTCGACTCGAGCTAGGCCATTCCTGGCTTTGCTTATGCCAGCAGGAATAAGATAATTGTCGGTGTTTTGAAATGGGATGAGAATTTCGCCGTTGTCAACAGAGACAGGGATTTCTCGAACAATACATTCGACGGGGTTTAAAGAATAAGTACGTGAGATTTTTTCGGGTTGTTGAATAGAAATTATAATCTGGAAGTAGTCATTATAGATAAGATGGTATTGGAAATCTATTTGGATACAAAATGATTGTAGGTCTTCGAAACCGAAAAAACCATCATAGAAATCATGGAAATCATACAGAAGTACGTTTAAATTGAAGTCTATATTAAATTCTTTAAATAAAGGGATGTATGCCTGGAATTGACAAATCGAGTTGCCGGTTGAAGTTTGATCAACATTTCATGAGAGAAAACATGGTTGGAGTAATATTGTTGAATTATTTCGGGGCAAACTATGGTCTTTGATGAACCGGTATCGATCAGTAATTTTAAAGGAAGCTCTCGGATATTAATATACGGAACCGAACACGGTGTATTGGCAGAGTTTAGTTCTACTATGTCCGGTTTATATTCGGGGCTGCAGAAAAATTTTATTCTTGACTTTATTCATGCAGATCTCTCCGGTAGACATGGTAATCAAGTAGGTCTATTTTCACAGG
The DNA here is from genome assembly GCA_037954035.1 of Rosalia funebris. Classification (NCBI taxonomy): domain Eukaryota; kingdom Metazoa; phylum Arthropoda; class Insecta; order Coleoptera; family Cerambycidae; genus Rosalia; species Rosalia funebris. The sequence continues at coordinate 17,710,492 of JAZFAV010000036.1, read as the reverse complement.
GAATGAGTCACATCAATGTGCCCAATAAGGGCACGTTTTAAAACGCAACTAAACTTTGAAAAAAAATCGTATTAGATGAATATTTGGCTATGTTCAAAGATGAATAAAATCTGAAAAATGCGATGTCGAACAGATGTCTCCAGTGGACATGATAGTCAAGTAGGTCTGTCTTCACAGGGAATAAGTCACATGACTGTGACCATTACGGGGGCGTTTTAAAATTAAACTTTGAAAAAAAATCGTTTTAGATGAATTTTTGGCCATGTTCAAAGATGATTACAATGTGAAAAGTACGATGTTGAGCAGATGTCTCCAGTGGACATGATAGTCAAGTAGGTCTATTTTCACAGGAGTCACATCAATGTGCCCATTAAGGGGACGTTTTAAAACGCAACTTAACTTTGAAAGAAAATCGTGTTAGATGAATTTTTGGCTATGTTCGAAGATGAATACAATGTGAAAAATACGATGTCGAGCAGATGTCTCTAGTGGACATGGTAGTCAAGTAGGTTTAAATTTACAGGGAACGAGTCAAATCAATGTGCCCATTAAGGGGACCTTTTAAAACGCTACTGAACTTTGAAAAAAAATCGTATTAGATGAATTTTTGGCTATGTTCAAAGATGAATAAATTGTGAAAAATACGATGTCGGGCAGATGTCTCCTCCAGTGGACATGGTAGTCAAGTAGGTCTGTTTTCTCAGGAAATGAGTCACATCAATGTGTCCCTTAAGGGGACGTTTTAAAACGCTACTGAACTTTGAAAGAAATCGTATTAGATGAATTTTTGGCTATGTTCAAAGATGAATAAAATGTGAAAAATACGATGTCGGGCAGATGTCTCCAGTGGACATGGTAGTCAAGTAGGTCTATTTTCTTAGGAAATGAGTCACATCAATCATCCCATTAAGGGGACGTTTTAAAACGCAACTGAACTTCGAAAAAAAATCGTATTAGATGAATTTTTGGATATGTTCAAAGATGAATAAAATGTGAAAAATACGATGTCGAGCAGATATCTCCAGTGGACGTGGTAGTCAAGTAGGTCTATTTTCTCAGAGAATGAGTCACATCAATGATCCCATTAAGGGGACGTTTTAAAACGCAACTAAACTTTGAGAAAAAATCGTATTAGATGAATTTTTGGCTATGTTCAAAGATGAATAAAGTCTGAAAAATACGATGTCGGGCAGATGTCTCCAGTGAACATGGTAGTCAAGTAGACCTATTTTCACAGGGAATGAGTCGCATCCATGTGCCCATTAAGGGGACGATTTAAAACGCTACTGGACTTTGAAAAAAAAATCATATTAGATGAATTTTTGGCTATGTTCAAATATGAATCAAATCTGAAATATACGATGTCGAACAGATGTCTCCAGTGGACATGGTAGTCAACTAGGTCCATTTTCACAGGAGATGAGTCACATCATTGTGCCCATTAAGGGGACGTTTTAAAACGCAACTGAACTTTGAAAAAAATCGTATTGGATGAATTTTTAGCTATGTTCAAAGATGAATATGCGAATAGATGAAAAATGCGAAAAATACGATGTCGATCAAATGTCTCCAGTGGACATGGTAGTCCAGTGGGTCTATTCTCACAGGAAATGAGTCACATCAATGATCCCATTAAGGGGGCGTTTTAAAACGCAACTAAACTTTAAAAAAAATCGTATTAGATGAATTCTTGGCTATGTTTAAAGATGAATAAAATCTGAAAAATACGATGTCGAGCAGATGTCTCTAGCGGACATGGTAGTCAAGTAGGTCTATTTACCCAGGGAATGAGTCACATTACTGTGTCCATTAAGGGGGCGTTTTAAAACGCAACGAAACTTTGAAAAGAAATCGTATTAAATTAATTCTTGGCTATGTTCAAAAATGAATAAAATCTGAAATATACGATGTCGAGCAGATGTCTCCAGTGGACATGGTAATCAAGTAGACCTATTTTCACAGGGAATGAGTCACATCAATGTGCACATTAAGGGGACGTTTTAAAACGCAACTTAACTTTGAAAGAAAATCGTATTAGATGAATTTTTGGCTATGCTCAAGGATGAATAAAATCTGAAAAATACGATGTCGAGCAGATGTCTCCAATGGACATGGTATTAGATGAATTATGGTATTAGATGAAAATGAATACAATGTGAAAAATGCGATGTCGAGCAGATTTCTCCAGTGCACATGGTAGTCAAGTAGGTCTATTCTCACGCGGAATGAGTCACATAAATGTGCCCATTAAGGGGACGTTTTAAAACGAAACTAAACTCTGAAAGAAAATCGTATTAGATGAATTTTTGGCTATGTTCAAAGAAGAATAAAATGTGAAAAATACGATGTCGAGTAAATGTCTCCAGTGGACATTGGTAGCTAAGTAAGTCTATTCTGACAGGAAATGATTCACATCAGTGTGCCCACTAAGGGGACGCTTTAAGACGCAACTGAACTTTGAAAAATAATCGTATTAGATGAATTTTTGGCTATGTTCAAATATGAATGAAATCTGAAATATACGATGTCGAGCAGATGTCTCCAGTGGACATGGTAGTCAAGTAGGTCTATTTTCACAGAGAACAAGTCACATCAATGTGTCCATTAAGGGGAAGTTTTAAAACGCAACTAAACATTGAAAGGAAATCGTTTTAGTTGAGTTTTTGGCTATGTTCAAAGATGAATACAGTGTGAAAACTGCGATGTCGAGCAGATGACTCCAGTGGACATGGTAGTCAAGTATGTCTATTTTCACAGGGAATGAGTCACATCAATGTGCTCATTAAGGGGACATCTTAAGACGCAACTGAACATTGAAAAATAATCGCATTAGATGGATTTTTGGCTTTGTTCAAAAATGAATAACATCTGAAAAATACGATGCCGAGCAGATGTCTCTAGTGGACATGGTAATCAATTAGGTCTATTTTACCAGGGAATGAGTCACATCAATGTGCCCATTAAGGGGATGTTTTAAAACGCAACTAAACTGAAAAAAATCGTATTAGATGAATTTTTGGCTATGTTCAAAGATGAATAAAATCTGAAAAATACGATGTCGAGCAGATGTCTCCAGTGAACATGGTAGTCAAGTAGGCCTATTTTCACAGGGAATGAGTCGCATCCATGTGCCCATTAAGGGGACGATTTAAAACGCAACTAAACTTTGAAAAAAAAATCGTATTAGATGAATTTTTGGCTATGCTCAAGGATGAATAAAATCTGAAAAATACGATGTCGAGCAGGTGTCTCCAGTGGACATGGTAGTCAGGTAAGTCTATTTTCACACGGAATGAGTCGCCTCAATGTGCCCGTTAAGGGGACGTTTTCAGACGCAACTGAAATTTGAAAAAAAATCGTATTGGATGAATTTTTGCCTAGGTTCAAAGATGAATACAATGTGAAAAATACGATCTCAAGCAGATATCTTCAGTGGGCACAGTAGTCAAGTAGGTCTATTTTCACAGGGAATGAGTCGCATGAATATGCCAATTAAGGGGACGCTTTAAAACGCAACTAAACTTTGAAAAAAATCCTTTTAGATGAATTTTTGGCTATGTTCAAAAATGAATACAATGTGAAAAATGCGATGTCGAGCAGATTTGTCCAGTGCACATGGTAGTCAAGTAGGTCTATTTTCACAGGGAATGAGTCACATAAATGTGCCCATTAAGGGGACGTTTTAAAACGAAACTAAACTGGAAAAAATCGTATTAGATGAATTTTTGGCTATGTTCAAAGAAGAATAAAATGTGAAAAATACGATGTTGAGTAAATGTCTCCAGTGGACATTGGTAGTTAAGTAAGTCTATTCTCACAGTGAATAAGTCACATCAGTGTGCCCACTAAGGGGACGTTTTAAGACGCAACTGAACTTTGAAAAATAATCGTATTAGATGAGTTTTTGGCTATGTTCAAAAATAAATAAAATCTGAAAAATAGGATGCTGAGCAGATGTCTCTAGTGAACATGGTAATCAATTAGGTCTATTTTCAAAGGGAATGAGTCACATCAATGTGTCCATTAAGGGGACGTTTTAAAACGCAACTAAACTGAAAAAAATCGTATTAGATGAATTTTTGGCTATGTTCAAAGATGAATAAAATTTGAAAAATACGGTGTCGAGCAGATGTCTCCGGTGGACATGGTAGTCAAGTAAGAATATTTTCACAGGGAATGAGCCACATCAATGTGCCCGTTAAGGGGACGTTTTAAGACGCAACTGAACTTTGAAAAATAATCGTATTAGATGAATTTTCGACAATGTTTAAAAATAAATGAAATCTGAAATATATGATGTCAAGCAGATGTCTCCAGTGGGCATGGTAGTCAAGTAGGCCTATTTTCACAGCGAGCCAGTAACATCAATGTGCCCATTAAGGGCAAGTTTTAAAACACAACTAAACTTTGAAAAGAAATCGTTTTAGTTGAGTTTTTGGTTATGTTCAAAGATGAATAAAGTCTGAAAAATACGATGTCGAGCAGACTTCTCCAGTGAACTTGGTAGTCAAGTAGGCCTATTTTCACAGGGAATGAGTCGCATCCATGTGCCCATTAAGGGGACGATTTAAAACGCTACTGAACTTTGAAAAAAAAAATCGTATTAGATGAATTTTTGGCTATGTTCAAAGATGAATAAAATGTGAAAAATTCGATGTCGGGCAGATGTCTCTAGTGGACATGGTAGTCAAGTAGGTCTATTTTCACAGGGAACGAGTGACATCAATGTGCCCATTAAGGAGACGTTTTAAAGCGCAATTGAACTTTGAAAAAAAAAATCGTCTTAGATGAATTTTGGCCATGTTCAAAGATGAATACAATGTGAAAAACACGATGTCGAGCAGATGTCTCCAGTGGACATGGTACTCAAGTAGGTTTAATTTTACACGGAAAGATGAATAAAATCTGAAATATACGATGTCGAGCAGATGTCTCCAGTGGACATGGTAATCAAGTAGACCTATTTTGACAGGGAATGAGTCACGTCAATGCGCCCATTAAGGGGGCGTTTTAGAGCGTAACTGAACTTTGAAGGAAAATCGTACTAGATGAATTTTTGGCTAGGTTCAAAGTTTCACAATGTGAAAAATACGATGTCGAGCAGATGTCTTCGGTGGACATGGTAGTCAAGTAGGTCTATTTTCACAGGGAATGAGTCACATCAATGCGCCCATTAAGGGGGCGTCTTAAAGCGTAACTGAACTTTGAAAAAATATCGTATTAGATGAATTTTGGCTATGTTCAAAGATGAATACAATGTGAAAAATACGATATCGAGCAGATGTCTCCGGTGGACATGGTAGTCAAGTAAGAATATTTTCACAGCGAATGAGTCACATCGATGTGCCCGTTAAGGGGACGTCTTAAGACGCAACTGAACTTTGAAAAATAATCGTATTAGATGAATTTTCGACAATGTTTAAAAATGAATGAAATCTGAAATATATGATGTCGAGCAAATGTCTCCAGTGGGCATGGTAGTCAAGTAGGTCTATTTTCACAGGGAACCAGTAACATCAATGTGCCCATTAAGGGCAAGTTTTAAAACGCAACTAAACTTTGAAAATAAATCGTTTTAGTTGAGTTTTTGGAGATGAATACAGTGTGAAAAATACGATGTCGAGCAGATGTCTCCAGTGGACATGGTGGTCAAGTATGTCTATTTTCACAGGGAATGAGTCACATCGATGTGCTCATTAAGGGGGCGTCTTAAGACGCAACTGAACATTGAAAAATAATCGTATTAGATGAATTTTTGGCTATGTTCAAAAATGAATAAAATCTGAAAAATACGATGCCGAGCAGATGTCTCTAGTGGACATGGTAATCAATTAGGTCTATTGTCCCAGGGAATGAGTCACATCAATGTGCCCATTAAGGGGACGTCTTAAAACGCAACTAAACTGAAAAAAATCGTATTAGATGAATTTTTGGCTATGTTCAAAGTTGAATAAAATCTGAAAAATACGGTGTCGAGCAGATGTCTCCAATGGACATGGTAGTCAAGTAGGTCTATTTTCACAGGGAATGATTCACATCAATGTGCCCATTAAGGGGACGTCTTAAAACGCAATTGAACTTTGAAAGAAAATCGTATTAGATGAATTTTTGGCTATGTTCAAAGATGAATACAGTGTGAAAAATACGATGTCGAGCAGATGTCTTCAGTGGACATGGTAGTCAAGTAGGTTTAATTTTACAGAGAATAAGTCACATCAATGTACCCATTATTGGGGCGTTTTAAAACGCAGCTCAACTTTGAAGAAATATCGTATTATATGAATTTTGGCTATGTTCAAAGATGAATACAATGTGAAAAATACGATATCGAGCAGATGTCTCCGGTGGACATGGTAGTCAAGTAGGTTTAATTTTACAGAGAATGAGTCACATCAATGTACCCATTACTGGGGCGTTTTAAAACGCAGCTTAACTTTGAAAACAAATCGTATTAGATGAATTTTGGCTATGTTCAAAGATGAATACAATGTGAAATATTCGATGTCGAGCAGATCTCTCCGGTGGACATGGTAGTCAAGTAAGAATATTTTCACAGGGAATGAGTCACATCAATGATCCCATTAAGGGGACGGTTTAAAACGCAACTAAACTTTGAAAAGAAGTCGTATTAGATGAAGTTTTGGCTATGTTCAAAAATGAATAAAATATGAAAAATACAATGTCGAGCAGATGTTTCCGGTGGACATGATAATCAATTAGGTCTATTTTCACAGGGAATCAGTTGCATCAATGTGTCCATTAACGCGTCGGTTTAAAACGCAACTAAACTTTGAAAAAAATCGTATTAAATTAATTTTTGGCTATGTTCAAAAATGAATAAAATCTGAAATATACGATGTCGAGCAGATGTCTCCAGTGGACATGGTAATCAAGTAGGCCTATTTTCACAGGGAATGAGTCACGTCAATGCGCCCATTAAGGGGGCGTTTTAAAGCGTAACTGAACTTTGAAGGAAAATCGTACTAGATGAATTTTTGGCTATGTTCAAAGATGAATACAATGTGAAAAATACGATGTCGAGCAGATGTCTTCAGTGGACATGGTAGTCAAGTAGGTTTAATTTTACAGAGAATGAGTCACATCAATGTACCCATTACTGGGGCGTTTTAAAACGCAGCTTAACTTTGAAAACAAATCGTATTAGATGAATTTTGGCTATGTTCAAAGATGAATACAATGTGAAATATTCGATGTCGAGCAGATCTCTCCGGTGGACATGGTAGTCAAGTAAGAATATTTTCACAGGGAATGAGTCACATCAATGATCCCATTAAGGGGACGGTTTAAAACGCAACTAAACTTTGAAAAGAAGTCGTATTAGATGAATTCTTGGTTATGTTTAAAGATGAATAAAATCTGAAAAATACGATGTCGAGCAGATGTCTCTACTGGACATGGTAGTCAAGTAGGTCTATTTTCACAGGGAATAAGTTACATCAATGTGCCCATTAATGGGATGTTTTAAAACGCAACTAAACTGAAAAAAATCGTATCAGATGAATTTTTGACTATGTATAAAGACGAATAAAATCTGAAAAATACAGTCTCGAGCAGATGTCTCCAGTGGCACGGTAGTCAAGTAGGTCCATTTTCACAGGGAATGAGTCACATCAATGCGCCCATTAAGGAGGCGTTTTAAAGCGTAACTGAACTTTGAAGGAAAAACGTATTAGATGAATTTTTGGCTATGTTCAAGGATGAATACAATGTGAAAAATACGATGTCGAGCAGATGTCTTCAGTGGACATGGTAGTCAAGTAGGTTTAATTTTACAGAGAATAAATCACATCAATGTACCCTTTACTGGGGCGTTTTAAAACGCAGCTTAATTTTGAAAAAAAATCGTATTAGATCAATTTTGGCTATGTTCAAAGATGAATACAATGTGAAAAATACGATATCGAGCAGATGTCTCCGGTGGACATGGTAGTCAAGTAAGAATATTTTCACAGGGAATGAGTCACATCAATGTGCCCGTTAAGGGGACGTTTTAAGACGCAACTGAACTTTGAAAAATAATCGTATTAGATGAATTTTCGACAATGTTTAAAAATGAATGAAATCTGAAATATGTGATGTCGAGCAGATGTCTCCAGTGGGCATGGTAGTCAAGTAGGTCTATTTTCACAGCGAGCCAGTAACATCAGTGTGCCCATTAAGGGCAAGTTATAAAACGCAACTAAACTTTGAAAAGAAAACGTTTTAGTTGAGTTTTTGGTTATGTTCAAAGATGAATAAAGTCTGAAAAATACGATGTCGAGCAGTTGTCTCCAGTGAACATGGTAGTCAAGTAGGCCTATTTTCACACGGAATGAGTCGCATCCATGTGCCCATTAAGGGGACGATTTAAAACGCTACTGAACTTTGAAAAAAAATCGTATTAGATGAATTTTTGGCTATGTTCAAAGATGAATAAAATGTGAAAAATACGATGTCGGGAAGATGTCTCTAGTGGACATGGTAGTCAAGTAGGTCTATTTTCATAGGGAACGAGTTACATCAATGTGCCCATTAATGGGATGTTTTAAAACGCAACTAAGCTGAAAAAAATCTTATCAGATGAATTTTTGGCTATGTTCAAAGTTGAATAAAATCTGAAAAATACGGTGTCGAGCAGATGTCTCCAGTGGACATGGTAGTCAAGTAAGTCTATTTTCACAGGGAATGAGTCACATCAATGTGCCCATTAAGGGGACTCTTTAAAACGCAACTGAACATTGAAATAAAATCGTATTATATGAATATTTGGCTATGCTCAAGGATGATTAAAATCTGAACAATACGATGTCGAGCAGATGTTTCCAGTGGACATGATAGTCAAGTAGGCCTGTTTTTGCAGGGTATAAGGGAATGTGACCATTATGGGGGTGTCTTATAACGCAACTAAAAATCGTTTTAGATGAATTTTTGGCTATGTTCAAAGATGAGTACAATGTGAAAAATACGATGTCGAGCAGATGCCCCCGGTGGTCATGGTAGTCAAGTAGGTCTATTTTCACAGGGAATGAGTCTAATCAATGTGCCCATTAAAGGGGCGTTTTAAAGCGCAACTGAATTTTGAAAATAAATCGTATTAGATGAATTTTTGGCTATGTTCAAAGATGAATAAAATCTGAAATATACTATGTCGAGCAGATGTCACCAGTGGACATTTTAGTCATGTAGGTCTATTTTCACAGGAAATGAGTCACATCATTGTGCCTATTAAGGGGACGTTTTAAAACGCAACTGATTTTGAAAAAAATCATATTGGATGAATTTTTGGCTGTTTAAAGATGAATATGTGAATAGATGAAAAATGTGAAAAATGCGATGTCGATCAGATGTCTCCAGTGGACATGGTAGTCCAGTAGGTCTATTCTCACAGGGAATGAGTCACATCAATGATCCCATTAAGGGGACGTTTCAAAACGCTACTAAACTTTGAAAGAAAAATGGTATTATATGAATATTTGGCTATGTTTAAAGATGAATAAAATCTGAAAAATACGATGTCGAGCAGATGTCTCCAATGGACATGATAGTCAAGCAGGTCTGTTCTTACAGGGTATAAGTCACATGAATGCGACCATTATGGGGGCGTTTTAGAACGCAACTAAACATTGAAGAAAAAATTGTTTTAGATGCATTTTTTGCTATGTTCAAATATGAGTACAATGTGAAAAATACGATGTCGAGCAGATGTCTAAAAGGGTCATGGTAGTCACGTAGGCCTATTTTCACAGGGATTGAGTCACATTGTGCCCATTAAGGGGACGTTTTAAAACGCAACTGAACATAGAAAAAAATCGTATTGGATGAATTTTTGGCTATGTTCAAAGATGAATACAATGTGAAAGACACGATGTCGAGCAGATGTCTCCAGTGGACATGGTAGTCAAGTAGGTTTAATTTTACAGGGAATGAGTCACATCAATGTGCCCATTATGGGGGCGATGAATGTGCTCATTAAGGGGGCGTTTTAAAACGCAATTGAACTTTGAAAAAAATTCGTATTAGATGAATTTTTGGCCATGTTCAAAGATGAATAAAATCTGAAATATACGATGTCGAGCAGATGTCTCCAGTGGACATCATAGTCAAGTGTCATATGTGTCCATTAATGGGGCGTTTTAAAACGCAACTGAACTTTGAAAAAAAATCATTTTAGATGAATTTTTGGCTATGTTCAAATATGAATCAAATCTGAAATATACGGTGTCGAGCAGATGTCTCCAGTGGACATGGTAGTCAAGTTGGTCTATTTTCACAGGAAATGAGTCACATCAGTGTGCCCATTAAGGGGACGTTTTAAAACGCAACTGAACATAGAAAAAAATCGTATTGGATGAGTTTTTGGCTATGTTCAAAGATGAATATATAAATAGATGAAAAATGTGAAAAATACGATGTCGATCAGATGTCTCCAGTGGACATGGTAGTCCAGTAGGTCTATTCTCACAGGGAATGAGTCACATCAATGATCCCATTAAGGGGACGTTTTAAAACGCAACTAAATTTTGAAAAAAAAATCGTATTAGATGAATTTTTGGCTATGTTTAAAGATGAATAGAATCTGAAAAATACGATGTCGAACAGATGTCTCTAGTGGACATGGTAGTCAAGTAGGTCTATTTTCACAGGGAATGATTCACATCAATGTGCCCATTAAGGGGACGTCTTAAAACGCAATTGAACTTTGAAAGAAAATCGTCTTAGATGAGTAGAGGACGACAGCCAGCGCTAGAGCCCCCCCACCACTTTCTGTGACGTCATTGACCTTTAACTGGACGACCTTGACCTTGATAGAGGTCACCTTGACCAAGTTCATCGTGACTTTGATAGAGGTCACCTCGATCAAGGTCATCGTGACCTTGAACGAGGTTACCTTGACCTTGACTAATGTCACCTGTGAAAGTCACTTGGTAGGTGTTATTTCAAAGTCGATTTCATCGGGACCAATCACAGATGAGATATTTTGTTTAAAAGTGTGGACATGTTTCGGTTAGCGTCATACAAACAGCGCATTGTAAGGTTCACTCTTGTTCAGGGTGGTCTTTTAAATTTAAGTTTTAATTATAATCAAATTTAATTAATTTAATCTAATTTATTCACATGATTAAATATCAATTAGACGATTCAATTTTATATCATTATTTAAAAGAATGTCAGGTTATGTTAGGATTCGAACTCGCCGTCTTTGGGTTTCCAGCCTAACGCTTTTAGCTATGAGCTATCGAGGTCTTACGCTATTAGAGTACAAGGGTCGGGAATATGGCTGCACTAAAGAAAAAATAACTGTGGCAGCACTAAAGAAAAAAACCTATGACGTAACTCACATAATTACTGTAAAATTTCTCAAATACAATTCGGTTAATATACGAGGTGATTTTTTAAACATACACAGTACTTCGTGGTGTTTACAATGTGGTCTTTTAAATTTAATTTTTAATTATATTCAAATTTAATTAATTTAATCCAATTTATGCAAATGATTAAATGACTATTTTTTTATAACGGGTGTTTTATATTAGGGTACATTTTCCTTTAAAATCTGTAATAGTCGTCGTGGGTGGTCGTATAATGGATCCTTATGTAGTCAAGATTCCCTCATTGAACAATAATGTCGCGTCGATTAGATGACAAACATATGTTTACGCCCCGGGCTTATTCAACTGTATTTCTTTCATGCACGTTTTGTGAGCCATATATGTAGATATAATTTGCCTATAATAATAAGATACAATTGAGTTGTATGTCTATACCATTAATTAATTATGCGAGTTTGTAACATTTACATTATATTTCGAGATCGAAAGTTAAATTTAAGTGAATCATGATTGTTATAGAGAGATTTTGTATAATAATATGAATATATCAGTGGAACTATGATTTTACTAAGAAACAATATAATTTGTTCAGGGCTTATTCAACTGTATTTCTTTCAGGCACGTTTTGTGAGCGATATATGTAGATATGATATGCCTATAATAATAAGATAAAATTGAGTTGTATGTCTATACTATTAATTAATTATGGGAATTTGTAACATTTACATTATATTTCGATATCGAAAGTTAAATTTAAGTGAATCATGATTGTTATAGAGAGATTTTGTATAATAATATGAATATATCCGTGGAACGATGATTTTACTAGAAAGCAATATAATTTGTCCAGAGCTTATTCAATTGTATTTCTTTCAGGTACGTTTTGTGAGCGATATATGTAGATATAATACACCTATAATAATAAGATAAGAATTAAGTTGTATGTCTATACTCTTAATTAATTCTGCGACTGTTTAACTGTTATTCTTTTCCGTCAGGATTTCATACGAATATTTTTAACGTAGCTGGATACGCATAATAAGAATACGCATGTATCAGGATAATTAAGATCTTAGACGAATAAATCGTATCTGGTTTACTGATTAAACCAACATTGTTGAGGGTATTAACTAATATGTACGGCGGAAATGTAGAAATTAGGATTATTTTTTAAATTATATACCTGTAAAACATTGCTCTAGAGAATGCTAAGAACTGATTTACTGGTAATATTTATCTCAAATTTGACAGGTTGGTATTCTCTAGTACATAATTTAGGTGGCTAATATGTCAGAATAATTCACCTAATACTAAACGGAAATATATTTAGAAAAAATCCTAAACGTATGCAATCTATAGATATTCTCAGCCGAAAAGTGCATAAAGCAAATACATATTTTCTCTTGCAGTCTCGAATGGTCATCTCGAGAATGGATAATAATCGTACACTCCACTAGAAAGAAGTGCTTCCATAAGAAGAGTTTAATTCCATAAGAAGAGACTAATTCAAGAATTATTTAACCGTATTATTATTAATACGAATTATTTTAAATGAATATTGACGTGGATATTATAGGCAAACTTTATTTACGTCCTAATTTCTGATATAATACAATATGTAATTAAGATATTATTTACTGGAAGTACAATGCGAAAAGGATCGAAGAAATAGAGCTCTTGTAAATGGATGGGCAAATGAAAAGAAATCTTCATGCTTTTTTATCAAAATAGTTAGTTATATTCATTTTAAACGGACAGACGCCCATATGCGTAATACAAATATAAATCCATCTTATTTTTACTTTATGCTGGCGTACTACTCAATAAAAAAATAGACGGTTATATATAAAAGGATGAAATCAATCATTTTCATTTGGAACTCAAATCCCAGAATATAATAACGACCCCAAGACTGTGCCCAGTCGAACTTTCAGGCAAAAAATTACACTACGTACATAATATATATATATATATATCTTAGTATTTAATCTGACACATGCGTGTCAAACTTCTGTCTGTTATGGCGATTTAGACAAATTTATTACTAGGCCGACAAAACGACATTGTCCTTTTGATTCATTAGTTTCATTTAAAATTAGTATATATCTGCACCGCTTGATATCTTAGTGTGCACAAAAAATATACCCTCGAGTTCTAAGTAAATTCACAACGCCCCGTCGGCGCCGACTTGCATATCTTTTTTTGGGTGAAAGGGTACAAAAGTCATTTATGTCAGTTTTCCATTGTAATAAATGAAGGCGCCAAATATGTATAAAAAAAACTACCCGGCTATGCTCATCGTATCATCTTAAGAGACTCGCCCAGGTATACGCACCAGCCCCATGCAATATTTTACAACCTGAAATAATACGACAATAACAGGAAAAAATAAAAGCCTGTTTTCTGTTGTTTGGAGTGATCGTTCACCTGTCTAATAGAGTAACAGTTTGATGACCTGAATCGAATTTACAAGTAGATGTTTAAGTGTTTTCAATATATATTTCTTTAACTGTAAATTTTAAATATATGATAGAAAACACTGTAGATGTCGAACTTTATTGTAAGTTAACGTAAATAAATAAATCGAACTAACTTTTTATTAGTTTAAGTGGAAAGGTATAGCGATGGATATAACTCGTACTTATATATCACACACTACACCGAAGAAATCTTTTGTTGGTAATTTCTTCTGCAATTAAATGCCTCTAATAATGGTATAATTAGCTGAATTTAGATTTCCTACTCCGTTAATATTTTCAAATCTTCATTAAGAATATTAATTTTTGATGGATAAGGGGTGGCCAAATATCTACGTCGCATTATTCTGGGCAAATATATCCTTTTATTTGGGGACGTGTAAAAGATACATAGCATCGGTGGAATTTCTATTTAATAATAACATACATGGTATTTTCAGTATATTTTGGTAGTTGTTTGTAAGAAAAAATTGCTTAAAAGAAAGTGTCATTCCAAAATAAATTTATCAACATAAAAGTACATTTCTTCCTACGAAAAAAGTTTGTCGATTAACAAATTAATTATTTAATTGGCGAATATGAGTGGTATTACAAGATGAAAGGGTGCCACTTAAAATATTAACTGAGGTATCTAGAGATAAGGGCGTAAATCTAAATATCAGTGGACATTGGTTTTAAATTTTTCCTTCAGTATGTAAATTTGTCATTTTCTTTACTAAAATAAATAGCTGAGATGGGTCGTTTGGCAAAAAATTAAGATTATATACCAAAAATCTAGTTATTTAGGGCTTTGGTTGCATTAATTATTGCACAATACAAGTAATATATACTAAAATCTATTTACTTGAAAAAAATAGAGCTTTGATGGCACTTACTAATGCATAATCTGCTAATTACGCAATTAATGTAATTGCTGTAAAATTCCGATTCAATTTTTAGTTATTATCAATATTACCGGAATGACCCTGATATTATCATGGTGTAAAGAAAAAAATATCTATAGAAGATTATAGGAAAATTGTTGATAAAGCGGTTTAATATTTAGAAAAATGAATACGTTTAGAAACGATATACATAATATCTATACGGAAATGAAAAAAAAATAATAAAGTTGCCCTTTTTCACCCTGACGATAAAATATTCGTAATTGCATAATAAAATATTCGTAATATCAGGCAAACATTACCGTGGGGTCACAATGATATCACCTTTTTATTTATTTATTTATTTATTTCAAAGCGATCCTGAACTAATATAGAATGATTTCTATTAGATTTAAATAGGGAATTTGTCGATATAGAAAATCATATTGGTGGTTGTGAAAATAATTTGGATGCCTCAAATACAATCAATGAGAGGGCACCTTGTAATTGCTGACGTGAATCAACTAGTGGAGGTTGGAGTGGGGAGTTAGAGTGGGGGGGGGCAATCTGGCTTCTCTTCGATATTAGCTATTAGCTTCCTTTTTACATCCAGCAGTCGTTGAGTGTAAACGTAATTTTTAATTGTTCAATTGTAAACATTTTGTGGAAAAAAGTAAAATGGTTTTTGGTGAACCAAAGAAAAGTTCACTCAGTGTTTCTGCCGAAGGAAGCTCTCCGGCATTTGTGTCGTCGGTTTTAGGAGCCGCAACAATTCTTTCAAATATAATTATAAAGCCGGCATCCGAGGATAACACCTCAAGGAACAATGGCGGTGGTGGAATAAATAATGGTGGACTTCAGACCGCATATAACGAAAGCGTGCAAAGCCATGTCACTACAGATACCAACTTACCTATTCTAACATTATCACAGGAATATTTCGATTTTGAGGGTCTGTTCAACTTTCCTGTGATGACATGTGTGCCAGATAGTGCATCTCCGTCGACACCACCGAAGGTTTCAAATAGTTCTGGCTTTGGACTCGACAAGGGAATAATATTGCAGACGTGTGATACGATGCCTGCAGGATCATCGAAAACAGATAACAATGAAGTAGAACGTAAAGTCGGGTCCAAACGGAGCTTATTAAAAAATCTTCTTTGCAGCTCCTCATCTAATGCAAAAAAAGAGTCCCGAGCAATAGGTGAGAAGTAGATCTAACAAAGTTAAAGCAGAGGTGGTGTCCATAGTTAACAAACCAGGCCATTCTAAGGGGGTATTGTCCACGTCACACAACGAGATGGCGGACCAACAAAATCCGATTGTGATATCAGACTCGTCTGATTTCGAATCGGATTCTGAAATATACTCCCAAACCAACATAGAGACGTGCGAGCGATATTGGGGGTTCAATCATCAGGTTGAAGCTAAGTACAAAGCTGCATATGACCACGACCAAGCTGTTGAAAATTCTCACAATCAGATCATGCAAGAGACAGCAAGTGTCGAAAATGAAATTCAACGTCTGGTAGCAGAGAAGGAGAATTTGGCAATGAAACTTATTAAATGTGATCGGACACGTGTTAGAACTCGAAGTAGGTTGGAAAAGCTGGATAAGTTTCGGAAACTGTATTTTCGCCATTATTCATAGTAGAAATGGTGGAAAATATGTATATAAAAATTATGTGTGTATGAGTGTATGTGTGTATATTTGTAGATTTCGATCTGGAAGTTGGATTCAAAGAACATAATTTAATTTGTACTTAATGAGAGATTATATAAATTAGGTTACCTTATATCAGGTTAAGACATATAAAACATGCTATTTTCTTTTTTAAATAAATTATGTGTAATTAGGTTAAGATATAAGTAAATATGTATAAATGTAGATATTATAATTATATTACAGTCAATTTTACCCCCATGTATAATAAGACCACTGTGAAAATTAAAAAGAAAAGAAATGCATTTCCTCAAAGTATATATTTTTCATGAATATGTAGGTAAAATTCTGTTAAATTCAGAAAATTGACAGCGTTACAGCCAATTTAGCTGAGAGCTGGTACAACTATCCCTACGTCACTGGAGATGTTTGTGGAGAACCATCATATAGCCCGGGACCCGATTTCTTTTTTTTTAGTCGTCAGGACCCACATCTTTGTTAATTTTTATAATTGTTTCATAAAAATTTATATAAAACAAGTTTTGTATATACTTAATAAAATACCGATAATTCAACCCTTCATTAATTAGTTAGCCCTGTGAAAAAAATCCCGATAATTAATGATATTTAATTAATTCAATTATTGAATTACATTTTAGTAGTATGTTCAGTGTTTATAATGGTATTATTAATGTCATTTTAAATTATCTGAAGTTGTGATACAGTGGGAAAGAAATAAAAAACAAAAGTAAAAAAATTTTTATTGTCACATCCAATATATGAAAGTGAGCCCAAATGTGTACTGGTTCTTTAAATTATATATTTAAATATATCCATTCATTTTTATCGAAGACCTGATATATGAAAATACATATCATAAATGCCTCTATTAATTTTATTATGTGAAAATTTACACTCAAAAAAATGTAGACACTATAATATACATCTAATGTTAAGGGATAACATATTAAAAATGTGAAGTAATTCATGATTAAAACCTCTTCAAGGATACAACTTGCAAGTTTTGTAATATACGATTGCTGTTTATAACTATAGTAACATATATTAATACCATATTTTAGCTTAGATATTATTTAAAAATCATTACATTTCAATATTTATTTGTCCTGGACGCTACAAATCCTGAGGAAAGTCGAAGACTCTCTAATATTGGCATAAATGAAACGTCGAAAATTTGTTAGATGAAATTTGTTTTGAAAACAAATTTCATCTAACATTTGTTAGATATTATTATTATAGGCATATCATATCTACATATATCGCTCAAAAAACGTACCTGAAAGAAATACAATTGAATAAGCTCTGGACAAATTATATTGCTTTCTAGTAAAATCATCGTTCCACGGATATATTCATATTATTATACAAAATCTCTCTATAACAATCATGATTCACTTAAATTTAACTTTCGATCTCGAAATATAATGTAAATGTTACAAACTCACATAATTAATTAATGGTATAGACATACAACTCAATTTTATCTTATTATTATAGGCAAATTATATCTACATATATGGCTCACAAAACGTGCATGAAAGAAATACAGTTGAATAAGCCCGGGGCGTAAACATATGTTTGTCATCTAATCGACGCGACATTATTGTTCAATGAGGGAATCTTGACTACATAAGGATCCATTATACGACCACCCACGACGACTATTACAGATTTTAAAGGAAAATGTACCCTAATATTTTTATATTAGCCCGTTATAAAAAAATAGTCATTTAATCATTTGCATAAATTGGATTAAATTAATTAAATTTGAATATAATTAAAAATTAAATTTAAAAGACCACATTGTAAACACCACGAAGTACTGTGTATGTTTAAAAAATCACCTCGTATATTAACCGAATTGTATTTGAGAAATTTTACAGTAATTATGTGAGTTACGTCATAGGTTTTTTTCTTTAGTGCTGCCACAGTTATTTTTTCTTTAGTGCAGCCATATTCCCGACCCTTGTACTCTAATAGCGTAAGACTTCGATAGCTCATAGCTAAAAGCGTTAGGCTGGAAACCCAAAGACGGCGAGTTCGAATCCTAACATAACCTGACTTTCTTTTAAATAATGATATAAAATTGAATCGTCTAATTGATATTTAATCATGTGAATAAATTAGATTAAATTAATTAAATTTGATTATAATTAAAACTTAAATTTAAAAGACCACCCTGAACAAGAGTGAACCTTACAATGCGCTGTTTGTATGACGCTAACCGAAACATGTCCACACTTTTAAACAAAATATCTCATCTGTGATTGGTCCCGATGAAATCGACTTTGAAATAACCCCTACCAAGTGACTTTCACAGGTGACATTACTCAAGGTCAAGGTAACCTCATCCAAGGTCACGATGACCTTGATCGAGGTGACCTCTATCAAGGTCACGATGAACTTGGTCAAGGTGACCTCTATCAAGGTCAAGGTCGTCCCGTTCAAGGACAATGACGTCACATAAAGTGTTGGGGGGGCTCTAGCGCCGGCTGTCGTCCTCTACTTAGATGAATTTTTGGCTATGTTCAAGGATGAATACAATGTGAAAAATACGCTGTCGAGCAGATGTCTCCAGTGGACATGGTAGTCAAGTAGGTCTATTTTCCCAGGGAATGAGTCGCATCAATGTGCCCATTAAGGGGACGTTTTAAAACGCAACTAAACTTTGAAAGAAATAGTATTAAATTAATTTTTGGCTATGTTCAAAAATGAATCAAATCTGAAATATACGATGTCGAGCAGATGTCCCCAGTGGACATGGTAATCAAGTAGGCCTATTTTCACAGGGAATGAGTCACATCAATGTGTCCATTAAGGGGACGTTTGAAAACGCAAATAAACTTAAAAAAAAATCGTATTAGATGAATTTTGGCTATGTTCAAGGATGAATAAAATCTGAAAAATACGATGTCAAGCAGATGTCTCTAGGGGACATGGTAGTCAAGTAGGTCTATTTTCACAGGGAATAAGTCACATCAATGTTCCCATTAAGGGGACGTCTTAAAGCGCAATTGAACTTTGAAAAAAAAACGTCTTAGATGAATATTTGGCAATGTTCAAAGATGAATAGAATGTGAGAAATACGCTGTCTAGCAGATGTCTCCAGTGCGCATGCTAGTCAAGTAGGTCTATTTTCCCAGGGAATGAGTCACATCACTGTGTCCATTAAGGGGGCGTTTTAAAACGCAACGAAACTTTGAAAAAAAAAATCGTATTAAATTAATTTTTGGTCATGTTCAAAAATGAGTAAAATCTGAAATATACGATGTCGAGCAGATGTCTCCGGTGGACATGGTAGTGAAGTAAGAATATTTTCATAGGGAATGAGTCACATCAATGTGCTCGTTAAGGGGACGTTTTAAGACGCAACTGAACTTTGAAAAATAATCGTATTAGATGAATTTTCGGCAATGTTTAAAAATGAATGAAATCTGAAATATATGATGTCGAGCAAGATGTCTCCAGTGGGCATGGTAGTCAAGTAGGTCTATTTTCACAGGGAGCCAGCAACATCAATGTGCCCATTAAGGGGAAGTTTTAAAACGCAACTAAACTTTGAAAAGAAATCGTTTTAGTTGAGTTTTTGGTTATGTTCAAAGATGAATACAGTGTGAAAAATACGATCTCGCGCAGATGTCTCCAGTGGACATGATAGTCAAGTATGTCTATTTTCACAGGGAATGAGTCACATCAATGTGCTCATTAAGGGGACGTCTTAAGACGCAACTGAACATTGAAAAATAATAGTATTAGATGAATTTTTGGCTGTGTTCAAAAATGAATAAAATCTGAAAAATACGATGCCGTGCAGATGTCTCTATCGGACATGGTAATCAATTAGGTCTATTTTCCCAGAGAATGAGTCACATCAATGTGCCCATTAAGGGGACGCTTTAAAACGCAACTGAACTGAAATCTGAACAATACGATGTCGAGCAGATGTTTCCAGTGGACATGATAGTCAAGTAGGTTTGTTTTTGCAGGGTATTAGGGAATGTGACCATTATGGGGGCGTCTTATAACGCAACTAAACATTGAAAAAAAAATCGTTTTAGATAAATTTTTGGCTATGTTCAAAGATGAGTACAATGTGAAAAATGCAATGTCGAGCAGATGTCCCCAGTGGTCATGTTAGTCAAGTAGGTCTATTTTCACAGGGAGTGAGTCTCATCAATGTCCCCATTAAAGGGGCGTTTTAAAGCGCAACTGAATTTTGAAAATAAATCGTATTAGATGAATTTTTGGTTATGATCAAAGATGAATAAAATCTGAAATATATGATGTCGAGCAGATGTCTCCAGTGGACATGGTAGTCAAGTAGGTCTATTTTCACAGGAAATGAGTCACATCATTGTGCCTATTAAGGGGACGTTTTAAAACGCAACTGACTTTGAAAAAAAATCGTATTGGATGAATTTTTGGCTGCTTAAAGATGAATATGTGAATAAATGAAAAATGTGAAAAATACGATGTCGATCAGATGTCTCCAGTGGACATGGTAGTCCAGTACGTTTATTTTCACAGGGAATGAGTCACATCAATGTACCCATTAAGGGGACGTCTTAAAACGCAATTTAACTTTGAAAGAAAATCGTCTTAGATGAATTTTTGGCTATGTTCAAAGATGCATACAATGTGAAAAATACGCTCCAGTAGATGTCTCCAGTGGGCATGGTAGTCAAGTAGGTCTATTTTCTCAGGGAATGAGTCGCATTAATGTGCCCATTAAGGGGACGTCTCAAAACTTTGAAAGAAGTAGTATTAAATTAATTTTTGGCTATGTTCAAAAATGAATAAAATCTGAAATATACGATGTCGAGCAGATGTCTCCAGTGGACATGGTAGTCGAGTAGGTCTATTTTCACAGGGAATGAGTCACATTATTGTGCCCATTAAGGGGACGTATTAAAATGCAACTGAACAGAAAATCGTATTGGATGAATTTTTGGTTAAGTTCAAAGATGAATATGTGAATAGATGAAAAATATGAAAAATACGATGTCGATCAGATGTCTCCAGTGGACATGGTAGTCCAGTAGGTCTATTCTCACAGGGAATGAGTCACACCAATGATCCCATTAAGGGGACGTTTTAAAACGCAACTAAATTAAAAAGAAAATCGTATTAGATGAATTCTTGGCTATGTTTAAAGATGAATAAAATCTGAAAAATACGATGTCGAGCAGATGTCTCTAGTGGACATGGTAGTCAAGTAGGTCTATTTTCACAGGGAATGAGTCACATCAATATGCTCATTAAGGGGACGTCTTAAAACACAATTGAAGTTTGAAATAAAATCGTCTTAGATGAATTTTTGGCTATGTTCAAAGATGAATACAATGTGAAAAATACGCTGTCGAGCAGATGTCTCATGGAGTGGGCATGGAAGTCAAGTAGGTCTATTTTCCCATGGAATAGTCACATCAATGTGCCCATTAAGGGCACGTTTTAAAACGCAACTAAACTTTGAAAGAAATAGTATTAAATTAATTTTTGGCTATGTTCAAAAATGAATAAAGTCTGAAGTATACGATGTCGATCAGATGTCTCCAGTGGACATGGTAGTCGAGTAGGTCTATTTTCACATGGAATGAGTCAGATCAATCATCCCATTAAGCGTACGTATTAAAACGCAACTAAACTTTGAGAAAAAAACGTATTAGATCAATGTGTGGCTATGTTCAAATATGAATAAAATCTGAAAAATAAGCTGTCGAGCAGATTTCTCCACAGGGCATGGTAGTCAACTAAACATTGAAAAAAAATCGTTTTAGATGAATTTTTGGCTATGTTCAAAGATGAGTACAATGTGAAAAATGTCGAGCGGATGTCCCCAGTATGTCTATTTTCCAGTATGTATATTTAAAGTAGGTCTATTTTCACAGGGAGTGAGTCTCATCAATGTGCCCATTAAAGGGGCGTTTCAAAGCGCAACTGAATTTTGAAAATAAATCGTATTAGATAAATTTTTGGCTATGTTCAAAGATGAATAAAATCTGAAATATACGATGTCGAGCAGATGTCTCCAGTGGACATGGTAGTCTAGTAGGTCTATTTTCACAGGAAATGAGTCACATCATTGTGCTTATTAAGGGGACGTTTTAAAACGCAACTGACTTTGAAAGAAAATCGTATTGGATGAATTTTTGGCTGTTTAAAGATGAATATGTGAATAGATGAAAAATGTGAAAAATACGATGTCGATCAGATGTCTCCAGTAGACATGGTAGTCCAGTAGCTCTATTCTCACAGGGAATGAGTCACATCAATGGTCCCATTAAGGGGACAATTTAAATCGCAATTAAGTTTTGAAGAAAAATCGTATTAAATGAATTCTTGGCTATGTTTAAAGATGAATAAAATCTGAAAAATACGATGTCGAGCAGATGTCTCTAGTGGACATGGTAGACAAGTAGGTCTATTTTCACAGGGAGTGAGTCACATCAATGTGCCCATTAAGGGGACGTCTTAAAACGCAATTAAACTTTGAAAGAAAATCGTCTAAGATGACTTTTTAGCTATGTTCGAAGATGAATACAATGTGAAAAATACGCCGTTGAACAGATGTCTCCAGTGGGCATGGTAGTCAAGTAGGTCTATTTTCCCATGGAATGAGTCACATCAATGTGCCCATAAGGGGACGTTTTAAAACGCAACAAAACTTTGAAAGAAATAGTATTAAATTAATTTTTGGTTATGTTCAAAAATGAATAAAGTCTGAAATATACGATGTCCAGCAGATGTCTCCAGTGGACATGGTAGTCGAGTAGGTCTATTTTTACAGGGAATGAGTCACATCAATGATCCCATTAAGTGGACGTCTCAAAGCGCAATTGAACTTTGAAAAAGAAATTCATCTTAGATGAACTTTTGAATAAGTTCAAAGATGAATACAATGTGAAAAATTCGCTGTCGAGCAGATGTTTCCAGTGGGCATGGTAGTCATGTAGATCAATTTTCCTAGGGAATGAGTCACATCAATGTGCCCATTAAGGGGACGTTTTAAAATGCAAATAAACTTTGAAAAAAATCGTATTAGATGAATTTTTGGCTATGTTCAAGGATGAATAAAATCTGAAAAATACGATGTCGAGCAGATATCTCCAGTGGACATGGTAGTCAAGTAGGTCTATTATCGCAGGGAATGAGTCGCATCAACGTGCCCATTATTGGGGCGTTTTAGAACGCAGCTTAACTTTGAAAAATATTCGTATTAGATGAATTTTGGCTATGTTCAAGGATGAATAAAATTTGAAAAATACGATGTTGAGCAGATGTCTCCAGTGGACATGGTAGTCAAATAAGTCTATTTTCACACGGAATGAGTCACCTCAATGTGCCCGTTAAGGGGACGTTTTAAGACACAACTGAACTTTGAGAAAAAATCGTATTAGATGAATTTTTGCCTAGGTTCAAAGATGAATACAATGTGAAAAATACGATCTCAAGCAGATATCTTCAGTGGGCATGGTAGTCAAGTAGATCTATTTTCAGAGGGAGTGAGTCGCATGAATATGCCAATTAAGGGGACGCTTTAAAACGCAACTAAACTTAGAAAAAAATCCTTTTCGATGAATTTTTGGCTATGTTCAAAAATGAATACAATGTAAAAAATGTGATGTCGAGCAGATTTCACATTTTTACAGGGAATGAGTCACATCAATGTGCCCATTATTGGGGCGTTTTAAAACGCAGCACAACTTTGAAAAATAATCGTATTAGATGAATTTTGGCTATGTTCAAGGATGAATAAAATTTGAAAAATACAATGTCGAGCAGATGTCTCCGGTGGACATGGTAGTCAAGTAAGTCTATTTTCACACGGAATAAGTCACCTCAATGTGCCCGTTAAGGGGACGTTTTAAAACGCAACTGAACTTTGAAAAAAAATCGTATTAGATGAATGTTTACCTAGGTTCAAAAATGAATACAATGTGAAAAATACGATATCGAGCAGATATCTTCAGTGGACATGGTAGTCAAGTAGGTCTATTTTCACAGGGAATGAGTCGCATGAATATGTCAATTAAGGAGACGCTTTAAAACGCAACTACACTTGAACCTAGGAAAAACTTTGAACCTAGGCAAAAATTCATCTAATACGATTTTTCTTTCAAAGTTCAGTTGCGTCTTAAAACGTCCCCTTAATGGGCACATTGAGGTGACACATTCCGTGTGAAAATAGACTTACTTGACTACCATGTCCACTGGAGACATCTGCTCAACATCGTATTTTTCAAATTTTATTCATCTTTGAACATAGCCAAAATTCATCTAATACGATTATTTTTCAAAGTTAAGCTGCGTTTTAAAACGTCCCCTTAATGGGCACAGTTATGTGACTCATTCCCTGTGAAAATAGACCTACTTGACTACCATGCCCACTGGGGACATCTGCTCGACATCGTATTATTCACATTTTATTTATTTGAATTGAACATTGCCAAAAATTAATCTAATACGATTTTTTTTTCAGTTTAGTTGCGTTTTAAAACGCCCCCATAATGGGCACATTGATGACTCAGTCCCTGTGAAAATAGACCTACTTGACTACCATGTCCACTGAAGACATCTGCTCGACATCGTATTTTTTAGATTTTATTCATCTTTGAACATAGCCAAAAATCCATCTAAAACGATTTTTTTTCAGTTTAGTTGCATTTTAAAACGTCCCCTTAATGGGCACAGTTATGTGACTCATTCCCTGTGAAAATAGACCTACTTGACTACCATGCCCACTGGAGACATCTGCTCGACATCGTATTTTTCACATTTTATTTGTTTGAATTGAACATTGCCAAAAATTCATCTAATACGATTTTTCTTCAAAGTTTAGTTGCGTTTTAAAACGTCCCCTTAATGGACACATTCATGTAACTAATTCCTTGTGAAAATAGACCTACTTAACTATCATGTCCACTGGAGACATCTGCTCGACATCGTATTTTTCAGATTTTATTCATCTTTGAACATAGCCAAGAATTCATCTAATACGATTTATCTTCAAAGTTAAGTTACGTTTTAAAACGCCCCCATAATGGGTACATTGATGACTCATTCCCTGTGAAAATAGACTTACTTGACTACCATGTCCACTGGAGACATCTACTCGACATCGTATTTTTCACATTTTATTTGTTTGAACATAGCCAAAAATTCTTCTGATACGATTATTTTTTCAAAGTTTAGTTGCGTTTTAAAACGTCCCCATAATGGGTACATTGATGTGACTCATTCCCTGTGAATATAGACCTACTTGATTACCATGTCCACTGGAGACATCTGCTCGACATCGTATATATCAGATTTTATTCATCTTTAGATTCATAGATTTTTTTCAAAGTTCAGTTGCGTTTTAAAGCGTGCCCTTAATGGGCACATTCATGTGACCTACTTGACTACCATGTCCATTGGAGACATCTGCTCGACATCGTATATTTCAGATTTTATTCATCTTTGAACATAGCCAAAAATTCATCTAATACGATTTTTTTTCAAAGTTCAGTTGCGTTTTAAAGTGTGCCCTTAATGGGTACATTCATGTGACTTATTCCGTGGAAAATAGACCTACTTGACTATCAAGTCCACTGGAGACATCTGCTCGACATCGTATTTTTCAGGTTTTATTCATCTTTGAACATGGGCAAAAATTCATCGCATACGATTTTTTTTCGAAGTTAAGTTGCGTTTTAAAACGGCCCGCCCCCATAATGGGCACATTGATGTGACTCATTCCCTGTGAAAATAGACCTACTTGAGTACCATGTCCATTGGAGACATCTGCTCGACATCGTATTTTTCACATTTTATTTGTTTGAATTGAACATTGCCAAAAATTCATCTAATACGATTTTTCTTCAAAGTTTAGTTGCGTTTTAAAACGTCCCCTTAATGGACACATTCATGTAACTTATTCCTTGTGAAAATAGACCTACTTAACTATCATGTCCACTGGAGACATCTGCTCGACATCGTATTTTTCAGATTTTATTCATCTTTGAACATAGCCAAGAATTCATCTAATACGATTTATCTTCAAAGTTAAGTTACGTTTTAAAACGCCCTCATAATGGGTACATTGATGACTCATTCCCTGTGAAAATAGACCTACTTGACTACCATGTCCACTGGAGACATCTACTCGACATCGTATTTTTCACATTTTATTTGTTTGAACATAGCCAAAAATTATTCTGATGCGATTATTTTTTCAAAGTTTAGTTGCGTTTTAAAACGTCCCCATAATGGGTACATTGATGTGACTCATTCCCTGTGAATATAGACCTACTTGATTACCATGTCCACTGGAGACATCTGCTCGACATCGTATATATCAGATTTTATTCATCTTTGAACATAGCCAAAAATTCATCTAATACGATTTTTTTTTCGAAGTTCAGTTGCGTTTTAAAGTGTGCCCCTAATGGGCACATTCATGTGACTTATTCCGTGTGAAAATAGACCTACTTGACTATCAAGTCCACTGGAGACATCTGCTCGACATCGTATTTTTCAGGTTTTATTCATCTTTGAACATGGGCAATAATTCATCGCATACGATTTTTTTTCAAAGTTAAGTTGCGTTTTAAAACGGCCCGCCCCCATAATGGGCACATTGATGTGACTCATTCCTTGTGAAAATAGACCTACTTGAGTACCATGTCCATTGGAGACATCTGCTCGACATCGTATTTTTCACATTTTATTCATCTTTGAACATAGCTAAAAATTGATCTAATACGATTTTTTTTCAAAGTTTAGTGGCGTTTTAAAACGTCGCCTTAATGTATTGTTTTCGAGATGAGTTGTTTTAGAGAGATAGAGTTAATACGTTTTTAAACTGAAAATTCATCTTATCTTATTTTTATATAATGTTCCTCGTAAAGCGAAGTATTGTATGTATATCCTATATGAAATACAAGACCTGCGGTGTAAACACCATTTGCACCAGCAAGAATATTGTGGATGTGTACAAAATCACACCGGTGATTTACAAGCTCTCTTTTGACAGTAAGCTTCAAAAATTTATACTATATTAAGGATGCAACAAACACATTTAAACTTTTAATTGACACAGGCGCTGGACTTTCGATTTTTAAACCCAAAACTTGCGAAAAATTTAATCAACGTCCTGAAAATGTTATTATTCAAGGTATAACTGACGAAAAAATTTTAATCATTGAATCGACTTTAATTCCATTTGCAAAAAGTTTATATTCACGAAATAGACATTGAATTTAACGGACTACTGGGATCAGATTTTCTGGAACACTACGATTGTGTAATAGACATAAAAAATAAAGAATTGATCACAAATTTCAAAACCATTCCACTTTTTAAGGTATCTGAAAATTTAAAATCAGTAAATGTTCCACAAAATAATATTTTACGTCCTGTAACTAAAATTCTTCGAAATAAAATCTCAATTACCCCTCGTAAAGAAGAAATTTTTAAATTTCATTGCAACCTCGTAAACACTGATGCTATATTATCAGCTCAAAAAGTAGAAAAGGTTCGTTTGCCAAATGCACTTGTTAAAATTAATCAAAAAGGTGAATTTTTCACTTCCGTTATTAATGCAAATGCAATCCCAAAAATGATAGATTTTTCAGAGTTAAAATTAGAACCAGTTCAAAATTCTGTTTTGCTAAATTCAAACATTTTAAGCCCAGAAACATATCAAACTGATCGTGTAGCAGAAATAAAAAATCAACGGGTTAGATCATCTAAATTATGAAGAGATTAATTCCGAAATTAGCTAGGAATTTTCAGACATCTTTTATTTAGAGAGAGATAACTAAGCTTCACTAACGAAATTAAAGATTCTATTGATACTGGTAATGTGAAACCTATCTTCACTAAATCGTATCGTTACCCACATATTCACAAAGAAGAGGTTAAAAAACCAAAATTCCGAAAATGTTATCACAAGATAATACGACCATCTATTTCACCCTGGTCATCCCCAGTTTGGGTCGTACCGAAAAAATTAGACGCCTCTGGCAAGCAAAAGTGGCGCGTTGAAATTGATTATCGTAGGCTTAACGAAATATCCGTCGGAGACAAATACCCTCTCCCGAACATATCCAGACTTACTAGACCAATTAGGAAAATGCCAGTACTTTTCAACCCTTGACCTAGCTTCAAGGTTCCATCAAATAGAAATAGAACCGAAAGACGTTTCCAAAACTGCATTTTCTGTAGAGAATGGACATTTGAATTTATCCGTATGCCATTTGGATTGAAAAATGCTCCTGCTACTCTTCAGCGTGTGAAGTATAACATCCTTTTAGGCATACAAAATGAACGCTGCCTCGTCTATATGGACGATACTATTATTTACTCCCCTACAATTCACGAGCATATTGATCGTCTAACCGAAATTTTCAAACGTTTAAGAAATGCAAACTCAAAATTCAGCCTGACAAATGTAAATTCTTTCGAAAGGAAGTCGCTTATTTAGGACATTATATTACACCAGAAGGAGTAAAACCGAACCCAGACAAAATTAAATGTGTTGCGAATTTTCCAGAACCAAAAAACCAAAAATACATTAAATCATTTTTAGGCTTAGCGTGTTATTATAGACGTTTTGTACCCCAAATTGCTAAAATATCAAAACCATTGACAAAATTATTGCAAAAAAATGTTGCATTTAATTTTGATTCAGAATTTCAAAAATCATTTAATCAACTAAAAAAAGCCTTATTAACCACTCCTATTCTTATTTATCCAAATTTTGATGACGAATTCATACTCACAACCGATGCTAGACCGTACCTTTTTGGCAGGAAATTCAAATTAGTGACAGATCATAGACCCTTAACGTGGTTTTATCAATAAAAGACCCCGGCAGTCGCCTAGCGCGTTGGCAATTAAAATTCGAGGAATATGAGTATGAAATTATATACAAACCCGGTAAAATACATAAAAACGCAGACGCTCTTAGTCGTATAAAAGTCAATCATTTTCAAAATTGTTCAAAATTTCAAAATAAAATTCTGACATCAAACTCTGACAATGAATCGAACGCATCTGAAGCAACCGAAATTGCCTCAGAAGTTATCGTACAAGAACTAGAAACCTTTGTAAATTTATATAAAACTCAGTCACTAATTGACTACAATAAAATCAAAATAAGAAATAATCAATTACTCGACAAAAGACATAAAGACGTCATTACATTTTTTCAAACAGACAAACTAGAAAAATTGCATTATTCAATAATCGAAGACATTTTCGAAGAAGCACCAAAATTTTGTCACAACAAAATTAATATCGTAAATGTACAAGTAAAACTGTTAAAAACAAGAAAGTATTATATTGTTTTATTATCCTTCGACCCCGAAGAGATAATAGAGACAATGTTCCTAACTCATTATAAAGGGTGGTTCAACCATAATGCACGATGTTAATTGTGAGTCACACCTTAACGTCAAATTTCTTGCCCAACTTAATTTGACTTTCCTTGTTTCAGTGTTTGACAAATTCAACCATGGAGAGGTACACAATTGAGCAGCGCGTTAAGATTGTTGAAGTCTTTTACGAAAATGTGCGTTCAAATCAAAATGCATTTCGTGCACTTCGTGACTTTTTTGGTCAGTATAATCGACCAAATGTGTCCACAATCGGGAGAATTGTGCGCAAATTTTAGCAAACCGGGTCTGTAGGAAATGTGAAAATACCTGTGCATGCTCGCCCAGTTCGATCTGCGGAAAACATTGCTGTTCGCGATAGTGTAGCAGAAGAGCCGTCAACCTCGACTCGTCGTCGTGCCCAACAATTGAACATCTCACGAACATCACTGATGCGAATTTTGAATAAAGATTTGAATTTACACGCTTACAAGGTTCAATTGACTCAAGAGCTGAAGCCTACTGACCATTTAAAGCGTCGTCAATACGCCAAATGGTTGGTTGAACAGAAAGAAGTGAATGGTGACTTTATAAAGAAAATCATCTTCAGTGACGAGGCACACTTTCACCTCAGTGGATTCGTTAACAAGCAGAATTGCCGCATTTGGGCAAATGAGAATCCACGGGTGATTGTTGAAAAGCCGATGCACCCACAAAGAGTGACTGTTTGGTGCGGTTTATGGGCTGGCGGCGTCATCGGGCCGTACTTATTCGAAAATGAGGTCGGCCAAGCAGTTACCGTGAATGGTGTTCGCTATCGCGACATGATAATGGACTTCTTGTAACCAGAAATTGAGGATATGGACCTGGACGATATGTGGTTCCAACAGGATGGTGCCACTTGCCACACAGCCAACGAAACAATGGCACTTTTGCGCGAGAAATTCAATGGCCGTTTTATCTCACGTCGTGGCGATGTTAATTGGCCGCCACGATCATGTGATTTGACACCGTTGGACTTCTTTCTTTGGGGTTATTTAAAAGAAAAAGTGTACGTCAATAAGCCAAGAACAATTCAAGAGCTAAAGGATGAGATAATTCGGCACATTAACGACATTGAACCTCAATTATGTCTCAGAGTCACTGAAAATATGGACCATCGGATAGAGGTATGCCACCGAAGCCGTGGCGAGCATTTGGCCGATGTATCACACATAATTGTCATAGATCCTTCTATCATAATAAAAAGTATTAAGATAATTCTCTGAAAACTTTTTGTTTTATTTACAATTAACATCGTGCGTTTTGGTTGGACCACCTTTTAGAAGCAAAGACATTTTTGGACCCTCAAATACGTATTTTATCGAAAACAATTCGGAGCTTCCTATTTTAGAAATGCTTTCTTTCATTTTTAGTGAAGAAAATCTAAATTTCGTAGTATGTCAAAATATTACTCAAAAGCCCGATGATGATCAAATCTCCTTGGTCTTAGATCAATATCACAATGGAAAGGCAAACCTACATCGAAGAATAAATGAAACCATACGTAGAATACGAAACAAATATGATTGGCCCGGTTTAACCAAATATGTAGAAAGGTTCATTCAAAATTGTGAAAGCTTTACGAAAAAATTTTAATAACCCATTGGTAATCACAGAAACCCCAAAAATCCTATTCGAAGGAATCAACATCGACAATTTAGAAATCCCTATCGAAATTATGTTTTAACAATCAGAGATGAATTGACAAAATTTCACACAGGCCTATCCCGTTCAAGATAAATCTGCCAAATTAATCGTAAACACCTTACTGTTATATTTTCAACACTACGGTACGCCTCTGCATATACACTGCGATTATGGCAGAGAGTTTGATAATACTTTACTAAGAGACCTATATAGACTAAATATGACATTAAACTACCTCTTAAAAACCTTCTCAAGCGTTAACCACCTAATGGTTCAGTTGAACGCTTTTACTATACATTACTTGAAATAATACGAGCAAATACTTCAGAAAATCCAAACGACCATCCCTTGTCAATAATATCATTCGCCATTGTATGTTACAATAATTCCGTAAATAAAACACATGACTTCACGCCATACGAACTTGTCTTTGGACACACATCTAGTCGTCCTCCAGAGACCCTATATAATAAAAAAGAGTTAATATCAAAGTACATACGAGATTTAAATGATAAAATTTCATAGTATTACAAAATAGCCCGATCAAAAACCAATGGTCAAAAAGAAAATTCGAAAATTCGATTGGATAAACACGTACCAGAAAAACCCAATCAATTTCAAATCGGTGACAAAGTTTACGTTACAGGAATCTCAAATTAAAAACAAATTAGGTGATAAATTTATGGTCCATTCGAAGCACAAGAAAGATTCAAAAACTCTGCAATACTCATGAATTTAGAAACATCACAAAAAACAAAAGTAAATTTCGATCGAATAAAGCCTTATCTTGAAAATTAAAATTTATTTTCAGGTTTCTTTTACTGTTTGGCACAGTACTCACTCAATACACCATTAAACTCATTGACAACACCATCGGAATTTATTATCACCAAGAATCAAATTTAATAACAACAAAAAATGGACTCTCCTAGTTCACAAGAACATTTCTAATATAAAAATCGCTTATGAACACAATGAAAAACTATTGGTACACTTCTAAAAACAATTAGTCCTACATTTGAGGATCTCTTTAAAGGCACATGTTCTAACTCAAATCTCAAAATCAATTCGAGAAAAATTAAACGTAATTAATTATGATGTCAAAAAGCGATACAAGCGTGGCATTATAGATGGTATAGGCATCATATTTAAAGCGATCACAGGTAACTTAGACGCTGAAGATGGCGAGTATTATAAAAATTACATTAATAAATTAAATAACGATGAACACCAATTAGAAAACCTGATGAAAAATCAAATTTCAGTCACATCAGTAATGAAAAATTTTAACACTAGAATTCAAAAACTACAGCTTGATGAGTGAACGTTTAATAACGACATTAAATTGATTTCAGACACAGTTTATCGTACATCAGACGAAATCAAAATTATTCGATTAACATTGAAATTTTTGGAAAAATGCGAAATGCTAATGGAAAATGAGTTAGATAGATGATATTTTAAATTTAACCACTTTTGCAAGATTAAGAATAATCCATAGCTCCATAATTACACCCGAAAATCTGATTACCTCACTTCACCAAATTGCTCAAAATTTACACCAAAATGATTTTACCACTTCCAACTAGAATGTCAAACGTTGCTTAATACCTAGACATAATGGAACTAGAAGCTTTTCAAGCAAACGATGATTTGATTTTGGTATTAAAAATTGCATTAACTGATCAGCTAGTATACACTTTGTTTAGATTATTTCCAATTCTAATTCTAAACAACCGAACTGGTCTATACCAGATTTTATGAACATCTCAGAAATACATTGTGCGAGATGACAATTCTTTGATGTACATTCTAAACTGGATAATGTACATTCTAAACTATTAGAACTGGATGATTATAAACTACTGTTTCATGAAACCCAAATTTGTTCTAACCAGTTCGCGTATCCTATCGACAAAAATGTCATTTGTGAAGTGCAAATCATGAAGAATCCTTACCCGAAAATTGCCAAACCTCGCCGATATTAGTAAAAAGTTATAAAGTTCAAAAATTAACCGGAAATACTTGGTTAATTATAAATTCAGAGCCTTTACAAATCATAATGAACTGTAAACAGAGAAATTCAAAAACTGAATTGATTTTCAAAAACTCGATCTTAAAATTACAACCAGAATGCAATGCATTCATTGGAGCTACAAGGGTACAAGCAGACCCCAAGGACTTTTCTGAAACAACCAGTGACACCCAATTATAATTCCATACGATTGTTGTCAAGACTTTCCTGACAGCATCGAAATGCCGAAATTGCAACCGTTAAAACTAAACAACTTAAACATAGAAGACTTCGACATCGCTAAATACAAGTTAGTATTTAGTACTCGAAAACCTTAGACGACTTAATAAATGAATCATTCGTTTCTAAGCATATTTCATGGTTCACATATTTGACAATTACCTTCATAATCGGTATTGTCATACTTTACATTTTCTGTAAATGCCGTAAGAAGAAGAGACTCGCAATTGCCCTTACGACGAAATCGCTTTTACCTCCACCTAGACCCGAAAAAAGGCTATTTGGAAGTATCCTCCCTAGAAGAAAACCTTCCATCCGACCTGAAGAAGACATCGCTCAAGACACTATTGAACTGAACTAATGTGTTGTGCAATCCGTATTTTATTCATTTCCATTTTTGCTTTTTATATTGTTCAATATTTTTTATTCATTTTAATTTTACTTTCCTTAAAAGTTGCAACTTCCTTAAAAGTTGCTGTAATACACCAACTTTTATTATAAATGGGGAGTTGTTACATAAAAGTACCGTTTATATACATTGTTAACTTAAAATATTTCAGTATGTAACGCATAACTATTATCTTGCGAGAAGGTAATATTATATCCTGGGAATCTTTTATCATTCTCTTTCCAGACATCAAACGATACCTGCTTAACTTTTGATTGTTCATTGTATATTTCATTTATCACTAAATGTGATGGATTGGATTATTGTCAAGGCCTTCCCGGAAAACGACGCTTTGCAAGCGTTAGCGTCAGCATTGTAAACTTATAAATTACATCCAAGACCCAGCACTAAGTCAGTCTAGACTGTAACTTCATTTCGTCGTCTACGACTTATTACAAAATTATATAAAACATAAATAAAACAGTGTTTAATATTAAAAATTGTTTTTAAAAAACTTATAAGCTGAAATAGCATATAAGAAATTATTATATATATATATATATATATATATATATATATATATATATATATATATATATATATATATATATACAGTGCTATTCAAAAGTCCCCTCCCCCCCTCTTATCTTTGGAACGATTATACATAAACTAGTGAAATTTGGTAACTGAATATTAAGGGTTGTGAACTTCCCTACTAGTGATGACAGATGACGTATGCCTCAAAGATGACGTCACAATGTCATTGTGACCAATAATTTTAAATGGAACCCTATGGCAAGCGACACCTCTTTTAAAAGGTATCGAAAAAACCTATTCAATGATACTAATATTGTGTCTGTTTACGGCAGTTTTGACAACTGGCTTCCAAAAACCGCAAAGTTGTGATGAATTAAATCAGTTAATAATAAAATTTAAAATTCAAGCTCCGCCACTGGATAGTTGGATAGTAAATAATCTGGCGTTTTTGCAAGTCTCCCCAATTTGATGTTTTTTTAGCTGTCAAAGTTTTCATACATTTAATAATTTGTGTATTGTTGATCGAACGTTTAACTGTTTTAGTACCTTGTGGTAATTTTAAAATATTTGTACATTCAATAATTTGTTAAACTGTTGTGAGCTGAACGTCACAGACGAAATCTTCAACACGAGAAATGGTACGTGTTTTAGGTGATAAAGTAGCAGCGATCCTAATACTTGGTGAAACTGGAGAAAATATTCATGCAGCAGAACGCACTTTTAATGAAAGGTTTCCCGATCGCCCAGTTTCGAGGGCTTATTTGAGAGAGCTTCTTCGTAAGTTTAAAACAACGGGTAGTATTAATGATGGAAAAAGGATCTGGCAGACAACAAATTTCTGATGAGAAAAAAATTGATAAACTGGCAGAAGTAATAGTAAATCCAACTTCTTCAACAACTCAAGTTGCATCAACCTGTGAAGTCAGTCAAAGTACAGTGCACAGGGTGCTGAAAAAAAAACAAATTTCACCCATACAAATTAAAAATGGTTCATCAACTCTCAGACGACGATCCAGACCGAAGACTGCAATTTTGTGAAAATATGGAGACTAAAATTAACCAACAGCCAGACTATATCAAAACAATTTGTTTTAGTGACGAAAGTACTTTCTATCTAAATGGAAATGTAAATACACAAAACGTGAGATATTGGAGTGACGCAAATCCTTACATGTTTCGTGAAACACATACTCACTATCCCGAGAAGGTCAATGTTTGGGCAGGTATACTGGGAAACCACATCGTTGGGCCTGTTTTTTTAAATACCAACTTAACCGGTGAGGTGTATCTACAGATGTTGCAAAATGCAATAGAACCGTTAATCCTTAAAATTTTGGAAGATAATCAAGATGAATTCGACATTTTGGAAATAACATTCCAATAGAATGGTGCTCCTCCACACTATTACGGTGCAGTAAGACGGTATTTGGATGAAGAATATCCTGGTAGATGGATTGGACAACGAGGTTTAATGGAATGGCCGCCTCGATCACCGGACCTCAGACCTTTAGATTTTTTTCTGTGGGGGTATCTTAAATTGAAGGTTTACGCCACTCAGCCTGACAATATTGATGTTTTAAAACAACGTATTGTTACAGAATGTAGGGCTATTTCCGCAGACACATTTGAAAAAGTACGAGAAGAGTTTCGCAATAGGATGTTTTACTGTCAGGAAGTAGATGGAGCTCACTTCGAACAATTACTATAAGTAGGTACTGATTCTTGAATCTGTAATTAAAATTATTATCCAAGTTTACTGATTACTGATTTAATCCATCAAAACTACCATAAATACAAACAATATTAGTATCATTGAATACGTATTTTCGATACCTTTTAAAAGATGTGTCGCTTGCCATAGGGTTCCATTTAAAATTATTGGTCACAATGACCTTGTGACGTCATCGTTGACGCATACGTCATCTATCATCACTAGTAGGGAAGTTTACAACCCTTAATATTTAGTTACCAAATTTCACTAGTTTATGTATAGTCGTTAAAAAGATAAGAGGGGGGGAGGGGACTTTTGAATAGCACTGTATATATATATATATATATATATATATATATATATATATATATATATATATATATATATATATATATATATATATATATATATATATATATATACCAAGAGATTAGTGAAGCTTTATTTTTAGTCCATGCAAAATTGGTTGTCATAAAAAAAGTTCAATTTCGTTCTTACAAAAAGATTGCCTATATTAAAGGGAAATGTGTCAGAAGTGCATTGTTATGTTTTTTTTGTGGAATATATATAGTTCCTGATTAAATTGTAATACGAATTATGTCCTTGTTAAGTAAATAAATAAAAAACCATTACTAAATCCTCAGGTCCTCTTTGGGTGATTGCATGAATTTATATAGTTCTATATATATATATATATATATATATATATATATATATATATATATATATATATATATATATATATATATATATATATATATATATATATTACGTAAGGTTGTGACCTTCAGTCTTATTTTTAATACTAAACAAAACATATTTCGAGATGCAACTAATAAGTAACATACTAACGCCATCTAACAAGACAGAATAAAAGGCCAACAAAAAATAAAGAAAACGTCCTCTGTCAAGATGGTGACACTATAGAACTATATAAATTCATGCAATCACCCAAAGAGGACCTGAGGATTTAATAATTGTATTTTTTTTATTTACTTAACAAGGACATAATTCGTATTACAATTAAATCAGGAACTATATATATTCCACAAAAAAACATAACAATGCACTTCTGACACATTTCCCTTTAATATAGGCAATCTTTTTGTAAGAACAAAATTGAACTTTTTTTATGACAACCAATTTTGCATGGACTAAAAATAAAGCTTCACTAATCTCTTGGTATATATATATATATATATATATATATATATATATATATATATATATATATATATATATATATATATATATATATATATATATATATATATATATATATATATATGTATATATATATATATATATATATATATATATATATATATATATATATATATATATATATATATACAGTGCTATTCAAAAGTCCCCTCCCCCCCTCTTATCTTTTTAACGACTATACATAAACTAGTGAAATTTGGTAACTGAATATTAAGGGTTGTAAACTTCCCTACCAGTGATGATAGATGACGTATGCGTTAAAGATGACGTCACAAGGTCATTGTGACCAATAATTTTAAATGGAACCCTATGGCAAGCGACACCTCTTTTAAAAGGTATCGAAAAAACGTATTCAATGATACTAATATTGTTTGTATTTATGGTAGTTTTGATGGATTAAATCAGTAATCAGTAAACTTGGATAATAATTTTAATTACAGATTCAAGAATCAGTACCTACTTATAGTAATTGTTCGAAGTGAACTCCATCTACTTCCTGACAGTAAAACATCCTATTGCGAAACTCTTCTCGTACTTTTTCAAATGTGTCTGCGGAAATAGCCCTACATTCTGTAACAATACGTTGTTTTAAAACATCAATATTGTCAGGCTGAGTGGCGTAAACCTTCGATTTAAGATACCTCCACAGAAAAAAATCTAAAGGTGTGAGGTCCGGTGATCGAGGCGGCCACTCCATTGAACCTCGTCGTCCAATCCATCTACCAGGATATTCTTCATCCAAATACCGTATTACTGCACCGTAATAGTGTGGAGGAGCACCATCCTGTTGGAATGTTATTTCCAAAATGTCGAATTCATCTTGATTATCTTCCAAAATTTCAAGGATTAACGGTTCTATTGCATTTTGCAACATCTGCAGATACACCTCACCGGTTAAGTTGGTATTTAAAAAAAACAGGCCCAACGATGTGGTTTCCCAGTATACCTGCCCAAACATTGACCTTCTCGGGATACTGAGTATGTGTTTCACGAAACATGTGAGGATTTGCGTCACTCCAATATCTCACGTTTTGTGTATTTACATTTCCATTTAGATAGAAAGTACTTTCGTCACTAAAACAAATTGTTTTGATATAGTCTGGCTGTTGGTCAATTTTAGTCTCCATATTTTCACAAAATTGCAGTCTTCGGTCTGGATCGTCGTCTGAGAGTTGATGAACCATTTTTAATTTGTATGGGTGAAATTTGTTTTTTTTCAACACCCTGTGCACTGTACTTTGACTGACTTCACAGGTTGATGCAACTTGAGTTGTTGAAGAAGTAGGATTTACTATTACTTCTGCCAGTATATCAATTTTTTTCTCATCAGAAATTTGTGGTCTGCCACATCGTTTTGCATCATTAATACTACCCGTTGTTTTAAACTTACGAAGAAGCTCTCTCAAATAAGTCCTCGAAACTGGGCGATCGGGAAACCTTTCATTAAAAATGCGATCTGCTGCATGAATATTTTCTCCAGTTTCACCAAGTATCAGGATCGCTGCTACTTTATCACCTAAAACACGTACCATTTCTCTTTTTGAAGCACTTAAACGTTCAG
The DNA here is from genome assembly GCA_037954035.1 of Rosalia funebris. Lineage (NCBI taxonomy): Eukaryota > Metazoa > Arthropoda > Insecta > Coleoptera > Cerambycidae > Rosalia > Rosalia funebris. The sequence goes on along the minus strand of JAZFAV010000036.1, from coordinate 17,671,416 downwards.
CTCACAACAGTTTAACAAATTATTGAATGTACAAATATTTTAAAATTACCACAAGGTACTAAAACAGTTAAACGTTCGATCAACAATACACAAATTATTAAATGTATAAAAACTTTGACAGCTAAAAAAACATCAAATTGGGGAGACTTGCAAAAACGTCAGATTATTTACTATCCAACTATCCAGTGGCGGAGCTTGAATTTTAAATTTTATTATTAACTGATTTAATTCATCACAGCTTTGCAGGTTTTGAAAGCCAGTTGTCAAAACTGCCGTAAACAGACACAATATTAGTATCACTGAATAGGTTTTTTCGATACCTTTTAAAAGAGGTGTCGCTTGCCATAGGGTTCCATTTAAAATTATTGGTCACAATGACCTTGTGACGTCATCTTTGACGCATAAGTTATCTATCATCACTAGTAGGGAAGTTTACAACCCTTAATATTCAGTTACCAAATTTCACTAGTTTATGTATAATCGTTCCAAAGATAAGAGGGGGGGAGGGGACTTTTGAATAGCACTGTATATATATATATATATATATATATATATATATATATATATATATATATATATATATATATATATATATTTATATATATTTATATATATATATATATATATATATATATATATATATATATATATATATAATAATAATAATAATAATAATTATTATATGCTATTTCAGCTTATAAGTCTTTTAAAAACAATTTTTAATATTAAACACTGTTTTATTTATATTTTATATAATTTTGTAATAAGTCGTAGACGACGAAATGAAGTTACAGTCTAGACTGACTTAGTGCTGGGTCTTGGATGTAATTTATAAGTTTACAATGCTGACGCTAACGCTTGCAAAGCGTGGTTTTCCGGGAAGGCCTTGACAATAATCCAATCCATCACATTTAGTGATAAATGAAATATACAATGAACAATTAAAGTTAAGCAGGTATCGTTTGATGTCTGGAAAGAGAATGATAAAAGATTCCCAGGATATAATATTACCTTCTCGCAAGATAATAGTTATGCGTTACATACTGAAATATTTTAAGTTAACAATGTATGTAAATGGTACTTTTATATAACAACTCCCCATTTATAATAAAAGTTGGTGTATTACAGCAACTTTTAAGGAAGTTGCAACTTTTAAGGAAAGTAAAATTAAAATGAATAAAAAATATTGAACGATATAAAATGCAAAAATGGAAATGAATAAAATACGGATTGTCTTTTGCACAACACATTAGTTCAGTTCAGTAGTGTCTTGAGCGATGTCTTCTTCAGGTCGGATGGAAGGTTTTCTTCTAGGGAGGATACTTCCAAATAGCCTTTTTTCGGGTCTAGGTGGAGGTAAAAGCGATTTCGTCGTAAGGGCAATTGCGAGTCTCTTCTTCTTACGGCATTTACAGAAAATGTAAAGTATGACAATACCGATTATGAAGGTAATTGTCAAATATGTGAACCATGAAATATGCTTAGAAACGAATGATTCATTTAATAAGTCGTCTAAGGTTTTCGAGTACTAAATACTAACTTGTATTTAGCGATGTAGAAGTCTTCTACGTTTAAGTTGTTTAGTTTTAACGGTTGCAATTTAGGCATTTCGATGCTGTCAGGAAAGTCTTCACAACAATCGTATGGAATTATAATTGGGTGTCACTGGTTGTTTCAGAAAAGTCCTTGGGGTCTGCTTGTACCTTTGTAGCTCCAATGAATGCATTGCATTCTGGTTGTAATTTTAAGATCGAATTTTTGAAAATCAATTCAATTTTTGAATTTCTCTGTTTACAGTTCATTATGATTTGTAAAGGCTCTAAATTTATAATTAACCAAGTATTTCCGGTTAATTTTTGAACTTTATAACCTTTTACGAATATCAGCGAGGTTTGGCAATTTTCGGGTAAGGATTCTTCATGATTTGCGCTTCACAAATGACATTTTTGTTGATAGGGTACGCGAACTGGTTAGAACAAATTTGGGTTTCATGAAACAGTAGTTTATAATCATACAGTTCTAATAGTTTAGAATGTACATTATCCAGTTTAGAATGTACATCAAAGAATTGTCATCTCGCACAATGTATTTCAGAGATGTTCATAAAATCTGGTATTGACCAGTTCGGTTGTTTAGAATTGGAATTGGAAATAATCTAAACAAAGTGTATACTAGCTGATCAGTTAATGGAATTTTTAATACCAAAATTAAATCATCGTTTGCTTGAGAAGCTTCTAGTTCCATTATGTCTAGGTATTAAGCAACGTTTGACATTCTAGTTGGAAGTGGTAAAATAATTTTGGTGTAAATTTTGAGCAATTTGGTGAAGTGAGATAATCAGATTTTCGGGTGTAATTATGGAGCTATGGATTATTCTTAATCTTGCAAAAGTGGTTAAATTTAAAATATCATCTATCTAACTCATTTTCCATGAGCATTTCGCATTTTTCCAAAAATTTCAATGTTAATCGAATAATTTTGATTTCGTCTGATGTACGATAAACTGTGTCTGACATCAATTTAATGTCGTTATTAAACGTTCACTCATCAAGCTGTAGTTTTTGAATTCTAACGTTAAAATTTTTCATTACTGATGTGACTGAAATTTGATTTTTCATCAGGTTTTCTAATTGGTGTTCATCGTTATTTAATTTATTAATGTAATTTTTATAATACTCGCCATCTTCAGCGTCTAAGTTACCTGTGATCGCTTTAAATATGGTGCCTATACCATCTATAATGCCACGCTTGTATCGCTTTTTGACATCATAATTAATTACGTTTAATTTTTCTCGAATTGATTTTGAGATTTGAGTTAGAACATGTGCCTTTAAAGAGATACTCAAATGTAGAACTAATTGTTTTTAGAAGTGTACCAATAGTTTCTCATTGTGTTCATAAGCGATTTTTATATTAGAAATGTTTTTGTGAACTAGGAGAGTCCATTTTTTGTTGTTATTAAATTTGATTCTTGGTGATAATAAATTCCGATGGTGTTGTCAATGAGTTTAATGGTGTATTGAGTGAGTACTGTGCCAAACAGTAAGAGAAACCTGAAAATAAATTTTAATTTTCAAGATAAGGCTTTATTCGATCGAAATTTACTTTTGTTTTTTGTGATGTTTCTAAATTCATGAGTATTGCAGAGTTTTTGAATCTTTCTTGTGGTTCGAATGGACCATAAATTTATCACCTAATTTATTTTTAATTTGAGATTCCTGTAACGTAAACTTTGTCACCGATTTGAAATTGATTGGGTTTTTCTGGTACGTGTTTATCCAATCGAATTTTCGAATTTTCTTTTTGACCATTGGTTTTTGATCGGGCTATTTTGTAATAATATGAAATTTTATCATTTAAATCTCGTATGTACTTTGATATTAACTCTTTTTTATTATATAGGGTCTCTGGAGGACGACTAGATGTGTGTCCAAAGACAAGTTCGTATGGCGTGAAGCCATGTGTTTTATTTACGGAATTATTGTAACATACAATGGCGAATGATATTATTGACAAGGGATGGTCGTTTGGGTTTTCGGAAGTATTTGCTCGTATTATTTCAAGTAATGTAGAGTGAAAGCGTTCAACTGAACCATTAGGTGGTTAACGCTTGAGAAGGTTTTTAAGAGGTAGTTTAATGTCATATTTAGTCTACATAGGTCTCTTAGTAAAGTATTATCAAACTCTCTGCCATAATCGCAGTGTATATGCAGAGGCATACCGTAGTGCTGAAAATATAACAGTAAGGTGTTTACGATTGATTTGGCAGATTTATCTTGAACGGGATAGGCCTGTGTGAAATTTTGTCAATTCATCTCTGATTGTTAAAACATAATTTCGATAGGGATTTCTAAAATGTCGATGTTGATTCCTTCGAATAGGATTTTTTGGGTTTCTGTGATTACCAATGGGTTATTGAAATTTTTTCGTAAAGCTTTCACGATTTTGAATGAACCTTTCTACATATTTGGTTAAACCGGGCCAAGCATATTTGTTTCGTATTCTACGTATGGTTTCATTTATTCTTCGATGTAGGTTTGCCTTTTAATTGTGATATTGATCTAGGACCAAGGAGATTTGATCATCATCGGGCTTTTGAGTAATATTTTGACATACTACGAAATTTAGATTTTCTTCACTAAAAATGAAAGAAAGCATTTCTAAAATAGGAAGTTCCGAATTGTTTTCGATAAAATACGTATTTGAGGGTCCAGAAATGTCTTTGTTTTTAAAAGGTGGTCCAACCAAAACGCACGATGTTAATTGTAAATAAAACAAAAAGTTTTCAGAGAATTATCTTAATACTTTTTATTTTGATAGAAGAATCTATGACAATTATGTGTGATACAAAACATCGGCCACGTGCTCGCCACGGCTTCGGTGGTATAACTCTATCCGATGGTCCATATTTTCAATGACTCTGAGACATAATTGAGGTTCAATGTCGTTAATGTGCCGAGTTATCTCATCCTTTAGCTCTTGAATTGTTCTTGGCTTATTGACGTACACTTTTTCTTTTAAATATCCCCAAAGAAAGAAGTCCAACGGTGTCAAATCACATGATCGTGGCGGCCAATTAACATCGCCACGACATGAGATAAAACGGCCATTGAATTTCTCATTCATTGAATTGAATATATATATATATATATATATATATATATATATATATATATATATATATATATATATATGTTATATAAAATATTTAATTGTATACATTTTAGATGTATACATTTTAGACTTAGAATAATTTCAGTTACGTACCATTTACATTGTATCCTATCTCAAGTAACACAATCTTTGCTTTTTCTTATCAGTTGTTTCTCATAGTTACTGAATACTATTCGTGACTTATCTTATTCTCAAAAACAAAGACTTGCTTATGGTCAGCAACTCACGCCTAACTTCTAAGAATACTCATGGCTAAAGCCATTCCCATGCAGAGTTAGCACATGACAGTTTATATAGGTGAAAGCGTGCGACCAGAAGTTAGTATCCGGCAGACCGGCGTAGTATCCGGCAAACTAGCATAACTCATTTCAAACCTCCGGTACTCACTTAATATTACCGTAATTTTAAATCCTTTATAACAAAACGTTCAATTGTGTATTTCAAAAATAAATTGTTTTTAAAAATTGATTTTTATCGACCACGATATAAAAATCTGGCGCAGTCGGTAGGATTTTCACACGTCCTTAGAACACGGACTTTCCTCACTATCGTCGTGGAATTCCAATTCCTTAGTGACTACAAAGAACCTCAAGAAAGAAAACAATTTTTACGAAGAACGCAAGAAAACCCCAAGAAGGAAAATCGCTCCAGAACACGGAATCGCCTAACTGGTCCGAACCTCTTGAAGCCCGGAAAAATCAGCTGTTCCCAGGTGACCCAGTTAAAACACGGAAATAGCCTCATTAACTGCGATATCCAGGCCAGCGTCCGGATGAATTTGATTTGGTAAGTGCATTCATATAGAATTGTCACGCCTTATCTCAAACTTCTCAAAGTGTATATTACATTATACGATTATACTGTTAATCGTCACATTTTAATTACGCGATTATACCGCTAATCGCATCACTTACATTTTTATCTACATCTAAAAATAAAGTGGTATAGTCCAGTCGCTATTGCTCCTATATTCACTTTACCCCCAATTTTACATTTAACGTGAAAAAAATATATAAACCTATTTTTATTATTTTATTTAAATTTTTCTAACCGATTTATTAAAAATGGCAACTGCCAACGTAAATAATCAAATCGAAGAACAGGTAGAAGCTTATAAACTTTCAGAAGTATTTTCTATTGTACCCGAATATGATGGAAATCAGATCTTCTTACAAACATTTTTAAACGCTGTTCGTTGTGCCTTCCAAATGGCTGTAGGCAACCAAGAAACATTATTGACCCTCCATGTCAAAAATAAGCTTAAAGGTAAAGCTGCTGAATTAACTAATTCTCGCAACCCTGCAACATGGGACGAGATAAAAATTTTATTAGAAACTCATTTCGGAGATTCTAGGGATCTCACATCTCTCATTCAAGACGCATTTCACAAAATCAAAACGAATCTGCTTTAAATTTTATTTCGAGACTTCAGTCACATAATGCGAAAATGCACGCTTGTGTTCAGAAACAACCATTGACACCAGAGCAAAAATTAGCACAATCTACTTTAATAGAGACGATAACATTAAATACTCTTTTAACAGGGCTAGATCCTAAACTTGGCTCAATAATTCGTGCTGGCAATCCTTGTAATATGCTAGAAGCAATATCTCGAATTAAAAGAGAGCTACAGCTTTCGTATTTTGAAAACCAAAAATTTTCTCGTTCAGTAAATACATCTCAAATTAAGAAGCCTCAAATTAGTGTACAAAAAGTCTGCTCGTACTGCAAACGACACGGACACATTATAAACGAATGTCGCACTAGACAAGCTACCCACCAATTTAATAATAATAATTCTACGAATTTTTCTAATAACACTTTTAGGCCAAATTTTCATCAAGCAATTCAACAAACTTTTCCAAGACCTACATTTACTCAAAATCAACCTAGGCCGATGTCTACAAATCAGCCAAATAATAATTTTTAACAAAACAAATTTATGCAAAATAGACCGCCAATTTTTAGACAAAACCTAAATTTTCAGAGACCCTCCGTGATAAGATCAAACCCAAATTTTAATCAACAACGTACGCATCATTTAAATGAAACTGTGGATGATACTGCTCATCCGTACTGTGAAACATATTACATAAAGGATACTGCTCATTTGTACGAAAATGAACAATACGGAATGACGAATAGTCCTAATTATTCAAATTCAACTCAATATTTTCAGCCCAATTATCAAATTGATAATTACGAATATAATTATACTGCTCAAAATCAAGACTCATACGACGCTACTTTTAACGATAGTACTCAAAATTTCGATACTACTCAATATCCTGAAAATTCAAATACCCAAAATTTTCAATTAGATCCCCAGTCTTACGAAGACCCGCCGAATCAATCAGCCGCCTTAGAACAAATTCAAGCTCAATTTCAAACGATGAACTTAAATCAAAATCAAGACAGCCAAGAACAGAAATTCATGTAAATAGGCCTTTACTCACCGTAAATCCTCACAACCTATATTATATAAAGGACATAACTAACACTTTTAAAATTTTAATAGATACAGGAGCAGGTATTTCAATTTTTAAGCCAAAAACATGTCAGAATTATAAAAGAAGGTCCCCTGAAAATGTTGTTATACAGGGTATAACCGATCAAAAACTTCTAATTACTGAATCAACATTAATTCCATTCGCTGACAACGATCCACACAAAGTATATATCTACAATCTTGATATTAGTTTCGATGGTTTATTAGGCTCTGACTTCCTAGAGCATTATAATTGTGTAATTGATTTTAATAATAGACAACTCGTAACGAACTTTAAAACAGTACCTCTATTTAAGGTCGAAGACCCTTCTCAAGATTTTGATTTGCCGCCCTCCATTCCAAATCAGACTCTAAAGAAGTGACTCATCCTCTTCCAAAAATTTCTAAATTCGATCAAAAACTGACTACAGTTGAAAGCAAAAATTAAATTTTCCAAATTATCATCAGACATCTCCAAAAGTAATCCAAAAACCTTCCAAAATTCAAAATAAAATTTGTATAGGTCCTCGAACTGAACAAATTTTCAAATTTAAATGTAATCTTTTTAATACTCACGCAATAATATGTAATCAAGAAATAGAAAAAGTTCGTATACCGAATACCCTTGTGAAAATTAATAACCAAGGTGAATTTTTAACAACAGTTATCAATGCTAACGCTATAGCAAAAACTATTGACTTTTCTAAATTTGAAATAGAACCTATTAAAAATTTTTTAGCATTCAATTTAAATAACCAAATTCAAAATTCAGGTCAATTTATTGATAGAAATTTTGAAATAAGAAATCAGTTAAGACTTGAACATCTAAATAAAGAAGAGAAAGAGTTATTAACGGAACTCTGCCTCAACTTTTCAGACATATTTTATCTCGAAGGAGATAACCTCACTTTCACTAACGAGATTAAACATTCAATTAATACCGGAAATTCGAAACCCATTTTCACCAAATCTTATAGATACCCGCACATCCACAAGGATGAAGTAAAAAATCAAGTATCTAAAATGTTGAATCAAGATATAATTAGGCCATCAGTTTCGCCATGGTCCTCCCCTGTTTGGGTTGTCCCAAAAAAAAATGGACGCCTCTGGTATACAAAAATGGCGTGTTGTGGTGGATTACCGTAAATTAAATGAAGCCACAGTAGGTGATAAATACCCTTTGCCCAATATTTCGGATATATTAGATCAACTCGGTAAGTGCGAATATTTTACGACTTTAGATCTCGCCTCTGGATTTCACCAGATAGAAATTAATCCCGAAGATATTTCCAAAACTGCTTTTTCTGTCGATAATGGTCACTATGAATTTGTTAGAATGCCCTTTGGATTACGAAACGCCCTGTGGACAATATATTATTAGGAATTCAAAATGAGCGATGTCTCGTCTATATGGACGACAATATCATTTATTCACCCACTATTCAGGAACACATGTCAAGACTTACAGACGTATTTAAGAGACTACGAAACGCGAACCTCAAAATTCAACCTGACAAATGCGAATTTCTCCGGAAAGAAGTCGCATATCTTGGACACATAATAACCCCTGACGGTGTAAAACCAAACCCCGACAAAATTAATTGTGTTGCAAACTTTCCGCAACCTAAAAATCAAAAAGAGATTAAATCGTTTCTCGGACTCGCAGGTTATTACCGCCGATTTATTCCAAATTTTGCAAAATTATCCAAACCAATGACAAAAGTACTTCAAAAAGATGTTCCATTCTTTTTTGACAGTGACTGTATTACTGCATTCGAACAATTGAAAGAAGCTTTAACCACTACCCCTATACTAAATTATCCAAATTTCGATGAGTCATTTGTACTGACAACGGATGCTAGTGCATTCGCAATTGGCGCAGTTTTATCTCAAGGTCCTATCGGTAAAGACCTCCCCATTGCATACGCTTCAAGGACATTATGTCAAGCAGAAACTAAATACAGCACCATTGAACGTGAATTATTAGCTATTGTTTGGAGTGTAAAACACTTTAGACTGTACCTCTTTGGCAGAAAATTTAAACTCGTCACAGACCATAGACCTCTTACATGGCTTTTTTCGATTAAAGATCCAGGCAGCCGCCTTGCGCGCTGGCGTTTAAAATTAGAGGAATACTCCTACGAAATTGAGTATAAACCAGGTAAGAAAAATAAAAACGCGGACGCACTATCGCGAATAAAAATTAATTATTTCAGAAATTGTGCAAAATTACAAACAAAAGTTTTAAATTCAAATTCTGACAATGACGATAACGAATCTATCAGTACTGACGAATCCCCTGAGACAATTGTAGAACTCCAAAATTTCGTAAACTTGTATAAAACTCAATCCCTAATAGATTACAACAAAATCCAATTTACTAATAATCAGTTATTAGATAAAAAACATAAAGATATTGTTACATTCTTTCAAAAAGATAAATTAGCAGATTTACACTATAAAATTATCGAGGATATAATCGAAGAGCAACCCGATTTTATGAATAACAAAATTAACATAGTCTCTAGTAAATCCGTTAAAAATCGTAAATACTATATAATTCTTTTACCATTTGAACCTGATACTATAATAGAAACGCTTTTTATCACATTATTCAGAGGACAAGACAATTTTGAAGAAACAAAAAATTATTACATTGAAAATAATTTAGACCTACCAACTTTAGAAATGTTTTCCTATTCAGGTAAAGACATAAAACTTACTATTTGTCAAAATTTAGTCAAACGACCTGACGATGACCAAATACCAATTATAATTGATCAACATCATTCAGGAAAATCTAACCTTCATCGAGGAATCAATGAAACCATTAGACGAATCAAAGAAAAATATAATTGGCCCGGTTTACTAAAATATGTCGAAAAATACATTCAAAATTGTGAGACATGTCAAAGAACAAAAATTTTGAGAAAAAAATTAAGTAGTCCTCTAGTAATTACGGAAACCCCGAAAACACCGTTTGAACGAGTTAACATTGACATTCTAGAAGTCCCCACTCGGAATTATGTTTTGACCATCAGAGACGAATTAACTAAATTTACTCAAGCATACCCGCTTGAAGACAAAACCGCACGATCGACTGTAAATACTTTACTTGTTTACATCCAACACTTTGGCACACCCCTTCGCATTCACTGCGACTATGGAAAGGAATTCGACAACACCCTGCTTAGAGATCTTTGTACCCTCTATGACATTAAACTGACGTATTCCAGTGTTAATCATCCGCAATCCAACGGATCGGTTGCACGTTTCCACGCAACCTTATTATAGATGATTAGAATAAATAAAACAGAAAACCCTCACGAACACCCTCTAACAGTACTCCCATATGCTGTAATATGCTACAACAATTCCGTCAACAAAACCCATGGATTCTCCCCATACGAATTAATTTTCGGTCATACTTCCAGCCGACCTCCAGAAAAATTATATAATGAAAACCAGTTAATTTCAAAATATATCAGAGACCTCGATAACAGAATTTCTCACTACTACAAAATTGCCCGTGAAAAAACCATACTGTCTAAGCAGAAATCAAAAACTAGGTTTGACAAAAATGTCCCCGAAAATCAATACGAATTTAAAGTCGGAGGTCTACGTCGGAGGTTTCACAAGGTCTACGTGAAAGAGTCACAGATCAAAAATAAACTTAGCAATAAATTTAACGGTCCCTTCGAAATTCAAGAAATACTTAAAAATTCTGCAATCCTATTAAACTCTCAAACGAATCAAACAACTAAAGTAAATTTTGACCGAATGAAGCCCTATTTTGAAAATTAAATTTAATTACAGGTTTCTCCTGCTGATAGGGACAGCAGCATCCCAATACTCAATAACACCCATAGAAAATACCAATCGGAGTCTATTTTCACCATGAAAGCCATATTTATGTGACAAATAAGCATTGGACTCTCCTTGTTCACAAGAACATTTCAGCTCTAAGATTAGCTTATCAACATAATGAACATATTCTTGAAAATTTAATACATGCCGTCAGCCCTATTTTTGAAAACATGAATTTATTTCGAGGCGAAGTAAAGATCCACATCAGTTTATTAACACAAATTTCTGGTAATATTAAAGAAAAATTAAATGAAATTAATTATGATACAAAACGCTATAAACGCGGTATTTTAAATGCTATTGGTTCTGTATTTAAAGTAATCACAGGCAATCTAGACGCAGAAGATGGCGAATATTACACAAACAGTATTAACAAATTAATTACAGACGTAACATCAAATTGAAAATTTATTAAAAAATCAAATATCCGTAACAACATCGGTAATAAAGAATTTCAACATAACTATTCAAAAATTACAACTAGACGAAGAAACATTTAACAGAGACATTAAATTAATATCTGACACAATTTACAGAACTAAAGAGAAACTCAAAATTTTCGAAGTAAAATTAAGATTCCTAGAAAAATGCGAAATATTAATGGAAAGCTACTTGTACATTGAGGATCAATTAAATGACATATTAAATTCAATTACATTCGCGCGTCTAAAAATCATTCATACTTCTATTATAAATCCTAGAGATCTGATATCCGCATTACAGGAGATATCTCAAAACTTGCATCAAAATAATTTACCACTTCCAATAAAATTATCTGATGTTGGTAGATATCTAGATATCATAGAACTATCAGCATTTCAAACCGATTCAGATTTAATATTTGTTCTAAAAAATCCTCTTATTGATCAACAAAGATTTTCCTTATTCCAATTATTCCCAATGCCTATCCCTAATAATAGGACTGGTTTATATCATGTTTTGTCAACCAATCAAAAATATGTTGCGAGAGACGACGATTCTATAATGTACATTCCTATGTCAAATCTCGACGGATGCAAACCACTCGTCTTTGGACAAAAACTGTGTTCAAATTTGTTCGCCTACCCCATTGATGACAACGCCATCTGTGAAGCCAAAATTCTGAAGAACACCAGGACCCTTCCGGAAAATTGCCAGACATCTTTAATATTTGCAGAAGGATACAAAGTTCACAATCTAGAAGACAACACTTGGCTTATAATCAATTCTGAACCCCTTCAAATAACCATCTCATGTCAAAACCGAAATTCTAAAACTGAAGTCATTTTCAAAAATTCTATTCTCAAGTTACAACCTTATTGTAGTGCTTTTGTTGGTGCTACCAAAGTCCAAGCAAACTCTAGAGACACTACTGTAACTCATGATGATTCTCACCCTATTCTAATCCCTTACAACTGTTGTGACAACATTCCTAACGATCTGCAAATTCCAAAATTAAAGCCTTTAAAATTAAACAATCTCAACGTTGAAGACCTTGAAGTTGCAAAGCACAAATTAGATGAATATTCCAAAACCCTTGATGATTTAATCAACGAACCTTTTGTCACGAAACACTTGGTTTACCTATTTCATAATTACTGTCATAATTCTTCTCGTCATCCTATACTTCACATGCAAATGCAGAAGAAGAAGAAGACTTGCTATTTCCCTAACGTCAAATTTACCTCCACCGCCTCCTGGACAATTAAAACCCGTTGGACGACTCACCAACTTTATTTCAAGAATAAGGCCCGCTATCAGACCAACAGACAGTTCCCCAGAAGATATTGAACTAAATTGAGACTTTATAGTGATTTTGGAACTTTAACATTTTATATTTTGTGACTAGTGTTCAAGTGAACTGGACTTATGTGATTATTATTATTTTATTTTGTTCACTTGATTTTACTACAATTTTACCTTATATTATTATATTGCTTATTGCATTTATGTTGCACTTAATAGCAACATTCATATTTTTGGAACTTTCTGCTTATCCAAAAGTTGCTGTATACTACCAACTTTTCTATAAGGGGGGAGTTGTTATATAAAATATTTAATTGTATACATTTTAGACTTAGAATAATTTCAGTTAGGTATCATTTACATTGTATCCTATCTCAAGTAACACAATCTTTGCTTTTTCTTATCAGTTGTTTCTCATAGTTACTTGATACTATTCGTGACTTATCTTATTCTCAAAAACAAAGACTTGCTTATGGTCAGCAACTCACGCCTAACTTCTAAGAATACTCATGGCTAAAGCCATTCCCATGCAGAGTCAGCACATGACAGTTTATATAGGCGAAATTGATTTAAAAATTGATTTTTATTGACCACGATATAAAATATATATATATATATATATATATATATATATATATATATATATATATATATATATATATATATATATATATATATCTATATATATATATATATATATATATATATATATATATATATATATATATATATATATATATATATATATATATATATATATATATATATATATATATGTATATAGGGCTATAGTCACCTCCAAAAGAAACTTGATCAATGAAGTGACTTCTAATTTTACGCTGTGACTTCCGTTTTCGAAAGTGACAACGTTTTGCTTTATTTCTTACATATTCCGATAATAGATGGCAAGTAAAGGCTATTTCCGAAAATTTTCGGGGAGGTCATTTAACCATTTTTATCCGCAAAACGGTCTTTTAGTTCCACTATATACCCCTGGCGCTGGGATCGTTTGTAATTACATACTTGATGTGCGATGTTACCTCCACCATACAAGTAGTACTTTGTTTCTTCCACGAGTAACAGGAAGCAAGCATTTTTCTACAAAGACAGAAGATTAAACTTTTTTATCAGAATGGTTAGGCGCATATTGTCCGAAATTATGTTTAATCAGCATTTGACTACTATATTTACGAAATTTAAATGTCTAGCAGATAGGACATTTAAATTTTAAATCAGCACTGTTGTTGAATATAAGTTGTTATTTATTTCGACTGCTAAATATATTTCTGTTACTTTCGAGTCTGCCTAGAATTAAGTAAATATACATTTTTATGTACATTTTAAAGAAATTTATATGTGTATGTATATAGAGATATAAAAACATGAGACATTTATTTTGCAATTTATTTTAACTTTTGCTTCACTTTTTAAGAAGTACTCTCAGGTAAAACAAATTCTCGCTGTTTCACTGATTAGTTACAATATTTTTGAGGGTTAATTTTAATAATTTTATTGTTTTTATAAAAAAAAATAAATAAAAAAGGATATGTGTATTTTGTGTAGGATATGTGTATAATATACTACTTTTAGCGGTCGTTGCGTCAATAGGTTTGTATACTTAATATTTTACCTAGACAGAAAATTATATGGCTAGGTAAAATTAATATAATATATAAATGTCTTTTAAAACGTTGATTGTATTATTAAATCATATATTTAATGAAATATATGATTTTTTATGATATTATTCTGTGATATTTTGTGAAGCAGATATAAATATTATAAAACGATAAATAAAAAGACATTATAAAACGTCTACTTTCCCATGTATTTATTCGAGATATTAATAAAACAATACATCTAGTTCGCCAGAAAAAGGATAGATTATTACTTTAAGAATATATAATACTTAGGTGCCTATACTGTTCATTCGTTTACTATTTCATTTAAAGGAAATCTGTGTTTGACACATGGCACACGCAACTACAGTTTGGGATCAAGAAAGTTAATTTCGCCCGTTCATTAACTGATTTGTCAAAACCTCCTGTTGCCTCTTAACGAAACAAAATTTTGCATAACGTTTCAAGTACATTTTCAAAAACAGTCCTTTGCAGTAAATACAGGGAAAATATTCATTTGTGTCACTGTCTTTTGGCATCTGACGAATAGGCCGAACAGTTGAATATGAAAAGATTGAAGTTTGTATTGTTTCGCAATAATGCAACTATTTACTATTTTTTGGATATTCTAATATCTTTTTAAATTCGTCCTCTTCTTTATGATGTCTCTTCAAGTGACGCATACAATTTTTTGATAATATTTCGTTTTCAGAATATTTACAGAGAATTCTTTTTTTTGTCTTTTCGTCTCGGCTAAAACGGTAAAAGCGTATAGTTAAATATTGATTTGTTTTAGGAACGTTATTCTTAAACTAAAATCAATTTATTTTGCGAGTCCATTATTTTACATAAGTGAGAGAAATGTAGGATAGTCAAGTTAATGTATGATGTAAAATCTTACCAATGGATTTAATTGCCCAGTATTTATAACAATATTGTTTACTGGTAAAATAATTTCTGATTCATATGACTGACTTGATCGTGAGTTCTCCTGTGAGATGTCCTCGCCCGGTAAAATAATTTCTAATTTATTTGATTCGGTTGATATATGAATTTCAGATATTTTACTCATAGAATTTTCTATGTAATCGTTGATTTCGAAACTGACATTGTCATTATCAATAGTTTTAACTGATGAACTTATAAGACTACAAGTACTATCTTCCGAAACGTATTTTTTTATTATTTTTAATATCATTTACATTATTTAAAGGCAATATATCATTTGGATTTTCCGGATATGTTAAATCGGAAAGACGTAAGTACTGTCAATATTCTATCTGACTTGTTGGATTCACTGTTGTATTCCTCTTCCAACAACAGCTCATTACTATTAGATTGTTGTGGTGTATCTTTACATTGTTCTTTTAATATATGTTTTGGATTATTATAACTCCCTAGTTTATTAACATTTTTTGTAAATAAATTTTCTGAAATGTATCTACCCGAGTTCTTTGACATTTAAACGCTTGTAAGGAAATTTTATTTGACGGCCGTTTTCCTTTTTGAGATGTTTCCACTAAAATTTTAAGTACAGATTGCAGTTATTCAGTATTATACACTAAACTTGGACGATGTAATTATTTTACTACTCTTGACTTAGCGCAAGGCTTTCACCAAATTGAAATGGATCCAAATGCTATTGAAAAAACAACTTTCACAGTTGAAAATTTCCACTACAAATACCTTCGTAAGCCTTTTGGACTCAAAACTGCACCCGCGACATTTCAACGCGTAATAGATAACGTACCCAAAGACATTCAACATAAAACTTGTCTAGTCTATATGGATGATCTTATCATATTTTCTACATCCCTTCAGGACCATATTCAAAATTTTAAGTCAGTTTTTAAAGCTTTCTGAAAATTCCTTAAAAATTTCTCTTGATAAATCTGAATTCTTAAAAAAGGAAACTGCTTTCTTAGGACACGTCATTACTACCGAAGGCATCAAATCAAATCCTGATAAAATTAAAGCCGTTAAGCGATTCCCCATTCCAAAAACCGCGAAAGAAATAAAATCCTAATGTCTATTTGGATATTATCGTAAATTCATTGACAATTTCGCAAAACTCAGACCCAGACAGAGGAAAGACCCACAGTCACGCCTTGTACGTTGGCGACTAAAATTAGAAGAATATGATTACGAAATTCGTTATAACAAAGGTATAACTTGAACGCAGACTCATTTTCTAGAATCAAAATTGAAGAAATGCATACGCATACACTTGATGATGAACTTTCTATGATTAATAACCCTGGTACAGAAAATCAAGACGATCTATTTGATTTTCTTGAAAACTTAGACAGTCTTCCTAACATGACTCTGAATATAATCCAGATGCTGAACAAATACTTAACAACCTTCCAGCCCAGATCCCGAACGACTTGAGAATTTTCTTAATGATCTTTCAGACGATAGACAACATGACGCAAACGAAAATCCTGTATGCGCACCACCTATCACAGAGAAACCTATCAACTCTATTAATCGACAAATAATCTTTATTGAATCAAATACTCTTGCAGCACGTTTCTTACCCTCGCTTGAAAATCCTTTCAGCAAAACCAGATATATTTTAACATTTCATACTAGTATATCAGATGACGAAATTCTCCTTCATCTTAAAAATTATATATACACCACAGACAACAGTTCTCTATTTACAGTTGAAATGGATTCAAGCACTACCTACCATTAAAAATGATTTCGACGTGACTCGAGTCAAAGCCACCGCCGCCAGACTCTGGCCAATGACGGGAAATAAAAACCAGTTACCCCTCAGAATCAAGTTCAAGAAGATATTCATGATCGCGTAGTTGAATATTTACCCCTATGTGGAATCGTATAAAATGCAGCCATAAACCAGTATCAAATAAAACAAAGCAAGTAAACAATTTGCAACGTTTTCATAAGGGTCTAAAATATGGCAGCGGTTATGTAAGTATGCTACATTGAATGACAACCTTCACTATCATCTGTTGAATGGTACTATCGACATAGTGTACATAAAAGACATCATAAGAAGGAATTTCTTGAAGAAAACTTGTGTGAACTAACTGAAATTTCAGCGCCACCTCTTGTGGTTAATATCTAACATATTAATGAATACATCAGTGTACCCCAAATTTTTGAAGACCATATTGTATTCTTCATTATAATAGTTTTAGATGTATGTATACTATAAGAAAGAACGTACAAATTCATGATTGGTTATACAACCAATTCAATTACCAAAATAAATATTCATTCGTATTCAAATTTACCAAAATAAATATAAAAATATTTAATTGGTATCCTTATTGTCCCCCCCCCCCTCCCCCGTTCATAACCTGTAAGACTATTACCACAACTTAATTTTTAGTTATGTACTAGACATCTGAGCAGCACGATGTTTTCTTTAGATAAATATGTTATTGTTTAAAGAAGATTACAGAAGTTAGAGCAGTTGAAAAAATCTCTTCTTTTATGAACAGAAAAAGCATATATTTATTAGTTTTGCCAATTGAAGTATTGCACCCAAATGTAACGCCTGAAAGATTAGCTAATTGTAATCTCAAAATTAATTTTAAAAACAAACAACAAAAGTAGAAAAAAATGTTAATAAATACAGTTTATGCGTGCATGCATCGTTATACAGTCATGCTAATGTTAAGTTCTCAATTTATTTTATTATACGCTATATACCAAAATATTCTTTATGTACATCGTCCATTTGCAAACAAAAAATTTGTCTAGTTTGACGCAAAGAATGATGATAGTTGGCCTAGGAACAATATGACACCCCATAGTTCTAATAATCATATTCCTATTACTAAAAAAAAAAAAAAAAAAAATGGCGGACTCCGTAGAACAAGTGCGTAACTTGAGTGACCTTATCAGGGTTAACCTAATGTATTAGGTATCCTTAACATCAGGGTTAACCTAAAGCCACAAGACCTGGCAAGAATGGATTCTAGAATCGATGAGGAACTTCCAGAAGATGCAGACATCTGGCAGGTCAATTGTGCCGTCTACAACGCCGTTAAGGAGCTCGTTCTACGTGAGAGGTCAAACTCTTTCAACAGGAATGACAAAACCAAGCGGCGTGTAGAGCAGATCGAAGGCAAAATACAGTCGGCCAGACAGCACGCCTCTCGAATCCAGAGTGTGGTGGAATATATAAGAAACAATCGGCAGTTTATACCTAAAGTCCGACGTATTATCACCGGACTCAGACGACAACATTACACTCTAACTCAAACGGCGCTCTTAGCTACCAAGCAGCACTGTTTATACAGGATTAGAGCACTTACGGCGATTAAGAAAGCTTTGAATAGGCGGATAAAGAGCATGGAACAAAAGACATTGTTCCGTACAAATCCCTCCCGCTTTATTCAAGAGCAACAACGTGCTGTCTAAGATCCACCGGCTGTAGAGGATGTCGAAACCTTTTGGAAGGAAATCTATGAAACGACGCGTCCATTCAATAACACTCCAGTGATCGCACGCTTTCAGGCTCCTTGCAACACTCTCATTGAATAACCACAGAAAACGTGCCCGGCAATTAGTCTGGAGGAAGTTCAACAAGCACTTGTTGGAACTAAGAACTTCGCTACCTCAGGCCCAGATGGATTGAAATATAGTGGTGGAAACGGTTTCCGTCGACCCAGCGCTATCTGGCCCGAGTTTTCAACTCGTGGTTGAACAAAGGGCAGCAGATTCCGGATTGGTTTGTCGAGGGAAGAACTGTCTTATCCCCAAGAAAGGGAATTTGTCCGGTCCGAAAAATTATAGGCCGATTACGTGCCTCAACTCCTGCTACAAGTTGTTTATACGCATATTGTATGTTAGGATGTTAGAGCACGTAAAATCAGTTCTTCAAGAGATAGGGAAGCAATGCGGTGCAAAGAAGGGGACAGGTTTCAAAGAAAACCTGTTGATAGAACGCTGTATTATGCAGGACTCTGTACAATACAAGCGGAATCTATCGATGGCCTGGATAGACTACCGCAAGGCATTTGATTCAACATCCCACGAGCTGTTGATTCGCTTGTTGGATGTCTTCGGTACCAGCACCAATAGTGAAATGCATACAACACTTACTACTGCTCTGGAAAACCCGTGAACAGGTTCACCATAACAACCGGTGAACGACGGGTAACCATGGAGCCGGTCGTGTTTAGGAGAGGAGTGTTTTAGGGGGATTCCCTAAGCCCTCTCCTATTTTGTATCTCGCTATTACCCCTGTCACTTGAACTACGCCAAACTCGCGGGTATACTTGCGGACTAGTCAATAATCGGAGGGATAAGGTCACCCATTTGTTTTACATGGATGACCTCAAGATCTATGTCTCTGGAAAGCAAGGCTTGCAAAACGCCCTCAGGGTGGTTCCCTGTACACGTGGGAAATTGGCAATTTGTCTTCCATCTCAAGAGAAGGCGGGGATCCCTGAAGATGCGCATCCTAAAACGTTTGGATGCCGGGGAGACGTACGCGTACCTGGGTGTAAATCAGAACTATATCCAGTATACGCAACGCGTAAAGGACACTTTCCGAGGCAAATACAGACATCGACTCCGAAAGATTTGCTCATCAGATCTATCGGGGAAAAACAAGGTGTCTGCAACGAATATGCTTGCCATTCCGGTACTGCTCTACTCCTTCGGAGTAGTGAAGTGGACCGTCGATGACCTGCGTAAGTTGGACAGGGAAACCCGAAAGATGATGCACAATAGATAGCAGCATTCATCCAAGATCGTCTGTTCCTCGGCTATATCTCCCGAGACAACGGGGAGGCCGAGAACTCTTAAACCTGGAGTGTATGGATGACAGATTAGTTCTGGGTATAGCATGTAATGTCGTCCGTAACTCGGATCCACTCATGCGGCTAGTGAGAGATCATGAAGTCGCGGAGGTAGGAGCGGGTCTATATAAGGCAGCATAAAAAGCCGCAGTCGGTCACAGATTCGACCATAGACGAATAGGCAGGGAAGGTGATAACATACAGTCAATCACTGATCTGGAGCCGAATGGTCTGAAAGCTCAAATCAAAGTTGCTTAACAGAGAAATCTGTTTAGGGAGCATGTCGATAAGGCCCTACATGGAGCTTTCTATAATAACATTGAAGCACAAGATTTATCGACGGCGATGACCTTCGCTTACTTTAGGTCAGCCGGGCCTGCCACCAGGCATCAGAACCGCTGATGCACCTGCTATCGGCGTGCCCTGTATATGCGACTTCGGCCTACATCCTTCGGCATAACGCGGCATTACGTATGCTATATTACTACCTAAGACACTTGTATGGGATGGATAAAACATCGGTGCTGCCTTACGCTCCCGGGGATATTGAGTCCGTTGTCGGGAATGAGAAGTGCCTATATAAGCTAAAAAGCCTGATATCGTCCTCCTGGACCATCACACCAAGGTGATGTATGTCATCGAGTTCTCGACTCCTGCCGAGAAAAACATTACCTTGAAGGAGGAGGAGAAACGGACCAAACGGACGTAGATCTCCGGGTGAGTTGGGGACCCTGTACCCAGGCTACTCTATCAAGATGGTGATTCTAGTTATCGGTGTTCTCGGAGGGATGAAGCCTACGGTGCTGTCAGAACTGAAGATCATTCCGGCTTGCCAAAAATCGTTAGAGTAGTTGGCAGGTCAAATGCAGAAAGCGGTCATCTTGAGTTTACTTAGGGTATATGATTATGGATCCACGGTAACTAACTTTACAGGCTAGTGGGGAGCTGTTGTGGATAATACGCCGGCAGCTCTTCCGAGTATCGGGGCCGTGAGAGAACTGTCCGCCATCCGGAATCGGAATTTGTATATATTGTTGAATGTATCGTTAGGCAAGAGCTGAAGCGAAATAAAAAAAAATATATAATCAGGTCTACTAATTTAATATGTTGCCGGGAGAGTGGAACTAACTATGGTTAGTTCCACTTTACTACTAGTTAGTAGTAGACTGCGGAATCCGGAAATCTCGACCCGATCTCATCAAAACGAATTCCCGCACCAGTGTATGCCTTTTTCTGTTAAGTGAGATAAGCTGCATTGAAGCATGTGTAAATAGTTGGAAAATAAATAGATTATCCAATTGTCTAGATAGAAAGAATGTATTCTCTAGATTCTAGATCTAAATTGTCTACTTATATACTTTAGCAATACTTAATAGCAGTAATAATATAAACGAATAAATATTGTCTAATATGTTAGTGGAGAGAGGTTGGAACCTTGGGTGCAGCAACAAATACAGGAAACAGGTTTCTACGAACACTTCAAGACCACGATCGCGAATGCGACCGCGACCACGATCAAACGCAAAATATTAGCCGCACATACTTGTCAGGATCTGTTGGCGAGAGAGTGCAAATCTGCTGCGTTCGATCGTGGAGTTGTCGATGATCAGCGATCAAACGCAGCAGGTTACGTCTATCGCAGAATATACTCTGTATACTATCCTTATTATATCCCGTGATACGGGATGTGGCGCCAATGAGGATAAGGGTGATAAAAAAAATCATAAACCAACATTACATATACACAAAATATAATTTTTTTTATTTGTTCCGTGTACTAAATTTCCTCCATATTTTGAGTATACTGTGTATACTATTTTTATTTTCATGTTATTTACTTACTTATTGTTTTTTTCATGAACGAATACTAAAAGGTCCACAAAATATTGTTTTTATAAAGTGTAATCAATTAAACTTTGTACGCATACTATGCATATTTACAATAATTAATTACGAAATTGGGGTTATTAAGCTCATTTTTGGCGAATAAATAACAACTGATGTTTAAAGAAAAGTCAAATCTTGTATATAATATCATTGCATGTAATAGAATACCAAGACGGAACAATCCATAATCAAAAGCCATTGAATATTATTTGAGTAGTAAGAAAATTCTTTTTTATCATTTACAAGACGATACTAACACCCTCATCGGTAAATTAACTCTCCAATTCTTGCATATCGCAAAATTTTCTGAACCGGTGTAAATCCTACTTCTATTATGCGCACGCGTTATATGACCACGAAGTAGTAACGATTCTAGTAGAGGGCCTTTTAAATTTATATGTAGATCGATTTTTACGACGGAGCAAATTTTTCACATCTGAAGATTTAGGTAAATAAACTAATATCTGCATGTTTATGAAATTAATAGTATTTGTGATCTTGTAGTATACATTTTGGGTAACGCAAAATGGAAAAGAAATTTCAATTAAGAAAATTAGCTGAAGGTTTAATAAAATTAGCGCTTAATAAAGAAATAGAATATTTTCAATCATTACCGCTTAGTGATGACATATTTGAAAACGCTGTACGATATACTTTTCGCGTTAAAAACCGGGATAATCTGTCCTTAAAAATCAAAAAAAGATACATTATTATTATATTATATAGGTTTGGGCCTCATCAGCCACTGATCGCATGGGTAGTCTCTTGGCGATCCCCTCTTATCCGGGTCATTATCCAAAAATGCTATTCCATAAAAGGAGCAATTTAGTCACGTCCCCCGCCTAAAGCCTCAACTCCTCTAGGATAACAGGGGTCCCTAATATAAGATACCTTTTCTCCTCCAGTGTGGGGCACGTGTAAAGAAGATGAATCGAGGTTTCCTCGTCTTCCTTACAGTATCTGTAGGTCGGACTGTCAGTCAGCTTCAACTTCTGCTTATATGCATTCAGGCTTACTATAGTGGCCCGTTATGATTCCCATCAGGGTTCTGGCTTTGTGCTTGTTCAATTTAATGAATTCTTGGGCCCATTTTTCAATCTCTAAGTATTGGATGAAGAGTTTGGTTATTCGACAATCAGTTACTCCTCTCCATCTTTTATTGTGCTGGTCTCTTGCCCAGCCATTGATGCGATCTCTGATCTGATTCCGACTTATTCCCACTGCAGGTTTTGGTCCATAGAGGCTTTCCCTGGTCTCTAGTCTGTCAAGGTCATCTGCCATTAGATTTCCCTTAATGCCATTATGTCTAGGTATCCATAAGAGTTCCACCAGTCCCTTCCATGCCAAGTGGTTCAATGTTTCATAGCAATTATAGACCAGCTTCGACTTTGTCGTTGCTGAATTCAGGGCTGCCAACGCCGCCCTGCTATCCGAGCAGATACATACCTTCTCCTGGGTCCAATTTGGGTCGGCCCCCAGAACACCGTATGTAATTCCAACTAGCTCGGCCTGGAGTGCGGTAGTGTATTTGCCCAAGGGGAAGGTTTTACCTATCCCGTCGCGTCGCCTATACACCCCCGCACCCACTCTGTTCCCACTCTTGGCTCTATCCGTGTACCAGATGTCTCCATTGAGCGGCAATCCAGCTCGACCATCCATCCAGTTGGTCTTATTGGTAACCCTGTGGGTGCGAAATTTTCGGCTTGCGCTTTTAGGATGACATCGAGAGGTGGTATCCCCGTCAGTATCCCCATCGCCTCGAGCGGTGTTGATCTTAAGGCTCCGGTTATACTTCTAAGAGTCAATCCTCTTAACTTGTTAAATTGGTTGGCTTCCGACTTTAAACAGGCTCTCTCTCTCACCGGACCAGTGCTGCATTCGTCAGTCTGGGTTTGAGAATCGCCTCCCTCATACATCCATGTCATGGTTTCCGGTTTCAAGCCCCAGCTATTACCAATGGCTCTTCTCAGTTGCCAAAGTGTTGTTGTGATCTTGGAACATATGTGACTTAGATGTTTTCCCCATTACAGTTTCCCGTCCAGGATTACTCCTAAGTATTTCACTTCGCTATTATAGTTTAGTTTTTGGCCACCAAGTTTCAGCGGACATGTTTTGTTCCACTTATATTTCTTGGTGAACACCATCACCTCAGTCTTAGAGGGACTGACCGAGAGTCTTCTATCCCTGCACCAATTCCCAACCTTGTTTAAAGCTCCCTACATTATATCGAGAACCGGCTCCAGGAAAGGGCCCTTCATTATTATTACTAAGTCATCGGCATAGCCAATTACTTGGTAATCCTTTAACCTTTCAAGCAGCTCATCTACTACTAGGCACCACAGAAGGTGGACAATACCAGTCCCTGTGGACAGCCCGAGTCGACCCGGCCCTCGATGGTAGTCTTGCCTTTATTGGCAGTAAGCTATCTGTTTCCCAACATATGGCCTATCCATTTGGCGATTATTCTGGGGGGTGCCTAGTGCTCCGCTAATCACCTCCCTGGATGTACAGTTGAAGGCTTCTTCAATATCAAGAAAGGCGCCGACAACGTATCCTCCGGAGTCCAATTGTAACCGTATCGATGACATAACCTTATCCAGAGCTGTTTCTGTTGATTTACCAGCTTGATAAGCATGCTGGGCTCCCTTGAAGCGGCATCTCTATTAGGACAATATCCCGAAGGTACCTGCCAACTAATCGTTCTGCCGTCTTTAGTAAAAATGAAGTAAGGCTAATCGGCCGAAAGTCCATACCCCTGACTTTGCCCGGTTTAGGTATAAAAACAATCCTTGTGCCTAGCCAAAGTTTCGGAACCATCTTCAGTGCCAAACCCTGGTTATCCTTATGAATGGACCGAGGATTATCTCTTCTGCTTCCTGCAGAAGTACCGGATAAATGCCGTCCGGTCCCGGCGATTTATATGGATCAAAGGACCTCAAGGCCCACCTCATCTTAGCCAGTGTGACTATCTCCTTCACAAGTTCCCTGTCGTCTCCCTCTCGGTTACCCGCCCAGGTCCTATGTGCCCCTACTAGTGGGTCGGAAATGCCTCCCATCTCCGGTCTATAAAAGCCCGGAAAATGTGCTTTGATGAGATGGTCTAAGGTTTCCTCATCTGATTCCGAGAATTTACCATTAGGGAGCTTGAGCGATCCCAGGATCGCTTCCGGGCTGCTTATTTATCTCATTACAGAAAGAAATCCAACTACTTCTTTGGGCTTCCCTAACCTCAGCCCTATAACTGATCCCTGGCAGTCCTATAGTCCTTTCAGGTTGTACGGCTGTTACGTCTTCTGGCTCCCTTGAGAAGGTTCCACCATCTTACCTAGCCTTTCGGCCTAGCTCGTTTAGGTATACAGTTCCCTTCATAGGCTTCTATCAATTATCTACTCAGTCGGGAGGCTGCCGCCTCCAGTACTTCCCTCTCACTAATTCTGGAGGAGACCCCCCGAACTGTTACTAGAAGATCCGATGTTGTGAATCTGGGGTTACGGACCCATTTCATCTCCTCCTGCTCCCCCACTCCCAAATCAAACTTAATGGCAGAGTGATCCGAGAGTATAGGTTCATCTGAGACTCTCCAGTTCCGCACGTATCCCGCCAGGTGTCTGGAGCCCAAGGTAATGTTAATTACCTCCTCCCTTATAGCGTTATGAAAAGTTTAAAATCTCACATTTAAAATATCTAGCTCTGTACTTACCAGACATTCCATGAGCTCCATACCTCTGTTATTGGTGTTCATGCTACCCCAGACCATATGATGTGAGTTCGCATCACATCCCATCAGCAAAGACCCGACCTGCCTTTGCTTTTTGACAGAAGTCCACAAGTTCCTTCACCTCTGGCGTCGGATTGTCCCTGCTGACGCTATGACCACCCTACCTACATATGTCATACATACATATGTCAATTAAAAAGTTAGAGAACCACATTTTAGTGCTGGACTGTATACAGTAAGATAAAGTATCAAAATTCGAAATATTTAACTGTTCAAAAGGGGAAGCGCCCTCATATATACTTAATACGTAGCCTATACCAAAGAAACTGTAGTAATTCTGGTCTTTAATTAAGCCATTTGGAAGAAAGCTGAAAGGTACTTCTTTTGACATTGCAATTTGTGAATTCGTACTTTTAATAATCGTGACTAATTTATCCGTTTGGGGTAAACTGAAATAGTTTACTTTTTTATTTTTTCAATGCCACTGTTCTTGGGTAATCATTTCATTATCTGCAGATTCTGATCGTTTCCGTTTATTATTTGAAGATGTTGCACACCTCGATTTTTCAATATATAAAGTACATGTTTTGGTTATTGATAAAACTGACGAATCTGTCGTACAAATCTACCACATCTCAATTGTGTGCTATTTAAAATGGAATTTTTGATTTCCCTAAACCAGTTCTCTACACCTGCGTTACTATCTTCTATTAGAATCATCGAATATTACATTAGTTCAAAGAGGTAAAAAAGGTAAATCTACTAATTCGGGTAAATAATATTTATTCAGTGAAAGACCACTGTCTCCATTGATTCCCTTATTACATTGATTAAATGAGTCATAAATATTTAAATAATGTATGTAAACTTACTTCTTGAATATAAATTTTTATAATCAGAAGCAGAATCAGTAACGTTGTCGATACATTCATAATAAAAATTTTTTTTCAAATCTTGAGAACTATTGAAATAAATTTTCATAACATTTTACAAACTCAGGGTTATTAAAATTATTAGCACATACTACAGTAAAATTTTTAAACGTTATCAATATCATGTAAACCATCTTGAATAAGGAGCCGATGACACACTTAAAAAATAATTTACTTTATCTTTACCAAAAATTTTTATATTTTTCGCAACAATATGTATAAATGACTACAGCATTTTTGAAGTAATGTAAGGTTTATCTAATGCAGACGTCTCCTTATGGTAAACTCTATCATATAATACATTAACATAAGTAATAAGTAATGGCATTAATAAGAGCGAAACTAAAATTCGTGACAACTATTACTTCCACTGTTGTTACAACTGTTGTTACGCACTCCACTATAAGCGGAAAAGTAATCGTGTAAAGAAAATTTTTTTGTTAACACGATAACTCAACCAAGTCATGTCGGATCGATCGGGTTTCGACTGATTCTGATTAGGGACGTCTACCAGATGACATTTATTGATTTTGAGGTAGATAGGATACACCCAACCCTGTTCATGGGTGAAGAGGAAGCACGAGGGTGAACTATTTGAAAAAAGTAAAACTGTCTCATAAAACATATATGCTGCACTTATGTGTTGGTTTATTTTTTCTCGGCCACTCAATTTCGAGATAGAGATGTTCTACGTGAAGAAAAGTCCGTGTTAAGGTCTTAAAACTGTTTATTTTGAATACTGGCCAGTTAATTATGTTTGTTCGTAACATTCACAAGCAAACAACCAGGAAGCAATGAAAAAAGCGCTGTGTTGGGAAGTTATTGGTTCAAGTACTGGACATACTAATTTCTTATCAAGTATATATACAACTCCAACATAATTATAAACTCGTTTTTTAAGTATCTTTTTTTGTATAGCCGAGCTAGTTGGAATTACATATGTTCTGGGGGCCGACCAAAATCGGACCCAGGGGAAGGTATGTATCTGCTCGAATAGCAGCGCGGCGTTGGCAGCCTTGAATTCAGCAACGACAAAGTCGAATCTGGTAATAAATAATTAATAAACGCAGAGGATGCGCAGCTCATCGATGGAAGCATCTTCTTACATCACTTAGATGCCGGAGAATCGTACGCCTACTTGGATGTTGAGCAACGCTCCACTCAAGAGGTAAGTGTCGTAAAAAACGCTCTCCGTGGCAAGTATCAGCAACACCTCCGACAGATCTGGTCTTCAGAACTGTCGGGGAAGAACAAGGTGTCTGCAACAAACATGCTTGCCGTTCCGATCTTTGTCTACTCCTTCGGAGTAGTCAAATGGGCACAGGAGGAGCTGCGACAATTCGACGTAGTGACCCAAAAGAGGATGCATCTCAGTAGGAGTTTGCATCCCAGATCATCCATTCCACGGATATATCTCGCACGACATCGCGGAGGCCGTGGACTCTTGAGTTTGGAGTGTCTTCATAACAGGATGGTTCTGGACGGAGCCTGTAAAGTTATCAGGAGTTCGGATCCCCTTCTCTACATGGTCCGAGATCACGAACATGCAGGGATAGGAGCATTTTTATTTAAGGCAGCACGTAGAGCAACCGATGATCTCCGTCCCGTCTTCGACACCGAACGGGCCAATCACAACTCTGTCAGCGAGTTGAAACCCGTTCGGTTAAAAGCCCAAGTAAAAGCTGCAGACCATTTCAGAGCTCTACAGCTTCACAAGGATAAGCCCATGCACGGGGTCTTCTATAGGAATATGGACGCCCTGGGCTTATCCGAAAGGCTGACCTTTGCTTTCTTAAGGTCAGCCGGGCTAAATTCAGAGACCGAGGGATTCATAATGGCTTGCCAAGATGGCGTATTTAACACGCTCGTCTATCGGAGTCGTGTCATGGGTATGGAGGTCCCTGATGTCAGCTGCAAGGTGCCGGAGACATTGATGCATTTACTGTCGGCTTGCTCGGTATATGCAGTCTCGGCCTATATCCATAGACACAACGCAGCGTTACGGGTGCTTTACTTAAGGCACTCGTATCAGATAGACGAGACACCAGTGCTGTCTTACGCTCTAGAGGATATTGAGTCCGTTGTGGAAAACGAGAAGTGCCGAATATATTGGAACTATTCGTTTTCCTCGTCAGGCAAATACAAGACAACAAGCCTGACGTAGGTCTCCTCGACCACCAACTCAGGACAATGTTCGTCGTCGAGATCTCGCCACCCGGTGATGGTAACATTGTTTTGAAAGAGGAGGAGAAACGGACAAAATATCGAGATTTAATCTTCGAACTCCGTAGACTCTATTCAGACCATACTGTTAAATTTAAGGTACTGATTATAGGAACCCTTGGTGGAACGAAAGATACACTGCTTTCCGAATTGAAGAGCGTACCGGCATGCCGAAATTCGGCAGAAATCTTAGCGGGTCGCATGCAGAAGGCCGTAATTCTCGGCTCGCTACGTCTACTCATTGCACACGACTCGGCCCAGTAATCACTAACCGAGCGGACGCGAGGAGTGATTATTGCTGATATTACCAGCGCACTTTCTGTGTGTGAGTCGGAGCCACAGAAAAGGGTGACTGGATTTTAGAAAAAAAGAAAAAGAATAATAATAAAATATGTCTACATGTAATTAGTAAAAACAATAGAAATATTGATTGCACTTATATTTCGACAAACAATTCGGGACAGATTTTAAGCGATCAATTTAAAAATTGCTCTGTTCATTTTCATAATACAAAAACCTACCTCTTAGCATATCTTCAAAATTCAAATCATTGGTGCTTAGGCGTAGCTTGCTTTTCAACAAAACAATTTTACTTTTTGAATCCATACAAGAGTAGTAATTTAGCCGAAATTAAAACTTATTTGAAAAAGTTTTTGCGTTATCTAAGGGTTTGCAACACTTTTACTCTGGGCCGGAGGGCCAAAACTTTAAACCATCCTGAGCAAAAAGATAATTATAATTGTGGGGTGTATTTACTTTTATTTGCGGAAATTTTTTTTAAAAATAATCGAATCGAACTTATACGCATGTAAGCAATCTGAACACTACAGGATGGTTTTGAGAAATATGCTTTTACAAAATGCAGATTGCATGCATGTGGAGATTTTGTGTTAGATGTAACTGCTGATTGGGTCCAATGTGTTTCTTCTTTTAGATGGATTACGTTCCTCATTGGATGGATGCGTTCCTCAAGGGTTCCCTACAGACATTATCATCCTCTTTGAATACAATTTTGCTTATTTTGCTTATATTGTTTTCGAAAAACACTATAATATATGTCGGAGCCGTAGGGGCACTTCTGGGTTTCGACCGCATGGACATATTATTTAAACACGTCTATGTACGCCTATGACACTTTTATTAATTTCACACGGGTAATATGAGAACACACGTCAGTTTACAATACACAGTTTTTAAAATGAATGTTAGTAATAACTAAGTAATTATCTACCGAATAAAATGCAAAAGAAACAATAAGGTAAGTAACTAACGATCCGCCCCCGCTAGCCCGTACGCGTGCTGCTTTCTTTTTCAAAGCTCAAATTCAACTCCCCTTATTCCGTATCCCGGGCTAGCAGGTTTGTTTCGTTCGCCCCCCATAAGCGTGTTACTTTGCCCATATAAGGAAATGTGTTTTATCCTAAACGCCTATTGGCTAAAGACTATCTTAAACATTCTTAACATAAACAAAAATATGTATCAAGCATAAAAAGCACAAAGTCAATATGTCCAAAAGTAGTATAGCAAAGTCGGTTCTGGCTCACCCTCGGATTTGTCCGCGGACATTTGATGCGGATGGCATGTGTCCATCGGGAGTGACCAAAGATGTGGGTGGGGTCGCAAAGAGTTCTTGTGGATGATCAACAATGACCAGAGGGTGTAGAAAAAACATGGCGGCGGAGGGGGGCGAGGGGGTAAGAAAAAAACACATGGCTAAAAAAAAAGGAGCGTGGCTGCAAAAAAAGAGGGTGGGGGGTAAGAAAAAGATAAAAGGGTGTGGGGGTAAGAAAAAAAAAGCATTAAGAAAAAAGAGGGTGTGGCTGCATTAAGAAAAAAGAGGGTGGGGGAAAAACATGCATTAAGAAAAAAACATGGCTGTATTAAAAAAGGGGGCGTGGCTGCTTAAGAAAAAAAGAGGGTGGGGAAAAACATGGCTGTAAAAAAGGGGGCGTGGCTGCGTTAAGAAAAAAACATGACGTCTTATGATTGGCGAATAACAGAAAAAATGTCTGACGTCAGAGCCTAATATAGGATGAGATAGCACGCAGAAAGAATGTAGACGTCTATGATTGGTGAATAACGGAAAAATTTGTGATGTCATAGTCTTAGAGTATAAGTGTTGGCTGTTAAGACAAAAAACAGAGAAAAATGAATGTCGAAAAGGCCTTATTTCACGACATTTACGGTGATCAGTCATCAGGATAGCAGAAATATTCAAGACGTATGCACATATATTTAAATGAAATAATATTTAGTCCATTATTTATCAAGATTCGACAAGTCTAAACTATTCAGATAAATAAAGTCGTAAATTTTGTTTGTTATTATAATAAAATATCCGATAACGAATGTTGCTGTAATTTACAACGTTATCTCTGTATACGGGATAGAGTTTCCATATAAGGTTTTATTATTTAACACATTCAATTCAGGATTCATATGTATACAGGGAAATTTGAAATAATTATCTTCAGGCTAATTAAAAGTAATATACGAAGGGTATCGGAAAATAATAAAAAGACATAAATGTTTATAAAATCATATTTATTAACCTATAAAAATACAATACTAATTAAAACTATGTAATAAAAAATATAAGAGCATAATATATAATTATAATACAGTATGTTTATTAATAGCAGTATAAAAGCACATTTTTTTATTTATAATAGGATTCAAAATTTTCGCTGCGGCTTCTATCCTGCGTTGAAATCGGTATCGGTCCAAGACAAAAAATTCCCAATATCTTAATCTTGATGTTCTATATACATAGGCCCACGTGAACATTATATACGTTTGATTACTGCTCTCATCGAACGTAACTCGCTTTATCTTCTTTTCATTACTCATTGTGGTAGATTGTTTTTAACCCATCGGAATAAATCTAAACAATTCTGTTTACTACATTTGTATGATTGTTGACTATTATAATCATTGAATATATCGACAGGAGTCACGCATGCGCCTTTAAAAATGTTCCAATCTAAATCTCCACTTGTACCATTTTGAAATTTTACTCTTATTTTATATCTTTTAGCATCATTTGGTATAGAAGAAAAAAACGTGAAAATATGATTATTTAGGTGTCATATTTTTCCAGTTGTTCTTTGTATCAAAGTGGACAAACATTTCTTTCGCATCATATGGATGATGCACATAAAGAACATTTTGATATATAGCATATAATAGAATAAACTGATGAACTAACAGCATCATGATTAATTATATACTATGCATGTACACATAGGCTATACTTATTTATTAACATTTTCTCTCTATATTTTTGTTGAAGGAATTTTTATAATCACAAGATAGAGTATTTTTAACTATATTTGGGTTGGTACACCTGTATGATGGTACGACTTGAAAACGTAACTAAAATGTTTGCTGTGCTATTGTAGACTAAATAAGCTGGTGAATAAACAAAAATTATCTGCAAAATGCTGAGTCATTTTTTCTTTTAACTTACTTGTCGCTTATTACATAGAATGCAAATTCAACGTTAAAAACAAGTCTTGACTTGTTGAACAAAGTGTCGCCAGCTGAGTTAAGGAACGTGACTTAAATGTAAACAAACTGGTGTTTTGCCACTATTGTAGACTGTGATTAAAGCCGACTAACATCTGAATTGAGATCAAGGTCATAAATCCAAATCGTATTAAATAACATCTGCGTCTTTTGAAAAAAAATCTCGTTACGTAAACAATTCTGTCTAGTTAGGAGCTGTAATTTATATATTTAAATAAAAAATATATATATATTTTAAAAATGAAAACTGTACACACAAGTGTGCAAAATAAAAACAACAATTATTTTAGTAAAATATTTAATCAACTACATCTTCACTATAAAGATTGTATTTTACAATATATTCAAAAGGTATAGTTTTTCTAATTGAGTATAATAATTTGAAGAAACCAGCTTCCAGTATTCCTACGCAAAATTCGTCTAGATTGATGGATCCCAGTAAAATTTGATTACATAAATTTTCAGCACGACCATATGTTTCTAATGTATATTCAGTGTGATTATAGTGAACTACGGTATCAGTCTGACAGTCTTTAATATGATACATAACGTTGGAAGGCTCACTGATACTGAGTTCCTTGAATTTTTCTTGTGAAATATCTTCGTATATATTTTCTTGTGAAATATGATGGCACCTCTTAATTCAGCATCAACCATTTTTTGCTAATATTTCTAATAAGACACTTCAGAATTAAAATCGAAGAACAGAGTGTAATGTAGTACAGTAGAATTGTAAGTGATTGTTGACTATTATAATCATTGAATATATCCACAGGGGTCACGCATGCGCCTTTAAAAATGTTCCAATCTAAATCTCCACTTGTACCATTTTGATATTTTACTCTTATTTTATATCTTTTAGCATCATTTGGTATAGAAGAAAAAAACGTGGAAATATGATTATTTAGGTGTCATATTTTTCCAGTTATCATTGTTCTTTGTATCTTTGTAGTAGACAAACATTTCTTTCGCATCATATGGACGATGCACATAAAGAACATTTTGATATATAGCATATAATAGAATAAACTGATGACCTAACGGCATCATGATTAATTATATACTATGCATGTACACATAGGCTATACTTATTTATTAACATTTTCCCTCTATATTTTTGTTGAAGGAATTTTTTCATGCTGTGGTGTAATATTCAAATTGGTAAAACTAATGAACATACGCTTTTTTTGTTCATAAAAGCTGATAGTTATTTTCAACTGCTCTAACTTTCTGTAATGTTCATTCAATAATAACTTGTATTTATCTGAAAGATGCATCTTACTGCTCAGACGTCTAGTAAACAACTAAAAAAATTATGGTAATACACACAAGGAGATAAATAAAAAAACAGAGGTCAATAGTTTTTTTTGTATTTATTTTGGTAAATTTGAATACAACCAATCATATAGTTTTACACTATTTCTTATACTACACGTACATTTAAAATTATTATAATGATGAATACATTGTGGAAAGTCTTTTAAAAAATTTGGTAGTGGTACACTGGTGATATGTTCGACATTAACTACAATAGGTGACGTTGTTGAAGTTTCCGCTAGTTCATGTAGCTTTCGTTCAAGAAATTCCTTCTTTTGATGTCCCTTTACGTAAACTATGTCGACGTCAGCCCCATTCAATAGATGATCGCTTAGAATGTCATTTAATATGTCGTAATTTACATAACCGCTGCTATATTTTAGACCATGATGAAAACGTTCCAAATAGTTTACTTGTTTCTTTACTTCAGAACTTAACGTACTGTATGCCATTGGAGGTTTCAATAAATAATGAGCCCTTTGCACGCCACTTACAAAAGATATTTCTGTAGCATGAAATTCAGGAAGGTTGAACCCTTGCACATCGACGACAATCAACTTCATGATGTTCTCAGATACAATACTTTTAAAAGACTGAATTACTTTGTTTGATACAAGTTTATTTTATGCTGCATTTCTTACGATTCCACTTAGGGGTAAATATTCGATTACGCGGTCATGAATAATTATACAGTATGCCTTGGTATTCTGAGGGAATGATTTTCTGCTTTCAATTTCCAATTTAACATCCACAGTGGAAGATTTTATAGAATCATTTCTTTTCGAACAGTCTATGACAAATACTGCTCGACCACTGAAAGCATCAAAGTCAAGTATCGGTTTATTATTTGAGGCGAACATTTTAGAGAACTGCGTATACATATAATAGGCTTCAGCATATTTTTTACAGCTAAAATCTAATTTCATATCTTCATAGGGATAATATTCAGAGTTCAATGTTAATTTAATATTTGATATATCGATATTATCCAAGTAAGTAACATCTTGCATGCTTTTATCTTTTTTATTTGTTTGAAATGCAACAATAACGTATCTGGGGCTCTCCACATTAGTACACGTTTTAACGGACCATATTTCTTTCGTAGTGCTAGTGGTCAAAGCTGGTAATTCATGAAATTCCCATTGTCTATATGGAAGTAGAAGTGACTTATCGCTATTTATTTGAGAGAGCAAATTTAATTTCAAAACATCATTCAGAAACACATGCTTGACTTTTATCTCTATGCTGGTTATTGTTAGTTCGCCAATAGTATCGTCATTCGACACTTTAAAACAATTATTATCATTTCGAGCTCTAATTAGACGTAAAACTTGTTTACCGAAAATTACTCTCTTATAATCATGAAAAAATCCCAGCAAATGCCACAACGGTATTCTCAAAGAGAATGTTGTTTTTGTAGCATCATATGTTACCAGCTGTCCTTCAGGGTAATTCCAACCAGCAATACTAAGAGAAGTATCATCTTTTTCATAACATAAATAGCTTTTTAATAGGCTCACAGTTCCCGGATCTCGTACTTTATCTAATTCCTTTCCATTTAGTTCATAACTAATTGAATCAAATAAATATGCTCCTGCATTATTAGTGAATTCAACGGTGCCAGTACCCTCAACGTTCTTCTTTAAAGTTCCCTCAATCGATAGGGCGGCTTCGCTCATCAATAATAATGCATCCTGTTGATAAATAGCAATTTCTATTTCATCGTTGTTTCCAAATGATTTTACAAAAGGGTGATACGTTCGAATTTCATCCCTGACGATGGACTCATCGTAACTGGGGTCTTGAAATAACTGCAGCTGTTCTAACATTATAGCCCAGAGATTTTAAATAAAGAGTATTAGCAAGAGTTAACGCTGAGGTCTTCTTATTACTCCTCTTCAAACACCCTCCACTGACTGAATGCCACAGATTAGAATAACTATCGTTTATATAGTTCTTTTGTTCAAATAGTAACTTCATAGTCCCTTTCTTAATTCTAATCGTACTATAATTTCTTCTCCTCGAAAATTAACTGGCTCAGAATTTTGATCAAGTATTTTCAATGTGATATTATGTATATCTGTTTTATTGTTTATTGGTAGAAAAATTATGTTATAGGGTTCAATGTCTATTGCGTATCCGGGATCGACTTTCAATCCAAATTCAAAAATGGTGTGTGATGGTTTATTATTGTAAAATGCTCCTGTCGTAAGGTTACAGTCCACGTGGATTGTTACCACCTTAACTATCTTAACAGGTAAATCTGACTGATGTGGAATATCAGGTTTTAGAACTTGAGAACTATAACCTAATAAGGAGGCTAAACTGTCTTTGCGAGTAAAGTCGATTTCGAGCTTACTTTTAACTTCACACTTAAGCGTATTATTATTAGGCTTTAGAGAGAAATAGTCTTCACTCTGTGCTACACCACTGGGTATTACTCGCGTCTGCAGATATAATTCAATATCACTTATTTCATATGAGCCTGTCGGTATGTGTATAACTTTTTCTTCTTCACCACCAAGTTGTCGGTAATAAAACTTATTATTTATCCCCTCTTCAATGTTTGGTATACTATTGTACGTGTGAAGTCCTATTAATGCTAACGAATAGTCGTACTGAGGATCAAGAATTATTGGATTATAAAAGTCCACCGAGAGAGTAGAACTTCGACTTCTTAACGTGAATATTTGAGACATAATGAATGAAAATCACGCATGTTTATTATTTTTATAGAGAAATTCTAAACACAAATGTCCACAATTGATCGTATTGTATGTCTGATAAGCATCAGAATTATATTTAATTTTACATTTCGAGCCAAGGTACTTGACTAGTTCGATAGGTGGCTTTAAAGATCCAAAACTATCGAAATATAAAACAGAATTGTTCATTTTTTTGTAAGCTACCCAATGTGTTCCAGAGCCTTTTACGCTGTCTAAATTAATAATGGCACTTTCGTATTTTGTAGGTGGTGTAGTAGGAAAGGCGTCACGCATAAAGACACCTCTGAAATATGGAATTTTTAATTGTTTAACATATTTTACTAAATCAATGTCGGAAAGAGCTCTATTGGGTAGCTTCAATGTGAGTTTTTTGTTTTTTCAAATATAAGCCATATCCTTTTTTATATGGTTTCATGTAGAGTCCGGATCCTCTTTTCCCTAACGCTACTGCCTCCAAAACTCTATTGTGTCTCTCGTCTTCTTCCAATTTTTTATTAGAGTTTTTAGCATCTATTACGGTCTTCGCCACTGCAGCAGCTCCTCCCGACAGAGCTCCTAATGCACTTAAGCCAGCAAATATCGGTATCAAAGGTAAAATACCACCAGTCTTCGGTAATGGTAGAATACGAGGGGTATTTATTTTTCTCTTACCGCCTGCATTCTTGACTGCAATTCGAGCTGCCTTTAACGTCATTGCAGCATCTTTTCTTAAATTGTTACTTGCATGTCTTTTCAGTACTTTAGATATATTTGTCAGGACAGCCTTTTGGAATGCGACTTTTCTACGTCCCCCTACACCCATGCCTAGTTAACGTTTAACTTTCATTGCGTTGGTGACAGCCCAAGCGGTGGCTTTCTCACCTAATTTAGCGTCCTTTGCTTTAACACGCTCCCAAGCACGTTGTTCGAGCTGGTAATCTGCCTTGTGCCTATCTTCTAAATTTTTGTTTTTACTATATGCAATATCGTGCTCTCTGCAAGCTTTATCGAGAGGGTTTATACCTGCATCCCCTCGAGCGAGTCTTTTATGTAACTTCGTACCAGGCCCGCAAAATTGGTATCCCGGAACATGCAATTCAAAGGCCAACTTATTAATTAGATTATTGACTACTCCACGTCCTACTACGTGTTTACGCGATGCCATATGGATTGTGAATGACGATGTTTGACATTAATCATATATATATATATATATATATATATATATATATATATATATATATATATATATATATATATATATATATATATATATATAAAGTATTACAGTCAGTAAAATAGTTCAGACGTTACTATGCGTGTTCAAAGACAACAGGTGTCCCTGCCCGTTGAAAATTTAGATCTGTTGACAGACCATTGTGTGGGAGGAGAAGAAAAACATGGAAAGTTATTTCCTAGTACTCTAAGAGCTATTGTATGCGGACCCAGTGGAGCAGGCAAAACCAATTTGCTTCTAAGCTTATTATTCAATTCTAATGGATTGTGATTTGAAAACATATACGTTTATTCTAAATCACTTTTTCAACCGAAATACAAACTATTGGAGCGGGTATTGCAGAACGTAAATGGAGTTGGATATTTTCCGTATGCAAGTAGTGAGAGTATTATCGAGCCATCTGAGGCTAAATCTAATTCAATATTCATTTTCGACGATGTGACATGTGACAAACAAGACAAAATTAGAGCATATTTTAGTATGGGTAGACATAAACTTGTAGACTGTTTCTATCTCTGTCAAACATATACGAGGATACCTAAACATCTCATTCGTGATAATTGTAACTTCATCATTTTATTTAAACAAGATAAAATCAATTTACGACATGTGTATGATGATCACGTGGCCCCAGATATGACACTCGAGCAATTTGAAGACATGTGTAGAGAATGTTGGAATGATAAGCATGGAGTAATGGTCATTGTAAAAGATTTTGATTTACATGGTGGTCGGTATCGAAAAGGTTTTGATCAGTATATAAGCGTGTAACGTAAACTGTGTCCGTTATTATTAGTTAGACAATCGAACTGAAGAGATAACCTCTGCTTAAAAACAGATCATACGACCCCATTTAAACAGATCATACAAGTCATACAGCTAATAGGCTCAGTTTAAAACAGATTGCTGCTAAGGTTGTAACAATGAAGTCTAATAAAATAACTTTTGAAAAGTATAGAGTATCTAAGGTTAAACCATTGGATCTATCAGAGAAAAAATTGCTTAAAGATAAAATTAATAAGGCATCAAAGGCTATCAGAAAAAAGTATCTAGCATTAAAACTAGGAAAATCTGACAAAAACGAAACTCTTAATAGACTCTTGAAGCCCATTATCGATCCATTAAAAGAACTCAAATCTGTAAATATATTACAGAAAACAGACACGAAGCGTGTAGGTTTATCGCAACAAAAAAAGTTAAAGCGTGACTCTAGTTCAGCAGAGTATACATCAAATGCAGATATTAAGGATGACATATTGTCTCTGGATCCTCAGTATGAAGTAGGAGATGCTAACTTTCAGGATCGCAAAACGGAGAAAACTGCTCTTAATGAATATTTTGAACAGTATCCATCTTTAGCTAGACACTATATAGAGGGGTTTTTTACTAAACGCAAAGACTATGATGAAACCTATGGCATTAGATTGGATTTACAAATGAATAAACTGTATATTGGTAATATGGAATTAAAAATTGGTCGTGCCTCTGAAATAATTATTAATGATAAAGTATATGATGGCAAAGTGGGGTTATACAATCTACTTTTTATGAAGGATCCCACAGATTATGATAGAAATGATTTACCTGAATATAAGCAAATTTTACAAATTACCAATGTACATAGAAGAAATTATGAACCGACTGGACAAATTAATGGAACTAGATCTTTCAAGTATATTAAAATAATAAGACCATTATTGGATAGTAAAAAGAAGAAAAAAACACAGTCAACTAGTGGATTCGGTCTGAATATGGTTTACAATCAAAAGCCAATCGAATATGTTTATTGGGATGACATCAATGAGCTTGTTGATAGACTGAAACTTTTGAATGCGTCAAAGATTGCAGGAAATACCGATTCACATGACAATGAAATATCAGCTATCATTAGTGAACTACGTGAGGCTGGAGTTATCTATTAAATATTTTATGTACATACACTTTGAGTCATTATCAGGATGAGTCTTGATAAGTTTGGAAGGTCTTCGCGACGTAGTAGTGAAATTAATGATTCATATCTCAGCCAACCACAACGTGGATTTGTATTTACCGAAGATGGAATCATCAACATTGAAAATTTAAAGCTGTGTAATGTTCTATCACTTACTGACGAGGGTGATGCCGTTAATAAGAAATATGTAGATGATCATATAAATTCTATTCTAT
Source organism: Rosalia funebris (assembly GCA_037954035.1). Classification (NCBI taxonomy): domain Eukaryota; kingdom Metazoa; phylum Arthropoda; class Insecta; order Coleoptera; family Cerambycidae; genus Rosalia; species Rosalia funebris. The sequence goes on along the minus strand of JAZFAV010000036.1, from coordinate 17,631,544 downwards.
CAAACAATATTGATGTGCTATTTGAACGTTTAAATAAGTTTAAGGATAGTATAAAACATGTGACATCAGATTTATATCAACAGAAAACATATCTAACAGATATAGGAAGGACCATTGAAAAATTAAATCAAAAAGGTTTAGATAGTGTTGGTGGAAAAGACATTGAATCAAATGCAATCAATGAAACAATTTACAGCCAACCCGATGAAGAAATCTAGAGAAAAAATTCAATTGGTTAATGAGCTTCATAAGCCTGCACGCAAAAATTTCAATCGTAGACGTATTATAATAAAAGGAATAGACGATTTGTGGCAAGCAGATTTAGCCGAAATGTGTAATTATGCTAAAGACAATCACAGTTTTAGATACATTCTCATAGTGATTGACTGTTTTTCAAAATTTGTGTGGGCTAAACCCATAAAAAAATAAGAGTGCACTAGAAGTTACACAAGCAATGAGTGGTATTTTTATGGATAGCAAGAGGAAATGTAAAAATTTAAATACGGACCAGGGTACTGAATTTTATAATGCTCACTTTAAAAACTTGATGAAAAACTATAAGATAAACCATTATAGTACATTTACCGTAAAGAAGGCAGCTATAGTTGAAAGAGTTATTAGAACGTTAAAGGAGAAATTAAATAAATATTTTAGTTTAAATGGCTCATACAGATGGATAGATATACTCGTTGATATTGTTAAAGAGTACAACAACAGTCATCACAGAACAATAGGAATGAAACCGTTAGATGTAACTAAACAGAATGAGAAACAAATACTTAATTCAGTTTATAACAATATTAAGTTGGTAGCCGAGACACTACAAAGTTGGGGATATTGTACGAATCAGTAAGAATAAGCATGTCTTTAAAAAAGGATATACACCTAATTGGACAACTGAACTATTTAAAATTATTACAGTACAACTCACCAACCCCACCACCTATTTGCTCGAGGATATGCATGGTACTCGAATAAGCGGAGGTTTCTACGAAGAAGAACTACAGAAAACGAAAACTTCCGATGTGTATCTCGTTGAAAAGGTATTACGTAGACGAGGTAAACAAGTTTACGTAAAATGGTTAGGTTTCGACGCATCTCACAATAGCTGGATTGATTCAGATAACGTACTTTAATCAAATATGCATTGATTCTTATGGAAAACACGAACATTTTTACGATTGCAGAGGGGCCTTTTTTTTAACAATTAATTTAAATATGTATAAAAAGGGGTTGAAACCATAATCATTCATTAGTCTACCGCAATTATGACATCAGTAACATCTAGTCTAGCCGATTCTGACTATTGGCATGAAGTGGATAGAATTAGTGCACAATATGAAGAAGCTGCGCAAAACGAGGGTCGATATCTTTTAGAATATAATACTGACATAAAAAATTCTGTATATAAAATAACTACAGGATTTAGTGTTGCAAGAGGTTATGTTCCTGCCGTAAGAATTTTACTGAATGTGAATCCAGACTTCACCACATTAGACAACATCTCATTTAACAGAGAAGATTGGGATGATTTTATTACTTACCTTCAACAATTTGTTGTGGATTACTTTGATGTGGTGACAGAAGAACAACCCGAAGAAATAGAAATGAAGTTTTCCCATTATGCTTTAATATCATCGCAAATTATTGGAATCAAATTGTTGAAAATGAGTAACGGCTTCTGCACATTTCATTTATCTGACAAAGTTGTTTGTGAGCTCATCTACACCAATAAAATTGTATATGGACTTACTAAATAGTTTAAGTTTTGAACAGTTCTATAATAACTTTTTAAATGTAGCTAATAATATCTTAAGTGAATTTAATTATGACCATATATGAATATTGTCACCATATACTGTTATGTTAAATTTATGTGACTTATATCCATGTAATATTCAATCAATACGTGAATGTTTATTTTATAATAAAGATACTATTCTTAACGATTTAGATAGAAAAATGTATGTACTGAAAACAAGTGCTTAAATAAAAATAAATTTATATAATGTGAGTTTTCTTTTTTTAGGTTAGGGGAAATAAAAAAATCATGATAATTTAAATACATATAATGAAATAATAAAGAAAAAATACATATAATAAAGAGAAAATACATATAATAAAAATGTGATCACATAATAATAAATTAAAAAAATACATAAAATTGGTTACATAATAATAATAATAAAATACATAAAAATATTAAAATATAACAACAGACTTGAGAGATTTTTAAATTTGATGTAAAGCAAACTCCCCAGGGGAGAGTATCATGAACTTCAGGAAGGGTGTACCTCTTATCGTCGAAGGGATTAAGAGCAATTTTTGTTTGTTCGACGCTGTATACTTCATGTAATTTTGCTTGTATACAGCGTTGAGTTTTATTTAGTAAACACTCTTCGTAAGGCTTACTGCCACAACATTAGACTTTACACCTTTGCTTTCTTAACTACTTTGTTTGATTCGACTTTATAGGTGTACTGCTTAGAACGTAGCCCTATGAAATGAGTCATTATTTTCCCATTATTTTCATCCTTCATTAAACCAGGGATTTTTTTATTTACTAGAGGAATATTCCAACGATTATCTTGGGGATAATCACTAGTATCAAATTTATTAATGTATTTTTTGATAACATCTTCATATACATCATTACACTGAATTTCGTATAAGAGACTGTCTGTATCTGTGTACAAAAGTTTACATTTTTCCACGGGGAATTTTGTTAACATGTATTTATAGTGAAAATCATATACGCAAATTTTAGAAATATCTAAAATAGACATTCCAATATACAAGGGCTTATTGAATATAATGCGAGATTTTTTCATTTCAATGGCCATAAGATTATCACCGAAAATGGATCTGCTTTGGAAATTAGAACCAGCAATCAAATTTTTAGCTCCGTACCTCCCTTCCCATTGGTTTACTAGCTTAACGATTCGATGTTTTCGAACATTCTCCATTGTTTTACCAAACGTAGCGTTATTCATTAGTTTATAATTGTTTTTTTCAAAGTTTGACTTTGCTTGAGTTCTCAGTGATGTGTTTAAGTCAATGTAGGACTTCAACCATGGAGACTGTTTGAACTGTAGAACTCTGTGGATATGTGTTAATTTTATTCCATGCTGTAGGGCCTGTTTAAGATTTCTATAGTGAATAACGTACTTTTGCTTACTGTAACAGGTAGTCATTAATTTAGGAAATTTTGAATTTGGTGGAGTTCTGTGTTCCGGACAGAATGGCAAATCTTTATGAAAATCATGTAGATCTTCTGGGTATTCGAGATCGACCTCTAAAATATAACCAATTTCAGAGTCATCAGGCACACTGGTGACGTCTATGTTGCAATCTGTCCACTGGAATTCTCCGTATGGAAGGAATTCTCTCATGCTCCAACCATATAAATTGTTTATATCGAAATAAACAATGTATGTGGATGGTTTGCTGGCATCATAAGTATCTAAATACTTGTTGTTAGCCTGTGAAAATCGATTGCAACATTGACTCACCCCACCTCGAATACCACGCTCAATAAACATTAAAATATCTACATCTTGAATAGTTTCTAGCCTACACCCTGTATATTTCAGCATGCAATCAAACGTATAACCTGGTATCGAAAAATAGTGGCTTGGGTCGAGGTTGTATGTGTTGTAACAAGTACTGCGAAAAGTTTCAAAAACGCAAGTTAATAGCATGATATCTGTTCTCATATAGTGATCGCTGTAATCGCCTAGAGTACTCATACCGAATTTATCCCAAACAATTTGCGCATGTTCATAATCAGTCTCCTCTATGTTCTTGTCGTTTAGTTTATTGTAAAAGTATTTTATGTCAGGTAATTGCTTTTCATCTAGTTTTTCTATGTTATCCAAATAGTCATAAAAGAATACACCTTTTCATGTTAATAACAGAAATTTTTCATCGTCTAAGTTCAAAAATTCACGTTTAAGATTTTCAAAGTTTTCGTTGCTCAATGTGGAAGCTAGTTCTTCTAGAGAACAACCCATGAATCTGAAGGAGTCTATAAATCTAAATTTCAATTTGGTTTCATTATCGTGAACTGTGAAACTAATATATTTTTCCTTATTCTCAGGCGATAAAGTAATATGATTTCGTTCAGCTAAGAACTTTATTATAAAGTGAGCATCGTAACCTCCGAGGTTATGGAACACCACTGGAATAACAAAATAATTTTTATAATTTAAATTACATTTATTGTGAGCAAAACCTCTGAAGTTTCCGGTGAGGTGACAGTGATCTCTAACAATTTTATCTGTTTCGGTAAATTCTCCTTCGCAAATATGACAAGTTTTACTGGCATCCCGTAAACTAACTTCAGTATTCATGGGCTCCACATGTTTTAATTTCGAGGAGACAAATTGTGCAACATTGCGTAACTCTTCTGCAAACCAAGACATCGATTCTATACCTCGAGCACTTTTATAATACGACCAGTCATTGTTATAACCGCATTTGAAATAATATCCAGCACTGTAGGCTGTGTTTCTGATACCTGCTCGTTTTGCAATGACTATCATCACCATTAAATGGTTCAAGCAAAGATTCGAAATCTGCATATATAATAAACGGAATCATTTCCCTGTAAGCAAAATTTTTAAATTTAATGTGCCGTTCTCGAGAAAATTCAATTTTACAATCGTTAAGTTTTTCGCAATCTACAACATGATCATTTAGCTTATTCTGAGATGTAAAATAATTCAGACATCTATCGCAAAAATATTTTTTACGTTCATTTTTTGAGAGCTGCCTACATAAAAGTCTGGATAAGTCTTTAATATAACAATAATGATATTTAATTTCTAGCTCTTCATTATCTGACATCGGCGGCGGCGGTTCAAATTCATTTATTTTTGGAAAATATTTATTCTGAACTAATAATAAATTTACATGTTTGTCTAGTTTTCGCGTGGTTATACGGTGGGGCACAACAGAAAAATTTGATTTTGAATCCATTTCCAAACCAAATACATTAACAGAGATTGCATTGTTTTTCTCAAATTTGGAAATTTGCGGTAACGTCATAGGAAATTCAATATATTTTACGATTAATACTATTTTATAATGAGGATATGATGATGTTCTATCAGCGTTTTTTTCAACGGGATGGAGAGCACTGACAACGGCCCATGCGAAGCAAGCGTCATCGTTGTTCTTAATATTAATGCAAGCATGCTTTTTGAATTTTTTTCCGGTAGTTTAATGTAGGATGAACCGTTCCCAACTTCATATTTATTTATATTAATTTCTAAGCTAATTATTTCATTTAAAGCCCACCCACTGCCAGATTCAGAAAATTCAGATAAAGCATTAAAAATATCATCCCTTACATTGGATTCAAACCATTGACGTAAATCCCTCCCTGCATCAATTACCTTATTTTTTGTATTAAAATATTTTTTTTCAATAATTTCTGTGTCTTGTAACTTTCTTATAAATGCGGCGCAGAAAGTAGTATTAACTTTAAGCATTGGTACTTTTTTCGTGGCATTCATTATTCTAGTTTTGAAAAGGTGAAAAGCATCATTGAAAAATTCATTCAAATATTTATGTTTTAAATTAATGATTACTCCAGTACGAACTCTACTATTAAAAACCGATATTAAATCTTCCCATTTGACCCGATTACTACGTTTTTCTTTTACCAATACCGCTCCCCCAATATAATTTACTTTTTCAATGAAACTTTTAAACCTTTTCAAATGTCCTAAATTAGTCTGAAGGTTACGCAGTACACCTACTGATAAATTAGATCCCTTGATAGCTCTAGTTAAAAGTCTAATGTGCGATTTTACCTTTTTTATCCATAGCACTCTCTCCTGCGGGGTACAACAACCATTTCCTAAAAGTGTTTCCACTTCTTTGAACTTTTTAATAATATCATTGCTGATATGCTTAATTTCTTCAGAGTCCATAGCTGTGTCTGCGTGTATTCACTTGAAGGGTTCTAAAAGTAAATGATGATATCTCTGTCTGCGTGTATATTTTATATAGAACTGTCTGGGCTCACTCTTTGTTTTCAGCTAAAAAAATTACAAATAAAAACTTAATATTTAAAAATTGTGTGTGTGTTTACTTACTTTTGATAAACTTGAACTGAACTCCCATAGAAGGCTTATTTACATCCTTCAAACCTTCATAAATTATGCTGTATTTTCTTTCACATTGAAATTCATTCAAATTTTCTCTTATTTCGTGCAGTACTCTTCTTGGTAAGAATATATTGGTCTCTTGTAATTCAAGTAATATAGTCTCACCGTACCGAGTTTTCACTATTCTAGCCCCATAAATTGGCTGTGGAATATTTTGTTCCAAGTCTGATATCTTAAGAACTTGTTTAGTTTCTAGAAGTGAAACCTTGTTTAATTTTTCTAAATCCATCTAAAATTAATAGAATATTTTCTTGTTAATTTTATTGAAATTTAATAAAAACAATTTTTTACTCACATTTGTTTCCCGTAGATAACACACACAAATAAAGATTTTTCTAATATTTTATAATACGTCACGTATAGCGCACGAGTATAAACACATATGATGAATTATGCCGGCTGTAAACCTTTTATATCATCTGTGACGTCAATTTTTCATACGTCACCATGAGCACGTGTGAAAAATAATGTTGAGTTAGCAGTTTTTATTTCGTGGGATTCATATTTTGTATATGTTATAATTGACAGTTTTAAGTCATAAATTAATTTTTATTGATTTCTCCACAGATTAAAAATAAAATGTTTTGTCTATCAGGCCGAAATTTTGCTATTTGTTTACATTTAAGTCACGTTCCTTAAACCAGCTTGCGACGTTTTTGTTTTGTTGAGTTAGCAGTTTTTATTTCGCGGAATTTATATTTTGTATATGTTATAATTGACAGTTTTAAGTCATAAATTAATTTTTATTGATTTACCCACAGATTAGAAATAAAACGATCTGGCATTTTTGCAGTTTGTTTACATTTAAATCACGCTCCATGTAGAAATAATTCGAACGCCGACGTTTTTGTTTATAATAAATCATTTTGATAACCCAAATATATACGCAACACAATCTAATCTGAAGACGTTGATATTTTTGTGGGATTGCTTACTCTTATTTTTTATAATCACATAGACGTTGTTTGCGTTTCTCATATTACCAAAAATTTTCATACGTGACTTCTTTATTTCATTTACGCTCTCGATATTTTTATTGAAGTTATAAATTAATTTTTAATGGTTCATTTAATCACTTTAGCATATTTCAATAGACGTTGTTGAATTTTCTCATATTACTGCGACTAATTATTTATACTTACGCTTTGATGATTATAAAGTGTTTAGGTTAAACAAAATCTGCAATTCAATATAAATACTGAAGTCTAACGGAATCCTTTTTATTTAAATATCAAATCTAGTTCACGAAAGATGTCGTCATCTGAGTGTTTGAATATTTTGCAAGAGAACTTTGAAGATATGTAAGTTATTTTTTTTTTCATTATTCAACTTATTTTACATTATACTTACTTTTTTTTTTAGTGAATTTAATGCTTGGGCTCCTATGGTTCAATTAACGAACCAATATACGCCACCGGTAAATCCTGAAGTTTACTTCAGAGAAAAGTAAGTAATTTTTTACATAGTTAATTCATTTTTCAATTATAATTATTTTTACAGCAATTTGGATGATCTACCCCCTCCTTACTGGGACCTGCCACCATACATTGATGATGACCTGCCTCCACCTTACAGAGATCTACCACCTCCTCTGATTCCAATACGGGATCTACCACCTGGATTTTTATTTCCTCCAAGTTATTCTCCTACGTCTCCACCTTACTTGGAGGAAAAGTAAGTTATTCTTTTATTTTGTATTCTTTTTTTCAATTATATTTCTTTCAGTGATCGTGATATCGACTTCATTGTCGGGGACGACGACGACACCGACGACGAGACGGTGATTGTCATCTCCGATGATGAAGACGAAGTCGTCGAGATTAGCGACGTGGAGGAGGATGAGGTTCGACCAACTGTAATATGTTGGGCAGGTCGTCAATAATGTTTTTTTTTTTTATTATTTTTTTATTAAATTGTTTTTTCTCAAAAATTCTTTTTTAATAAATTACATCTGTATTGAAATTAGAGATTTGATTAATTTTTTTATAATACTTTAATATTTTAATAATTAATATTTTAAGTTTTTTATAATACTACAATATTGTATCTTAATAATTTTCTTTAACGTTATTCTATTATGTTTAATATTGAATCTAAATGTAATGCTAAATATATGTACTATTTTTTTACCATAAATATATTATCTTTGTCTATAACTTTTTTATTTATTAACCTATTAAAAATACTCTATCTTGTGATTATGTTCAGTTAATTTTTTAATGAATTTTAGTCTTTATTCTATTGAAATCAGATAAAGTTTAAGATAAGGTCCTTTTGACTGCGTCAGCCACTGACCGGCGTCCCCACCCCTTTGCCACCATGTTTCTTTCTTAACGCAGCCACGCCCCCTTTTTTCCAGCCATGTTTTCCCCACCCTCTTTTTTTCTTAATGCAGCAGCCACGCCCCCTGTTTTAATACAGCTATGTTTTTTTCTTAATGCATGTTTTTCCCCCACCCTCTTTTTTCTTAATGCAGCCACACCCTCTTTTTTCTTAATGAATTTTTTTCTTACCCCCACACCCTTTTATCTTTTTCTTACCCCCACCCTCTTTTTTCGTAGCCACGCCCCTTTTTTATAGCCATGTGTTTTTTTCTTACCCCTCGCCCCTTTTTTCCGCAGCCACGCCCCTTTTTTCTTAATGCAGCCACGCCTCTTTTTTCTTAATACAGCCATGTTTTTTTCTTCTCCACCATGTGTGGTGGAGGTTTATACATTTTGCTTTATACCTTGAAATAATCTGAAGCCACTATGTTGATCAATAACATTTATTTTTAAGATATTTCTCATTTACTGTTCCAAAATATAGGTCCAACCAGAATATGTATATTTATTTTCGTATTCAGTGTTTTCAGTGTTTGTACCAAGGAAAAACATTTTATTTTGCTGATTATAACAAGTGTTAAGTCTTCTATTACCGAAAACTCTTTGTTTTGCTTCGATAGCTTCCTGTTAAGCTTATTGTTGTTGTGAGTAAAAAATCATCTTCACTAAACTGCCTTTAATAAAGGATACTTCAAAATACAATGTTAATGTTGAATATTTGAGTTGTGTTTTACAATGTAAGATGACAAATGAATATAAATATAACATTTAGTTTATAAAACGTTCAGCTTCGAAAACACCTGTTCGCTTCTTGGCTAGTGTAACATTTCTGTCTTTTTGTCTTCGGGGTTGCGCATGTCTAGTCTATACACGGTCGCGAATTGCGTGAGCCAGGGACGGCCTAGCCATACCGCCCGCCTTGAAAGTTCCTACTTTCAAAATGAAAACAGTATTAATCGTTCACTGGTAAAATGCACAATTTTGAGAATGCGCGTTTTATAACACCGTTAGGAGTTTTGATACTGGCTACTCGAACGATGTTGTCTTTTCCGGGATGAGTGTCAACAATACGACCGATTTTCCAATTTAAAGGAGGTACGTTGTCTTCCTTTAACAAAACCATCAGGCCTGGTTTTAGAATTTGAGAACTGTTAACTTCCCACTTGTTTCGTTGCTGCAGGTTATGTAAGTATTCTCTGGACCAACGACGCCAAAAATGTTGTGTGATTTGTTGGATTTGTTTATATTTAGAGAGTCGATTGTTTGGGATGTTTTCAGTATTTTCTTCAGGTAATGCGATTAATTTGGAGCCAATTAGAAAATGTCCAGGAGTAAGGGGATCATAGTCGTTAGGATCGGTTGATAATGGGCATAAAGGACGAGAGTTTAATATTGATTCCACTTGTGTTAAAACAGTGTAAAACGATTCATAGGTTAAATAAGCACTGCCTATAACCCTTATCAAATGTTGTTTGGTAGATTTTATAGAAGATTCCCATAAACCGCCCATGTGAGGGGCTCTAGGTGGAATAAAGTGCCACGTTACACGATTAGACAGTAGATAATCTTTGATAGACTCATCGTTATTTAGTTTTAATAAAATGTCATATAATTTATTGAGATGCTTGTTTGCACCAACAAAATTTAAACCATTGTCAGTAAAAATATCCTTGCAAATTCGTCGACGAGAAACAAATCTCTTTAAAGCATTTAAAAAGGATTCTGTTGATAAGTCTCCCGCCAGCTCCAAGTATACGGCTTTCGTAGAAAAACAAATGAATAAGCATATGTAATTTTTTACTAGTTTTCTGTTTTTTAGGGTGCCATCTTTTATTAGAATTGGACCTGCAAAGTCAATATCGCATGATATAAAAGGACGTGAAACTTTAACGCGAAAAGTAGGTAATTGACCCATGATTAGTGATGAGGATTCACATCACTTGTAGGTTTTACCTTGAAACAATTTATACATTTTCTAGTTGTTTTCCTGACTGCATTCCTTCTATTTAATGGCCAATAATCCATACGAATGGAAGACAATACTGTTTGAGTGCCTCCATGTAATGTTCGTATATGTTCATGTAAGATAACTAAATTTGAAAAAGGGTGTGTGCTTGGTAACTCTATCGGAAACTTATGATCAAATTCTAAGTCCGAATTCTTTAATCTACCTCCTACTCTTATTAAATTATTGCTATCCAAAAATGGATTTAGACAAGCTAATTTACTATTTTTTGATACTGTACCTGATACCTTGAGATCGTGTAATTCTTGAGAAAATTCAACATTTTGAACTAATTTCAATAAACTATTAGTTGCTTCAGTTACCTCATTGATAGTTAACTGACGTGTTAACCTTAATGATTTTGGTAAATTTGAATTTTTGATAAAACGAAAACAATAAGCTGTGACGTTTTGTAGACGTGTTAATGACGAAAATCTGTTAAATATGTCCAAATCATTATTTAAACATGTGTGCGTCAAATTTTTTACAATTCGTTGTTCTGGAACTTCGTGCAAATTTGAATTTTCCAGATATGACCAATGCTCAGGGTTGCACTGCAGCCAGTCCGGACCTGACCACCATAATTTGGCTTGCATTAATTGTTTTGTATTACAACCGCGTGAAATGATATCTGCAGGATTGTCTGATGATGGTACATGTTTCCAACATCCTGTAGGTAACAAAGTTTGGATCCCCGATACCTTGTTGGACACAAAAGTTTTCCAGTTATACGGTTCTTGTTCCAACCATGCTAAGACTATTTTTGAATCTGTCCATAAAAATATATTATCAAAATCTATTTTTATTGTTTTTAGAACCTTGTTCACTAAACGGAATAAAAGTAATGCTCCGCACAGTTCCAATCGGGGTAATGTAATGACCTTTAACGGCGCTACCCGCGATTTAGCACACAAAAGTTGCGTATGATGTACACCATGTAAATTTGTTGTTCTTGTAAAGATAGAGCAACCGTATGCAGCCTGTGAGGCATCTGAGAACCCATGTAATTGTATCATGATATACTGTGAAACTAAAACGTATCTAGGTATAGAAATATTATTTAAATCATCAAGGTCTTTAAAAAATTGTATAAACTGTGATTTCAATTCTGGTGGCATTATTTCGTCCCATCCTAATTGCAATTTCCGCAATTGTTGTAGAATTAATTTTGCCTTTATTACCACAGGACCTACCAAGCCAAGTGGATCGAAAATCTGTGCAATTACTGACAAAAGTGCACGTTTTGTTAAATTTTGATAGTGTAATTTCCCACGTACTGTATACTGAAATGTATCTAACCTCGGATTCCATAATATACCTAGTGTTTTGACTATATCATCCTCTGAAAAATGAAATTCTCTAAGCTCACTACGTTCATCGTGATCTAATATTTCTAAATTGTTGGACATCCATTGCGAAAGAATGAAACCGCCTGATTTTAAAATGTTGCTAATATCGAATTTTAGCTGTTGTAAATTGTTTATAGAACTATCACCTGTGATCAGATCGTCGACATAAAAGTCTGCTAGAATTACATTGCTAACCTTTGGAAAATTATTTATATTGTCTAATGCGCATTGTTGTAACGACCTTATTGCTAAAAATGCGGCTGAACTTGTACCGTATGTTACAGTATTTAAATTGTAGTGTGATAATTCATGATCTGGATGATCTCGCCAAATAATTCGTTGTAGATTACGCTGATCTGCGTTAATGTTGACCTGCCTGTACATTTTTGTGATGTCGGCCTTAATAACAAACTCGTGTTTTCTAAACCTGATTAATATAGTAAATAGGTCGTCCTGTATGGTAGGACCTACATACAACGCGTCATTTATAGAAATACCTGTAGAACTCTTAGCTGATCCGTCAAATGCTACCCTTAGTTTGGTAGTTGGACTAGAGTCCTTGAAAACGCCGTGGTGTGGCAAGTAATATTTAATGTCACTAGAATGAACTTGCGAATTGTCTAATTTTGTCTGTGACCTAACCTTTCATATTCCTTTATGAAATTTGAGTATAATTCTAACAAGATTGGACTTTTCTGTAATTTCGTTTCAATTTCAGTTTCGTTTTCTAATGTATCGCATGATTTTCCTTTAATGGTAAGGACACAACGAAACGTCCTGTATTGTCTCGTGTGTAATTTTTTATGAAATGTTCTTCACAATACTGTTCGTCCTTTGTACGTTTTGTTATTTGAGGCATGTCCTCTAATTTCCAGAATTTTTCCAGCTGTGACTGAATATCAAAATTCTCAGTGACCGATAATAGACATGTTTAATTTCCTTTGTTAACGATTTGCAACGGACCTGATATAAACCAACCTAATTCAGAGTTTTGTAGTATTGGTTTTTTATCGCCTAGTTTTATTTGACCTAAACATAAAAGATCATAAAATATTGAGGCCTCTAAAAGCATATCTATATCTTGTGATACGTTAAATTTTGGATCTGCTAAACAAATATCACTCGGTATATTAATATCTGTTAAGTGAAAAGATTCTGTTGGAATTTGACCTGTTATTTTATCTAAGACTAGGAATGATAAGTCTTTAGAATAATTATTGTGAATTGATTTGATTTTCGCTTTCACATGGTATTTAATATTCGTTTCATTTTTATTTATACCCACAACTGGTAAATTTATTGTAGTAAAATTTAATCCTAGTTTTCGAGCTAAACTATTTGTTACAAAGTTGCTTTGTGAACCAGAGTCTAACAGACATCTACATATGATTTGTTGATTTTTCACATTATAAACATAAATTAAAGCTGCTAATAAAAGTACTGTTGACTTATTGAGTTGACTACAGTGAGTGTTTATTACTGATTGTTCAATATTATGATTGACTTGTTCACTTGAAATTTCAACATCTTGTGCTACAGAATTACTAGCATTGTTTGTTTCTATATGAAGAAGGGTATTGTGCCTTTTATTACATATTTTGCAGCCATGCGATCTACAATCGGGTTTCATGTGATTTGATCTCAAACAGTTTATACATAACTTTAGCCGTTTAATTTTAGCTAATTTATCTTGATTTGATAAGCCTAAAAATTTCTCACAATGATACAAAGGGTGTGATTATTTGCAGTAAAAATATTGGAGCTTATTTGTTGACACGTGACTAAACGATTTATGCTCTGTTCCTTTATTGTACGAGGAACCTTGATATTGTTTTGTGTTATTTGAATTTGTGGAAAGCGATTCTAATAATCGACAACGTGTGTTTAAAAAACAAAAAAAAAATCGTCTATAGTTGGTAGGACATCTTGTTTAACAGATGACTCCCAATCTCGTTTGTTAGCGTGGTCTAATTTTGTTGAAAGTAAATATAATAACATTTCACCCCAACTGTCAACGGGCTGACCTAGATTTTTTAAACATCTGACGTCCTTTAATAAACTATCTGAAAAATTTCTTAATACGACTGGTGATTCCTTTGTTATTGTTGATAATTCAAAAATTGATTTTATATGACTGTTTATGATTACTCTCTTATTTTCATAACGATCTTTCAACAACTGCCAAGCTACTGAATAATTACTGTCACTGACCTCTAATGAGTGAATAACCTTTAATGCTTCACCCTGTAGGCACGATTTTAAGTAATAAAATTTTTGATTATTTGATAATGATGCGTTATCGTGAATCAGACCTTTAAATGTATCGTGAAAATGCATATATTCACTGTATGAGCCTTTAAACTGTGGTAATTATAACACCGGCAATTTTACATTCTGTAAATTTTGTTGTATATTATTGTTAGAGCTGCCCGGAATCTTACCAACGGCATCCTGTATTGTAAATTTATTTTTGTCAACGATATCTTGCGCTTTTGAAACAATTTCGAAATATGTACTTTCAAAACTTTCCCGCTCTTGTACTTGACCTGGACTGTCATCTAATAATTCAATTTCAGATTGACATTCATTAAAACTATCCCACATGATTTCAATTTTTTCTAACCTCTTTATTAATTCTGTTGTGTTTTTTGTTGCATCATAATTATCTAAAAATGTTTTGAATCGTGTAAGTTGGCCCTTTATTTGACCACGTTTTACGCACAATGTTTTTATTTCTTCGTTTGACATCGTAAAATATTATCGATGCCAACAATTTGTAAAATATGTATATTTAAATTTGAATATGTTAAATAAAGGGTTAGGAATACCTATGTTCGTTTTTGTGTCAAAAAAGTGTTTATAAAAACCAGGGATAGGTAATAAAATGGAATGGACTCACTTTAATTGTCGAATGGCCAATCCTGAAGCTGCGTATTACCTTCCTGTCTCTCTTTGTTGCTGTTTGTCGCCAACTTCGACCTTGTACCTCAGGAAATTGTGAAACCTTTTTTCTGGAGAAATTCGACTGTTTCTTGGAATTTTCTTGCAATTTTCTCACTTGTTGAGTGAATGATGTTACTCGATACTTGTCTTGTTTGGTTTTATGCTGGTTAAAGTTACCATGGATCGCCTCTGATGGTTACTTCTTGTTAAAAATATTAATTTGTTATATTTGTACTACACAAATCCTTGTTCTTTTTTTTAATAAGGACAATATCCAAACATCGGGCTGAAGGACCAACAAGAATATAATTTTTATTTTTCTCTCTCAAAAATTAGTGCCTTGTTGTGGCGAGAGAGCTTAAAAATATACCAAGAAAGACAGACTATACATATTTCTCTACTTACTGTTATATTCTTCTTCCCATAGGTGACGCTTCAAAGTACATACCTCCGTCACTATTTTTACCATATTCACCTATATACAAGTAAATTTATATTCGGGGTCAACAATTGCCAAAAGTACAATTGAAAACTCTTTTAAGGAAGAAAAGTAATATCCGCATTTTTTGGACATTTAATGGTCACATGCTTTCTATACTTCCCAAACAATTTAGAAACTGCCACAAGTTTTATAGCCCAAAATTGGCATATAGGCATATAATATGGAATAGATTGCAGATCTATCCCATATAGCTATGCAAACTTCTTCCAAAATTTTTGCAACTGTTGAAAATCCTAACCGAAATCTGTGACCAACTGTTTTATAAGAATCGTCAGTAGCCCTTGACAAACAAAAAATAGATTTTAGAATTTGATTTTCTGTAAGTACTACGGGCACATCATATGTAAGTCTTTATACCTTTTTTTCAATTTGCGCAAACAGACTGAACAAAAGAAAGATCGACAGAAAAATGTTATAATCGTAGTTCAAGCTAGAAAAGAAAGGCGGCAGAATACCCTGTATTGAACAATTTGTCTAATGTTGACAAAGTTATTCACTATTTGGATAAAAGGCACTCTGATGTTAAAAATACCTACGACAGCATAGATATAACATTTCAAGGATATGCTGCAAGCGTTAAAAAACTGTCTAATCGACGCCAGACTACAATAAAATATAAAATTGAAGAGGAAACTCAAACGGAAAGTCGACCAGGCACAAGTTTTTCAAAAGATTCCGCTGCTGCGATGAATGTAACTGCTAGTCATTCTGTTACCCAATCGATTTTCTAAATGTAGTTTGCTCTTTTGTAATATCGTTCCTGATAAAATTAAAAATTTCATCAAAACTCAGTTCGTTCTAAAATATGTGTAGAATCGATTTGCATTTTTCAGGAGTTCAGGGTATAACTTACGACATTCATTTTCTCCTTTACGTTTTTTGTTAATTTCGTGAACTCAAACATTCCGCCTTTTCCATCTAAAATATACATTTAGTTTAATGTATATTATCATTAACATTTATTTTATCCAACTTTTGCCTACCGTTGCCTCTTATTATCGTCATCTTCATCCAATAATATTACAAGAAGCAGTGTCTCTTCTTCCAAGTCACACATTCTAAAGTTTTTCACGTTTTTTACATTTTACCGCCTATGTTTATGCGATTGCGATCGCATATCGCTTCCTCCTGCAATCGCGATCATGAACGCAATCGCAATCGTGATCGTGGTCGGGATCGCCTATATGTGTTCTCCGCTTTACTCGACATGCATTTTCATGCATTTTGTCGACCAAGCTGGCATCATTAGAGATTATTTTAATCATCTGCTGATGATGCCAACTTGGCAAAGCATACATACAGTTTCGTTGTGCGTGGAAAACTTGTTCTGTTTTTTTATTCCGAAGAAAATAATTTTTTTATGAAATTTCTCCCATTTGGGCGTACACTGTAATGATGTTCGTGACTTATTCCATGGCTCCTAAGAATTTTTGTCATGAATACTAAATTCTCTTAAACATATCTAATGTTTCAATAATACAATAAGCTAATATCTAATATTATGCCGTACCGATAGCACCACGTCGTTATCAAATCAGTTGTAAAAATTATCAGGAGGAATTTATAACTTGCGAACATGTACGTAGAGTACGTAATTCGGGATTTACATGAGTCGATTTTCGCCGTGCGGCTTGTCACCTCACAAATCGTCCCACAAAGCCGCAAAGTCACCCCATTTACACATGCTAAAATATTAAGCAGAGCAATTCTCTTCATCCGCAAAACAAACCTTCATGCAGTTAGATATCGTCTTCGAGTGGAGCATTTTAACGGTTGATTTTAGTTACCGCCGCATGGGGCCTATGTGCTTCAGGGCGAAAGTCGGATGCTGCTAGTCTACTTTGGGGATTGCTATTTTAATCACCTGTGACTCTGTCGATTTGCTATTTACATCCACTGATTTTCGCCGTGGGGCGAAAAATCGCATGGAAAATCGACACGTGTAAATCTAATACGATAATACGATAAATGTAAATCTAATACGATACGCAAGTCTAATACGATAATTACACAGAATATAAAATGCTGTTTTTTCCAAGTCTCAAGAATGTTTTATTGCAGAATATTAACACCTAGACTGCCGCAATGGAAATCTAGGTGAGACGTTTATAATGGCCACATAATTTTTTTCTATATTTTCTTTTCTTATTGCATGGTATATTCAAAGATCACTTCAACGTTTCATTTTTTTCAACTATAGTGTCAAAAAACAATATTTTTTCTGTCAGACAACGTTTGTCCCCGACGGTCACAGCTACTGTGATTTTCAATCTGGCCGCGGGGGACATGCGCAGTTGACGCAATTTCCTGTTGATACTTGCAGTTTGTACCGAACTAGGATAGAGTAAGCTGGTGTTTTAGTCATTGTGAGTTATTTGGTGTTTGTGTGTTGTGAAAATGAGTGATTATGAAAAGGAACAAGACAGATTGATTGCTTTATGGAATGAAGTTTTGTCCGCAGATGAATCTGATGTTTCACCAGTAGTCAGCGAGTATGAACCTTCAGATAGTTCTGATTCGGATGATCCCGTTACGCCAAAAAAAAGAACAAAATATTTCAAAAATAAAGAATTGCTGACGGTTAAAAAATTCATAAAATTGACACTTCAACAACGTCTATTAACCCCTGTCTCAATACACAACAAATTCAAGAACCTCGGCCATCTACCTCTAGTATAGAAAATGTCGACAAAACTCCAAAAAGTAGTACTTTAAATAATATTGATGACATTATTGAGTCAGTAATTGCTCAAAATATCGACTATAATGATGAAGAGACGAACTTTTCGGAACAACACATAGAAACAAATTTGATGTGGGGACCAGTAACTGGAAACCACTTGAAAAACATTTCATTAACTCTGAATGATTCAGGAATTCATTCACATATTTATGACCTTTATCAAAAAACTCCCTACGATTTTTATAAAATGATGATCACTGACGAAATATTTCAACTCTTCGTCAACGAAACGAATGTTTATGCTCAGCAAGAGAAAAATAAAAGAACTACTTCAAAACGATCCCAAATTCAGAACTGGAAAGATACTACTCAAGAAGAAATGGAAACATTTATTGGCTGCCTTATGTGGATGGGATTATTGCAACTTCCATCAATCAGTGACTATTGGTCGAAAAAATGTTTATATGAAAACTCGCTGAAAAATGTTTTATCAAGGAATCGTTTTCAAATATTACTAAAGACGTGGCATTTTGCTAATAATGAAAATGTTAATATTGATGACAGATTGTACAAGATTTCACAATTACTGACAAAACTTCAACAATCGTTTCAAGCTCCAATTATTCCTGGTGAATTTATCTGTATAGATGAGACACTTGTACCTTTCAAGGGTAGGCTTAAATTTAAGCAATATATATCAAACAAAAGATTCAAATTTGGCATCAAACTTTTTAAATTATGCCTTGAAGGTGGGTACTTACTTTCAAAGTTTACTGTGGCCAAGAGAGAGATCCTGCAGAAGAACATACAGTTCCGTCTCAGGTGGTTCTGAATTTGACGAAAAATTTACTAAATAGTGGACGAACAATAGTAGTTGATAATTACTACACGTCCGTTGAGCTGGCACGTAAGTTACTTGAAACCAATACTTACATTATTGGAACCCTTCGCAGCAATAGGAAATTCAATCCTAAGAATGTTTTGCAAGAGAAATTGAAACGAGAACAAACTATAGTAGAGGAAAGTAACACAGGCATTTTTGTAGAAAAATGGAAGGATAAGAGGGACGTCCTAATGCTCAATACAAAACATGTACCAGAAATGGTTACAGTTAGAAAGAGAACGGGTGATATTCTGAAGCCAAAAACTGTGATAGAATATAACAAGCACAAGGCGTATATCGATATCTCAGGTAGGTCTTTACACACTATTTCTTTTCATTTTCATAATAATAATTTTATTTATTTAGATCAAATGAAGTCATACAATTCATCATTGCGGCGAGGTGTCAAATGGTATAGAAAGCTCGCAATTGAACTTGTAATTGGGGCTGCTATAGTAAACTCATATTTGTTGCATCAAAGACTAACAAATGAAAAAATGAGTATAACTCAATTTCGTGAGGAAGTGGTAAAAGGTTAAACAATACGGAAGGCATTTTGATCGATAGTTTTACTTTTTTTTGTGTTACAGGCCTTACAAAACTTGATAAGCTAGTAGCCATTAATGAACAAAGCAGCGAAAACAATCATATTCTAGTAGACACCGAAAATAGACGATCGTGTTCTTCTTGCTATGAGCAAATTTCCAAAGTTTCGGGTAGAAAAATTGCCAAAAATAAAACACGCAAAACAAAACTATTCTGTGAAAAATTCTCTAAATATTACTGCCTGTCTTGTTTTTTGATAAGCACGCCTCTGTCTTGATTTAAAGTTTTTACGCTAAATTTCTTGTTGTTTTATTCCGTCATAGCAAGATATACCTTTGACAAACTTTCTACAGGCCGACACTAAAACCAAATACAGTATAATATTGTCTAATACATCTTCTAGCCATATACATAGGTTTTAATAGGATTTGTCGAACATACGCTGGCTGACGTGGCCATAAGTGAAAATTGGACTGGGGGACAGGGTTGTCCACCGCGGCTGCAGCGAGTCTGAAAAATTATGCAGAATGAGGGACAGCATTAGTCCCCCACGGCACTTTAGGTGTTAATACTGCAATTGATTATTAGCGCTATTAACATCATTAGAAAAAATTGTCAAATTTAACTTTAATACATGATATAAGAATACTAAAATATTATGAAATGAATTATGAGTAATGACGTTTAGTAATATTGTCGATTATATCTGCAAGGTATATCAGTTTCTCTATATATATATATATATATATATATATATATATATATATATATATATATATATATATATATATATATATATATATATATATATATATATATATATATATTCCTATAAATCTTCTTTTGGTATGAAAATTATCTCATCAATTTTCATTTTATTCGTGTTAATTGAAATTCCAAAAGAGAAATATTGTCATTTTAAAAGCATAGGCGTAGAGAAACCATCATACATCGCAAACAATTTTTGTTAAGTACGAGTATTATTAATGTCTGCCTTAAATGACTATGCTAATCGGTAATTATATTTTAGGTAAATGAATGACTTTGTAGAATGCAGAATGACTTTGCAGATGCAGAAAAGCATCGTCAAACAAAATTATGTTAGAGACTGTTGGGATTCTCGTGAAATTAAACTATTTAATTTTGTGAACTGTATTTTATTGGGTATGGTATAAAATAAAGTTCTGTCATGCGTTAATGGTTTTTCATAGAGCATAGAAAATAGTTCGCTACGGCAGAAGGCCATGAGCGATTTGCATGAGCTGGATAGGCTGCGCATCTCACGGTACCTTGGCAGCTATCCGCGCTATTCAAAATTTAAATAAACATACCGCGGGCCTTGAAAGGACAAGCTTTCAAAAAAAATACAATTAACAATAACATTATTTACATAAACAACGAATAAGAAAATATTTACAAGGTACAAATAAAGTTATTTCGTTTACTGATCCATATGATTAAGTATTTCATTGTTGTCACTGATTGGTAAAGGACATATTTTCGTAAATGAACGTTTTAAAACACCGCTAGAAATTTTCACATTCACCACTGATTACTCCGTCATTCTCGGGAAAAACTTCTGTGATTCTTCCTAGAGGCAATTTTAACGTGGGGGTTCTTTCATCCTTAACTAATACCAAGGAACCAAGCAGATCATTGAAGCAGATCATTGTTAGAACTATTCAATTCCTATTTCCTGCGAATTTGTAAAGAATTGATGTATTCGTGTTTCCAGCGTTGCCAGAAATGTTGAATCATTTGCTCGTCTCTAATACTGTGACAAACGGTTTAATGGAATCTCCGTTACATCGACTTAGGGTACAAGCAGTTAGAGAGTCGCCAATGATAAGTGACCAGGGGTAAGAACTATGAGATCATTGGGTTTATGGGAAAGTGGTACATTTCTAGTGGTCTAGAGTTGAGAACTGATTCTGCCTAAACTATCACGCTATACACATAGTTCCTCAAACGTGAGATTTCGGAGAATAATTCCGTTTTTGTCGAGAAACGGGTTTAACGATGCTTTTGCTTGTGGGTGATACTGATTTCCCTACCGACAATAATTTAATTCATTACTAAAATTCGTTTAGTAATGAGAGTTTGAATGATTTTTATAACAACTACTAGAGCTTTATCTAACTCATCTAATGATAGAATACCCGATTTTTTTTTATTTTTTTACAAGAGCAATTGTAAATTGTTTACAAATTTAAAACAGTATGCGACGATTCTTTGAAGCTTTAAAAGAGAAGAATAACGAGAAAATAAGTCAAAATCATTATTGTTGTGCGTTGAAGCAAGTAAGGAAAACAGATTCTTTCGTTTTTCCGGGATATCATTTAGATCAAACTTGCGCTAGCAGAAGCGCTTCGTAAAGTTCCAAACGAGGCAGTGATATAACTAGGTCTGTATAATCGGTGCCGCGTACATGTGGCTTACGTATGAGAAGGTGTAGCGGGGGCCTCGAGCACGTGACGCAGAGTTCAATTCCCGCTGATTTAATCTAACTTTCCACTTTTCCACGTGCATATGGTACATAGCTGCGCACTGTGGCCCTAGTCGGTAATGGGATTGTACTTCTTCCAAAAGTCCTTAAAAGCGAATTATTATCCATTGTTTGGAGTGTAAATCACTTTGGGCCATACCTCTTTGGCAGAAAATTTATACTGGTCACAGATCATAAACCTCTTACATGGCTTTTTCCGATTAAAGATCCAGGCAGCCGTCTTGCGCGCTGGCGTTTAAAATTAGAAGAATACTCCTACGAAATTGGTGCACGAAACCCGGCAGGATAAATAAAAACGCGGACGCACTATCGCGATAAAAATTTAACAATTTCAGAAACTGTGAAATTACAAACAAGAATTTTAAATTCAAATTCTGACAATGACAATAACCAATCTGTCAATACTGACTTCTCAGAAAGCGGGAAGCCCTCGACAAAATTGTAGGAGAACTCCAAAATTATAAAAAACTTTTATAAAATCCAATCCCTAATAGATTACAACAAAGTCCAATTTACTAATAACCAATTGCTAGATAAAAAACAAAACCATTATTACATTCTTTCAAAAAGATGAACTAACCGATTTACATTATAGAGTTATCGAAGATATACTCGAAAAGCAACCCGATTTTATGAAGAACAAAATTAACATAATCCCTAGCAAATCTGTTAAAAACCGTAAATATTACATAATTATTTTACCTAATAATATAATAGAAACGTTTTTTATCGCCTTATTCAGAGGAAACGACATTTTCGAAGAAACAAAAAATTATGTTGAAAATAATTTTGACCCTACCAACTTTAGGTAGGGTCAAATAAATATTGTTTTCCTAATTTATTCCGGTAAATACATAAAACATTATTTGACAAAATTTAGTCAAATGACGTGACGATGGATGACCAAATACCAATTATAATTGATCAAAATCATTCAGGAAAAGCTTACCTCCATCGCAAAATCAATGAAACTATTAGACGAATCAAAGAAAAATATAATTAGGCCGGTTTACTAAAAAATGTCGAAAAGCATATTCAAAATTGCGAGACAAATCAAACAAATGTTTTGCGAAAAAATTTAAGTAGTCCTCTAGTAATTACGGAAATCCCGAAAACACCGTTTGAACGAGTTAACATTGACTGACATTTTAGAAGTCCTCACTCGAAATTATGTTTTGATTGTTAGAGACGAATTAACTAAATTCAATCATACCTGCTTGAAGACAAAACCGCACGATCAACAGTAAATACTCTACTTGTTTACTTCCAACACTTTGGCACACCCCTTCGCATTCTCTGCGACTACGAAAAAGAAATCGACAATACCCTTCTTAGAGATATTTGTACCTTCTATGACATTAAACTGACGTATTCCAGTGTTAATTACCCGAAATCCAACGGATCGGTTGAACGGTTCCACGCAACCTTAGAAATAATTAGAATAAATAAAACAGAAAACCCTAACGAACACCTATAACAGTACTTCCATATGCTGTAATATGTTACAATAATTCCGTCAACAAAACCTGTGGGTTCTCCCCATATGAATTAATTTTGGGTCATACTTCCGACCGACCTTCCAAAAAATTATATAATGGAAACGGGTTAATTTCAGAATACGTCAGAGATCTCAATAACAGAATTTCTCACTACTACAAAATTGCTCGTGAAGAAACTATACTGTCTAAGCAAAAAGCAAAAACCAGGTTCGATAAAAATGTCTCAGAAAATCAATACAAATTTATAGTCGGAGATGCCTCCCTAGGGGCTGTATGACATTGAAGTAGGTGGGGGGAGCTTGTGGGCCGGGGGGGCGCTCAAGGGGTCCATACCTCTCCCCCTAGGAGTCGTGGCGGGGGAGCTTAAGTGTGGAGGCTGTGCCCAAAGACGTGGGTTGAGGGCATGCCAAAGCACGAACTAAGTAGCGACTCACCCTCAGGAATTGTGTCGAAAGACACATTGCGGAACTACTGACGAACCCGGGGGTACTGAGCAGTGGAAGAGTGAGCGCCGCTCGACCACTACATACCGTAACGGACCACACTTCAACGACCTTGGTAGGGCGTGATTGAGGAATGTTGTGTGTATAAGTGACCGGGGGGCTTGCCCCACAAGAAGCCCGAAGAGCTGGAAGTCATCCCCGACGAGCAGTTTGCCTATAGACCGCGACACTCGACGGAGCTTCAAGTGCTGTGACTGGTGGAATAAATCACGGAGGGGTTCAACCGGAAGAGCGTAACTGCAGCGATGTTCCCAGACGTCTCCAAGACCTTCGACAAGTGTGGCACGACGGGCTTCTAGTCAAGATATTAGACATGGGCTACCCGACGGACCTGGTGAAGCTGACCAAGTCCTACCTGACAGGAAGGCGTTTCCGAGTCAGAGTAAGGTTCTCTGTATCAGACTACAGGACCATGGAGACCGGACTACCGCAGGGCGCGATGCTGTTACCTACCTCTTCAACATCTTCCCTCAGACCTGCCAAGAACGGCACGGTTTTTTTAACCGTGGAGCGCATAGCCACTGAGTTGTACGTAGACGACACGGCGATCGTTACGAAGTCCAAGAGGGCGCACACGGCAACGATGTACCTGCAGCGAGCTGCCGAGGAACTAGCTGACTGGTGCAACAAATGGAAGGTGGCCATCAACGCCGAGAAAAGCACGGCGCCACTTTTCAAAAAGACGCGGGAAACCCCGGATGGACACGTGAACTTGGACAACGGAGAGGACATTCTATGGCGAGACAAAAGAAGTACCTTGGAGTCGTCATTGACAAGTCCTTAATATGGAAGGACCACATCCACCAGGCAATGGGACGCGCCAAAACTACCGCTGCCAAACTCTGGTTGATGACAGGAAACAAGAGTCAGCTGAACTTCAGGAACAAGCTGCTCCTCATCCAACAAGTCCTTCAGCAACAGTTGATGTACGCGTGTCTGAGCCCCAAGCTGTCGAGCTTGGGGCTCAGACACACCTGAAGAAGATTCAGGCCGTCGAGAATGTCACCCTCCGCCGTGCCGTGGACGCACCGTGGTAGTGAGGAACACCGATATCCGGCGTGACGTGGACTTCACTACCGTGATGGAGAAAATCCGAGCCAGGGCTCGGAAGCTCTACGATCAGGCAGGTGCCCACGACAACCCTCTTATCCGAGCGACCTCTGACTACGACCCAGGAGGACCAGAAAAACACATGCGACCAGGTAGTATAACGGAACAGAACGGAACAGACGCCTTTGTAAAGGCGTCTGTTCCGTTCTGTTCCGTTATACCACCAAGTTTGGTTTTGACCTGTAGGTCAAAACCAAACTTTTATTACAGCCGACCACTATGCTCAACTAATTATTTATGTATGTGGATGTAAAATCTATAACCAATGGGCGGATCGTAATTATAGTTATTGATCAGTACGGATATACAATTTATAAATAGACAATTTCTTGGCGTGAGCCCTTGTCGATGGGATTTCAGTACCCCTTTGAAGGTACTCGATGTTGGCTGAACGGTTAATTAAAAAACCTCTTTCGTTGTGATTGTTTGCTGACGAACCTTTTCGTAAAATATTTTATGGGCAGGGCCACATAAAACATCCAAGTCGCAGGTCTCAATGAAAATCTTAGCTTTGGACAAGTAAGTACGTATATATGAATATATCACTGAAGCGCTGCTAAGCAAGGTCGAATTCGCCAAAACCTCCGGAATTTATACTCTCCCATCAGCTCCGTCGTACAAGCTGATCGTGACGTCAGGTGACGTGATCGCTTGACGGGGTCGATCTGAGTATACCCAGAGGGGCGTGGCGAATACGTCACTTCGAGCGAAAGTATAAATTAAATCGAGGTCCAGGATTCCGTTTCCTCGACACTATCAAGGCCCATTTCGCCTGCTAATGAATATTGGTGTGTTAATAATATTAATGGGTAACCATTATGTATATTTTCACGACAGACACCCACTTTACTACAAGATCATATCCTTAATCAATTATAACTTCATATTACTCGAATAACTATACATATCTAATTTGTCATCTAGTAAGCGGTTATCATTAATATTAATGGGAAATAATTAACGATAATAGGTTACGACTATGGTCTAATCTACATTGTGGCTTTAAAACAATTTGCAATTTAGTTTTAATCTTCAGTTCAAATAAACTTGCTAAGCACAGTCAATATATATTGCGAAAAAAATGTTTGTATGATAATTATTGTGGAAAAAGTTTTACTAGGCACAGCAATTTCAGTATTAATTACTCGATGCAGAAATTTTATTACTGCATCGAGTAATGCATGTGTAGATTATATGCCACATGTTCAACTAATATAAACTGCTTTTAAGTTATAAATAGCGAGTTACAGGGTGATCAGTGAAAACCAGTACACTGAGTGCGGTACCTATGTTTTTTATCTTATATCATAGAGAATCGAATTTTTTTAAGTTTATTGGAACAAGTACTAAGACAGCATAGCATATAGTAGTAAAGGTGAATATGGAGTTGTTTGGGAAATATATATTGCCGACAAAAGAAAATCTTGATATAAAATCTTTTAATACTCCCAATAAAGGTATTGATGATGGTACCGACTTGAGCAGCATTTATGATATATTTATGGCCCACATGATGACAGACAGAATTTCAAGAACGTGTTTTAAGTTGTATTTGTAAGTTACTTACCTGTCATTACTATTGTAATATTCATATGAATGTTATTAAAGTATGGTTTGGTTTTTGTCGGTATTCCTTTATTGCTGGTTGGGTTTTGGAAAACATTATGTATGTTGAAGTAAATGTAAACACATATAAGATTTTGGGAGGTTCGTTCTACATAAAAATGCCAAAATCAATTGAAAATAGAAGAGCTTATGATATTAATATCCACAAGTATGACGAGTGTTGTTTCTTATGGGCGATGTATCAGCATTAAGCGATGTTTTATCCAGATAAAACAAGACAGTCGAATATTTCGTACCCCCATTATTCCACTGTTTTTGATGTAGAAGATATGAATTTTCCCGTAAAATTACGGGATACTCCTAAATTTTAATTAAAGAACATTCCATTAATGTATATATGGTTTGGAAAGTAAATTTGAAAACAGTAGAAGAACAGTATGGGCATCACGTGGTGGGACCTTTATATTATTCTCGGAAAATGATGAATGTATACATTAATTTTCTGCTAATAACTACTGATTGTGGAGTCATTATTGCTGGATTAAAAATTTGTCATCTCAAAATTCCAATAATCAACATAACTGTATTTTTGTGATGGTTGTCTATTGCATTTTAGTAATGAAAACTTATTGAAACTTATTGCAATGATGTAAGTACGGAAACACCTTCTACTGAAATTAGGAAAGATAAAAATGGGGCACAAGTAGAGGGAGACAGCCGGTGCTAGAGCTCCCCCCACCACTTTCTGTGACGTCATTGACCTTGAACGGGACGACCTTGACCTTGATAGAGGTTACATTGGTCAATGGCAATCATGACCTTGATAGAGGTCACCTTGATCAAGGTCATCGTGACCTTGAGCGAGGTTACCTTGACCTTGAGTAATGTCACCTGTGAAAGTCACTTGGTAGGGGTTATTTCAAAGTCGATTTCATCGGGACCAATCACAGATGAGATATTTTGTTTAAAAGTGTGGACATGTTTCGGTTAGCGTCATACAAACAGCGCATTGTAAGGTTCACTCTCGTTGACTTTGGGTGTGTAATTAGTGCAACAGAATATTTTATAAGTAAGTAATATTTTAAATTATTTTTAACCAATATTTTACTGATTTATTTCATTTAAATATGGCGACAGCTAGTATTAATTTAGCAAATATCAATGATATGCTTAATGGTGACATGGAAATTTATGAACAAAAATTAATTTCGTCTTTAGAGATAAACAAACCTTTTGTTATTAAAAAATTACGTGTGGTCAGTACTCGCTTTGGGAAAACAATTCTAGCAATTTTATTCGATAATACTATAAATCTGACTTTTAAATCATTTTTACCGCAGAGATTGTATGAATTATTGACTGAAGATACAGTTTGTGTAATTAATTCATCTCATGGAAGATATACATTAACTCATTTGGGTAAGAGCAATCCAACTGTGCCTGGTTTAAAACCTAGGACTTTATTAAAATTTGATATTAGTAAGTAACAAAACTGTAAATCCGTAATAGTATTGATGCAGATAACCTAACAAAAATTATTAGTTAGTAATTAAAACAAAACTTCAAATCAGTAATAGTACTGATGAAAATAATCTAGCAAATATCTTAATGCGATATGAATATTCATAAACAAAAATTAATTTCATCTTTGGAGATAAACAAGTCTTAAACAAAGTTACGTGTGGTCAGTACATGTTTTGGGAAAACAATTCTAGCCATTTTGTTCGAGAATACTATAAATCTGACTTAAATTATTTTTACCGCAAAGAGCGTATGAAATATTGACTGAAGTAATCAATTTATTTCATGGAATATATACATTAACTCGTTTGGGTAAAAGTAATCCAACCATTTCTAGTTTAAAACCTGAGACTATTAAAATTCGGTAATATAATTAAATAAAACTTCAAATCAGTAAATAATATTGGGGAAAATAATTTAAATATTATGTTCTAATATGGGTTTTTGTTATCACTAATTACCACATCATTTGTTTTTTTATAATTAATAAGGTAAATTATTGAAATTTTCTCTATTCTATGTATATATATTAATATGTTATATTTTTTTAGGTGGCCTTTTACATAAAAAAAAAAAAAGTGGATGCATTATTGTGAAGCAAGCTGGCCCATATCTGAAGATTTGGAGACCAGTATTGATAGACTATCATGTGAATTGAACGCCCTAAATTTTGATACGGAACACGACATGGCCTACAGTAATAGCTATGACGAGGACACTATGCTAAGGCACGATGGTTTGGCTAAAAAATACCGTTTAGGTGCGAAGTTATGCCAAAAGTTTCTTTTTAATATAATAGATTTGGATGAATTTTGCACTTTAATGATATTAGGCGATTTAAAAAGTTTTCTATATAAAATAGTAGAACATTTACCCGAGGATATTGTATCAAAATTCCAATTAAATGACTCAGGTCTTGACGATGATAATGGAGAAGTATTAACATAGTTGGTCCTTGGTGAACAAATATCGCATGTGTACAAAAAAAATGTAAAGTCAAATTATATATCAAAATATTTTTTCCTAGTTATATAGTTATCGATAAAATGTAATACTAGTCAAATATGTTTATTTTTATATTATAGTATAATAATCAACTTGATTTACCAGATTGTATTCATACTGTACTTATCAAGCAAAAAATAAATATATAAAACGTATAATGTGTTATTCACATTCGTATACCATCTTTGATAAAAACATAGTTAAATAAATAAAAGACATAAGTAGACTTTTTGGTTTTTCCCAGGTTGTATGGAAAACGGAATGTTCCTGTAAATGATACAGGTTATGTTAATATATTGTATTGGTAACAAATTTCAAAGATATATATTTTTTCCTTTTGTAAATATTTATAGATATGAGGGTACCTAGTCCCAGAAATACTCGATATAACAAAGAAAACATATATAGTTGTAGATGTTCATTTAAATGTAATAGAGGGTATTATATATGTAATCGTTTTATATTATAGTTGTATAAATAGCGACCTTCTTTCCATTGTCTAATAAAGTAACAATTTGGTTGTAGACGCGGGTGTGTGTAAACCAGACACTTTATTCAAATTAAAAAAATGGTACATACAAATTTTATTGTCAAATACAATGTTTTATATACATTTATGAAATTACAAATGCCAAAAATGCAAATATTAAATATTATTTGAATTATAAAACAATATCCTTTTCCAATATCCAAGAGTTGTGTTTCTCGGTGAAGCCGGATCATTTCACTAACACTTCCTTGGTTCCATCTTTCCTTTTCCGACGTCGTAAAACTTTTTCAACGAGGTATACATTGGGATTTCGTGTTTTTTGTAGTTCCATTTCATAAAAATATCCTTTAATTGGTCGACCATCTATGTCTTCTAAGGCGTATGTAACAGGATTTGTTCTATTTACATTTAGTATCTTGAATAATTCCGTTGACCAGTTGGCATTGTAACCCTTTTCAAACGCATTTTTAAATTTACTGATTCGCACAATGTCTCCTATATGGAATTTTACTTTTAAGGGTATAATTTTAGGATGGTTGTAGGCTTGAAGTTCTGTACTGGGTGTAACATCAGCCGGTTTCATACCTATCGTCCGATGCTTTGACTGATTATATATATGTGTAATGTCTGAGAGAATACTCAACCACTCATATTGACCCTTAACTGAAAATTCTTTGTAAATCGAATTCTTCAATGTCCGTATAACTCGTTCTACTATTGCGGCCTTCTTAGAGCTATATGTGGAATAATGATTTACATTATTATTACTCATTAGCTTTGAAAAATTTTGATTGTAGAACTCGGTGCCATGATCGCTTTGAATATTAACTGGTGAGTAGCCAGCTTCTTCGATAATGGTATTCATAGCTTTAGTAACCACCAAACTAGTTTTATTCCTAAGTGATCGTGTCCACACATACTTGGAGTAGCAGTCGATTACTACAAGTATATACTTATAACCATTATTTACTTGGGTGTATGGTTGCATTTCAATCAAATCGTCTTGCCATAAATCGCCATATCCTTTTATGATAGTTTTCCTTCTTTTAAAATTTCGTCGAGCCGATCTATGTAATTCATTAACAATTTGACGTTTAATATCTGACATTATTTTAAATGTCAACTTCTCTACTGGGTAACCATTGAGGAGGAATAGCTAGTCTACCATTACGAGGATCTAAATTATCTTGGACTGGAACTAGTTTTTTGTTTAACAGTTCAAATTGTTGAGCTAAAGTCTCCTTTGCTTTCTCTACTTCTCGAACCTGTTTTTTTAACACCTCAATTTGTTTAGGTAATGTCTCTTCAATATTTTCTAATTTCTTACGCAGCTGATCTTCATTCTTTGAGACAATTATTTTAACTGTCGCAATTTCATTATTCAAGCGGTTATATGTGGAGTTTAAAATCATTTTCGCCGATTCCTGAACGGCATTCTGAACAGCTTGTATAGTTGACTGTAATTGGTCAACGACCTTGTTGATATATTCGGTTACATATTTCTGTGTGGCAGCATCACTTTCTTGTAGAGGGTATCCAACATTTGTCAGACGTTTACTTTGTACATCATAATTACCGTCCTTTAACTTGAAACCAACACCTGGAGGTCCGCGTTATTATACGCTTGCCCCCACCTTGTCGTCGTCCAAATTTATCGATAGTGTTGTTAAGTGTACTCATTTCTGCATCTATCTGATACAATCTCCATAGTTTGCTCCCTATTATACTTAATATTGTCCTGTTACCAACCAATATTCATGTTTTTAATATTTAATGCACAATGTTCTCTTCACGCAGTTCCTCTATTATGCTTAAAATTTCGTTGCCGTGACCGGTATGGCCTGCCATCTTTGAGCTCCATAACAGTCTGAGTCGATCCACCAACTCTTTAGGCTTATTCCAATACACGTAATCGACTGCCCGACAATTTTCTTGGGGGTAAATCACTTTCGTAGTAGGTAGTTTTGAGGGATGTATACCTTCACCACTACGTTGTGATCTGGTTTTCACTCCATAGTTCAACATTGCAGGATTTATGATTTCCACATATTTCTTGTTTGTACTTCTATTTTTATCTCTTTTAATATCATAGTCTTGGTAGGTGGCGTTTGTTAACTTCAACATTTGACCATAAGCTTGCAAATTATCATCGTTAATAACACCTTCGGGTCTATGTAATATAGGAGGAATCCTAAGAAATATTAAATCATATAATTCAGAATTTCCTTGAAAGGATTTCAGTTTGTTATTTCCACGCCAAAAAGAAATGGTATTTCTGATAAAACGTACTTCTGCATCTCCCATCCGTAGCTTATTAGTATTTGGGTCGAAACGTATACCATATACAGTATCATAATTAGACTTTTTGGTTTTCAAGCCTTCAATGTAGCTGTATGGTAAGAATTGCTCGTCATTAGGGCCGCTTGCACTGGCCGAGAAGGATGGTGTGGATGTTATCATAGAAAGCGAGGTATCTGGAAGTGTTGGTGCAAATGGACTCTGTAAGAGCATTGCATTATCCTCCTCATATTCTGTTTCGCTATCCTCACTCTTTGTGTTAGGGCTCATTGTAGAGATTACGTTACTTTCCGTTTTCATCCGTAATGGAGTTCGAGAAGATGGAATTAGCTGAGACTTTACATCCGTTGCAACTTTTGATATATTTTTGAGTGGTTTTGTTATAGGTTCATATAGTTTTTCGAGGGCTAATTTATTTTCAACATTTCTGTTTTTGACCATGTGAAATATTTTTCTAACAGCATTAGTGGCATCTACCAGTTTCCGTTTTATATCAATTTCTCCAGTGGCTGCGTCACTACTGTAAACCATTTTGTAAACAACACACAAATTAGTTTGATGATGATGTACACCTACCGTTGACTGCTTAGCAAATGAGATGTTAGGTTATTGCCCTACACATAAATATGGCTGTCGAAACCTTTTCGATACCGTCCCTTTTGTATCTCGCTATCTTTATCGATCACTAAGAAGCCATATTTGTCCTTCCAACATAGTGCACACATATCTATAAATTGATTGAATGTTATATCAGGTGATACATGATCAGAGAAAATGTGTCGTAAGTTCAATTCATCCTGCTTGAATAATATTAAAAAATTTGCATTGTCGCGAATTAGCTGTTTTGGCACTCGCGAATACGTTTGTGCAAGGTAAAAGCAATCTATGTTCTTATGACGACCCATACTAAAATATGATCTGATTACGTCTTGCTTTTCACAAATTACATCGTCAAATATAAAGATGGAATCTGACTGTGCTTCGGATGGTTCCATGATATAAGCATTATCTCTATGAGTATAAAATCCTAGTCCTTTGATTGGTGCCAATACTTTGCGAAGGTATTCATACTTTGGCTGATATAAAGACTTTGAATATATATAGACATTGGCGAACCGTAAACCGTGAGGGTGTGTTAATAACGATATCATTACATTGGTCTTTCCACAATTTGATGGACCTATTAAAAGAGTTCGAACAGTTCGGGGTAGAAGATGTCCGTGACGCGGTATTTGATTATCTTGCATTGTTCCACCTATAACCCCCTCATCCAGGTTATCAACGACAAGCCTTTGTTTCTGGGGTACCACTCTCATCGTTTTATATAATAAATATGTAAAGTTGATATGGAATGTCTTATTTCGATGTCGACTCTCAAACGAGTAGGGGGTTATTCGAGGTGTTCCCACCGCCGCAGAGGATACAAAACTGGAATTGGTATTATTAATTCACTGATTAATAAACTACTGTTGAGATTCATTTGCCTGGGAGGTACCAATACTGCGGACCAGGTACGAAGCTAGACAAGAGACTAGCAAGAGGAGACGTTGGTATAAATCCACTGGATGCTGCCTGCAAAAGTCACGATATAGCTTACGCCAAAAGTACCGACTTAAAAGATCGACACAAGGCAGACTACGAGCTCGAACAACGTGCTTGGGAACGTGTGAAGTCTAAGGACGCAAGTATCGGGGAAAGGGCTTCAGCTTGGTTAGTCACGAATATCATGAAGGGAAAGCACCGCTTTGGAATGGGTTGTGAATTATCGTACAAATCTAAAAGAAAGAAACATACCAGGAAATCGACAGGGGGGAAGGTAGAGCGCAAAATTGCATTTGGAAGTGCAATAGTGCATAAAGTTCATGATGTATTGAGAAAGAGTGAGGGAAAATGCACAAAGGATGTACACAAAGCCAGTAAGATCGCCATAAACGCAGCTCGCCTAGCATTGAAAAATGTAGGGGGTAAACGAAGAATTCGTACTCCACGCATA
The DNA here is from genome assembly GCA_037954035.1 of Rosalia funebris. Lineage (NCBI taxonomy): Eukaryota > Metazoa > Arthropoda > Insecta > Coleoptera > Cerambycidae > Rosalia > Rosalia funebris. The sequence goes on along the minus strand of JAZFAV010000036.1, from coordinate 17,597,642 downwards.
ATACCGATTCCTAAAACTGGTGGTATTTTACCTTTATTGCCAATATTTGCCGGTTTATCGGCATTGGGAGCACTTGCTGGTGGCGCTGCAGGTGTATCTAAAGTTATTAGTGATGTCAAGTTAGGTAAACAGCGTCTAGCTGAAGCTGAACGACACAACAGAAATATGGAAGCCATAGCCATAGGCAAAAGTGGAAAAGTGGAAAAAAGGATTATACTTGAAACCATATCGTACAGGGTTAGGCCTTTACTTGACCACATCAAATAATTCAAAAAACTACTAGACACCCTACCCCGAAAACCACTCAGTGATCTTGATTTACACCACTATTGTAAACAATTGAAAGTACCTCATTTCAGAGGAGTGTTTATGCGCGATAATCTACCGGTAGATGGGCCACATCGAAATGAAGCAGCCATTGTTAATTTGGATAGTGCAAACGGTCCAGGGACCCATTGGGTTGCATACAGAAAAATCGGCATTTTAATAAACTATTATGATCGTTTTGGTGATTTGCCCCCACCTATCGAGTTAATAAGATATTTTAAAAAGGGTAGGGTACCTGTTAGAATGATAAGCTATAACTATGAACGTCATCAAAAATTCAACACAGTTTGGTGTGGTCACTTGTGCCTTAAGTTTCTCTCATCCTTCTCGAGTCAGACAACGAGAACAATACATTAATATGGACATAACACCGCAAATGGATCGTCAGCAACTCAAGAGAATGGGGCATGCCCTTATTGCGTTTTCACGTTTACGCAGTTTAACAAAAATGAGTCGACAACAACTAGCTGATATGCCCAAGGAAGTGATGATTGCGTGTGCCCCAAATGAAATTGCTTTAGTGTGGGATAAATTACCAGAACATTTGCAAAGCGATATTGATATACTAAAGTATCAGTACTGTACGGATCATATTGATGATTATACAACCAACGAGATGGATCGAGATGTAAATGATGGACCGCCACCAAGGAAGTTAATTTGTTGCTATTGTAAAATGAGTGATGTAAACGTAGCCACGGATAATAATATCGAGATGTCTTTGACTCCATCGTCGAAAACTGAACCGAGACCCAAGCGGTTATTTTTAAACTGTTGCTGATGGTGCAAAGATAAATTAGTATGTTAGTGTCGAACTCTATCAGTCATGTCGAGCACGTTCACCATATCTGGACAGTCGAGTGTATTACACGTAGACTTTTATCCACCTCTTGAGCTAGATCGTGGTCTACCTTATGGATTGGGTTTGCTTGGATTCTATTCGTACAACTCAATTCATAATATCAGTAACAGTAATAATGTGCTTGCATATAGAAAGAAAAATAAAACTCAGCTAGAAGTTATTAAAATACCTCCGGGTGCGTATGAAATTGAAGAAATCCATAAGGCAATATATAATGCTATGAAAATTCGTAACAGCACAGCTTCTCCGAAAGAGACTGTTGAAAACTTATTTTCCCTCCAAGCTAACAATAATACCCTAAAATGTGAACTTACTTCAGTATATGAAATTGACTTTACACCTGCTAATTCTATTGGAAATCTACTAGGTTTTGAATCGAAACGTTTAGAACCAAATAAAATTCATCAATCAACGTTACCTGTTAATATTATGAAAGTACGAATTGTACGTGTAGATTGTAATATTACATCTGGTGCCTACCATAATGGTGAGCCAACACACACTTTATTTGAATTTGATGTTGACGTGGAGCCTGGCCATAAACTCACCAAAGAGCCACAGAATATTATTTATATGCCTGTTAAACCGGACAGTCGTCAGTTATGTCAACATTACGCTGAGCATATTAGATGACGACGGCGACTATATTAATTTTCATGGGGAAAAGATTATCGTAAAACTGGAATTAAAACTGATTTTATAAAAAAAGAGAAGAAGAAACAAGATGGGTTTCTGTTACAACACTGAATTGCTTCGGATACGTCGTAATAATGAAACTATGGCAGCTAACACTTACAACAGAATAGTTGGAAATAAAAGAATTAGGGAGGACAAGAAGAAGCTCATTCGACGCAAAACTGTTAAGCCATCAACACGCCATTGTTTACCCCCCGAAGATCGTTTATTTCTCCAGTCAATTGGGCTTCAACTAACTAACAAGGCATAACCACCAATTAAAAAGATGCCTATTTCAAGTACATGTGAAAAGCTGGAAGTTTTCGATGAACCAGTATTTGACAATTCCTTACTTAGTTCACACGAGCATACCTACAAACCTTATGGATCACCAATCTATATAAATTCCGATGAGATACGCATACCTGTTCATTTTCAAGATCTCATTTTGGATATAGCTGACAGTTATATTTACATTGAAGGAAAATTTACTCCAAGTGATGTTTCCAAAAGATGTCATTTATCTAACAACACCCTAGCATTTCTTTTTGATGAAATACGCTATGAAATGGGTGGAGAGCAAATAGCAGTAGTTAGAAAACCAGGCATAAGTACGGCGTTGAAATCTATTGTATCATTCAGTGAAGTTCAATTACGAGCATTATTAACTAGTGGATGGGGTTTAACAGCAACTAAACAAGACATTTTTGATCGGGACAGTAACATCTTTAGTGGAAAGTTACCCCTTAAATATCTTATGGGTTTTGCCGAAGATTATACCAAGGGTATATTAAACGTTAAGCAAGAGTTAATCCTTATCATTGCTCGCTCCTTCAGAAATTGTTATATTGGGGAAGTTGATGCTAATATTCAAATAAATAAAATAGAATGGAAAATCAAGCATATTGTACCTGAAGACCGACAAAAAATTAAACTGCTGTCCCATATAAATAGGGGAAACAGTAAAGCATCTGTTAAGATGGCTTATAGAATGTGGGACCTGTACGAATTGACTGCTCTACGGGAAACCTCTTCAGATGTGTGGGCCATAAAGACTAGTACAAGTCTGGAGAGGCCACGATATGTTGTTTTAGGTTTTCAAAATACCGCCCAGTCTGATAATAGAAGCATGGATGCGACACAATTCGTTCACGCCGATATTAACAACATCAGATTATATATAAATTCCGAAGTTTTTCCATATGAACGCTGGAATCTGGATTTTGGAAAGAAATTATACTCTACTGCGTATTACGCATATGAACATTTTCAAAAGAGTTACTATGGCAAAGATATGGGGGAACCTATGATGGATTATGGACAATTCTTAAATAACCCCCTATTTGTCATTGATTGTTCACATCAAGCCGATGCCTTTAAATCATCTACAGTAGACATCAAACTTTAATTTGAAACACGTAAAAATAAATTTCCCACCAATACCAAAGTATACGCCTTGATTATTCACGATGCATACATGTGTTATAATATATTGGATGGATCGGTGCACAACGCTTTTTCTTTATTAATCTAATATTAAGTTTTCAATATAGCAACTCTCACAAGCTTATATCTGTAACTTTATATGAACCAGATTTGTATTAATTAATATTACTGTACTTATTATCAAGTTTAAAATAAATATATGTAAAAGAGATAATGTGTTTTGTGTATTTCATGTAAACACATCCTTACACTCCCTTATTAAGTATGTAGTTAAATAAATAAAAGAAAGTAGCACTGTTAAAGGTTTATTATATTTAAGAATATAAAACATATAAAACTCTAAATAATCAGCATTAAAATACAAATTATGGAATAAACCACATAAATACCGTAAATAATAAACATTAGGATTAACATAACAATATGTTGTGGTATGACTTTTCCAGTTTTAACATATCAAATTTTACATTAGTTGATATTATTTAATTCATCTATAACTGCCATCAATGCATCCAAATTTTGTTCTGCTGAACTTTGGTAAAATAAATCATCAAAATGTATTAACTCATTGTCAAAGTTAGTTTCTGCAGAGATATTATCAATTGGTATAATATCATTCAAGGCATTAATTACCCACTGATTATTTAGTGCAGGGTCTGTTTGGAAAAACTCAATATCTGTGTGACCCCATGCTAAGGTTTTGGTTGAATTTGGAATTAAAAAGCGCTTATCGTCCTTGTGTGACAGAGCGACTTTATTCTTCATTTCTGTATACATATCGTGCAAATATGTTGTAAAGGTGTTCATTTTTCTAAATACCAAACCACCTTGTTCCACAATTTTCCTGTAATCATCAATTGTCAACTCTTTATTAATTACAGATTTTTTAACACTTTTTGCCTTTTATAATTCATCTTTAACTGTCTGGACATAATATGCCTTAGCGCCGGTACCGTAAAAACATTTAATCGGGTCAGTTGGAAACTCATCTTTCATATTCTCTAACATCGACCGACTCACCGGAACATTAAACATATTACCAGGTTTGTAATTCGATGTATCGAATCTGTCTATGTTTTCTGTTATAAAATTATAAAAATTATCTGTGTATACTTTGATTATTAAAGAATCGGTATCTGTATATAATAATGATGCATTTGAACCGTAATTTTTCTTTATAACATTATAAAAGAAGTCATAGAGTACTGTCTTAGATAATTCTAATATAGAAAATCCTACATAAATGGGTTTATTGTACATGACTTTTAGAACATCCAAATGAATTGCTACGAAATTTTCAGAAAAAATTTAACATGTTTTAAAATTGGGGCGAGTTATAAGCCCCCTAGCACCCAACTTTTTACCATAATTTTCCCAATGTGTCATTAGTCGTATATCCTTTCTATTTTCAACATTTTCCATGGTCTTGCCAAAAACTGAATTATTCATTAATTTATAAAACCCTTTCTCAAATTTATTTTCAGCCCTATTTCGCATGTCGGTATTTAAATCGATATATGTCTTCAACCATCGGGACTGGTTAAACTTTAATACGCAGTGAATTTTTTTCAAAACTAAACCGTTTTCAATAGCCTGCTGTAAATTTTTGTAGTGAACAACATAATTTGTTTTACCATTCAAATTTGGTATTAGTTTTGTTAGTTTAGAATTTGAATTTGGAGGAATTATATTTTCGGCTAAGAATGGAAGATCTGAATGTATATCATGCAATTCATTTGGATACTGGACATCTACTTCCAAAATATACCCATATGGATTATCGTCTGGAATTTGCATGACATCCAAGTTTGTAATTTCACATTCAGTTATATATATATATATATATATATATATATATATATATATATATATATATATATATATATATATATATATATATATGTATATATATATATATATATATATATATATATATATATATATATATATATATAAAGTTTTTTCTGCCCTACATCCCCCCTCCGTTTACACGATTAGGGGTTCGGGCCATCCCATCCCTCTTCTTCTTTCTTTCTCAGGATGTTCTCTATCATCCGCTCCCCGCTTATCCAAACACACGCACACCCAAACATTCGAGTCACCAACTCCCTCAAACTCCTCGGCCGTCCAGCTACATCCATACATCTCTCCCTCTATCTCTCACCCACATCGGACACCAGAGCAAAGTATGCTCCGGGTCATCCCTTTCGCCGCAGTAGACGCGCATTCGTCCCCATTTGCCTTGCCTATCCCACGCAGGTAGCTACTGAAGCAGCCATGCCCCGTCAACGCCTGCGTGAGATAGTACCCCACCTCGCCATGGTTCCACCCATCGCCTTACCTCCGGTATGAGCTCCCTAGTCCACCTCCGTTTAGACGAGCCATCCCATCGCTTTTGCCAGGCCACAAACAAACGTGTCCTCGCCTCCGATCTACCGGTCCCCGAACGGATCTCCGCTCTCTCCCTCGCTAGCAGCAGCATAGGAGGGATCCCCGCTACCGCGAGCACCGCCTCGAGCGATACAGTCCTGTATGCACTTGATACCCTCAAAGCCATCCGCCTTTGTACTCCATTAATGAGCGCCCTAGTTCGCTCCTTACTTAGCGCCCTCTCCCAGACCGGCACCGCATACAAGACTACAGAGTTCATCACCGACGCCAAGATTTTTCTTGTGGACGCTCGTGGTCCCCTCGCGTTCTTCATTAAGTGCGCTAGCGCCCCTGTCCGCCTTCACCGCCATTCTCCTCACGTGCTCCTGGAACGTGAGCTTATCGTCCAGCCAGACCCCCAGGTATTTTATAACCTTCGAGGGCCTGACACACGTTCCCCCTTCCCTCAGTTTGACGGAAGGCAGATTCCTCCTTCTAGTTATCATTACAATCTCGGTCTTACTCTCAGCAGAGCAGAGTTCAGCTCGAGCATTCGAAAGGTGAGAGAAATACACCCGACACTCTCAACAAGAGAAATATACCCGAGAGGCAAAAGTTCATAATACATCTACCTGGGACTTTTCCCAAGGGAAAAGGAAAAAGTGAGTGAGAGTGCGCGAACGTTCGCGAGTGTATAGTGCAAACCGAGAGGACGGTAAATGAGTGAGGAATCCGACTTGGACGCCTCTATCTCGGGGGACGAAAGCCCTCTGAGGATGGAGGCCCGGGAAGGAAGCCGCTCTTCCGGAGCGGAGTTTGAAGACCTAAGGGCAGAGAACGAGGCCCTGCGGGTACAGCTGTCCCAAATGAGGGACGTATGCGAAGCCCAGAAAATTGAAATCGCGGAGCTGAAGATGCAAATGAGAAGACAACACGAAGAGGCCATGTCGCAGCTGGCCAGGATAAGTGATCAGATAGCCTCCAGAGAGGGGAAGGATGCTGAAGGCTCCCAGCCCAGACGTCTCCCTCTCAAAGAAGGAAGTAAGAGACGTGCGATTGACTCCGATGAGGAGTTAAAACCTGCAAGGAAGCAGGCGATCAGGTCTCCCGCCAGGAGACCTGAAGGAGGTAAGTCGGGGGAAAAGGGGGACAGGGATGCCGGAGAGACGGGCAGCTCCCCCGTGGAAGCTCCCGAATCCCCGGCGTCGCCTCCGGCCACAGAGCAGAACGACAACGCCGAAAAAAGGAGAAAGGTGCCCCCGGTGGTCCTTCGGAAGAAGGGTGACTGGGCAACGGTTTGTCGGATCCTCGGTGAAACGAGGATAAATTACACCAAGGCCAAGTTAATAGAGGACGGGGTGGAAATCCACCCAACCACCCCGAAAGACCACAGGCGTCTGACGAGGATGCTCGCGGACAGGAAGTACGAGTACCACACGTACTCGTTGCCGGAAGCGAAGACCCTCAGGATAGTGGTGAGAAGAATCCCGGATTGCGTCACGGAGAAGGACGTATTGGACTTACGGAGGCAAGGACACCAGCCGATAGCGGCTCATAGGATGAAGTACAGAAGAAGGAAGACCACCATGCCACTGGTACTGGTCCAGCTGCCCGAGAGCGGAGCGATGACAGCCATGGGGACAAAGCACTGCTGCGGGCTGGTAGTAAGGGTAGAAAGGCACCCAATCCACCCAGAAGACATAGTGCCACAGGTGCCAGAAGTTCGGACACGGGCAGAGTAGGTGTACAGCGCAACCCAAGTGCATCATGTGCGGCGAGGGACACCGCACTACGGAGTGAGCCAAAGACAAGGTGGTGCCAGCGAAGTGCGCCAACTGCTGGTGACCACATCCGGCCAGCTACAGGGGCTGCGAAAAATTCCCCAAGGTAGGACACAGGCGGCCAGGAAGACCACCTCTCCCGCCGCAACCGTCGCCAGGCAACCCGCGAGGGCGGCAGCACCCCCGACGCAAGAGCCCAGGGCTACGCCGAAAGCGGCGTCAAAGGCAGCGCCCGGAGTGACGCAGCCAAAATCCTACGCGGCAGCAGTAGGAGGACAAAGGAAGAAAACGCCAGCCGCCTCGGCCCCGGAGGCGGCAACAAACATCAAGGAGTTGGCCGCGATGATGGCCAACATGCAGTAGATGTACTCAGCACTGAGTACATTTTTTGTGAAAATGCCATCTATGGGAACGGCGTAAATGGCAGGACAACAGGATGCAGGTAAGTCCCTTAGGATAGTGTCATGGAACGTCGGAACTCTCAGAGGAAGGAAAACTGAAAACTGAGAACTGAGGTAGAAGAAATACTCGAGAGCCATCGAGTAGACGTCATGGCCCTCCAGGAGACAAGACTGCATCCGGACGACCCGTTTCGGATACATGGTTAATAGGTCCATAGGCGGAACAGGAACAGGCGCAGAGGTGGAGTGGCGCTGTTGGTGAGATCTAACATCGCCCATCATGTCCAGCCCCATCCAGAGACGGAGTGCACGGAGGCGGTGATCGTAACCATCCGAACTGGACAGCAGGATGAACTTAGGATAGTTTCCTGCTATCAGCATCCCGGGGAGAAAGTGATGAAACGGGACCTGGACGAAATATTCCCGCGGGGAGGCAGGACCCTCGCTGTGGGAGACTTCAACGCCAAGTCTCCATTGTGGAACAGTAGGATAACCAACACCAGAGGCAGGGCGCTACTGGTGTACACGGAAAACCACCGGGAAGTCCGATCTTATGGCCCACTGGAACCGATCCATCACTCGGTAGACAGACCGGACGTGTTGGACATCGCGATGGTCCAGAACGTAGACGTGGAGAGCATCGATAATCTCAGAGAAGGATCCTCGGATCACAACCCCATCCTGGTACAGCTGGAGAATGAGGCACCGGATACGAGAGACGACTTCGTCACCAGGCGCACGGACTGAAATAAGTTCAGAACGTGTCTGGATCATCGCATCGAGGTCATCCCCCCGTTGGAGATGGCGCAGGACGTCGAGGCAGCGGCGGAGAGGCTCACCGAGGACATCCAAGCAGCCATGAGAGACAGGCACGACGGAGAGGACGGTAACGAGAAATAACCGTCATTTTGGCTTCGTTTTAGACTCCACCCGGAATCTCATTAGGGAAAGGCGGGTGGCGAAACGCAGAGCCATGCGTACCGGACTACCGGAGGACAGGCGAGCGGTCAACCAACTGAACCGTAGGGTGAAAGCAGCCTTGGACGAGGACAGGCAGGATGCGTGGAACCGCTACCTGATGACCCTCGAGCCGGAGGACAACAGCCTGTGGAGTACGCAGAGGGCCATACGCAGAACGAGACCATCGATCCCACCGCTACACGGGGAGTGAGGACTCGTGTTCACCAACGAAGGTAAGGCAGGGGCATTTGCAGATAGCCTGGAGCTACAGTACAGGGAAAACCAGCCGGACAACGAGGACGAGGACTGGACGGACGATGTCAGGAGGAGGGTGCGACGCATCCGAGAGGCTGACGACGAAGGGTAACAGTTCCGACCGGCCACGATGGAGGAGGTCAAGGCCATCCTGAAGACCCACAAGGTCAGGAAGGCCCCCGGACACGATGGCATCGGCAACAAGGGGCTGAGGAGGCTGCCGAGGAAAGGAGTCGCCGCGCTGCTGAACATCGCGAATGGAGTTTTGAGGACCCGTCACTTCCCGGAGGTATGTAAAATGACGGACGTTATATTCATACCGAAGCAAGGTAAGAGTTTAACCCATCCGACTCATTTTAGACCCATCAGCCTGCTGCCGACCCTGAGCAAGGTGATAGAGAGGATAATCCTGGCCCGCCTAAGAGAGAAGACCGAAGAGCTGGAAGTCATTCCGGACGAGCATTTCGCATACAGACCGCGGCACTCGACGGAACTGTGTCAACACACGTCAACTTCAACGGTGTGAGAACAGCACTTTGATTGATTCAGGCACTTTGGAGTAGTCATGGACAAGTCTCTGACATGGAGAGACCACATCCATCGGACGACGGGACGTGCCAAAGCTACCACCGCCAGACTCTGGACGATGACGGGGAACGACAGCCAGCTGAACCTGAGGAACAAGCTGCTGCTCATCAAGCAGGTCCTTCAGCCCCAACTGATGTACGTGTCAACAGCCTGGGGCTATGCCGCTCACACGCACATGAAGAGTATCCAGGTCGTCGAAAACGTCGCCCTCCGCCGTGCCGTGTGTTGACAATCTAGGGTGACAATCGCCGTCACCCTCTTCTCCCTCAGGGCTTCATCTACTTTTACCGCCACACACTCAATGGCATCCGTCGTCGACCTTCCCTGACGAAACCCATACTGTGTCTGTGATAGGCCACCCGCTCGATATATTACCTCCTCTAACCTTCCCAGCACCAAATACTCCAACACCTTGGAGAGACCATCCATTACGCATATTGGTCGGAATGCCGATGGATCGCCTGGCGGCCTATCACCTTCCTTTCTTACTAGCACTAATTTGGCCTTCCATTTCCTACATATCCCTTCCTCCCCCACCACGCCCTTCATGGCCCTCAGAACCACCGTCGGATTATCTTCTATGGCCAACTTTACTAACTCGGGATATATTCCGTCCAACCCCGGAGCCTTTCCACCCTTCAGTTTCTTGGTCGCCGTTTTCAATTCAGCCTCCGTGAAGGTCACCGTCTCCACCACCTCCGGAACTCTCCAGACCACCTCCTCCCGCGCCGGAAAGAGGCCCTCTATCACACGCCCCGCATCCTCCTCCGTTAGTGCCGGGGGGGGGGGGTAAGTTCAATCGGCCTACCACAATCGTATAGCCGTCCCTCCATACGTCCCTGTCGATGTCTTGGCAAAGACCTTCCCACTTCGCCTTCTTCGCCTTTTTAATGGCATCCCGGAGCTCTTTCCTGGCCTGTCTGTAGCGATCATCCCAGTCCTCAACATTCCCCTGCACCCCTGGATGCCGGTTACGGTGGTCTCTGACAGCTCTTCTACGAGCGGCCAGGCAACGCGAGCGGAGGTCGGCGATCTGATTGATCCACCAGTAGATCTCCCCCCTTCTAGTTCTACGACCACCCTTTCTGGGCATCGCCGCGTCACAGGTCCTCGTGACTACCCTCGTGAGTTGGAGTGGGGAGATCTCGACTCCTTCCAGTAGCGCTATGCCCCTCCTCAATTCCCTTCTGTAGACCTTTCTATTTAGCCTACTCAACTTCCACCCTTTCCTGGTCTCACTCATCCCCATCGTCCGCCGGCATCCCAGAATATCGTACATGATATATTTGTGATCACTACAGGTTTCCGTCTCCGAAACCCTCCATCCCTCCACACGGCCCGCCAAACCGGGTGTAGACCATGTGAGGTCCGGAATCGACCCCCAGTGACCCCTCACCCACGTATACCTGGATCCCACATTTTCTATCCTGAGATCCAGTCGGTCTGTCCATTCCCTTACGATCTCTCCCCTGGCGTTCGTACTTGGCATGCCCCAGTCGGGGGCATGCCTCGGGGGCATGCCAAGGCAGAACTAAGAGTGGTTGATCTCTTCCCAGTGCAGATGTCTTGACATTGTCTGGAATCTTTATTTGAAATCCAGAGGGCCCCGATTCAATCTTGTCAGTGTTTATTAGTGAAAAAGTTTGAACCCTATGGGCTGTTATAAGGGCCAGTAATGTTATTAATTTTTGTGACAATTCTTTAAGAGTAAGATTTTCTAACGGGAACAGTTTTGCCAAGTAATTTAGAACCACTTCCAAGTTCCAGGTTGTGGCATATTTAGGCTTAGTGGGTCGGAGTCAAAATATTCCCTTAAAGAATCCTTTAATGGCATTTTATTTATGGGGTTGGCATAATTATCTCGATCTACGATCAAAGATATTGCCGACCTATCCGTATTTAAAGTACCATATAAAGCTCCCTTATCAAATTTTTCTTGCAAAAAAATCCAGATTATGCGTTGCTCTGAAAGGATCATAGTTGTTTTGCTGGCAAAACAACCACCACCCTTTCAATGATGCGTTGTATTGTTTCAAAGTGGCAGATGATAATAAAGCGATCAATGTATCGATAGCCTCATTGGCTATGTTTTTGATTTGGTATGCCCTCCGTATAACTTCCCTGCAATCAGTGTAAGGCTGCTGGCCAGGGGATGTTGCACCAACCTGCAAGGAGATAGTAGTAAGTTCTTTGCTGGGCTGAATATAAGTGGCTTCTCTATTAGGAGTGTTGTCAATAAGGGATACCAGGGCTGTGTGTTGGCCAATAAGGCAGCACTAATATTCCCCGAGCTTTGTCAGTTATTTTGTGTTTTAGCGTCCGGTCTGTTTTCCTTTTGTGTGCCTTGTTCCATTGTAGCGTTACGATTTGCACAGTTGCACGTGTAGTTTGTGGTCTGTGTGTCAAACGTTACTGTTTCTTTTCCTCATCCTGTAGCTTCTTTATAGAGTGTTTGATAGTCTCGCTTTAAAATGTCCGTCTTCTAATTTCTTGTGCAATATCTTTGATTTTTCTGTTTGTATTTTGTTCTATGCTTTTCTCTAATGTAGTGCCACGTTTAATAATGTTTTCCACTGCATCCTCCAGCATTTTAATATTTTTACTTTTCCAACTAGGCTTCGGGGGAAATATCTCGGTTGCTTTCCTTTTGTTTGGATTGTCCACTAAGTGAAAAACCTCTGATCCTCTGTGACTCTGGGAAGTTGGTACTTCCTCTTTCTACTTCTAGTAAATTTTCCACAGCTGACTCTCGATTTGAGCTTCGTGGAGGAGTCCCTCCTTGCAAATGGGTTTTTCCAGTTTCACCCAATTCTATTTGATGTTCATCCTGGTATGCAGTAAACAGCCAATCTCGATCTGCTGATATTACGCTGTATATTACTGCTACTACGGTTCTACCTGCTCTGAGCAAAATCTTCCTCCATCTGCATTCCAGTCGCTTCCACTCTCGCCTGGTTTCCTGCAAGAAGTGCTGTACGTCGAAATGCTGTTCAAGTCAGTACCGTAATCAATAACTTGATTGGGAGTATTGACAGATTTTATATCAAGATTTTCTTTTGTCTGCAAGACACATCTTGCAAACAGCTTCATATTCACCTTTACTGCTGTATGCTATGCTGTCTTACTACTTGTTCCAATCAATTTACAATTCGATTCCTTATCGAGGTAAAAAACATACCAAAGTCAGTGTACTGGTTTTCACTGAAACTAACTAACTATTCGTGATTTAAAAGCAGTTTCTATAAGTTAAGCATGTGGTATATAATCTAATGATTAATTAACCCATTAATATTAATGACAACCATTATTAGATGACAATTATGTGTAGATAGGTATAATTATTCGAGTAAAAATTAAGTTATAATTGATTAACGATGGCAGAAATGATCTTGGAGTAAAGTTTTTGTCGTGGAAATATACATATATAAAAATATCTATATTTTAATATCTCCTTTTTGCACATATACAATACATTAATAAATACATGAATAAAGTGGTTAATAATTCTAGGAATTCCTCTCGAGAAAACTCGCTTAAAATTTATTTTTAATTGCTCATTCTTTTTTTTTATATAATACGGGATGGATGATTCATGTAGGAGGAATGATGTCATGGATTTTTATTTTAATGGCAACCATTTAAAAAAGGACAAAAAAGATGGCTTTTAATTTTCATTACGAAATATCAAAGAGCACATTTTTTACATACATTACGGTAATAAGTATTTACTCTTGCCATTTATGAATAAATAGCAACTAAAACAAACTTAGCGATGGCAACAATATCATATTAGCCTTATTAGTATGACGCCGAGTAAAATGAGCGTCTGGCTATGACGTAACAAAAGTGGTGGGGGAAGACTTCGAATCGGTAACTCTCAACTTCTTCCCCTACTGACAAAATGAGTCCGCTACCTTTTGAGTGGTCCAGGCACTCGAATAAACAAAAATTTGGATTTGTTCGATGGTTTTCTTATGATTACTCAACAACTTCTAATACCAGAAAATTTTAAACTCAACTCAAGATGAAAACTAGTATCTTGGAGATTCAATTTGTTTTTTTTTTAATTACTGTTCGACTATTTTTCTTCAAGTTGAAAATCCCTTTGAAAATCGCCGTCCTTCTGTTTTTGCTCCTCACGTAAGTTTTTTGATCAACTGAATAATCAGAATAAATTAAAAACTAAAGGAAAAATTACATTTTAATAAAAAATATATTTAATAAACATTAATAACCATAGTAAAAAGGAACAACACAAATAGTTTTGAGTCTCTAATTTCTTTTCTTCTTTAAAACCGTTCTTAACAAAAAACTTCGTTTTGTAGCTTTTCTTGTGCAGTTATTCGTTGGTTGTTTTCAACATCCAGCAGTAATTTGCCATCATCACCACACTCCGTTGGTACCTTCTTTCTATCTTCTTTATATCTTGATGGAAACTTTCACCTTGCTCCTCACTACCAGCACCAAGATTTTCTGGACAGTTGTCCAGATGAGCATGGAGAAAATTAATTTTTATGCTCATAATAATCAACCAAATTGCTTCAATTTCTGTTATTGTTTCTTCAAACTGTTGGTTCTGCATTAATTTTCTTATTAGTGGTTCTACGAACATGTTTGCCTTTAATTTTGCTTCATAAAGAGTTGCAAATTGCCACATAAATACTTAAAACAATTCCCGTTTTTATCTATATCCCTACATATTGCTTTATTAATCTTGATTTGATATGAAGTTGCGGCAAGAGTTTTTTGCGAATCAATCAAATTTGCACATATAAATAACGTTTTTTGAACTAGGTGATAAGTTTATAACAAAATATATTCGGTATATTTTTACAATTTCTAGGCATTCTTAAAACAAAATAAAAACACCACGCGATGGACGAGTAAACATACACATTAAAAAGGTACTACAGCGACTATATAAAATAGCCTAATAGTATGAAACCGGAATATCCCCACCGGCCATCTCTGTTTCGATAAATCCCGTATATTTGTGTGTAGCTTCAAACCGATTAAATACAGGGGCGCCACAAAGATTGAGGCAAAATTCAATTTCATGGAACCTCGGTTTTAAAAATTACAAATTAATAAATTATACATTCACATGGTGCGTGATGGAAACAAAAAAACAGTGTTTCTGTAGTTCATGGTATGTAACGAAGCCAAAATGTTAAAAATAGTCCTATCAGATAATCTTTGGACTGTGTAATCTTTCAATTGTTGTGAAGAAACTGGTCCTCTGTTTTTTAATGCGGTAGAGTCCATTCATTAATAATTTGCTCATAATAACTCTTATCGATTAACGATCCCTAAAAAATGGAACGAATACGTAATTTTACATTCATGAATTATCTACATCTATAATATACACATTTAATACAATATAATAGCTTATAATATTTTATTTATGATATATTATCAAATTAAAATAAACATTCGAATAAATATTACATATTAATTTCAAATTAAAAATATTGTGATCATATTGCCACTAGCAATTTTTAAACTTTTGGTTTAGACTTTCTAAACATGTAAGTCAATATCTCAGAATGAATCGTTTTGTGCTCGCCTTTCTGGTCTTATGAAATCGAACAGCACCCGTCATTGCCGAAACTGATTTAGAAAGGTCAAAGTTCAAAATTACTCAGCCACAGATGTGACCAATGCGTATCCCTTATCTTTCGAGACGAGGAATGGTACATTGTTTGACACGTTCACGTGGTTTATTTGCTTTTGTTTATGTTACCGCCTTGATATTATACAATATAGAGGATATTTTCATATATATTTTTAAATAGATTTTATTTTCTTTTTGTCCTGTCCTCATATATATATATATATATATATATATATATATATATATATATATATATATATATATATATATATATATATATATATATAGTTTTGGTGGGAGGTTCGCGACGAGACGAAAAACAACACGTTGGTCACAACACTTTTATTACGTCGCGTTACAATGGTAACTGTAAGTGATTTACCCAAGAACTGACATATGATTCACCGTTCAGCTTTTATAATAATGTACATTTAGCTGTTTCAGCTATTTTCTTAATGAATCATATACAGTTCCTTCTATAACATTTTAGTTTATGTTACATAGTTTCATGATAGATAAAAATAAAAAGTCATTAAATACAGGGTGGTTTCTTAACTCCTCTCCCATTAGAACGGCGACGTGGAGTCGTCGGGAGTAGGATTCGAACCTACGTTGCCTTCGGATCGCTTGGTCTTCGGTTTCCAAGTGAATGTTGTCCATGGTTTGACTCGGTGTCGACAGTTGTAAATAATGAATAAGATACTAACACATAGTATCAGTCCAAGTATTACATAGAATAGAAGCGAATATGGAACCGCTTCAGGTAGGTCTTCTAAGGTGATTGGCTGCGAATGCTGAAGAATATTATGCAGTTGCTGGATATCACCAAGTCTGATGTCCTTCAGGATAAGGGGACGTTTTACTGGTTGATGTGACATTTGTGGAAGTTCGGGTAGTAACAGCGTGGATCCATTCAAAAGAGTAGGATCTGGGCCGAAGGTTGTGTCTAATAGTGTAATGCTGCATCCATCTGGAATGGTAATTGCGACTGGATGACTGATTTTCTGTATTTTGTTATTCGTGCAGGAACTTTTAACATCGACAGTCTTGGTAGTAAGTAACAAAACGTGATATTTGTCGATTTGTTCGGCGATGGGCCTTTGAAGAATGACGGGGGTCATTTGACAGGAGTCCTCGTAGAGTCCATTGGCTAATGCGGGCATGCATTGCTGATCATTGGGTCGTAACGTGCCTTGGCATATGGAGATTTCTTCCATCAGTGGACAGGGATTATCCAAAAGTAGATGTTGTGTACCAAGTACCAGGATAGGTTTAGGTGGAATAAATGTATAATTTTTGATAGGAATAGGGTACACATGGTAAGAGGAAAATTTTTCATTTTGCATGATTGGAACTTTTATTGAGAAAATAATTTTATCTTTTCTTAATTTGACTGAAACACCAAAATATTGATAGTAACTTTGTAAATATTCAAAATTTACTAATTGATCTTTTGAATAAATTTGTTCAAGGGTTTTTAAAATAAATTGAAGGTCAGGAATTGAAAGAAGCGACTGATGCACTGTATTTAAATACGCGAAGGTAGTTGCCGCTTCGACAGTGTCAAGGAATTCTAAAATGAGTTCAAGGTTGTTAACAATCTGTTGTGCTAATATAATTGCATGATAACGTACGATTATTAAATTTATTTCCTTATCTAAATGCTGAATATAAGATTCCATTGCCTTTTGATTATTATGAAGAATAGCCAGGGTCGTATTTACTTTTTCAGCGAGGGTTACCATCATAGATGTTTTAAGGTTTATTTGATCAGCTAATGAATGTTGGTTTTTTATTAAGGTGTGAAACTTTAAATTAATAATTTCTAAATCATCATTATCCAATGTGCCAAATAACCATTTTTGAGTGGTGCCAACAATATTTATAAGTCCTCTTTTGTTTCTAATAGGTTTTGCTTGTAGTGAGTCATATCGTTCTTGTATTTTATCTAATAAAAATAGAGCTTGAGTCGTAAAATTAATTGCTATTATTTTATTTGTTTTTGATTCTAATTTATCGATTTGAATTTTTAGATTTCTTATATTATTTTGAATAGGTTCTAAATTTATAACATGGAGAAAAGTATGGTATTGATTAATAATTTTTGTTTCTTTACTTATTTTAAGGAGGTAAACTGGATTTTGTAGATGATCTAGTGTTATATCGTCTAGTCGCACTTGATGTACTAGGGATATTATTGTCATTGTCAGGAGGAGTAGGGATAGTGGATTTGTCATTTTTCAGTTTTTTGTCAGTCTCTTCGTCTTGTTGTTTGTCCTGCAACAACGTTTCTTTATTAGTTTTAGGAATTTTGCGTTTCTTTTTAACATGACTTTTATGAAATTGTCCATGTTTTGTTCTAAGGGTAGGCCCTTTATCAAGAATTGCTTGTGATCTTTTGAATCGAGCACGCGTTTTATGACCTGTGGTAATTTCTTTTATTAATATTGGTTGTTCTGGTTCAACAGGTTCGGGTTCGTCTCGGGATTCATTTCGTTTTGAAATAATTTTGTCTTTGTTCTGAGAGATATTCGAATTTATTTGTTGATACAATTGTTGTGTCAAGTCTTTATGTTTTTGAATATAATCAGAAGTGATAATATTTTCATTGAGTTCAAAAGGAGTAATTTTGTTAGTGTGACCTAATATTACTTCGAATGGTGTTAGTTTCGTTACGCTGTGTATCGAGTTATTGTAGCCGATAACTGCTAGTTTCATGAGGTATGGTAATGGTTTATTTGGATGTTCTTGTTTTAGACAACGTATTGAATCTAAAACTGTGGAATGGAATCTTTCCACTGGTGAATTAGAATTTGAATTTCGAATTGTAGTTATATGTAACTCAATTTTATGTAATGCGCAAAATTCTTTAATAATAATATTATTAAACTCAGTTCCACTGTCAGCAATAATTTTTCCTGGAATACCAAAATGTGAAACGAAAGTTAGTAATGCATTTTGAACTTCAATAGCAGTTTTATTTTCTAAATGGTAAGATTGGCCAAATTTTGAAAAGGGATCTAGGATAGTTAAAAATTGTTGTCTGTCAGCTTGGAACACATCAATATGTATCGCTTCAAATGGTTTAGTATAAGTGGGTGTTATTTGAAATTTGATTTTTTGTGGATGCCTTTCATATTTTGATAATTGGGAGGTATTACAAGTGTTGACGTATTTAATAACGTCTGCATGAATTTTAGGCCAATAATAGCGTCTTAAGATAGCTGTGCGGGTTTCATTAATGCCGCGGTGACATGTTTTTGTTTCGTGGTAATATTTAATGTACCTCTGCTGTTCTAGTTCATCTTGAACATCATTCAAAAACTTTTTTGTTATAAAGAATCTAATACAAGAGCTAAAATTTTGTTGCAGTATGCGTATCATTTTCTTTTCGATTTCTGGAGTTGTAAAATAAAGACAAGTGATATCTGAGGGATTAACAAACTGTTTAATGAATTTCACTACGTCAGCGTCTGAAAGGTTTTGACGTAAAGTTATAGAATGACGTATTTTATATCCAAATAATTTTTCTGTTGAACAAGTTTCGAATAGTGCGTTTGAACTTTCATGGATTACTAATTGATTTTTAAACAGATTTAGGGGGTTATCTGTAATAGGCATTTGTAAAATTGGATTTTCTGCAGCTGTATGAATTGTGCCATTATCGTTATTGTCTTTGTCGAGTAAGGGCATGGAAGGTAGCTGTTCATTTGGATTTTGGTTTTCGGACTCGGAAAAATTGTCTAATAAAGTTTGAAATACTTCAGGATCAGGTTCCGGGATGTTGTCAAGGATGTCATTTACATCATCGTTTATTGTGCCTGGATTTGCAATTACTGAAACATTATCTTCATTTTCAATAGCATTAATTTCGTCATTAAGTTTTATTCGAGAGAGAACGTCGGCCTGATTTGTAGAGCCTTTTTTATATTTGATTTCATAATAAAACTCTTCGAGTTTCAACCGCCACCTAACTAATCTTGAATTTGGCTCTTTTAGTGAGAAGAGCCATTGGAGGGGCTTATGATCGGTAAAGATACAGAATGTTTTTCCAAAAAGGTAGGGTCTAAAGTACTTTGTGGCCCAAACTATGCTTAATAATTCTTTTTCGATTGTAGAATAGTTACATTCAGCAGGATTAAGGGTGCGTGAAGCGTAACAGATGGGATGGTCGTTTTGACTGAGTATAGCTCCAATAGCGAAGTTACTGGCATCAGTAGTTAATGAAAATGGTTTCGAAAAGTCTGGGTATGCTAACACAGGGTCATTGCATAAAAGATTTTTACAGAGATTGAAACAATCAACAAATTCTGGGGTGTGAACTATTTTTTCTCCTTTCTTTAGACATTTTGTCATAGGTTTTGTGATTTTAGCAAAGTTTTTTATAAATCGTCGATAATAACCAATTAGTCCGAGGAAGGATTTGATTTCTTTGGCTGTCTTCGGAATAGGGAATTTTTGAATAGCCTCGATTTTTCGAGGGTTAGGTTTAATACCTTGTGATGTAACTACATGACCTAGGAATTCGACTGATTTGCAAAGAAATTCACATTTGTCTAACTGGATTTTAAGTTTAGAATCCCTAAATGCTTGGAAAACGAGTTTGAGATTAGCAATGTGTTCTTGTAGGGAAGTGGAAAAAACGATTACATCGTCCATGTAGACAAGACATACCTTATTTTGGAGGTGTTTCAAGACATTATCCATTACACGTTGGAATGTGGCAGGGGCGTTCTTTAGACCGAATGGCATACGAACATATTCATAATGACCATTCTCTACATTGAATGCTGTCTTGGAAATTGAGTCTGGGTGCATCTCAATCTGATGAAAGCCACTGGTTAAATCGAGAGTTGTAAAGTAATGACAACGCCCTAATTTGTCAAGTATGTCAGTTATGTTTGGCAAGGGGTATCGGTCATCAATGGTTTTCTCGTTGATTTTACGGTAGTCAACAACGACGCGCCATTTCTGTTTGCCAGAAGCGTCTGCTTTTTTAGGGACTACCCAGATTGGGGATGAATAGGGTGACTGTGATGGACGAATAATGCCATCTTCTAACATTTTTGTTATTTGACTCCTAACTTCCTCTTTATGAATGTGAGGGTACCTATAAGATTTGGTATAAATAGGGTCTTCATCCTTTGTTTTAATCTCATGCTTGACCATATTAGTAAAAGTTAATTTATCATCCGGAAACATAAAAATATCGGAATATTGTTTACATAATTTTAATAACTCAGATTCTTCTTCCGAATTAAGATGAGAAGTACGTAATAAATTTGAAACTAAAGACGACCGGGAAGGTATTATAGGGTCATTGATATGATAATCATATGACTCATAATTACAAAGAGGTTCAACACAAAGGGGGTCTGTAAATTCAATTGTTATCGGTTTATCTGAAATATTGTGTATCTCAACGAGTGCTTGACCATTATTACAATAAGTAACTGTTTCAGGTATCATGCATGAATCATTAGATAACGCCGGGACTAAGATATCACCATTAAGCGAGTCGACTGGAACTTTTCTAAGAATAACTTCGTTAGCATTAATGGAATAGCGAACTGTTTTGTCTGATGGTTGACGGTAGAACAATGGAAGTGCAAATTGTGGATTATACAGGATGTTTTCTGAAAAAATTATTGAAAGGTTGAATTTCAGTAAGTCTTCAAATCCTATTAACCCATCAAAATAATCGTGAAAATCGTAAAGAAGGACTGTCATTGTTTCATTAGAAAGGAATTCAGAGAATGCTGGGATATCGGCTTTAAATCTTATTTGAGTTTCTCCAGTACAAGTTTTTATTTTTATTTCGTTCTGATAAATGCAATCAGAAAAATAGTTTTGAATAATATCGGGGCGAATTATCGATTTAGAACAACCTGTATCTATTAATAATTTCATTGGAGGGTTTTCTATACAAATATACGGAAGGGAAGATAGAGTAACTACCGAATTAAATTCTTCTACTACCTCTGTGAATTCGCAGGGCCAGGTTTCATAAAATTTCCAGAATTGTCACGAGAACTATCTTGAAAATCAAAGTCATATTCAAGTTGACTGTCTACTTCGCTTTCGGCAAAGTAATTAGAAGACTCGTCAGGGTAAGAATTTTCAAAAGTACTGTCAGAAGTTGGGTTTAAGTCGTACTCTAAATTATCTTCGGTTTCTGTGTTAAATAATTCAGTATCGTGAAATGGTTGACGTCGGGATTGTATAGTATTAACACCAGACATAGGGGTCGGTCTTGAAAAATTTTGGTTTTGAATTGGCTGTCTTTTAGGTAAGACTGAGACACCGGACATTGGAGTCGGACGAGATGTACTAGAAAGATTTCTATTTGGCTGGGGTTTCCAGACATTTTGTTTTCCGAAAACTTGGGCATTGGTCGGGAAACGTTGTGGAATTTGACGTGTTTGTATGTTAATTGGGGCTGAAGGAAATGAGTGTTGTTGTGGATTTACGTTAAATTGTTGTTGATAATTTTGGAAAGATTGTGGTTTGTACATGGGCCTAACATTTCTAGAATTCTGATCAAATTGATTAAGTGGTTTAGGTTTATTATTAGCTGTTGGATAAAGACTGTTTTTATATTGGGAAAACTGTTCTTCCTTAGTGACAAAAGCTATTGCACCTTCAATTGTTGTAAATTCTTTTGTCCTAACCATTTGTTGTAATTGAGATGGAAGATTACGAACATAAGTGTCTAGTGCCAGCTGTTGGTAAACTTCAGCTAAAGCTGTTTTAACACCAACTGGTTTACTAGTTTGTTGCAATTTCGACATTAGTAGAGATTGGAATTCTTTAACTTGATTTCCAAATTGTAACAACGTTTGTTTAGACCTATTAAATTGTAAATGCAAGAGATCTTGCTGTAAACATGGTAAATCTCGTGGATCACCAAAATTTTGAGAAAGCATTTCCCTAATTTGGGGCCATGTTGCAATTTCTAAACGACTAGAAATTAATTGTTGGGCTTGACCTACAAGTTTAGATCTGATAGCTCTTAATAAAAATACGTTCTGGCTTTCATTGGTCTGTGATGCAAAAGAAGTTATCAATTCGTCACAACTAGTTAAAAAGTCATTTAGTAAAAAGGTGTTTCCGTCAAATGGTGGTATGACGTCAACATACATTTTTAACAATTGGTAATTAACGGCCATTGTAGATGGTAACACTAGCTTTGGAGGTTGTAAAGTAATAGGTAGAGTTTGTTGTTGAGAATCGATTAATTGAGTGTTGTCAGAATCGCTGTTTTCACTGTCTCGATTTTCGTTAGATTCTGAATCTGAATTGCTCATAAAAGATATTAATTTGAACAAAAATATTCAAAAGTGAAAAAATACAAAAGTGAAAAACAAGTTTGAAAAGAAAAAAATTTCTTTTTCTTTTTTTTTTGTTTGCAAAACTTGAAAAAAGTCTTTGAGACCTTAATTTAAATACTTTAAACTTAAACTGAAAACTTAACTTAAATACCTCTAAAGGTCGGAGTGAACCAAGTTCTAATCACACAAAGTCAATGAAAGAACAAGGAATGAGTACTTGGTACTTACTTTGTAATAAAGTGTTGTCTGGACGTCTGGTAGCTGTGGAAAGGTGCCGCACAGGAATACCGGTCCGTGGAGTGGAAAGGTGCCGCACTCCGGGTGTTTTCTTCGCTCGCCAACCCTAGAACAACTTCTCAGTGAGCCTGCTGTTTTTTTCGGAATCACCAGTGAGGATTGAGATCCTACAGTTTCTTCAGTGAGTCTACTGCCTGATGAATCCTACCGGCTGCGCCAGTTTTGGTGGGAGGTTCGCGACGAGACGAAAAACAACACGTTGGTCACAACACTTTTATTACGTCGCGTTACAATGGTAACTGTAAGTGATTTACCCAACAACTGACATATGATTCACCGTTCAGCTTTTATAATAATGTACATTTAGCTGTTTCAGCTATTTTCTTAATGAATCATATACAGTTCCTTCTATAACATTTTAGTTTATGTTACATAGTTTCATGATAGATAAAAATAAAAAGTCATTAAATACAGGGTGGTTTCTTAACTATATATATATATATATATATATATATATATATATATATATATATATATATATATATATATATATATATATATATATATATATATATGTGTGTGTGTAAGCAAATAACGAATACTACCACAAATAATGATCGATTTAGGGTAAAAACAGTTTTATTGTTTTATGATGTACACATCGTTGCATTCAACTAGTACTCATACTAGTTGAATGCAACGTATAACGAATATACTAGTAGATGTATGTGTATATGTGAGCGTGTTGTCCGTACTATCATGTATGTATTTTTATATTATAAAACAATAAAGAGTTTTTAAAGAAAAAAAAAAGAAAGAAGAGTACTCATACTATATACTACTGCGTTGCTAGCCCGCTTATCCGGACGGTCTCGACCACATTCGTCCACCTTCGGCAACTGACCAGTGGGGGCATCACATTTGATCCGGGGGGTGTTTAAGGGTAATTGCTAACACGGCCATCCTGGGTACGAAGAGTCCTCGCTCTAGAAAAATTGAAACAAATTGTCGTGAATGTGATATCGGATACGTTATGTATAATTTTTTTTTTTATTGTGGGAATGCCACAAGAAACTTTTCTTGAGAGTTTTTCTCTCGCATGAGATTTATTTCTCGCATTGTGGGGGTGCCACAGGATTCGTTCCTTGAAGGTTTTTCCCTCGCATGAGATTGTTATCTCGCATTGTGGGATCGCCACAGAAAACAGTCCACGTCATTGTCCTCAGTGTGGGATTGCCACTTTTTTTAATTTCCTGCATTCGTCTTTCTTTCATGAGATTGTTATCTCGCATTGTGGGATCGCCACAGAAAACAGTCCACGTCATGTCGTCAGTTTTTTTTTATATGTAATCTATTCGACTTTCTTTTTATAATTATTATATTGGTCTAAACAGAATGTGTTTATAGAACCAGCACGTCTTGTGCGCTCGAAGCCACGGTGAATATTTTTGACTCATTACTCATTCTCATTATTAGTAATCGATCTGTAAAGGTCCAAAATAAAGCGTCTTTTCTTGCGTCAGCAGAGTTTACGTCTCTTTCGGTGTTTTGATGTTTAAGTCAGGTCAGTGATGTTATAGTCATTAATGTCATGTCATCACGATATAATGAAAGATTTTAGAAGCCGACCTTGGTTATATAATGAATAATAATGTTATAGAATGATTATTATTTTCATATTTTCAGTCAGCGGTCTTTTGTATGTGTCATGCAGGATTGATGCATAGAAAAATGTAAATAATACTTACAATAATAGTTCTATTCGATTATACTATACGGTACGTTCAGTTGGCCAGCGTCTGAGTTGTTCATGTGCAGACACTGTTGTTCTCTTTCCTCTCTTAGGTAACAGGTAACGAGTGTTAGGTAATACCTTCTGAATCACATAAGGTCCTTTAAATTTTGGTTTCAATTTACCACCTCCAGCAAGTTGCGAATCTTCTATTGCCACAAGGTCACCCGATGAAAACAAGGTCGGTGAATAGCGTTTCAAATTAAATTGTTGAGCTTGCTGATTTAAAGAGTGTGCAAGCTTTCTTTGCGTTTCTAACACAACTTGGTCTAGGTCGGGAATATCATTTAAAGATCATCCTAGGAACTGTTGAGTCGCTGATAGCTTTAAATGCTTGCCCAGTTGTAAAACACTTGGCGCGAAGCCTGTTGACTTGTGAATAGTAGAGTTTATGTTTCTTTCTATATCAGATATAGCTGAAACCCAGTTCTTTTCATTTTGGTCTGTGAATGTAGCTCGTAACAAATTAAAAACAGTTCGCATCAGCCGTTCTACTTGTCCATTTCCTCGTGGTACACCAGTAGCAATATGATGTAATTGCACAGCTTGTTCACTTAAAAAGTTTTTAAATACTATTGACGTGAAGGACGCTGCCCTGTCCGCTATTATTCGCCGTGGTTTGCCTAATACTTCAAATATGGAGAGTAATGCTTTAATGGTGTCTTCTGAAGTCTTTCTTTGCGATGGGAGATAAACTGCAATATTTTGAAAAAGAGTCCACTACTACAAGAAGTTGTGTACAACCGTGACTTTTCACCAAGGGGCCGGCATGATCGATGTGCCACGTCTCTAGTATATACTTTGACTTCTCTCATATTTGATACAAACCAGCCCTGCGTCCAGTATGTGACTTTCCCAACACACAAGCTTGGCAATTTCTTATGTACTTTTTAAGACATTTTCCCATCTTATGTCAGTATACATCTTCACGCATCTTTGCAATGCATTTGTCCCATCCAATATGAGAGGATTTGTCATGATACAGCTTCATAGCTTGAAGACGTGCAGCTACTGGTACATTAGCACTTAGGATCCTCTTCTTTTGTCATCACAAAATTGTTGATAGTTTGGTAGTCATTACATTCACCAGGATTCGCAAGAACGTTTTGACAATACTCATCATTTTGTTGATAGTCCCACAATGAGTCGACAGATGTAACATTCATCTGTTTAGATTTTACGTGACACACTAATTTTGGAGGATTTCGACTTAGGTAGTCCACAAGGCCCATTTTGTGACCAGGTCTATATTCGATTGAAAAGTCGTAATCCTGGAGTTTCATTCACCATCTTGCCACACGCGGTGTTGGGAATATGGGTTAAAACAACACAAAATTATTTTCACGCAGTCTTTATTGTTCTGTGAACTTTATAAAGGTTTGGCTTATACTCCTACTAACTATATGTGAACAATTACAAAGAAGACAGAGATCGTGTGTTTACAACTCTTTGGTCAGCGGTTCTCGCCGGCAACTTGGCCTTAGTGTGAATTATATAAACATCATAAATATGTCATAGGAAATAGGACGTATTTGATTACATACATGAGTTGCTTTTATTTTTGTAATCTCCAACACGCGGGTGTAAATGTTTTTTAAGAACTGTTGCCCTAACTGAATTGCAGTCTGTACCTATGAAATGTTTACCATACAAATAATTCCTAAAATGTTCTATTGAGTCCACAACTGCCAGTGTCTCTAAATCATAAGAGTGGAATTTAGATTCGTATTCAGTTGTGCGACGGCTATAATAAGCTACTGGACGGACAACACCTTGGTCGTTTTGTAGTAGGGCCGCATCGATACCTACTGAGCTAGCGTCAGTATGAACTTCACAAGTTATTTCTGTATCAAAAATACGTAAAACTGGTTTATTTATGAGTTTACTTATTATTAATTGTCTGGCACTTTCACATTCGGAAGTTCACTGAAACACTTTGTCTTTACGCAACAATGCTGATATAGGTACAGCTATATGTGAAAATCCCTCAATAAAACGCCTAAAATAACTTGCAAGGCCCAACAGTTGTCTTACACCTTTAACGTCTGAAGGTGCTTCTGATTGCATAAGAGCATTTACTTTGCGAGGATTCGGTCGAACTGATCCGCCACTAATTATGACACCCAGATGTTCTATCTCCTCTGCGAAAAATGAGCACTTTTCATAGTTCAGAGAAAAACCTGATGTGCCAAAACATGTAATACGCTGCGTAGATGTCGAAAACCCTCTTCTATTGTCCTTGAAGGGACCAAAACGTCATATATGTAAACAAGCGCTTTACTTCCCTTCAGTTCACCAAGCGCCCTATCGATAGCACGCTGATACACTGCCGGAGAGTTGACAAATTCAAACGGATCTCGATTATATTCAAATAACCCATGTGGAGTTATAAATGCTGTGAAGTGGCGAGAACTCTCTTCGATTTCCATCTGATGAAACCCAGATTGCATGTCGAGAGTAGTAAAGTATTTGGCATGGCGTAAGGTGTCTATCTGATCTTGTATGAGGGGTAGGGGATACTGTTCTTTAATTGCTTTTTTTATTGAGATATCGATAATCAACACACAATCTCAACTCTCGATTCTTCTTTCGTACAAGGACTATCGGACTCGCATACTCAGAATGACTCTCACGGATTATTCCTGTTTGTAGCAGTTCCCGAGTAATCTGTTTAACTTGCATTTGTTCCGCATATGCTAATTTTCGGGGTCTGTATGCTACAGGAGTATCATCTTTTAACTTAATTACCAGTTTTCCTGTAAGTATGTGATCCGGTGTAATAGTTTTTTGTTATCAATTAATAATTGCTTTAATATTGTCACTGCTTGTTCGTCCAGTCCTGACACGTTTATGTTATTAATGAGAACATCTTTATCGCGGAGAAATAATAATTCCGGGATATTGAGTGGGTCATGGTAGAGATGACACCATTATCACATTTTTCGAGTCGTAGATTTGGTTTACTGATCACGTCCCAACCGATAATAGCATCTAGGTCGATCGGCATGACATCATCTGCTACTACGGTAAAATAATCTCGAGAATAATGGCTGGCAAGACGGCAATAACTTCACAACTTCCTAAAGCATAAACAGTCTTTGTTCCGATGCCCGATAAACATTGCGTAGTCGGTTTAATCACAGCATTCAGTTTTATGGCCGCATTTTGACTAACAACAATGCTTCATTCTCAAACAGAACAGTGGCAATCGGAGACAAGGCCAAAGCACGACCTCTTCGTATTAGTCATATATTTTTTGGTTTTCCATGTTTAAACCAGCAGGATTCTTCTTTATGGTCTATCTTTTTACAGTTGGAGCAAGTCGGAAGATTAGCCTCGTATTTCGCCTTCTTCTTGAATTTGTTTTGAGAAACAGCATGTATTGTATGTTTATTTGATAAACGGCATTACTTCTGTGAATGACCTTGCCGACCACAACTAAAACATACTCCTTGAAAAGCTGACCTCATCATTCCACGCTGCTTGGATGAAGATTGCGGCGTAGCTTTTCTGGCATAATCTGTGCGGGTGTTGGGAAATGCTCGCGATCCGCGTCTGCGCGCATCAAATTCACTGAACAGTTTTAGCAAATGGCGCTCATCTGATGGTCGTTGTATACGAATGGATGCTTGCAGTTCAGCACAATCGAATCCATATTCTACCATTCTCAAAATAGTAGTCCAAGGTAAAATATCACAAAAACGACGTATACAACGTAGTTTTTGAATCCCATATTCGCTAACAGATTCGCAGTCTCTACTTCGTAACGTTGCCGCATTGAAAGCACGAACACCAGGGGTCTCTTTATCAGGAAAAGCAATAGCAAGGTCATTTTGGAAGTTGTCCCAAGTGAGGCGTAATGGTCGCCAGTCACAATAATATCGATGTGCCCGACCTTTCAGTGCCTCACCTGCTTTTGTTATCATGATCATATCACTCGCACCTAGTTCTTGTTTTAATTTGTTAACATCCTCTAACCATTCTTCCATGGAATAAGTGCTGGTATCGGGGTTAAATTCAGTCACGTGAAATGACGTTTTAGATGTCGTGAGGACCTGCGCACTGATGCCATCCGATGGAGAAGGACTGGGTGTAGGCGCTGCGGCCATCTTGGATTGCCGGGTTAATTCGGCTAATTGTTCTTGTTGCGTTGCAACTAAAGTAAGTAATGTTTCTTGTCAAGACACTTTTGCCTTTTTGCATCAGGCGGGCTAAGCAGCTCATCCTCGTCCTCTGAATGCCCAGGTCACTCGGTGACGTCATTAAGCGGACACTGTCCTTTATCCATGTTTTTCAGAACTTTAACTAACACTACAAAGGCTATACACTAGGGGTAGTATCCCAGGGGTAGTATTCCACTTCTGATGTAAGCAAATAACGAAAACTACCACAAATAATGATCGATTTAGGGTAAAAACAATTTTATTTTATTGTTTTATGATGTACACATCAGTTGCATTCAACTAGTATTCATACTATATACTACTGCGTCGCTAGCGCGCCTACCCGGACGGTCTCGACCACATTCGTCTACCTTCGGCAACTGACCAGTGGGGGCATCACATGTGATCTGGGGGGTATTTAAGGGTAATTGCTAACATATATATTATATATATATATATATATATATATATATATATATATATATATATATATATATATATATATATATATATATATATATACCGTAAACCGGGGTTACATTACCTACTTTTAAATTTCAAGTAAAAAATTCGTGTACTTCAAAAGTTAAAGAATTGATCGAAAAATTTGATTACATATCGTTTACATATAACACGTTACGAATGTTATGATTAATTTACGTACGAGAAACAAATGATACACATACACACACATTACACAAAAACAAACGCGTCGGACTTTGTTACCGAACGAAATCTCCGCTCCTATTCGTCAATTAGCACAAGCGTACAGCACTTGCCACTCGCCGCCCGCCGCGCCGGCCCCGTCTAATTTCTTTCTTGTCACGACCTGTAGTACATCTGCATGCGCATGAACATCCGCATTGATTGTGGCAGATGCGGATGCGGATACGGATGCAGATGTCCAAATCGATACGGAAGCTCCCCAATTGCGAATGCGGATGCGAATATTCGAAACATCCCTGATACATACATATATATATATATATATATATATATATATATATATATATATATATATATATATATATGTATATATGTATATATATATATATATATATATATATATATATATATATATATATATATATATATATATATATATATATATATATACATATATATATATATATATAAAGGGTGGTCCAACCATAATGCACGATGTTAATTGTGAGTCACACCTTAACGTCAAGTTTCTTGCCCAACTTAATTTGACATTTCTTTGTTTCAGTATTTGACAAATTCAACCATGGAGAGGTACACAATTGAGCAGCGCGTTAAGATTGTTAACGCCTTTTACGAAAATGGGCGTTCAAATCAAATTGCATTTCATGCACTTCGTGACTTTTTTGGTCAGCATAATCGACCAAATGTGTCCACAATCGGGAGAATTGTGCGCAAATTTCAGCAAACCGGGTCTGTACGAAATGTGAAAACACCTGTGCATGCTCGACCAGTTCGTTCTGCGGAAAACATTGCTGTTGTTCGCGATAGTGTAGCAGAAGAGCTGTCAACCTCGACTCGTCGTCGTGCCTAACAATTGAACATCTCACGAACATCACTGATGCGAATTTTGAATAAAGATTTGAATTTACACGCTTACAAGGTTCAATTGACTCAAGAGCTGAAGCCTACTGACCATTTCAAGCGTCGTCAATACGCCGAATGGTTGGTTGAACAGACAGAACTGAATGGTGACTTTACAAAGAAAATCATCTTCAGCGACACGTAAGCACACTTTCACCTCAGTGGATTCATTAACAAGCAGAATTGCCGCATTTGGGCAAATGAGAATCCACGAGTGATTGTTGAAAAGGCGATGCATCCACAAAGAGTGACTGTTTGGTGCGGTTTATGGGCTGGCGGCGTCATCTGGCCGTACTTCTTCGAAAATGAGGTCGGCCAAGCAGTTACCGTGAATGGTGTTCGCTATCGCGAGATGATAACGGACTTCTTGTGACCAGAAATTGAGGATATGGACCTGGACGATATGTGGTTCCAACAGGATGGTGCCACTTGCTACACAGCCAACGAAACAATGGCACTTTTGCGCGAGAAATTCAATGGCCGTGTTATCTCACGTCGTGGCGATGTTAAGAGGGGGAGTTCTACCGTAGTGATATAGGATGGCGCCACTTGTACTTTATTTCCATGCAATAGATTTTTGTTACGAGAACAATATCCTTCATTTTTCATGATGAAATATTTTAAGGATGTTACAAGGCAGGAACTGACATATTTTTTATGGCATAATATTTGTTTATAAACGAGATAATAGCATTTATAGTTTAAACAACAAAGTCGTATAAAAGATCACAGACACATTGTATCAAAATTCCTTTATTTCATCTCCTACTATAAACCTTTATCTTCAACCCCTGAAAAGTAGAACTCGATAGGAAACGTATTTTAGGAAACCTACTGTTTGAGAAAATAGCTTGCATTCCCGCTCAAATTTGTTGACATTACATAGCCGTTTTACACACTCTGCCGTTGTTTTAGATTAGCAATTAGTTCAGCTTCTCTATCACAGATGACCGAACCAAGAAGATCGTATATTTAGTCTGCCCAAAAGCTATCCTAGTGTTGTAGTATTACAGAATGTATTTTATAAATTGGTATTATAATGCATTATGATTCATATCGGTATGCGTTATATTACTTTTATAACGCAAAACTTATATACTATGGCCTATGGCAGATACGAACTAGCAATTAACTTATGTTTGCTTAGTCAAATACAATTTTAACGATAACAAAAAATACACTATTTTAAAATTCTGATTCAAATTTAGCAATAGTGATTACGCATTTAGTTTGGCGGAATTGGCAACGAGGGTTTTATTTCATTTTTATTTCAAATGACAGCATTCAATGTGGTGGTTTGGTTTATCATTCACATCTGACAACCGGCGACTCTCGTACCAGTTTCGTAGGTTCACGATAATATATTAGGCATCGGAGTTGGGACACCATGTGATATAATAATTTTATCTTGCGCCTTTAGAACGGCACGGCGCGGGCGGCCTTCTTCAGACGATATCATATATGCGCCACGTGGTAGTTAGGTAATTCTCGCTGGACAAAGTGACGGGGAAAGGGGGGAAACTTAGCGGATGGAGCTTAGTGTGCACCTGTAATTTCTATTCGGTGCCAACATTGTCAGTTATGTGTATGTAATTATTGACATGATACAGTTTCACCGCGCGGTTTAAAAGTTTTAGCTTTTGCTTTACTTTTCAATTTTTATAACCTTTTTTTATAACCTATATACGTTTTTTTTTGCAAGATTATTTTTTATATTCTTAATTTCCCTAAGTTACACTTCTGATTTTTTTTTCTGAAATAAAAGCTACATAAATGTTTTTTATGCCATTATCATTTTCAGCTCCGACTTGAAAATTGGACTCGATTACAACTTGTACTTTTTATTTTCATATTTTACATACATATGTTATAATATGTACCTAAGTATATGTTTATATTAATAATAAAATATTATTAAATAAATGCATTTAAATATATAAGCTATAAGAAATAACTGCTATTATTTTAACACTTGATAGAATATACCCAAGCAAATAAAAATCATGGGTGCTCAATCTATCATTTATATAGTGTCCATCCGTGGGCACACTATATATGATGATTATTTCATTATATAATTTCATTATAGGTATAACGAATATGTACTGGGATTTGGATTATAAAATAAGAACAAAACATTTTTGATTGAACTTTGAACTCGTTTTATTAGTCAGTATATTTAATATAGTTTCATGTATTGCATAATATTATATATTTTACTTGTGGTAGTTGGAGTAAACTACTTGTTTAACGTTAATGAGGAATATTCCAACATATCAACAGTACAATAGTATAAGTAATTGCCAAGGTGTGAATTGGATACATAATCTGATATTCACTAATTATCCAAATATTAGACCTTCTAGAAACTAAAATTAGAAGGAAAAAAAGGCATCTGCGTAAAAAAATACAACTATTTGTCAGCGGCCTGCTGCTTCACAAAACACGTTTGTTGTTTAAATGAGAAGTGAATGTTTAGAGAAAAAATATGTACCTTGAAGATCTACATAATCTGATATTATTTATAAATAATCCAAATATGGTAGTTATTTGTTATAGAACCTAAATATAGAAAAAGGGAAAAGGCCACTGCGTAAAAAAAATACAGGTATTTGTCAGTGGCTTCACAAAACCAAAATTTATTAAATAATCAGTTTAAATGAATGACGAATATTTAGAGACACATGAGTAAGTCTTTATATAAGTATAAATAAAAAATATCATATAAATAAGGATACAGTATACCATTTCTTTATACCAATATTCTTATAAAATAATAGAATAAGCAATTATAAAGTTGATTTCTGCCTTGTAGTTCTACATAAACTGATATTCAGAAATCACCCAAATACTGGTCGTAGTTTCTAGAACCTAAATAGGAAAAAAAATTGAAAGGCCGCTGCGTACAAAACGTTCAGTTACAGCGGTCCGCTGCTTCATAAAACAGGGTTTTTTAATCTTTGTTTTGTTTAAATCGGTTTAAATGAAGGACGAATGTTTTAGAGAAAAATATTTAAGATACAGTTACAAAAACAATACTTATATAATAAGGATACAGCATGCTGTTTCTTTTCCTTATACTAATATGTCCATACAATAATATAGGCAATTATAATGTTTTATGTCTTGTAGATAAATACTAGTCATTCTTTGTACAACCTAAACATATGTAGAAGAGAAAGAAAAAATCATTTCACCACAGCTGCAAAAAGTACACTAAAAATATAATAAAAATACAATATGTTGTTTGATTCCTTTATACCTAATATATCCATGGCATAATAGTATAAACAATTTTGAAATTCAATTGGGCCCTATAGATCTACATAATGTGATATTCATAACATCCAAATATTAGTCGGTTCTTCTAGTACCTAAACCTAAACCTACAAGAAAAAGACAAAAAAGCATTTGATACAGCTGCCAGTGGCGGCTCGTGGTGATTTGTACTGGGTGGGCAACAACTAACTTCCTATAACAGGTATGAGGTTGGGGATCTATATTTTTATTTTCGGCTCTAGCGGCATATGCTGCAAAATTTATTTCGCACAGAAATAAAGAGCAATTCACCAGTATGCTGTCCAATAATTCCTACCTAAAGATATGTATTAGTTTTAAAAAATAATACTGAAAATAATAACAATAAAATTAATATCATGATAATAGTATAATTATTAAAAATTCCGTTGTCTGACAAATAAATAATATAATTTACAGAATTACCATTCCAGATAAAGCATTATAATTAGCCATATGATCTTTTGCTCCAAGATCCATCAATATACACTGTAATCCAAGGAATTCCGTCAATGCATATATTTCCTTTTTGTAAAACATTATTTATTTCTCTTTTGCCAGCATTTTCCATACTTTCCACAATGATGTTTTCCAAATCTAGTCACAAATAAATAACTAATCGCGAATATAACACATTTATTATATTCTCAAATCACGAAATTCAAAATACACCTGATTGTATTGCTGAAGGTAAGATATGCTGTTAGTAATACTAATATATAATATGTGGTATTGTTTTCTAGGTACATGCATACTAAGTACATACAGGAATATAATAAATGTGTTATATGTGTTATGTAGATCACAATATTAACTAGCAGAAGCATCTTTCAGGTATATAGAGCACTTCTACTCTATTGCATTGCATTAAAAAAAAATGTAATAAAAATTATATAAAAGAAATATCCCAATTTTTGTTTTTAAAATAAAAAAATTATTGCTTACATCTCCCAAATAACTTTCATACTCCTGAAATTGCTTTGGAGGCAATCCATGTTCGGTATATCCACGCAACTAAGCAATTAAGACGTACCACTATAAGTACGACCAGTAGCCAGTGTTCCCCAGACATTTCCTAAGTTTGTTAGATACATTTTTAATTGGGTTTTCAGTCTCAAAACTATATGCATTATTACATATATTACAACTTAACACAATAGTTGAAACTAAACCGGAACATTTTCTAATTTAATTTTCTATGCATAATTTGCCCAAGGTACATGATTTACTATGTTTTCTCTCGATTAATATAAAAAAGATAATATTTTTGGGTATATGTGTACTCGTATAAACTGAATATTGTTACAAGTACACGAGTACGCCTAATAATAATATCGAACGGTGTAATAAATACGCAATTAAAACGGAACATTTTGTCTAAACTCCTTTCGGCTAAATGTTCGCAATAATTCAATAAACGTTCAATCAAAATACTGTCCTTTCAATCATAAATGAACATTACAATAGATGAGCACACCCGCCATCGGTAACGAGACCCGACGGCATGTGATATAAAACTTTACTTACATTATTTCACTTTTCAAAAACAAGTCCTTCAAATTTTGTATTACTGCATCCATTTTTACCATTCCTCTTGTTACTTAATTTAAAAATAAATAAAGCCAGTAAAATAATTTCGTACATATTAGGTATGTAGTCCTCCGTTCGGATCTCCGGGTGAGGACTGTTCCGGGAGACGTGATCGAGTGCAATAATAGTAAGAAGTGTAGCATTTCACGAGTCGGAGCGTGGAATGTCAGAAGCATGAGACAGGCAGGGAAGCTAGAAAATCTGAAGATAGAAATGGATAGGTTAGGATTAGATATAGTAGGTATAAGTGAGATGCGCTGGCCGGAAGTAGGAGATTTTTGGAGCGGTGACTATAGGGTAATACACACAGGATCGGTAAATGGAAACGCGGGAGTAGGGATCGTTATGCGGAAGAACACAGGACAGTGTGTAGATAGCTACCTACAATACAGCGAGAGAGTAATGATGGTTAGGTTAGATTCGAAGCCAGTGGAAACAGTAATAGTGCAGGTATACATGCCTACTTCTAGCCATAGTGAGGAAGAGTTAGAAGCCGTTTATTCGGACATAGAGCAGGTAATAGGATTTGTGAAGGGTCATGAAAATTTAATAATAGTAGGAGATTTTAACGCAGTTGTAGGTGAGGGGAAAGAAGGAGAATTTGTAGGTCCTTATGGATTAGGAAACAGAAACGAGAGAGGTAGCAGACTGATAGAATTCTGTGAGAAGCACAAGATGGTAGTCGCGAACACATTGTTCAAGAATCACGTTAGGAGGCGGTATACATGGAAAATGCCAGGAGGGATAGACAGGTATCAGATAGACTACATTCTGGTTAGGAAGAGATTTAGAAATCAAGTAAAAGACTGTAAGAGTTATCCAGGAGCAGATGTAGACAGCGACCACAACTTGGTAGTCATGAAAGCTAGATTAAAGTTCAAAAATCTGAAAACCCGGAAGGATAAGAAACGTATAAATGTAGACATATTGAGGGATCAGAATATGAAAGATAAGTTCCAGGAGAAAACAGATCAATTAATAAATAAAACGAGTAAGGACGAAATCAAGAACGCAGAAACTGAGTGGGAGGGTATCAAGAATAGTCTAGCTTCCGCGGCTACGGACGTTTTAGGACACGATAAAAGGGAAGCTAGGAAGCCCTGGATAACGGACGAAATCTTAAACTTAATGCAAAAGAGACGAGGCTACAAAAACAGACGAGACGAGGAAGGACTGAAAACTTATAAGTCAATAAAGTGGGAAATCATTAGAAAATGTAGAAAAGCGAAAGAACAATGGATAGAGGATAAATGCAAAGAAGTAGAAGATAAGTTGCAAGTAGGTAAGACCGATGAGGCTTACAAAATAATTAAGAGGAACTTCAGGGATATAGGAACAATAAGTAGAAACGTTAGGAGTCAATCGGGGGACATACTGATCGGAAGAGAGGAGAAAGCGGATAGACGGAAGCAGTACTTAGGAAATTTATACGAGGGTCAGGAATTAGAAGAGATATTAGAGGAAGAATCTAGCATCGATAGGGAAGATGTAGGAAAACCTATATTGAGAGAGGAATTTGAAATAGCACTAAGGGGGCTAAAGAATAATAGAGCGCCGGGTGTAGATAAAATACAGGCGGAAATTTTGAAATGTGCGGGACAGAAAGTAGTAAATAGGATGTGTGAACTGGTAAAATACATATATGAAACGGGCGAGATGCCGGAGGATTATAAGAGGAACATTATCGTTACTATACCGAAAAGAGAGGAGCCGACAAATGCGAGAACTTTAGAACGATTAGCCTAACTTCCCATGCGTCAAAAATCTTAACTAGAATAGTGCAGAAGAGGATGGAAAATAGAGCGGAGGAAATACTAGGAGAAGACCAATTCGGGTTTAGGCGAAATAAGGGAACTCGCGAAGCTATTCTGGCGCTAAGAGTAATGTTAGAGAAAACAATAGAAAAAGGAAAGAACGCTTATATAGGATTTGTAGATTTAGAAAAAGCTTTTGATAACGTAAGATGGGAAAAAATGTTCGAGATACTAAAGAGCGCGGGAATGAAGTGTAGAGATAGGAGAGTAGTACACAATCTATACAAAGAGCAAACTGCTGTTATAGAAGTAGAAGGGGAAAAAAGGGAAGTAGGTATTAGGAAAGGAGTAAGACAAGAATGTACGCTATCACCACTAATTTTTAATCTGTACATCGAAGAGGCGATTAATGTGGTAAAAGATAGAGTGGATTTCGAGATTAAAGTACAGGGACAGAAACTAAAAATACTGAAATTCGCGGATGATATAGCAGTATTAGCATCTAGTAAGGAGGAATTAGAATCAGCATTGAACGAAATGGAGGCAGTGTTGACAGAGGAATACGGAATGAGGGTGAATAAAAACAAAACTAAAGTGTTAGTGTGCAGAGGGCGCGAGAGCAGAGCAAAAACGAAAGTACAAATTAATAATGAAAGATTGGAGGAAGTTGAAGACTTCACTTATTTAGGAAGTAAAATAAATTGGGATGGAAGAAGCGATAAAGACATAAAACAAAGAATAGCGCAGGGTCGAGTAGCTTTTAACAAAAAGAAAGCACTTTTATGCTCGGGGGTAATAAACTTAGAAACAAGTAAGAGATTTTTGAAAACATATGTATGGAGCACGGCACTATACGGCTGCGAAACCTGGACGGTAGGGGAAGCAAGTAGGAAGAAATTAGAAGCTTTTGAGATGTGGTGTTACCGAAGAATGATGAAAATACCATGGACTGATAGGGTTAGAAACGAAGAAGTATTGGAGAAAGTCGGCGAGAAAAGAAGTATGTGGAAAAACTTAAACAAGAGAAGAGATAGAATGGTAGGCCACTTGCTGAGACATGGGGGAATAGTCCGCGATATTTTGGAGGCAGAAATAGGAGTGAAGAAAGGCAGAGGTAGGCCTAGATTAGACTACTGCTCGCAAATAGTAAGGGATGTAGGTTGTAGCACAATTAGCGAAATGCGTAGGTTAGCACAAGATAGGAGAAGCTGGAGGTTAGCGTCCAACCAGTCTTAGGACTGATGACCTAATGATGATGATGATTAGGTATGTAGTGCTCCTCTACTTGAAAAACTACTGTAGAAATGTAAACACGTACTTTCCATTCATAAATAAGTACTCAGATGCTTATAATTTACGAACAAAATATTATTTTCCGGTGAAATGCCTTATAAGCAGCATAAAAACAGTTTAGAGTTAACTTAAAAAATGTAGAAATTCTCTAAAATTTGAGTAATACCGAAACGTGCTACAATCAATAAGTACTCTAAATTACAATAGCAATACATTATAACAGTTACAACCTATACATGTATGTACATATATCAAAATCGATCAAATATATAAGTACTTACCTTTTTTTTGTGTTTTTGTTTCATCATTTTGCTCCGTTTATTCCGCAATGTTTACGCAATTTAAAACGAGGCATTTTCAAATCTTCACTAAAACACTCCCTAACCTAGTCACCTATTAGTTAGTAGTCACTGTCTACCACTATTACGCAATTATATTTGTTAATTATATAATCTGTAAACTAAATATTCAGTTTTTTAATAGTCACTATCTACAATTAAATATTACACCAAATAGATATAACCGCAGTTATACTTGTTTTTATAGTATATAATAAAGTTTTAGTCTATCTATTTATTTATACTATTTTGTCGTTATTATTCCTCTGAAATCAAAATAAAAATCTGGAAAAGCAAATATAGTCGAATGCCATGGTATGGGAAATTCAACTAAATAGTAAGTACGATATGTTTGATATATTTTTGGCGGTTTTTTCGTAGTTTGTAAAAAGTGCACTTGTTGATTAGATTATAAATGTTGGCCAAAACGTCAATCGATAGCAAACCTATATTCAGATGCTAATAGTACACCACGATGCGGAGTTCGTTGATATTCGGATTTTACCCGAACGTGCGTGACGCTCGACAAAACAAGCACTTCTACGACCTCCCTGATTTCTACATATACGTTTCATACGTATACATATGAATTTTATTTTACTGCGATGGAGTATATAAATGGTATGCCGCCATCTATTGTTTAGTTGCGGAAAAAACGTTGATCTGTATTGAAGTGGCGGCTCGTGGTATCTATATTAGGGTAGGCGATAGCGGCGTATGAGCTTCATCAACCCTTAAAAATAGCGCCACAGGCGAAAATTTTTAAAATTTTCAAGGTCACGCGTTTTCCTGGTACTTCAGAATTTCAATGATTGAATTTCATTTATACAAAAATATAGACTTTCACAAGGATTTTTTGAACTTAATACCTCTTTGTTATTCGTGAATAATAATAGTTATTGTGGGTATAAATAAATTGGAATAAAAGAAATATATTTATTGAGTATTATACCTATATTATGTAAATTGGGTTGGCAATAATACATTACTTTAGGGCGCTTTAGGGTATAGGCCTCCTCCTCCCCTCACAGCCTTCCTTAACCATCGCCATTATTGACTGACAATTACAAAGTGGATACCTACTACTTTTTATAATTTAAATTAATGCGCCTATCTTTAATTAATGAAAATTTGTTAATTATATTTTCCATGAAGTCATCAGATTTCTGAAGTGTGCTAAATAATTCCTTTTCAATTGAAATAAGTGCAAGCGACGATAAACGTTCATTCTTCATAGAGTTCCGACTATGCGTTTTAATACGTTTTAAACAAGAAAAATGTCTTTCAACCGATGTACTTGTTGCTGGAATTGTAGCAATTAAAACAATAAGTTTAAAAACCTCTGGAAATATTTCTCGAAATTCATATTCCACAAAATATTTCAACATTGACTCGATATTTAATGTTTCAAATTGATCATCACAATAGGTATATAACCCAATATCCCCAGTAATGTCACGGCTTATTCAATGCGAAGGCGTCTTCGGATCTGCCGAAGAACGCCGATCTACTTCAGGCGGCGATTGCATTCGCCTTCAACTGCTTTATTTAAAGAGTATAATTGGCTGCAGACGTCTGAGCTGCGATTATTTTGCCATTACAAAACGCTGTTTGTCGTCTTACCGACATCTGGTTGACGTGTTAGCTATCGATTTTCAGGCGGTGTTCTGTTTAGGAATAAAATGATTCGGTGTAGCGCGGCGCCGTGCGGACTGCGGTGGTATATATAAAGGGTGTTTACGGCACCAGCGCCGCCGACGGCGATAGATAATTTAATTAGTATAAAATAGTTATTATTAATTATATTAAATATTTCTGTATTATCAGGGACGTTAACAGTTCATTGTAATTGCGCTGTTATGAGAAATGATATAAAATTTTAAAGGTAGGCGGCGCCTACCTTGCCTACCCCGACGAGCCGCCACTGCTGTATTGTATTCAATCTACTGTGTTAGCGGGTTCTGAACTTATATAAAATATATATTTTTATTCAGATCGCCCTACAGTAGCGCCAATTTACAGCCGTGGCAGAATTCGCGCTCTTAATTGGCCGCCACGATCATGTGATTTGACACCGTTGGACTTCTTTCTTTGGGGCTATTTAAAAGAAAAAGTGTACGTCAATAAGCCAAGAACAATTCAAGAGCTAAAGGATGAGATAATTCGGCACATTAACGACACTGAACCTCAATTATGTCTCAGAGTCATTGAAAATATGGACCATCGGATAGAGGTATGCCACCGAAGCCGTGGCGAGCATTTGGCCGATATTTTGTTTCACACATAATTGCCATAGATCCTTCTATCATAATAAAAAATATTAAGATAATTCTCTGAATAATTTTTGCTTCATTTACAATTAACATCGTGCGTTTTGGTTGGACCACCTTTTATATATATATATATATATATATATATATATATATATATATATATATATATATATATATATATATATATATATATATATATGTTATATAAAAATACAGTTTATGTACATTGTTAACTTTAGCTATTATCTTGTGAGAAGGTAATATGTTATTCTGGGAATCTGTTATCGTTCTCTTTCCAGACATCATACGATACCTACTTAACATTTGATAACATTGTATATTTCATTTATCACTAAATGTGATGGCTTGGAGTATTGCCAAGGCCTTCCCAGAAAGCCACGCTTTGCCACGCGTTAGCGTCAGCATTTTTAAACTTATAAATTATATCCAAGCCAGCACAAAGTCAGTCTAGATTGTAAACTCATTTCGTCGTCTACGACTCATTTCAAAATTATACAAAATCATAAATAAAGTGTTTAATATTAAAAAATTGTTTCTAATCTCTAAAAGCGGTATCCGAATCAAAAAGTGCTACGAAGAAGAAACAAGATAGAAATACAAAGCAACTCTTGAAGAAAAGAAATCTCAAGAAGAAAGAAGAAAAAAAAAGAAATTAATCAACAGCGGTGAACTTCGGAGTAGAACACGGAGCCTTGCCTAACTACCCGCGAGTTCAGCCGACACCAGCCCATCCTCTACATTGGCCCGCCGTCGCTAGAACACGGACCTGACCTCACTGGCTTCGGACCCATTGGCGGAACAGATGGAAGGAATTTGGTAAGTCAAAGAATTGTCTCGCTTGCCATTTTTATTGTGTACATTTTATTCACATTCATTTGTGCCATTTAACGATATTTTATTCGTTATAAAAAAGGACATAGACCAGTCCAGGTTATTTTTACATTTAAAATTTCATTTCAACTAATTAACAAAAATGTCTACTGAAAATCTTAATAATATTAATGAAGGAGAACACGTAGAACCCTACAAACTCTCCGAAATCTTTTCAATTGTACCGGAATTTGATGGTAATCAAATTTTTTTGCAAACTTTTTTGAATGCTGTAAGATGTGCTTACAGTATGGCCGTTGCTGACCAGCGTATATTTTTGACTCTCCATGTAAAGACTAAATTGCGCGGTAAAGCTGCAGAGTTAGTTAACTCTCGCAACCCTTCCACTTGGGAAGAAATTAGAAATTTACTTGAAACCCATTTTGGCGATTCCAGAGACCTAACGTCTCTAATACAGGATCTTCAAAGGATCCATCAACAAAGTAACGAGAGTGCGTTAAATTTTGTGTCTCGATTACAAACCCATAACGCGAAAATGCACGCAGCCATGCAGAAACAAACATTAAC
This sequence comes from Rosalia funebris, assembly GCA_037954035.1. NCBI lineage: Eukaryota > Metazoa > Arthropoda > Insecta > Coleoptera > Cerambycidae > Rosalia > Rosalia funebris. The sequence continues at coordinate 17,555,286 of JAZFAV010000036.1, read as the reverse complement.
GCCCGAGCACAAAACTGCTCAGTCTAACTTAATAGAAACAATGACGCTTAACACCCTATTAACTGGCCTAGATCCAAAATTAGGATCAATTATTAGAGCGAGTAACCCTATGAACATGTTAACTGCAATTTCACGTATCAAACGCGAGTTGGAATTGTCGTATTTTGAATCACAAAAATTAAGAAACCAAAAACCTGTAAATTCAAACTTTAGAACATCAATGCCAACACAAAATAATTCGACTAGAAAAATATGTAATTTTTGTAAAAGAATTGGCCATTCTACTGATAAATGCCGTACCAAGCCATAAAGTGGTTATCCACCACAATTTCAAAATTTTTCTCGTCCAAGTTTTAATAAAAAATAACAATAACAATAGCAATCAAACTCAACAATCAGCCTCTAGTAATTTTCGGAGACCTCAAAACAATCAAAACTCATTCAGACCACCTAATCAAAACTTTGCTCAAAATAGCTTTCAACAAAACAGGCCGCCAGCTATCAGGTCAAACCCAAATTTTTCAAATCAACAAAGACCTCCAGTCATCAGACCAAATCCAAACTTCAATCAGAAAGCCCATCATGTAAACAGTTTCGATAATCAATATTACGACGAAAGTTTTAATCCAAATCAATATGAGACTGATCAAACTGATCAATACCAATATTACAATTACGATCACGATAATTCAAATCCAAATAATTACAATTATGATCTTAACAATACTGTTAATACTGATTATCAGCAAATCAACAATTATTGCTATGATGATACTGCTCATCAAATTCAAAATTTTGACGACCAATACAATTGTAATCCCAATCAGGATATTCAACTAATTCAACCCCAAGTACAACCCCCGAATTTAGAAACCCAAATCTACAACATCCAAACACAGGTTCGAGCAATAAACCTCAACCAAAATCAACCAGACGAACAGATATTTCTATAAATCGTGGATTTACAAGTTCTCTTTTGACAGTAAGCTCCAAAAATTTATACTATATTAAGGATGCAACAAACACATTTAAACTTTTAATAGACACAGGCGCTGGATTTTCGACTTTTAAACCGAAAACTTACGAAAAATTCAATCAACGTTATCCTGAAAATGTTATTATTCAAGGTATAACTGACGAAAAAATTTTAATCACTGAATCGACTTTAATTCCATTTGCGAAAGGTAACTCTCACAAAGTTTATATTCACGATATAGACATTGAATTTGACGGACTACTGGGATCAGATTTTTTGGAACACTACGATTGTGTAATAGACATAAAAAATAAACAATTGATCACAAATTTCAAAACCATTCCACTTTTTAAGGCATCCGAAAATTTAAAATCAGCAAATGTTCCACAAAATAATATTTTACGCCCTGTAACTAAAATGCTTTCAAACAAAATCTCGATTACCCCTCGTACGGAACAAATTTTTAAATTTCATTGTAACCTCGTAAACACTGATGCTATATTATCAGCTCAAGAAGTAGAAAAGGTTCGTTTGCCAAATGCACTTGTCAAAATTAATCACAAAGGTGAATTTTTCACTTCAGTTATTAATGCAAATGCAATCCCAAAAATGAAGGATTTTTCAGAGTTAAAATTAGAACCAATTCAAAATTCTATTTTGCTAAATTCAAACGTTTTAAGCCCAGAAACATGTCAAACTGACCGTATAGCAGAAATAAAAAATCAACTCAGGTTAGACCATCTCAATTGTGAAGAGAAAGAATTAATTTCCGAAATTTGCTTGGAATTTTCAGACATCTTTTATTTAGAGGGAGATAACTTAAGCTTCACTAACGAAATTAAACATTCTATTGACACTGGTAATGCGAAACCTATTTTCACTAAATCGTACCGTTACCCACATATTCACAAAGAAGAGGTTAAAACCCAAATTTCGAAAATGTTATCCCAAGGTATTATACGACCATCTATTTCACCCTGGTCATCCCCAGTTTGGGTCGTACCGAAAAAATTAGACGCCTCTGGCAAGCAAAAGTGGCGCGTTGTAGTTGATTATCGTAAGCTTAACGAAATATCCGTCGGAGACAAATACCCTCTCCCTAACATATCAGACTTATTAGACCAATTAGGAAAATGCCAATACTTTTCAACCCTTGACTTAGTTTCAGGATTCCATCAAATAGAAATAGAGCCAAAAGACATTTCCAAAATTGCATTTTCTGTAGAAAATGGACATTTTGAATTTATCCGTATGCCATTCGGATTGAAAAATGCTCCTGCTACTTTTCAGCGTGTGATGGACAACATACTTTTAGGCATACAAAATGAACGCTGCCTCGTCTATATGGACGATATTATTATTTATTCCCCGACAATTCACGAGCATATTGATCGCCTAACCGAAATTTTCAAACGTTTAAGAAATGCAAATCTCAAAATTGAACCGGACAAATGTGAATTCCTTCGAAAGGAAGTCGCGTATTTAGGACATTATATTACACCAGAAGGAGTAAAGCCGAACCCAGACAAAATTAAATGTGTTGCGAATTTTCCAGAACCAAAAAACCAAAAAGACATTAAATCATTTTTAGGTTTAGCTGGTTATTATAGACGTTTTATACCCCAACTTGCTAAAATAACAAAACCACTGACAAAATTATTGCAAAAAGATGTTGTATTTAATTTTGATTCAGAATGTCAAAAATCATTTGATCAACTAAAAGAAGCCTTAGTAACCACTCCTATTCTTATTTATCCAAATTTTGATGACGAATTTATGCTCACAACCGATGCTAGTTCTTTCGCTATCGGAGCCGTTTTATCTCAAGGACCGATAGGTAAAAATCTGCCAATAGCTTATGCTTCACGAACACTGTGTAGCGCTGAAACTAAGTACTCCACAATCGAGCGTGAGCTCCTTGCAATAGTTTGGTCCGTAAAACACTTCAGATCGTACCTTTTTGGCAGGAAATTCAAATTAGTGACAGATCATAGACCCTTGAAGTGGCTTTTATCAATAAAAGACCCCGGCAGTCGCCTAGCGCGTTGGCGATTAAAACTCGAGGAATACGAGTACGAAATTATATACAAACCCGGTAAAATAAATAAAAACGCAGACGCTCTTAGTCGTATAAAAATCAATCACTTTCAAAATTGTTCAAAATTTCAAAATAAAATTCTGACATCAAACTCTGACAATGAATCAAACGCATCTGAAGCAACCGAAATTGCCCCAGAAGCTATCGTACAAGAACTAGAAACCTTTGTAAATTTATATAAACCTCAGTCACTAATTGACTACAATAAAATCAAAATAACAAATAATCAATTACTCGACAAAAGACACAAAGACATCATTACATTTTTTCAAAAAGACAAACTAGAAAAATTGCATTATTCAATAATCGAAGACATTTTCGAAGAAGCACCAAAATTTTGTCACAACAAAATTAATATTGTTTCAAGTAAAACTGTTAAAAACAGAAAGTATTATATTGTTCTATTACCCTTCGACCCCGAAGAAATAATAGAGACAATGTTCTTAACTCTTTATAGAGACAAAGACATTTTTGAACCCTCAAAAACGTATTTTGTCGAAAACAATTCGGAACTTCCTATTTTAGAAATGCTTTCTTTCATTTTTAGTGAAGAAAATCTAAATTTTGTAATATGTCAAAATATTACTCAAAAGCCTGACGATGATCAAATCCCCTTGATCCTAGATCAATATCACAATGGAAAGGCAAACCTACATAGAGGAATAAATGAAACCATACGTCGAATACGAAACAAATATGATTGGCCCGGTTTAACCAAAGATGTAGATAGGTTCATTCAAAATTGTCAAATCTGTCAGAAAACTAAAGCTTTACGAAAAAATTTAAATAACCCATTGGTAATCACAGAAACCCCAAAAACCCCATTCGAACGAATCAACATAGACATTTTAGAAATCCCTACTCGAAATTATGTTTTAACGATCAGAGATGAATTGACAAAATTCACACAGGCCTATCCTGTTCAAGATAAATCTGCCAAATCAATTGTGAACACCTTACTATTATATTTTCAACACTACGGTACGCCTCTGCGTATACACTACGATTATGGCAGAGAGTTCGATAATACTTTACTAAGAGACCTATGTAAACTATATGACATTAAACTAACCTTCTCAAGCGTTAACCACCCTCAATCTAATGGTTCAGTTGAACGCTTTCACTCAACATTGCTTGAAATGATACGAGCAAATACTTCCGAAAAGCCAAACGACCATCCCTTGTCAATAATACCATACGCCATTATATGTTACAATACTTCCGTAAATAAAACACATGGCTTCACGCCATACGAACTCGTCTTCGGACATATATCCAGCCGTCCTCCAGAGACCCTATATAATCAAAAGGAGTTAATATCAAAGTACATACGAGATTTAAATAATAAAATTTCATTTTATTACAAAATAGCTCGATCAAAAACCAATGCTCAAACAGAAAAGTCGAAAATTCGATTCGATAAACACGTACCAGAAAAACCCAATCAATTTCAAATCGGTGACAAAGTTTACGTTAAAGAATCTCAAATAAAAAACAAATTAGGTACTAAATTTAAAGGTCCATTCGAAATACAAGAAATATTCAAAAACTCTGCAATACTCATGAATTTAGAAACATCACAAAAAACAAAAGTAAATTTCGATCGAATGAAGCCTTATCATGAAATTTAAAATTTATTTTCAGGTTTCTCTTGCTGTTTGGCACAGCACTCACTCAATACACCATTAAACCCATTGACAATACCATCGGAACTTATTATCACCAAGAATCAAATTTAGTAACAACGAACAAAAAATGGACTCTCCTGGTTCACAAGAATATTTCTAATATAAAAATCGCTTATAAACACAATGAAAAACTACTGAGTGCACTTGTAAAAACAATTAGTCCCACATTTGAAAATATGAATCTCTTTAAAGGCGAGGTTAAAACACATGTCAGTCTCCTAACTCAAATTTCAAAATCAATTCGAGAAAAATTAAACATAATTAATTATGTTAAAAAGCGATACAAGCGTGGCATTATAAGTAGTATAGCAAAGTCGGTTCTGGGCCACCCTCGGATTTGTCCGCGGATATTTGATGCGGATGGCATGTGTCCATCGGGAGTGACCAAAGATGTGGGTGGGGTCGCGAAGAGTTCTTGTGGATGATCAACAATGACCAGAGGGTGTAAAAAAAAACATGGCGGCGGAGGGGGTGAGGGGGCGAGGGGGTAAGAAAAAAAACATGGCTAAAAAAAGGGGCGTGGCAAAAACATGGCTGTATTAAGAAAAAAGGGGCGTGGCTGCATTAAGAAAAAAGAGGGTGGGGGAAAAACATGTGTGCATTAAGAATGGCTGCATTAAGAAAAAAGGGGCGTAGCTGCTGCATTAAGAAAAAAAGAGGGTGGGGAAAAACATGTGTGCATTAAGAATGGCTGGAAAAAAGGGACGTGGCTGCTTAAGAAAAAAAGGGGGTGGAGAAAAACATGTCTGGAAAAAAGGGGGCGTGGCTGCGTTAAGAAAAAAAACATGGTGGCAAAGGGGTGGGGACGCAAGGTCAGTGGCTGACGCAGTCAAAAGGGCCTTATCTTAAACTTTATCCGATTTCAATCGAATAAAGACTAAAATTCATTAAAAAATTAATTGAACATAATCACAAGAAAGAATATTTTTAATAGGTTAATAAATAAAAAAGTTATAGACAAAGAAAATATATTTATGGTAAAAAAATAGTACATATATTTAGCATTACATTTAGATTCAATATTAAACATAATAGAATAACTTTAAAGAAAATTATTAAGATATAATATTGTAGTATTATAAAAAACTTAAAATATTAATGTAAAAAAATTAATCAAATCTCTAATTTCAATACAAATGTAATTTATTAAAAAAGAATTTTTGGGAAAAAACAATTTAATAAAAAAATAATTTTGAAAAAAAAACATTATTGACGACCTGCCCAACATATTACAGTTGGTCGAACCTCATCCTCCTCCACGTCGCTAATCTCGACGACTTCGTCTTCATCATCGGAGATGACAATCACCGTCTCGTCGTTGGTGTCGTCGTCGTCCACGACAATGAAGTCGATATCACGATCACTGAAAGAAATATAATTGAAAAAAGAATACAAAATAAAAAATAACTTACTTTTCCTCCAAGTAAGGTGGAGACGTAGGAGAATAACTTGGAGGAAATAAAAATCCAGGTGGTAGATCCCGTATTGGAATCAGAGGAGGTGGTAGATCTCTGTAAGGTGGAGGCAGGTCATCATCAATGTATGGTGGCAGGTCCCAGTAAGGAGGGGGTAGATCATCCAAATTGCTGTAAAAATAATTATAATTGAAAAATGAATTAACTATGTAAAAAATTACTTACTTTTCTCTGAAGTAAACTTCAGGATTTACCGGTGGCGTATATCGGTTCGTTAATTGAACCATACGAACCCAAGCATTAAATTCACTAAAAAAGTAAGTATAATGTAAAATAAGTTGAATAATGAAAAAAATAACTTACATATCTTTAAAGTTCTCTTGCAAAATATTCAAACACTGAGATGACGACATCTTTCGTGAACTAGATTTGATATTTAAATAAAAAGGATTCCGTTAGACTTCAGTATTTATATCGAATTGCAGATTTTGTTTAACCTAAACACTTTATAATCATCAAAGCGTAAGTATAAATAATTAGTCGCAGTAATATGAGAAAATTCAACAACGTCTATTGAAATATGCTAAAGTGATTAAATGAACCATTAAAAATTAATTTATAACATCAATAAAAATATCGAGAGCGTAAATGAAATAAAGAAGTCAGGTATGAAAATTTTTGGTAATGTGAGAAACACAAACAACGTCTATGTGATTATAAAAAATAAGAGTAAGCAATCCAACAAAAATATCAACGTCTTCAGATTAGATTGCGTTGCGTATATATTTGGGTTATCAAAATGATTTATTATAAACAAAAACGTCGGCGTTCGAATTATTTCTACATCGAACGTGGTTTAAATGTAAACAAACTGCAAAAATGCCAGATCGTTTTATTTCTAATCTGTGGGTAAATCAATAAAAATTAATTTATGACTTAAAACTGTCAATTATAACATATACAAAATATAAATTCTGCGAAATAAAAAAACTGCTAACTCAACAAAACAAAAACGTCGCCGGCTGGTTTAAGGAACGTGACTTAAATGTAAACAAATAGCAAAATTTCGGCCTGATAGACAAAACATTTTATTTCTAATCTGTGGAGAAATCAATAAAAATTAATTTATGACTTAAAACTGTCAATTATAACATATACAAAATATGAATCCCACGAAATAAAAACTGCCAACTCAACATTATTTTTCACACGTGCTCATGGTGACGTATGAAAAATTGACGTCACAGATGATATAAAAGGTTTACAGCCGGCATAATTCATCATATGTGTTTATACTTGTGCGCTATACGTGACGTATTATAAAATCTTTATTTGTGTGCTTTATCTACGGGAAACAAACGTGAGTAAAAAATTGTTTTTATTAAATTTCAATAAAATTAACAAGAAAATATTCTATTAATTTTAGATGGATTTAGAAAAATTAAACAAGGGTTCACTTCTAGAAACTAAACAAGTTCTTAAGATATCAGACTTGGAACAAAATACTCCACAGCCAATTTATGGGGCTAGAATAGTGAGAACTCGGTACGGTGAGACTATATTACTTGAATTACAAGAGACCAATATATTCTTACCAAGAAGAGTACTGCACGAAATAAGAGAAAATTTGGATGAATTTCAATGTGAAAGGAAGTACAGCATAATTTATGAAGGTTTGAAGAATGTAAATAAGCCTTCTATGGGAGTGCAGTTCAAGTTTATCAAAAGTAAGTAAACACACACAATTTTTAAATATTAAGTTTTTATTTGTAATTTTTTTAGCTGAAAACAAAGAGTGAGCCCAGACAGTTGTATATAAAATATACACGCAGACAGAAATATCATCATTTACTTTTAGAACCCTTCAAGTGAATACACACAGACACAGCTATGGACTCTGAAGAAATTAAGCATATCAGCAATGATATTATTAAAAAGTTCAAAGAAGTGGAAACACTTTTAGGAAATGGTTGTTGTACCCCGCAGGAGAGAGTGCTATGGATAAAAAAGGTAAAATCACACATTAGACTTTTAACTAGAGCTATCAAGGGATCTAATTTATCAGTAGGTGTACTGCGTAACCTTCAGACTAATTTAGGACATTTGAAAAGGTTTAAAAGTATCATTGAAAAAGTAAATTATATTGGGGGAGCGGTATTGGTAAAAGAAAAACGTAGTAATCGGGTCAAATGGGAAGATTTAATATCGGTTTTTAATAGTAGAGTTCGTACTGGAGTAATCATTAATTTAAAACATAAATATTTGAACGCATTTTTCAATGATGCTTTTCACCTTTTCAAAACTAGAATAATGAATGCCACGAAAAAAGTACCAATGCTTAAAGTTAATACTACTTTCTGCGCCGAATTTATAAGAAAGTCACAAGACACAGAAATTATTGAAAAAAAATATTTTAATACAAAAAATAAGGTAATTGATGCAGGGAGGGATTTACGTCAATGGTTTGAATCCAATGTAAGGGATGATATTTTTAATGCTTTATCTGAATTTTCTGAATCTGGCAGTGGGTGGGCTTTAAATGAAATAATTAGCTTAGAACTTAATATAAATAAATATGAAGTTGGGAACGGTTCATCCTACATTAAACTACCGGAAAAAATAGCAAAAAAGCATGCTTGCATTAATGTTAAGAACAACGATGACGCTTGCTTCGCATGGGCCGTTGTCAGTGCTCTCCATCCTGCTGAAGAACACTCATGTAGAACATCATCATATCCTCATTATAAAACAGTATTAAACGTAAAAGGTATTGAACTTCCTATGACGTTACCGCAAATTTCCAAATTTGAGAAAAATAATGCAAGCTCTGTTAATGTATTTGGTTTGGAAATGGATTCAAAATCAAATTTTTCTGTTGTGCCCCACCGTATAACCAAGCGAAAACTAGACAAACATGTAAATTTATTATTAGTTCAGGATAAATATTTTCCAAAAATAAATGAATTTGAACCGCCGCCGCCGATGTCAGATAATGAAGAGCTAGAAATTAAATATCATTATTGCTATATTAAAGACTTATCTAGACTTTTATGTAGGCAGCTCTCAAAAAATGAACGTAAAAAATATTTTTGCGATAGATGTCTGAATTATTTTACATCTCAGAATAAGCTAAATGATCATGTTGTAGATTGCGAAAAACTTAACGATTGTAAAATTGAATTTTCTCGAGAACGGTACATTAAATTTAAAAATTTTGCTTACAAGGAAATGAATCCGTTTATTATATATGCAGATTTCGAATCCTTGCTTGAACCATTTAATGGTGATGATAGTCATTGCAAAACGAGCAGGTATCAGCAACACATAGCCTACAGTGCTGGATATTATTTCAAATGCGGTTATAACAATGACTGGTCGTATTATAAAAGTGCTCGAGGTATAGAATCGATGTCTTGGTTTGCAGAAGAGTTACGCAATGTTGCACAATTTGTCTCCTCGAAATTAAAACATGTGGAGCCCATGAATACTGAAGTTAGTTTACGGGATGCCAGTAAAACTTGCCATATTTGCGAAGGAGAATTTACCGAAACAGATAAAATTGTTAGAGATCACTGTCACCTCACCGGAACCTTCAGAGGTTTTGCTCACAATAAATGTAATTTAAATTATAAAAATTCTTTTGTTATTCCCGTGGTGTTCCATAACCTCGGAGGTTACGATGCTCACTTTATAATAAAGTTCTTAGCTGAACGAAATCATATTACTTTATTGCCTGAGAATAAGGAAAAATATATTAGTTTCACAGTTCACGATAATGAAACCAAATTGAAATTTAGATTTATAGACTCCTTCAGATTCATGGGTTGTTGTCTAGAAGAACTAGCTTCCACATTGAACGACGAAAACTTTGAAAATCTTAAACGTGAATTTTCGGACTTGGACGATGAAAAATTTCAGTTATTAACACGAAAAGGTGTATTCTTTTATGACTATTTGGATAACATAGAAAAACTAGATGAAACGCAATTACCTGACATAAAATACTTTTACAATAAACTAAACGACAAGAACATAGAGGAGACTGATTATGAACATGCGCAAATTGTTTGGGATAAATTCGGTATGAGTACTCTGAGCGATTACAGCGATCTCTATATGAAAACAGATATCATGCTATTAACTTGCGTTTTTGAAACTTTTCGCAGTACTTGTTATAAGACATACAACCTCGACCCAAGCCACTATTTTTCGATACCAGGTCATACGTTTGATTGCATGCTGAAATATACAGGGTGTAGGCTAGAAACTATTCAAGATGTAGATATTTTAATGTTTATTGAGCGTGGTATTCGAGGTGGGGTGAGTCAATGTTGCAATCGATTTTCACAGGCTAACAATAAGTATTTAGATACTTATGATGCCAGCAAACCATCCACATACATTGTTTATTTCGATATAAACAATTTATATGGTTGGAGCATGAAAGAATTCCTTCCATACGGAGAATTCCAGTGGACAGATTGCAACATAGACGTCACCAGTGTGCCTGATGACTCTGAAATTGGTTATATTTTAGAGGTCGATCTCGAATACCCAGAAGATCTACATGATTTACATAAAGATTTGCCATTCTGTCCGGAACACAGAACTCCACCAAATTCAAAATTTCCTAAATTAATGACTACCTGTTACAGTAAGCAAAAGTACGTTATTCACTATAGAAATCTTAAACAAGCCCTACAGCATGGAATAAAATTAACACATATCCACAGAGTTCTACAGTTCAAACAGTCTCCATGGCTGAAGCCCTACATTGACTTAAACACATCACTGAGAACTCAAGCAAAGTCAAACTTTGAAAAAAACAATTATAAACTAATGAATAACGCTACGTTTGGTAAAACAATGGAGAATGTTCGAAAACATCGAATCGTTAAGCTAGTAAACAAATGGGAAGGGAGGTACGGAGCTAAAAATTTGATTGCTAGTCCTAATTTCCAAAGCAGATCCATTTTCGGTGATAATCTTATGGCCATTGAAATGAAAAAATCTCGCATTATATTCAATAAGCCCTTGTATATAGGAATGTCTATTTTAGATATTTCTAAAATTTGCGTATATGATTTTCACTATAAATACATGTTAACAAAATTCCCCGTGGAAAAATGTAAACTTTTGTACACAGATACAGACAGTCTCTTATACGAAATTCAGTGTAATGATGTATATGAAGATGTTATCAAAAAAGACATTAATAAATTTGATACTAGTGATTATCCCCAAGATAACCGTTGGAATATTCCTCTAGTAAATAAAAAATCCCTGGTTTAATGAAGGATGAAAATAATGGGAAAATAATGACTCATTTCATAGGGCTACGTTCTAAGCAGTACCTATAAAGTCGAATCAGACAAAGTAGTTAAGAAAGCAAAAGGTGTAAAGTCTAATGTTGTGGCAAATAAAATTACTTTTGAGGATTACCTCAACTGTCTGGAGAAATTTGTAAACAAAAATCCTTACGAAGAGTGTTTACTAAATAAAACTCAACGCTGTATACAAACAAAATTACATGAAGTATACAGCATCGAACAAACAAAAATTGCTCTTAATCCCTTCGACGATAAGAGGTACACCCTTCCTGAAGTTCATGATACTCTCCCCTGGGGACACTACTCCATAATGGACATCTCGTAATTTCATTGCTGATATTCTGTTTTTGCTTTACATCAAATTTAAAAATCTCTCAAGTCTGTTGTTATATTTTAATATTTTTATGTATTTTATTATTATTATTATGTAACCAATTTTATGTATTTTTTTAATTTATTATTATGTAATCACATTTTCATTATATGTATTTTTTCTTTATTATTTCATTATATGTATTTAAATTATTATGATTTTTTTATTTCCTCTAACCTAAAAAAAGAAAAACTCACATTATATAAATTTCTTTTTATTTAAGCACTTGTTTTCAGTACATACATTTTTTCTATCTAAATCATTAAGAATAGTATCTTTATTATAAAATAAACATAAATTTAACAATTGTGACAATTCATAATTAGATTCACTTAAGATATTATTAGCTACATTTAAAAAGTTTTTATAGAACTGTTCAAAACTTAAACTATTTATTAAGTCCATATGAGATGATACAATTTTATTGGTGTAGATGAGCTCACGAACAACTTTGTCAGATAAATGAAATGTGCAGAAGCCGTTACTCATTTTCAACAATTTGATTCCAATAATTTGCGATGATATTAAAGCATAATGTGAAAACTTCATTTCTATTTTTTCGGGTTGTTCTTCTGTCACCACATCAAAGTAATCCACAACAAATTGTTGAAGGTAAGTAATAAAATTATCCCAATCTTCTCTGTTAAATGAGATGTTGTCTAATGTGGTGAAGTCTGGATTCACATTCAGTAAAATTCTGACGGCAGGAACATAACCTCTTGCAACACTAAATCCTGTAGTTATTTTATATACAGAATTTTTTATGTCAGTATTATATTCTAAAAGATATCGACCCTCGTTTTGCGCGGCTTCTTCATATTGTGCACTAATTCTATCCACTTCATGCCAATAGTCAGAATCGGCTAGACTAGATGTTACTGATGTCATAATTGCGGTAGACTAAGGAATGATTATGGTTTCAACCCCTTTTTATACATATTTAAATTAATTGTTAAAAAAAAGGCCCCTCTGCAATCGTAAAAATGTTCGTGTTTTCCATAAGAATCAATGCATATTTGATTAAAGTACGTTATCTGAATCAATCCAGCTATTGTGAGATGCGTCGAAACCTAACCATTTTTCGTAAACTTGTTTACCTCGTCTATGTAATACCTTTTCAACGAGATACACATCGGGAGTTTTCGTTTTCTGTAGTTCTTCTTCGTAGAAACCTCCGCTTATTCGAATACCATGCATATCCTCGAGCAAATAGGTGGTGGGGTTGGTGAGTTGTACTTTAATAATTTTAAATAGTTCAGTTGTCCAATTAGGTGTATATCCTTTTTTAAAGACATGCTTATTCTTACTGATTCGTACAATATCCCCAACTTTGTAGTGTCGCGATGCTACCAACTTAATATTGTTATAAACCGAATTAAGTATTTGTTTCTCATTCTGTTTAGTTACATCTAACGGTTTCATTCCTATTGTTCTGTGATGACTGTTGTTGTACTCTTTGACAATATCAGGTAGTATATCTATCCATCTGTATGAGCCATTTAAACTAAAATATTTATATAATTTCTCCTTTAACGTTCTAATAACTCTTTCAACTATAGCTGCTTTCTTTACTGTAAATGTACTGTAATGGTTTATCTTATAGTTTTTCATCAAGTTTTTAAAGTGAGCATTATAAAATTCAGTACCCTGGTCCGTATTTAAATTTTTACATTTCCTCTTGCTATCCTTAAAAATACCACTCATTGCTTGTGTAACTTCTAGTGCACTCTTATTTTTTATGGGTTTAGCCCACACAAATTTTGAAAAACAGTCAATCACTATGAGAATGTATCTAAAACTGTGATTATCTTTAGCATAATTACACATTTCGGTTAAATCTGCTTGCCACAAATCGCCTATTCCTTTTATTATAATACGTCTACGATTGAAATTTTTGCGTGCAGGCTTATGAAGCTCATTAACCAATTGAATTTTTTCTCTAGATTTCTTCATCGGGTTGGCTGTAAATTGTTTCATTGATTGCATTTGATTCAATGTCTTTTCCACCAACACTATCTAAACCTTTTTGATTTAATTTTTCAATAGTCCTTCTATATCTGTTAGATATGTTTTCTGTCGATATAAATCTGATGTCACATGTTTTATACTATCCTTACACTTATTTAAACGTTCAAATAGCACATCAATATTGTTTGATAGAATAGAATTTATATGATCATCTACATATTTCTTATTAACGGCATCACCCTCGTCAGTAGGTGATAGAACATTACATAGCTTTAAATTTTCAATGTTGATGTTTCCATCTTCGGTAAATACAAATCCACGTTGTGGTTGGCTGAGATATGAATCATTAATTTCACTACTACGCCGCGAAGACCTTCCAAACTTATCGAGACTCATCCTGATAATGACTCAAATTGTATGTACATCAAATATTTAATAGATAACTCCAGCCTCACGTAGTTCACTAATGATAGCTGATATTTCATTATCATGTGAATCGGTATTTCCTGCAATCGTTGACGCATTCAAAAGTTTCAGTCTATCAACAACTCATTGATGTCATCCCAATAAACATATTCGATTGGCTTTTGATTGTAAACCATTTTCAGACCGAATCCACTAGTTGACTGTGTTTTTTTCTTCTTTTTACTATCCAATAATGGTCTTATTATTTTAATATACTTGGAAGATCTAGTTCCATTAATTTGTCCAGTCGGTTCGTAATTTCTTCTATGTACATTGGTAATTTGCAAAATTTCCTTATATTCAGTTAAATCATTTCTATCATAATCTGTGGGATCCTTCATAAAAAGTAGATTGTATAACCCCACTTTGCCATCATATACTTTATCATTAATAATTATTTCAGAGGCACGACCAATTTTTAATTCCATATTACCAATATACAGTTTATTCATTTGTAAATCCAATCTAATGCCATAGGTTTCATCATAGTCTTTGCGTTTAGTAAAAAACCCCTCTATATAGTATCTAGCTAAAGATGGATACTGTTCAAAATATTCATTAAGAGCAGTTTTCTCCGTTTTGCCATCCTGAAAGTTAGCATCTCCTACTTCATACTGAGGATCCAGAGACAATATGTCATCCTTAAAATCTACATTTGATGTATACTCTGCTGAACTAGAGTCACGCTTTAACTTTTTTTTGTTGCGATAAACCTACACGCTTCGTGTCTGTTTTCTGTAATATATTTACAGATTTGAGTTCTTTTAATGGATCGATAATGGGCTTCAAGAGTCTATTAAGAGTTTCGTCTTCATCAGATTTTCCTAGTTTTAATGCTAGATACTTTTTTCTGATAGCCTTTGATGTCTTATTAATTTTATCTTTAAGCAATTTTTTCTTTGATAGATCCAATGGTTTAACCTTAGATACTCTATACTTTTCAAAAGTTATTTTATTGGACTTCATTGTTACAACCTTAGCAGCAATCTGTTTTAAACTGAGCCTATTAGCTGTATGACCTGTTTAAATGGGGCTGTATGACGGTATGACTTGTTTTTAAGCAGAGGTTATCTCTTCAGTTCGATTGTCTAACTAATAATAACAGACACAGTTTACGTTACACGCTTATATACTGATCAAAACCTTTTCGATACCGACCACCATGTAAATCAAAATCTTTTACGATGACCATTACTCCATGCTTATCATTCCAACATTCTCTACACATGTCTTCAAATTGCTCGAGTGTCATATCTGGGGCCACGTGATCATCATACACATGTCGTAAATTGATTTTATCTTGTTTAAATAAAATGATGAAGTTACAATTATCACGAATGAGATGTTTAGGTATCCTCGTATATGTCTGACAGAGATGGAAACAGTCTACAAGTTTATGTCTACCCATACTAAAATATGCTCTTATTTTGTCTTGTTTGTCACATGCCACATCGTCGAAAATGAATATTGAATTAGATTTAACCTCAGATGGATCGATAATATTCTCACTACTTGCATACGGAAAATATCCAACTCCATTTACGTTCTGCAATACCCGCTCCAATAGTTTGTATTTTGGTTGAAAAAGTGATTTAGAGTAAACGTATATGTTTTCAAACCACAGTCCATTAGAATTGAATAATAAGCTTAGAAGCAAATTGGTTTTGCCTGCTCCACTGGGTCCGCATATAATAGCTCTTAGAGTACTAGGAAATAACTTTCCATGTTTTTCTTCTCCCCCCACACAATGGTCTGTCAACAGATCTAAATTTTCAACGGGCAGGGACACCTGTTGCCTTTGAACACGCACAGTAACGTCTGAACTATTTTACTGACTGTAATACTTATATATATATATATATATATATATATATATATATATATATATATATATATATATATATATATATATATATATATATATATATATATATATATATATATATATATATATATATATATGATTAATGTCAAACATCGTCATTCACAATCCATATGGCATCGCGTAAACACGTAGTAGGACGTGGAGTAGTCAATAATTTAATTAATAAGTTGACCTTTGAATTGCATGTTCCGGGATACCAATTTTGCGGGCCTGGTACGAAGTTACATAAAAGACTCGCTCGAGGTGATGCAGGTATAAACCCTCTCGATAAAGCTTGCAGAGAGCACGATATTGCATATAGTAAAAACAAAAATTTAGAAGATAGACACAAGGCAGATTACCAGCTCGAACAACGTGCTTGGGAGCGTGTTAAAGCAAAGGACGCTAAATTAGGTGAGAAAGCCACCGCTTGGGCTGTCACCAACGCAATGAAGGTTAAACGTAAACTAGGCATGGGTGTAGGGGGACGTAGAAAAGTCGCATTCCAAAAGGCTGTCCTGACAAATATATCTAAAGTACTGAAAAGACATGCAAGTAATAATTTAAAAAAATATGCTGCAATGACGTTAAAGGCAGCTCGAATTACAGTCAAGAATGCGGGCGGTAAGAGAAAAATAAATACCCCTCGTATTCTACCATTACCGAAGACTGGTGGTATTTTACCTTTGATACCGATATTTGCTGGCTTAAGTGCATTAGGAGCTCTGTCAGGAGGAGCTGCTGCAGTGGCGAAGACCGTAATAGATGCTAAAAACTCTAAGAAAAAATTGGAAGAAGACGAGAGACACAATAGAGTTTTGGAGGCAGTAGCGTTAGGGAAAAGAGGATCCGGACTCTACATGAAACCGTATAAAAAAGGATATGGCTTATATTTGAAAAAACAAAAAACTCCCATTGAAGCTACCCAATAGAGCTCTTTCCGACATTGATTTAGTAAAATATGTTAAAAAATTAAAAATTCCATATTTCAGAGGTGTCTTTATGCGTGACGCCTTACCTACTACACCACCTACAAAATACGAAAGTGCCATTATTAATTTAGACAGCGTAAAAGGCTCTGGAACACATTGGGTAGCTTACAAAAAAATGAACAATTTTGTTTTATATTTCGATAGTTTTGGATCTTTAAAACCACCTATCGAACTAGTCAAGTACCTTGGCTCGAAATGTAAAATTAAATATAATTCTGATACTTATCAGACATACAATACGATCAATTGTGGACATTTGTGTTTAGAATTTCTCTATAAAAATAATAAACATGTGTGATTTTCATTCATTATGTCACAAATATTCACGTTAAGAAGTCGAAGTTCTACTCTCTCGGTGGACTCTTATAATCCAATAATTCTTGATCCTCAGTACGACTATTCGTTAGCATTAATAGGACTTCACACGTACAATAGTATACCAAACATTGAAGAGGGTATAAATAATAAGTTTTATTACCGACAACTTGGTGGTGAAGAAGAAAAAGTTATACACATACCGACAGGCTCATATGAAATAAGTGATATTGAATCATATCTGCAGACGCGAGTAATACCCAGTGGTGTAGCACAGACTGAAGACTATTTCTCTCTAAAGCCTAATAATAATACGCTTAAGTGTGAAATTAAAAGTAAGCTCGAAATCGAGTTTACTCGCAAAGACAGTTTAGCCTCCTTATTAGGTTATACTTCTCAAGTTCTAAAACCTGATATTCCACATCAGTCAGATTTACCTGTTAAGATAGTTAAGGTGGTAACAATCCACGTGGACTGTAACCTTACGACAGGAGCATTTTACAATAATAAACCATCACACACCATTTTTGAATTTGGATTGAAAGTCGATCCCGGATACGCAATAGACATTGAACCCTATAACCTAATTTTTCTACCAATAATCAATAAAACAGATATACATAATATCACATTGAAAATACTTGATCAAAATTCTGAGCCAGTTAATTTTCGAGGAGAAGAAATTATAGTACGATTAGAATTAAGAAAGGGACTATGAGGTTACTATTTGAACAAAAGAACTATATAAACGATAGTTATTCTAATCTGTGGCATTCAGTCAGTGGAGGGTGTTTGAAGAGGAGTAATAAGAAGACCTCAGCGTTAACTCTTGCTAATATTCTTTATTTAAAATCTCTGGGCTATAATGTTAGAACAGCTGCAGTTATTTCAAGACCCCAGTTACGATGAGTCCATCGTCAGGGATGAAATTCGAACGTATCACCCTTTTGTAAAATCATTTGGAAACAACGATGAAATAGAAATTGCTATTTATCAACAGGATGCATTATTATTGATGAGCGAAGCCGCCCTATCGATTGAGGGAACTTTAAAGAAGAACGTTGAGGGTACTGGCACCGTTGAATTCACTAATAATGCAGGAGCATATTTATTTGATTCAATTAGTTATGAACTAAATGGAAAGGAATTAGATAAAGTACGAGATCCGGGAACTGTGAGCCTATTAAAAAGCTATTTATGTTATGAAAAAGATGATACTTCTCTTAGTATTGCTGGTTGGAATTACCCTGAAGGACATCTGGTAACATATGATGCTACAAAAACAACATTCTCTTTGAGAATACCGTTGTGGCATTTGCTGGGATTTTTTCATGATTATAAGAGAGTAATTTTCGGTAAACAAGTTTTACGTCTAATTAGAGCTCGAAATGATAATAATTGTTTTAAAGTGTCGAATGACGATACCATTGGCGAACTAACAATAACCAGCATAGAGCTAAAAGTCAAGCATGTGTTTCTGAATGATGTTTTGAAATTAAATTTGCTCTCTCAAATAAATAGCGATAAGTCACTTCTACTTCCATATAGACAATGGGAATTTCATGAATTACCAGCTTTGACCACTAGCACTACGAAAGAAATATGGTCCGTTAAAACGTGTACTAATGTGGAGAGCCTCAGATACGTTATTGTTGCATTTCAAACAAATAAAAAAGATAAAAGCATGCAAGATGTTACTTACTTGGATAATATCGATATATCAAATATTAAATTAACATTGAACTCTGAATATTATCCCTATGAAGATATGAAATTAGATTTTAGCTGTAAAAAATATGCTGAAGCCTATTATATGTATACGCAGTTCTCTAAAATGTTCGCCTCAAATAATAAACCGATACTTGACTTTGATGCTTTCAGTGGTCGAGCAGTATTTGTCATAGACTGTTCGAAAAGAAATGATTCAATAAAATCTTCCACTGTGGATGTTAAACTGGAAATTGAAAGCAGAAAATCATTCCCCCAGAATACCAAGGCATACTGTATAATTATTCATGACCGCGTAATCGAATATTTACCCCTAAGTGGAATCGTAAGAAATGCAGCATAAAATAAACTTGTATCAAATAAAGTAATTCAGTCTTTTAAAAGTATTGTATCTGAGAACATCATGAAGTTGATTGTCGTCGATGTGCAAGGGTTCAACCTTCCTGAATTTCATGCTAAAGAAATATCTTTTGTAAGTGGCGTGCAAAGGGCTCATTATTTATTGAAACCTCCAATGGCATACAGTACGTTAAGTTCTGAAGTAAAGAAACAAGTAAACTATTTGGAACGTTTTCATCATGGTCTAAAATATAGCAGCGGTTATGTAAATTACGACATATTAAATGACATTCTAAGCGATCACCTATTGAATGGGACTGACGTCGACATAGTTTACGTAAAGGGACATCAAAAGAAGGAATTTCTTGAACGAAAGCTACATGAACTAGCGGAAACTTCAACAACGTCACCTATTGTAGTTAATGTCGAACATATCACCAGTGTACCAAATTTTTTAAAAGACTTTCCACAATGTATTCATCATTATAATAATTTTAAATGTATGTGTAGTATAAGAAATAGTGTAAAACTATATGATTAGTTGTATTCAAATTTAATAAAATAAATACAAAAAAAACTATTGATCTCTAAAAATTTTTTATTTATCTCCTTGTGTGTATTACCATATTTTTTTTAGTTGTTTACTAGACGTCTGAGCAGTAAGATGCATCCTTCAGATAAATACAAGTTATTATTGAATGAACATTACAGAAAGTTAGAGCAGTTGAAAATAACTATCAGCATTTATGAACAAAAAAAGCGTATGTTCATTAGTTTTACCAATTTGAATATTATACCACAGCATGAAAAAATTCCTTCAACAAAAATATAGAGGGAAAATGTTAATAAATAAGTATAGCCTATGTGTACATGCATAGTATATAATTAATCATGATGCCGTTAGGTCATCAGTTTATTCTATTATATGCTATATATCAAAATGTTCTTTATGTGCATCGTCCATATGATGCGAAAGAAATGTTTGTCTACTTTGATACAAAGAACAATGATAACTGGAAAAATATCACACCTAAATAATCATATTTCCACGTTCTTTTCTTCAATACCAAATGATGCTAAAATATATAAAATAAGAGTAAAATTTCAAAATGGTACAAGTGGAGATTTAGATTGAAACATTTTTAAAGACGCATGCGTGACCCCTGTCGATATATTCAATGATTATAATAGTCAACAGTCACTTACAATTCTACTGTACTACATTACACTCTGTTCTTCGATTTTAATTCTGAAGTGTCTTATTAGAAATATTAGCAAAAAATGGTTGATGCTGAATTAAGAGGTGCCATCATAAGACCCTACGAAGATATTTCACAAGAAAAATTCAAGGAACTCAGTATCAGTGAGCCTTCCAACGTTATGTATCATATTAAAGACTGTCAGACTGATACCGTAGTTCACTATAATCACACTGAATATACATTAGAAACATATGGTCGTGCTGAAAATTTATGTAATCAAATTTTACTGGGATCCATCAATCTAGACGAATTTTGCGTAGGAATACTGGAAGCTGGTTTCTTCAAATTATTATACTCAATTAGAAAAACTATACCTTTTGAATATATTGTAAAATACAATCTTTATAGTGAAGATGTAGTTGATTAAATATTTTACTAAAATAATTGTTGTTTTTATTTTGCACACTTGTGTGTACAGTTTTCATTTTTAAAATATATATATTTTTTATTTAAATATATAAATTACAGCTCCTAACTAGACAGAATTGTTTACGTAACGTGCTTTTTTTTCAAAAGACGCAGATGTTATTTAATACGGTTTGGATTTATGACCTTGATCTCAATTCAGATGTTAGTCGGCTTTAATCATAGTCTACAATAGTGGCAAAACACCAGTTTGTTTACATTTAACTCACGTTCCTTAACCCAGCTGGCGACACTTTGTTCAACAAGTCAAGACTTGTTTTTAACGTTGAATTTGCATTCTATGTAATAAGCGACAAATAGGTTAAAAGAAAAAATGACTCAGCATTTTGCAGATAATTTTTGTTTATTCACCAGACCAGCTTATTTAGTCTACAATAGCACAGCAAACATTTTAGTTACGTTTTCAAGTCGTACCATCATACAGGTGTACCAACCCAAATATAGTGGCTTTTTAGTACCAACTTAGGAAAAATAAAACCCCTGTTTTTACTATAAATACAGTTTCTTTGTCTATAACTTTCTTATTTATTAACCTATTTAAAATATTCTCTCTTGCAATAATTTTTAATGAATTTTAGTCTTTATTCGATTGAAATCGGATAAAGTTTAAGATAAGGCCCTTTTGACTGCGTCAGATGTCCACATACAAACTACCACAATGAGTAATGAAAAGAAGATAAAGCGAGTTACGTTCGATGAGAGTTGTAATCAAACGTATATAATGTTCACGTGGGCCTATGCATATAGAACATCAAGATTAAGATATTGGGAATTTTTTGTCTTGGACCGATACCCATTTTAACGCAGGATAGAAGCTGCAGCGAAAATTTTGAATCCTATTATAAATAAAAAAATGTGATTTTATACTGCTATTAATAAACATACTGTATTATAATTATATATTATGCTCTTATATTTTTTATTACATAGTTTTAATTAGTATTGTATTTTTATATGTTAATAAATATGATTTTATAAACATTTATGTCTTTTTATTATTTTCCGATACCCCTCGTATATTACTTTTAATTAGCCTGAAGATAATTATTTCAAATTTCCCTGTATACATATGAATCCTGAATTGAATGTGTTAAATAATAAAACCTTATATGGAAACTCTATCCCGTATACAGAGATATCGTTGTAAATTCCAACACCATTCGTTATCGGATATCGGATATTTTATTATAATAACAAACAAAATTTACGAATTTATTTATCTGAATAGTTTAGACTTGTCGAATCTTGATAAATAATGGACTAAATATTATTTCATTTAAATATATGTGCATACGTCTTGAATATTTTGAATATCTTTTCTCTGTTTTTTGTCTTAACAGCCAACACTTATACTCTAAGGCTATGACATCACAAATTTTTCCGTTATTCACCAATCATAGACGTCTACATTCTTTCTGCGTGCTATCTCATCCTATCTTAGGCTCTGACGTCATACTTTTTTTACTAAGCTCTTTCTGTGCTATCTCATCCTATATTAGACTCTGACGTCAGACATTTTTTCCGCCAATCATAAGACGTCATGTTTTTTTCTTAACGCAGCCACGCCCCCTTTTTTCCAGACATGTTTTTCCCCACCCTCTTTTTTTCTTAATGCAGCAGCCACGCCCCTTTTTTCTTAATGCAGCCATTCTTAATGCACACATGTTTTCCCCCACCCTCTTTTTTCTTAATGCAGCCACGCCCCTTTTTTCTTAATACAGCCATGTTTTTGCCACGCCCCCTTTTTTAGCCATGTTTTTTTTCTTACCCCCTCGCCCCCTCACCCCCCTCCGCCGCCATGTTTTTTTCTACACCCTCTGATCATTGTTAATCATCCACAAGAACTCTTCGCGACTCCACCCACATCTTTGGTCACTCCCGATGGACACATGCCATCCGCATCAAATGTCCGCGGACAAATCCGAGGGTGGCCCAGAACCGACTTTGCTATACTACTATTATAGATGGTATAGGCACCGTATTTAAATCGATCACAGGTAACTTAGACGCTGAAGATGGCGAGTATTATAATAATTGCATTAACAAATTAAATAACGATGAACACCAATTAGAAAACCTGATGAAAAATCAAATTTCAGTCACAACATCAGTAATAAAAAATTTTAACGCTACAATTCAAAAACTACAGCTTGATGAGCGGACGTTTAATAACGACATTAAATTGATTTCAGACACAATTTATCGTACAGCAGATGAAATCAAAATTATTCGATTAACATTGAAATTTTTGGAAAAATGCGAAATGCTCATGGAAAGTTATCTATATATCGAAAATGAGTTAGATGATATTTTAAATTCAATTACTTTTGCAAGATTACGAATAATCCATAGCTCCATAATTACACCCGAAAATTTGATTACCTCACTTCACCAAATTGCTCAAAATTTACACCAAAATAATTTACCACTTCCTACTAGAATATCAAACGTTGCTGAATACCTAGACGTAATGGAACTAGAAGCTTTTCAAGCAAACGATGATTTAATTTTTGTATTAAAAATTCCATTAACTGATCAGCAAATATACACTTTGTTTAGATTATTTCCAATTCCAATTCTAAACAACCGAACTGGTCTATACCACATTTTATCAACATCTCAAAAATACATTGCGCGAGATGACAATTCTTTGATGTACATTCCTATGTCTAACCTGGATGATTGTAAACTACTGTTTCATGAAACCCAAATTTGTTCGAACCAGTTTGCATACCCTATCGACAAAGATGCCATTTGCGAAGCACAAATTATGAAGAACCTAATATCCATACCCGAAAACTGCCAAACTTCGCTGATATTCGTAAAAGGTTATAAAGTTCAAAAATTAACCGGAAATACTTGGTTAATTATAAATTCAGAGCCTCTACAAATCACAATCAACTGTAAACAGAGAAATTCAAAAACCGAATTGATTCTCAAAAACTCGGTCTTAAAATTACAACCAGAATGCAATGCATTCATTGGAGCTACCAGAGTACAAGCAGATCCCAAGGACTTTTCTGAAACAACCAGTGACTCTCACCCAATTATAATTCCATACGATTGTTGTGAAGACCTTCCTGACAACATCGAAATGCCGAAATTGCAACCGTTAAAACTAAACAACTTAAACGTAGAAGACTTGGACATCGCTAAATACAAGTTAGACGAGTACTCAAAAACATTAGACGACTTAATAAATGAACCATTCGTTTCTAAGCACATTTCATGGTTCACATATTTTACAATTACCCTCATAATCGGTATTATCATACTTTACATTTTCTGTAAATGCCGTAAGAAGAGGAGACATCGCCTTTACAACGAATTCGCCTCCACCTCCACCTAGACCCGGAAAAAGACTATTTGGAAGTATCCTTCCTAGGAGAAGACCTTCCATCCGACCCGAAGAAGACATCGCTCAAGACACTATTGAACTGAACTAATGTGTTGTGCAAAAGACAATTTGTATTTTATTCATTTATATTTTTGTTTTTATATTGTTAATTTTTTTTTATTTCAATTTAATTTTACTTTCAACTTCCTTAAAAGTTGCTGTAATACACCAACTTTTATTATAAGGGGGGAGTTGTTATATAAAAATATAGTTTATGTACATTGTTAACTTTAACTATTATCTTGTGAGAAGGTAATATGATATTCTGGGAATCTGTTATCGTTCTCTTTCCAGACATCATACGATACCTACTTAACATTTGATAACATTGTATATTTCATTTATCACTAAATGTGATGGCTTGGAGTATTGCCAAGGCCTTCCCAGAAAGCCACACTTTGCCACGCGTTAGCGTCAGCATTTTTAAACTTATAAATTATATCCAAGCCAGCACAAAGTCAGTCTAGATTGTAAACTCATTTCGTCGTCTACGACTCATTTCAAAATTATACAAAATCATAAATAAAGTGTTTAATATTAAAAAATTGTTTTTAAAAAACTTATAAGCTGAAATAGCATATAAGATATATATATATATATATATATATATATTTATGTATATATATATATATATATATATATATATATATATATATATATATATATATATATATATATATATATATATATGTTATATAGAATCCTCTCTTATATTAGGTTAAGACTTAGATTAATACTGTATTTTATAATATTGTAATATACATTTTAACAGGCCATTAGCATACAGGATGTTATGTCCAGAAAAGAGTATACCAAAGTCATTGCGGTTATCGCGTAACTAAAAACCTTTTGTGCTTATCATAAACCTACATTGTATTTTATCGCAATTATTGCAATTTGCTAAAAGTCTTGAGAAAAACACTTCTTAGAAAATTCCTGCAGCATCAGCATACAGAAATGTTTTAAATAGAGAAACAACCACTAGTAGCTTCAGTAGTCCGCATATTAAGTAATCGGAAGTAGTCCATAACTTCACATATCAGTAATCTTCAATTAGTCGTCTAGTAAACGTCGAACAAATCTAAATTAAATTATAAAAGTCGGTTACTCCTTTTTTGGCGCAGTCGTACGGATTTTCGCGCAACTTTAGAACACGGACATTGCCTAACTAGAGTTGTGGAATTCCAATTCCTAAGCGAAAGAACCAAATAGAAGAAAGAAACAGGAAGTTTCAAGAAATAAGAAGAAATAATTCAAGAAGATAAACAAGAAAGAAAAAGCAACTTAGTTTTAAGAAAAAAAAGAAGGACACCCAGATAGAACACGGACCTTGCCTCACTGTCTGCGGACCTCTTCTCCACGATATTCAACATCAGCCAGGACAACCCTATCCAGAACACGGATCTGCCTCACTGGTAGTGGACCCTAGCCGACGAATGAAATCGACAACTTGGTAAGTCGCAAACAATCATCTCGCTTACCCCATTGTACAAATTTTTTTGTGTGTATATTTTTATTTTTACGTACAATACGTACGAATAACTGATATAAACCAGTGAATCGAAATATTTTTTTTTCTGTCATATAATTTTTATATAATTGAAATCTTTTAATTATAAAATTTTTATTTTTATAATTTTATTTTTATAAAATACTTGATAATTTAATAACTAAAGAATGGCTGAAGAACATATTGAACCATATAGGCTATCGGAAATTTTTTCCATAGTACCTGAATTTGATGGAAATTAAATTTTCCTTCAAACTTTTCTCAACGCAGTAAGATGTGCTTACGATATGGCCATCGATAACCAATCAATTTTACTAACATTATACGTAAAAAATAAGCTCAGAGGCAAAGCCGCCGAGTTAATTAATTTCCGTAATCCATCCACTTGGGATGAGATTAAGTATTTACTAGAAACGCATTTTGGAGATTCTAGAGATCTCACAGCTTTGATTCAAGACCTACAAAGAATAAGTCAAAATTCTAACGAGTCTGCACTAAATTTCGTCCCTAGACTACAGACTCACAATGCAAAAATGCATGCGGCAATACAAAAGCAACCGCTTACCGCAGAACAAAAAACAGCGCAAAGTACCTTGATTGAAACAATGACTTTAAACACACTATTAACAGGTTTAGACTCTAAATTAGGCTCCATTATTAGAGCAAGTAACCCGAGTGATATGCTTCAAGCTGTCGCCCGAATAAAACGAGAGCTACAACTATCATATTTTGAAACACAAAAATTTAATAGAACTAACAGACCACCCACTAATATTCAAAATTTTCCAAATAAGAAAATTTGTAACAAGTGCAAAAGAATTGGCCATACTTCTAACGAATGTAGGAGTACCCAACAGAATTTCGGAACTTTTCAGAATTTAGCTAGACCAAATTACACGCCAAATTACATACCGAATTTTTCGCAAAATTCAAATAACTTTCAACCACGTCAACCATTTAATGCTAATAACGTCAGACCTCAAGCAAATCAAAATTTCCAACAGTTTCAACAAAATAGACCCTCAGCTATAAGACCAAACCCTAACTATTCGCAACAACGACCATCTAATTTAGGACAAACCCAAATTTTACCCAACAAAAAACTCATCATATGAATCAAAATTATTGTGAGTATAACGAATATGATGATACAGCTCATCAGCAAGAAATAACCCCACAATATTATCCGGATGATACCGCTCATCCATATAACTTTCAAAACCAACACTGTGAAGAATATTCACCCTATGAGAACTATAACACATATGATGATACTGCTCATCAATTCCATAACCCTAACGATCCGACAGAACAAAATACGAATCAGGATTTTCACATCCTCGACCATTAAGACCACCCTCCAGATTCGGAGACAACCAAAATTCAAATTATAAAATGCAACAAAAACCGACAACCCAAAGACAAAAAATTCATGTAGATCAAAACCTCTTAACTGTAAATTCAAAAAATTTATATTATATTAAAGATATTAGCAAAACATTCAAAATTTTAATTGATACAGGCGCAGGACTTTCGATATTTAAACCTAGAACTTGTGAGAATTACACTAAAAGATTTTCGGAAAATGTTATTATACAGGGAATAACGGATGAACGAATTTTTATCAAAGAGTCAACACTTATACCATTTACAGATTCGGACCCTCATAAAGTATATATTCATGACATTGACATAGAATCTGACGGACTATTAGGTTCCGATTTTTTGGAGCACTACAATTGTATAATCGACATTAAAAATAGACAACTCATAACCAATTTTAAAACAACAAGAAAACACGCCACCAAATTTAGAAACCAAAATTATTAAAAATAACATTTCGATCGCCCCTCGTACTGAGCAAATATTTAAAATTCAATGTAATCTCCTTAATACGGACGCTATTTTAAGCGGTCAAGAAAAAGACAAAGTACGAATTCCAAATGCTCTTGTAAACATTAATGAAAAAGGAGAATTTTTAACATCAATAATTAACGCGAATGAAATTCCAAAAATTACACATTTCGGTGATTTAAAATTAGAGACCATTAAAAATTGAAGTCTATTAAATACAAATACAGCAAGTAAAAATCAAAATTACACAGACCGAAATTTCGAAATTGAAAATCAATTGCGAATTGAACATTTGAACGAGGAAGAACAATTTTTAATTAAAGAATTATGTTTAGAATATTCAGATATATTTTACTTAGAAGGTGACAATTTGACATTTACAAACGAAATTAAACATACGATTGACACGATAGACACAAAACCTATTTTCACAAAATCATACCGATACCCTCACATCCGTAAAGAGGAAGTAAAGACGCAAATTTCAAAAATGTTAGACCAAGGCATAATAAGACCGTCTATTTCCCCATGGTCCTCACCAGTATGGGTCGTTCCGAAAAAATTGGACGCCTCCGGGAAACAAAAATGGCGCGTTGTCGTCGACTATCGGAAACTAAATGAAATATCCATGGGAGATAAATATCCTCTCCCTAATATATCCGATTTACTAGATCAACTAGGTAAATGTGAATATTTCACAACTTTAGATTTGGCCTCAGGTTTTCACCAAATCGAAATTGATTCAAAGGATATTGCAAAAACAGCCTTTTCGGTAGAAAACGGACACTATGAATTCACTCGTCTTCCCTTTGGTTTAAAAAATGCCCCCGCGACATTTCAGAGAGTTATGGATAACATACTCTTAGGTATCCAAAACGAACGTTGTCTGGTATACATGGATGACATTATTATTTATTCACCAACAATACACGAACATATTAGTAGATTAACTGAAGTTTTCAAACGATTAAGAAACGCGAATTTAAAAATACAACCCGACAAATGCGAATTTCTCCGCAAAGAAGTCGCTTATTTAGGTCACATAATTACATCCGACGGAGTAAAACCAAATCCAACCAAAATTAATTGTGTAGCTAATTTTCCTCAACTAACGAATCAAAAAGAAATTAAAAAATTTTTAGGACTAGCAGGATATTACAGACGATTTATACCCAACTTTGCAAAAATTTCTAAGCCTTTGACAAAATTGTTACAAAAAGACATATTATTCCATTTTGATTACGAATGCCAGAAATCCTTTAAAGAATTAAAAGAATCGTTAACTTCAACCCCTATTTTGATATATCCAAATTTTAATGAACCCTTTATCTTAACGACAGATGCAAGTTCATTTGCAATAGGAGCAGTTCTATACCAAGGACAAATAGGAAAAGACTTACCTATAGCTTTTGCATCTAGGACCTTATGTCATGCCGAAACTAAATACTCCACAATTGAAAGAGAGCTTCTCGCTATTGTCTGGTCGGTCAAACACTTTAGACCTTACCTTTTTGGACGTAAATTTAAATTAATAACTGATCATAGACCTCTAACTTGGCTACTATCAATAAAAGATCCGGGAAGTCGCCTAGCGCGTTGGAGATTAAAGCTTGAGGAGTATGATTATGAAATTCAATATAAACCGGGAAAAATCAATAAAAACGCTGACGCTTTATCTAGAATAAAGATCAATCATTTCCAAAAATGTTCAGAATTTCTTACTAAAATTTTAACTTAAAATTCAGACAATGAATCAATAAATTCAGAAATTACAGAAATATCCCCAGAAACATATACACAGGAATTAGAGACATTTGTAAACCTTTATAAGACGCAATCTTTAATTGATTATAACAAAATTAAATTTACTAATGACCAACTATTAGACAAAAAACACAAGAACATTGTAGTATTCTTTAGGAAAGATAAACTAGAAGATCTTCATTATAAAATAATACAAGACATTTTTGATGAGAACCCAAAATTTGATCACAATAAAATAAATACCGTATCTAGCAAAACTGTAAAACATCGCAAATATTATATAATCTTATTACCTTTTGATGCAGATGAAGTAATTGAAACAATGTTTGTTCCTTATACAAGGATAAAAATACTCTCGACCTTTCGAAAACATATTTTGTCGAAAATAATCCAGACCTTCCAATTTTAGAAATGCTATCATTCATCTTCACTGAATCAGATCTAAATTTAACAATTTGTCAAAATTTAACAAAAACACCGGACGAAGATCAATTTCCTATAATAATAGATCAATACCACAACGGTAAAGCAAATCTGCACCGTGGTATAAATGAAACTATCCGGAGAAACTATGCGCGAAAAATATAATTGGCCAGGATTAACAAAACACGTAGAGAAATACATTCAGAACTGCGAAATTTGCCAAAAAACAAAAACGTTACGTAAAAATTTAAGCAACCCTTTAGTTATCACGGAAACTCCAAAAACACCTTTTGAGCGAATCAACATAGATATTTTAGAAATTCCAACAAAAAATCACGTCCTGACAATTAGGGACGAATTAACAAAATTTACACAGGCATACCCTCTTCAAGACAAATCAGCTAAATCGACAGTCAACACCCTTCTTTTGTACTTCCAACATTATGGAACACCTCTCCGAATTCATTGTGATTACGGCAGAAAATTTGACAATACGTTACTAAAAGACTTATGTACTCTTTACGACATCAAACTGACTTTCTCTAGCGTCAATCATCCACAATCAAATGGATCCGTCGAACGATTCCATTCGACATTATTAGAAATGATACGAGTCAATAAAGCAGAAAATCCAAATGAACATCCCTTAACGGTTATCCCATACGCAGTAATATGTTATAACAACTCTGTAAATAAGACCCATGGTTTCACACCATATGAATTAGTCTTCGGACATACATCTAGTCGTCCTCCCGAAACACTATACAACCAAAAAGAACTGATTTCTAAATATATTCGAGATCTAAATAATAGAATCTCATGGTACTACAAAATAGCACGGTCAAAAACGAACCTCCAAAAGGAAAAAGCGAAAACGCGATTTGACAAACACATTTCGGAAAATATACCTAAATTTAATATCGGTGACAAAGTCTATGTGAAAGAATCACAAATAAAAAATAAACTTCACAATAAATTTAATGGCGCATTTAGAATAAAAGAAATATTTCAAAATTCAGCGATCTTACAAAATTTAGAAACGAATCAAACTACAAAAGTAAACTTTGATAGGATGAAACCTTATTCTGAAAATTAAAATTTAATTTCAGGTTTCTGCTTCTGATCGGAACAGTAGCCTCACAATACACCATATCTCCTATAAATAATACCATCGGAATATATTTCCATAAGGAAAGCGAAGTAGTGATTTCAAACAAACAATGGACCCTATTAGTTCACAAAAACATATCGTCATTGAAAAATGCTTTCAAACATAATGAAAACTTATTAGAAATTCTTTTACACGCAGTCAACCCTACTTTCGAAAATATGAATCTATTTCGAGGAGAAGTTAAAACCCATGTAAGCCTGCTTACGCAAATCTCTAAATCAATACAAGAGAAATTAAATGAAATTTATTTGGACACCAGACGCTACAAACGAGGACTTATTAACGGTATTGGCTCAATATTTAAAACCATCACAGGAAATTTAGACTCTGCAGATGGAGAATATTATTCAGATTGTATTAAGAAACTAGCAAAAGATGAATTCCAATTAGAAAGTTTATTAAAAAACCAAATTTCAGTAACAACCTCTGTTATCAAAAACTTTAATGCCACTATACAAAAATTACAAATTGACGAAGCCACTTTTAATAGGGACATACAAATTAATTCAGACACGATTTACAAAACAGCTGATAAAATAAAAGTCATCGAAGCCAAATTGAGATTTCTAGAACAATGTGAATTTCTAATGGAGAGTTATTTGTATATCGAGGATCAATTAAACAATATCATAAATTCAGTCACTTTCGCGCGTTTAAAAATAATTCATACATCAATAATTAATCCTGAAAATCTGGTTACATCACTTCAGGAAATATCTCAAAATTTACATCAAAACAACTTGCCATTGGTTATCAAGTTATCTAATATTGCTAAATACTTAGACATAATGGAATTAGAAGCCTTTCAGACAGATTCAGATCTTATTTTTGTTTTGAAAATTCCATTAATTGATCAACAAAGATACACACTTTTTAAATTATTTCCTATACCAATTCTAAATCATAGAACTGGTTTATATCATGTACTGTCAACTTCACAAATATATATTGCGCGTGACGATGATTCTTTGATGTACATACCCTTGTCAAATTTGAACGGATGCAAACAACTTTATACCGGAACAAAACTCTGTACAAACCTTTTCGCATATCCCATAGATGACAATGCCATGTGCGAGGCACGCATCTTGAAAAATCTAAAAACACTACCCGAAAATTGCGAAACGTCCCTAATATTCGCAAAAGGATATAACGTTCAAAAACTAACCAACTCATGGCTCATCGTAAACTCTGAACCACTTCAAGTCACTATAAATTGTAAGCAGATAAATACCAAGACAAATTATTTTCAAAAACTCCATTCTGACAGTACAACCAGAATGCAGTGCGTTTGTAGGAGTTACTAAAATACAATCCAATTCGAAGGAAACCACCGTAAAAGAGCTCGATGCTCATCCTATTTTAATTCCATATAATTGTTGTCATGACACTCCCGACGATTTCGAAATTCCCAAATTACAACCATTAAAATTAAATAATCTCAATACCGACCTCGAAATCGCAAAACATAAATTAGACGAATATTCAAAAACGTTGGATAATATGATTAATGAACCGTTCATCACCAAACATATTTCGTGGTTCACGTACTTCACAATTGCTGCAATAATCAACATTATCTTATTATACATCTGTTGTAAATGCCGAAAGAGAAAGAGATTAGCCATTGCTATTACATCCAATTCACCGCCACCTCCACCTAGACCAAGGAAAGCTTTTAGAAGCTTCGCCAGCATCCTTCCCAGGAGAAGACCATTAATCAGACTAGAAGAACCATCCGAAGAAGATATTGAATTGAACTAATTTTCAGTGCTACAGTGCTAGTGCAGTGCTAGATTCCGTTTCAAGTTTTAATTTTAACATTTAATCAGTGTAACTCACTTTGTTTAACCTTTATCCCAATGTTTTATTTAATTATATTGCTACTTCTAATGTAATCCCATTGTCAATTTAAAGAAAAAGTTTATATGCAATTTCATGTTTTTACGTGGTTGCATGAACTTAACGCCATCGATTTTGTAATCGATTTTTACAAAAAAGTTGTTGTATGACACCAACTTTTATTATAAAGGGGGAGTTGTTATATAGAATCCTCTCTTATATTAGGTTAAGACTTAGATTAATACTGTATTTTATAATATTGTAATATACATTGTAACAGGCCATTAGCATACAGGATGTTATGTCCAGAAAAGAGTATACCAAAGTCATTGCGGTTATCGCGTAACTAAAAACCTTTTGTGCTTATCATAAACCTACATTGTATTTTATCGCAATTATTGCAACTTGCTAAAAGTCTTGAGAAAAACACTTCTTAGAACATTCCTGCAGCATCAGCATACAGAAATGTTTTAAATAGAGAAACAACCACTAGTAGCTTCAGTAGTCCGCATATTAAGTAATCGGAAGTAGTCCGTAACTTCACATATCAGTAATCTTCAATGAGTCGTCGAGTAAACGTCGAAAAAATCTAAATTAAATTATAAAAGTCGGTTACTCCTTTTTTGACATAGTAAAGTGTTCAAAATCGTAAAGTAAAAATAAATTGTTTTTAAAAAGTTAAATAAATAAAAAGTGATATAAAATATATATATATATATATATATATATATATATATATATATATATATATATATATATATATATATATATATATATATATATGTATATATATATATATATATATATATATATATATATATATATATATATATATATATATATATATATATATATCTTATATGTTATTTTAGCTTATAAGTTTTTTAAAAACAATTTTTAATATTAAACACTTTATTTTAATTTTGTATAATTTTGAAATGAGTCGTAGACGACGAAATGAAGTTACAATCTAGACTGACTTTGTGCTGGCTTGGATATAATTTATAAGTTTAAAGATGCTGACGCTAACGCGTGGCAAAGCGTGGCTTTCTGGGAAGGCCTTGGCAATACTCCAAGCCATCACATTTAGTGATAAATGAAATATACAATGTTATCAAAGGTTAAGTAGGTATCGTATAATGTCTGGAAAGAGAACGATAACAGATTCCCAGAATATCATATTACCTTCTCACAAAATAATAGCTAAAGTTAACAATGTACATAAACTGTATTTTTATATAACAACTCCCCCCTTATAATAAAAGTTGGTGTATTACAGCAACTTTTAAGGAAGTTGAAAGTAAAATTAAATTGAAATAAAAAAATGAACAATGTAAAAACAAAAATATAAATGAATAAAATACAAATTGTCTTTTGCACAACACATTAGTTCAGTTCAATAGTGTCTTGAGCAATGTCTTCTTCGGGTCGGATGGAAGGTCTTCTCCTAGGAAGGATACTTCCAAATAGTCTTTTTCCGGGTCGAGGTGGAGGTGGAGGCGAATTCGTCGTAAAGGCGATTGCGAGTCTCCTCTTCTTACGGCATTTACAGAAAATGTAAAATATGACAGTACCGATTATGAGGGTAATTGTAAAATATGTGAACCATGAAATGTGCTTAGAAACGAATGGTTCATTTATTAAGTCGTCTAATGTTTTTGAGTACTCGTCTAACTTGTATTTAGCGATGTCCAAGTCTTCTACGTTTAAGTTGTTTAGTTTTAACGGTTGCAATTTCGGCATTTCGATGTTGTCAGGAAGATCTTCACAACAATCGTATGGAATTATAATTGGGTGAGAGTCACTGGTTGTTTCAGAAAAGTCCTTGGGATCTGCTTGTACTCTGGTAGCTCCAATGAATGCATTGCATTCTGGTTGTAATTTTAAGACCGAGTTTTTGAGAATCAATTCGGTTTTTGAATTTCTCTGTTTACAGTTGATTGTGATTTGTAGAGGCTCTGAATTTATAATTAACCAAGTATTTCCGGTTAATTTTTGAACTTTATAACCTTTTACGAATATCAGCGAAGTTTGGCAGTTTTCGGGTATGGATATTAGGTTCTTCATAATTTGTGCTTCGCAAATGGCATCTTTGTCGATAGGGTATGCAAACTGGTTCGAACAAATTTGGGTTTCATGAAACAGTAGTTTACAATCATCCAGGTTAGACATAGGAATGTACATCAAAGAATTGTCATCTCGCGCAATGTATTTTTGAGATGTTGATAAAATGTGGTATAGACCAGTTCGGTTGTTTAGAATTGGAATTGAAAATAATCTAAACAAAGTATATACTTGCTGATCAGTTAATGGAATTTTTAATACAAAAATTAAATCATCATTTGCTTGAAAAGCTTCTAGTTCCATTACGTCTAGGTATTCAGCAACATTTGATATTCTAGTAGGAAGTGGTAAATTATTTTGGTGTAAATTTTGAGCAATTTGGTGAAGTGAGGTAATCAAATTTTCGGGTGTAATTATGGAGCTATGTATTATTCGTAATCTTGCAAAAGTAATTGAATTTAAAATATCATCTAACTCATTTTCGATATATAGATAACTTTCCATGAGCATTTCGCATTTTTCCAAAAATTTCAATGTTAATCGAATAATTTTGATTTCATCTGCTGTACGATAAATTGTGTCTGAAATCAATTTAATGTCGTTATTAAACGTCCGCTCATCAAGCTGTAGTTTTTGAATTGTAGCGTTAAAATTTTTTATTACTGATGTTGTGACTGAAATTTGATTTTTCATCAGGTTTTCTAATTGGTGTTCATCGTTATTTAATTTGTTAATGCAATTATTGATTGTGACCTGTGGTCGCTTTAAATATGGTGCCTATACCATCTATAATGCCACGCTTGTATCGCTTTTTGACATCATAATTAATTATGTTTAATTTTTCTCGAATTGATTTTGAAATTTGAGTTAGGAGACTGACATGTGTTTTAACCTCGCCTTTAAAGAGATTCATATTTTCAAATGTGGGACCAATTGTTTTTACAAGTGCACCCAGTAGTTTTTCATTGTGTTCATAAGCGATTTTTATATTAGAAACATTCTTGCGAACCAGGAGAGTCCATTTTTTGTTTGTTGTTACTAAATTTGATTCTTGGTGATAATAAATTCCGATGGTGTTGTCAATGGGTTTAATGGTGTATTGAGTGAGTACTGTTCCTAACAGCAAGAGAAACCTGAAAATAAATTTTAATTTTCATGAAAAGGCTTCATTCGATCGAAATTTACTTTTGTTTTTTGTGATGTTTCTAAATTCATGAGTATTGAAGAGTTTTCGAATATTTCTTGTACTTCGAATGGACCATTAAATTTATTACCTAATTTGTTTTTAATTTGAGATTCTTTAACGTAAACTTTGTCACCGATTTGAAATTGATTGGGTTTTTCTGGTACGTGTTTATCGAATCGAATTTTTGACTTTTCTGTTTGAGCATTGGTTTTTGATCGAGCTATTTTGTAATAATATGAAATTTTATTATTTAAATCTCGTATGTACTTTGATATTAACTCTTTTTGATTATATAGGGTCTCTGGAGGACGACTAGATGTGTGTCCGAAGACAAGTTCGTATGGCGTGAAGCCATGTGTTTTATTTACGGAATTATTATAACATATAATGGCGTACGGTATTATTGACAAGGGATGGTCGTTTGGGTTTTCGGAAGTATTTCAAGCAATGTTGAGTGAAAGCGTTCAACTGAACCATTAGATTGAGGGTGGTTAACGCTTGAGAAGGTTAGTTTAATATCATATAGTTTACATAAATCTCTTAATAAAGTATTATCAAACTCTCTGCCATAGTCACAGTGAATACGCAGAGGCGTACCGTAGTGTTGAAAATATAACAGTAAGGTGTTTACGATTGATTTGGCAGATTTATCTTGAACAGGATAGGCCTGTGTGAATTTTGTCAATTCATCTCTGATTGTTAAAACATAATTTCTAGTAGGGATTTCTAAAATGTCGATATTGATTCGTTCGAATAGGGTTTTTGGGGTTTCTGTGATTACCAACGGGTTATTTAAATTTTTTCGTAAAGCTTTAGTTTTCTGACAGATTTCACAATTTTGAATGAACTTTTCTACATCTTTGGTTAAACCGGGCCAATCATATTTGTTTCGTATTCTACGTATGGTTTCATTTATTCCTCTATGTAGGTTTGCCTCTCCATTGTGATATTGATCTAGGATCAAGGGGATTTGATCATCGTCAGGCTTTTGAGTAATATTTTGACATATTACAAAATTTAGATTTTCTTCACTAAAAATGAAAGAAAGCATTTCTAAAATAGGAAGTTCCGAATTGTTTTCGACAAAATACGTTTTTGAGGGTTCAAAAATGTCTTTGTCTCTATAAAGAGTTAAGAACATTATCTCTATTATTTCTTCGGGGTCGAAGGGTAATAGAACAATATAATACTTTCTGTTTTTAACAGTTTTACTTGAAACAATATTAATTTTGTTGTGACAAAATTTTGGTGCTTCTTCGAAAATGTCTTCGATTATTGAATAATGCAATTTTTCTAGTTTGTCTTTTTGAAAAAATGTAATGATGTCTTTGTGTCATTTGTCGAGTAATTGATTATTTGTTATTTTTATTTTATTGTAGTCAATTAGTGACTGAGTTTTATATAAATTTACAAAGGTTTCTAGTTCTTGTACGATAGCTTCTGGGGCAATTTCGGTTGCTTCAGATGCGTTCGATTCATTGTCAGAGTTTGATGTCAGAATTTTATTTTGAAATTTTGAACAATTTTGAAAGTGATTGATTTTTATACGACTAAGAGCGTCTGCGTTTTTATTTATTTTACCGGGTTTATATATAATTTCATACCCATATTCCTCGACTTTTAATCGCCAACGCGCTAGGCGACTGCCGGGGTCTTTTATTGATAAAAGCCACGTCAAGGGTCTATGATCTGTCACTAATTTGAATTTCCTGCCAAAAAGGTACGGTCTGAAGTGTTTTACGGACCAAACTATTGCAAGGAGCTCACGCTCGATTGTGGAGTACTTAGTTTCAGCGCTACACAGTGTTCGTGAAGCATAAGCTATTGGCAGATTTTTACCTATCGGTCCTTGAGATAAAACGGCTCCGATAGCGAAAGAACTAGCATCGGTTGTGAGCATAAATTCGTCATCAAAATTTGGATAAATAAGAATAGGAGTGGTTACTAAGGCTTCTTTTAGTTGATCAAATGATTTTTGACATTCTGAATCAAAATTAAATACAACATCTTTTTGCAATAATTTTGTCAATGGTTTTGATATTTTAGCAAATTGGGGTATAAAACGTCTATAATAACCAGCTAAGCCTAAAAATGATTTAATGTCTTTTTGGTTTTTTGGTTCTGGAAAATTCGCAACACATTTAATTTTGTCTGGGTTCGGCTTTACTCCTTCTGGTGTAATATAATGTCCGAAATAAGCGACTTCCTTTCGAAGAAATTCACATTTATCCGGTTGAATTTTGAGGTTTGCATTTCTTAAACGTTTGAAAATTTCGGTTAGACGATCAATATGCTCGTGAATTGTCGGGGAATAAATAATAATATCGTCCATATAGACGAGGCAGCGTTCATTTTGTATGCCTAAAAGGATATTATCCATCACACGCTGAAAAGTAGCAGGAGCATTTTTCAATCCGAATGGCATACGGATAAATTCAAAATGTCCATTCTCTACAGAAAATGCAGTTTTGGAAATGTCTTTCGGTTCTATTTCTATTTGATGGAATCCCGAAGCTAAGTCAAGGGTTGAAAAGTATTGGCATTTTCCTAATTGGTCTAATAAGTCTGATATGTTCGGGAGAGGGTATTTGTCTCCGACGGATATTTCGTTAAGCTTACGATAATCAACTACAACGCGCCACTTTTGCTTGCCAGAGGCGTCTAATTTTTTCGGTACGACCCAAACTGGGGATGACCAGGGTGAAATAGATGGTCGTATAATACCTTGGGATAATATTTTCGAAATTTGGGTTTTAACCTCTTCTTTGTGAATATGTGGATAACGATACGATTTAGTGAAAATAGGTTTCGCATTACCAGTATCAATAGAATGTTTAATTTCGTTAGTGAAGCTTAAGTTATCTCCCTCTAAATAAAAAATGTCTTAAAATTCCAAGCAAATTTCGG
Source organism: Rosalia funebris (assembly GCA_037954035.1). Taxonomy (NCBI): domain Eukaryota; kingdom Metazoa; phylum Arthropoda; class Insecta; order Coleoptera; family Cerambycidae; genus Rosalia; species Rosalia funebris. Next base: position 17,515,929 of record JAZFAV010000036.1, on the reverse strand, counting down.
AAATTAATTCTTTCTCTTCATAATTTAGATGATCTAACCTGAGTTGATTTTTTATTCCTCCTATACGGTCAGTTTGATATGTTTCTGGGCTTAAAATATTTGAATTTAGCAAAACAGAATTTTTTAGAATTGGTTCTAATTTTAACTCTGAAAAATCTATAATTTTTGGGATTGCATTTGCATTAATAACGAAAGTGAAAAATTCACATTTGTGATTAATTTTGACAAGTGCATTTGGCAAACGAACCTTTTCTACTTCTTGAGCTGATAATATAGCATCAGTGTTTACGAGGTTGCAATGAAATTTAAAAATTTGTTCCGTACGAGGGGTAATCGAGATTTTGTTTGAAAAATTTTTGGTTACAGGACGTAAAATATTATTTTGTGGAACATTTGCTGATTTTAAATTTTCACATGCCTTAAAAAGTGGAATGGCTTTGAAATTTGTGATCAATTGTTTACTTTTTATGTCTATTACACAATCGTAGTGTTCCAGAAAATCTGATCCCAGTAGTCCGTCGAATTCAATGTCTATATCGTGAATATAAACTTTGTGAGAGTTACCTTTCGCAAATGGAATTAAAGTTGATTCAGTGATTAAAATTTTTTCGTCAGTTATACCTTGAATAATAACATTTTCAGGACAATGTTGATTGAATTTTTCGCAAGTTTTCGGTTTAAAAATCGAAAATCCAGCGCCTGTGTCTATTAAAAGTTTAAATGTGTTTGTTGTATCCTTAATATAATATAAATTTTTGGAGCTTACTGCCAAAAGAGAACTTGTAAATCCACGATTTATAGAAATATCTGTTCGTCTGGTTGATTTTGGTTGAAATTCATTGTTCGAACCTGCGTTTGGATGTTGGAGATTTGGGTTTCTAAATTCGGGGGTTGGTCTTGGGGTTGAATTAGTTGAAAATCCTGTTTGGGATTACAATTGTATTGGTCGTCAAAATTTTGAATTTGATGAACAGTATCATCATAGCAATAATTATTGATTTGCTGATAATCAGTATTATCAGTATTGTTAAGATTGTAATTATTTGGATTGGAATTATCGTGATCGTAATTGTAGTATTGGTATTGATCAGTTTGATCAGTCTCATATTGATTTTGATTAAAGCTTTCGTCGTAATATTTATCATCGAACCTGTTTACATGGTGGGCTCTCTGATTGAAGTTTGGGTTTGGTCTGATGACTGGAGGCCTTTGTTGATTTGAAAAATTTGGGTTTGACCTGATAGCTGGCGGCCTGTTTTGTTGAAAGCTATTTTGAGCAAAGTTTTGATTAGGTGGTCTGAATGAGTTTTGATTGTTTTGAGGTCTCTGAAAATTACTAGAGGCTGATTGTTGAGTTTGGTTGCTATTATTATTGTTAAAATTATTAAAACTTGGACGAGAAAAATTTTGAAATTGTGGTGGATAACCACTTTGTTGCTTGGTACGGCATTCATCAGTAGAATGACCAATTCTTTTACAAAAATTACAAGTTTTTCTAGTCGAGTTATTTTGTGTTGGCATTGATGTTCTAAAATTTGAATTTACAGGTTTTTGATTTCTTAATTTTTGTGATTCAAAATACGACAATTGCAACTCGCGTTTGATACGTGAAATTGCAGTTAACATGTTCATAGGGTTACTCGCTCTAATAATTGATCCTAATTTTGGATCTAGGCCAGTTAAAAGAGCGTCATCGTTTCTATTAAATTAGATTGAGCAGTTTTTTGCTCGGGCGTTAATGTTTGTTTCTGCACGGCTGCGTGCATTTTCGCGTTATGGGTTTGTAATCGAGACACAAAATTTAACGCACTCTCGTTACTTTGTTGATGGATCCTTTGAAGATCCTGTATTAGAGGCGTAAGGTCTCTGGAATCGCCAAAATGGGTTTCAAGTAAATTTCTAATTTCTTCCCAAGTGGAAGGGTTGCGAGAGTTAACTAACTCTGCAGCTTTACCGCGCAATTTAGTCTTTACATGGAGAGTCAAAAATATACGCTGGTCAGCAACGGCCATACTGTAAGCACATCTTACAGCATTCAAAAAAGTTTGCAAAAAAATTTGATTACCATCAAATTCCGGTACAATTGAAAAGATTTCGGAGAGTTTGTAGGGTTCTACGTGTTCTCCTTCATTAACATTATTAAGATTTTCAGTAGACATTTTTGTTAATTAATTCAAATGAAATTTTAAATGTAAAAATAACCTGGACTGGTCTATGTCCTTTTTGTAACGAATAAAATATCGTTAAACGCACAAATAAATGTGAATAAAATGTACACAATGAAAATGGCAAGCGAGACAATTCCTTGACTTACCAAATTCCTTCCATCTGTTCCGCCAATGGGTCCGAAGCCAGTGAGGTCAGGTCCGTGTTCTAGCGACGGCGGGCCAATGTAGAGGATGGGCTGGTGTCGGCTGAACTCGCGGGTAGTTAGGCAAGGCTCCGTGTTCTACTCCGAAGTTCACCGCTGTTGATTGATTTATTTTCTTTTCTTCTTTCTTCTTGAGATTTCTTTTCTTCAAGAGTTGCTTTGTATTTCTTTCTTGTATCTTCTTCGTAGCACTTTTTGTTTATTTTTCATAGCACTTTTTGATTCGGATACCGCTTTTAGAGATTAGAATCTCACACCACCAGTGAGGCAAAGTCCGTGTTCTAGCGATGCGCGATATCCTACCGACTGCGCCAATTTATTATATGCTATTTTAGCTTATAAGTTTTTTAAAAACAATTTTTAATATTAAACACTTTATTTTAATTTTGTATAATTTTGAAATGAGTCGTAGACGACGAAATGAAGTTACAATCTAGACTGACTTTGTGCTGGCTTGGATATAATTTATAAGTTTAAAAATGCTGACGCTAACGCGTGGCAAAGCGTGGCTTTCTGGGAAGGCCTTGGCAATACTCCAAGCCATCACATTTAGTGATAAATGAAATATACAATGTTATCAAAGGTTAAGTAGGTATCGTATGATGTCTGGAAAGAGAACGATAACAGATTCCTAGAATATCATATTACCTTCTCACAAGATAATAGCTAAAGTTAACAATGTACATAAACTGTGTTTTTATATAACATATATATATATATATATATATATATATATATATATATATATATATATATATATATATATATATATTTTATATCGTGGTCGATAAAAATCAATTTTTAAAAACAATTTATTTTTGAAATACACAATTGAACGTTTTGTTATAAAGGATTTAAAATTACAATAATATAAAGTGAGTACCGGAGGTTTGAAATGAGTTATGCTAGTTTGCCGCATACTATGGCGGTCTGCCGGATACTGACTTCTGGTCGCACGCTTTCGCCTATATAAACTGTCATGTGCTGACTCTGCATGGGAATGGCTTTAGCCATGAGTATTCTTAGAAGATAGGCGTGAGTTGCTGACCATAAGCAAGTCTTTGTTTTTGAGAATAAGATAAGTCACGAATAGTATCAAGTAACTATGAGAAACAACTGATAAGAAAAAGCAAAGATTGTGTTACTTGAGATATGATACAATGTAAATGGTACCTAACTGAAATTATTCTAAGTATTCTAAGTCTAAAATGTATACAATTAAATATTTTATATAACAACTCCCCCCTTATAGAAAAGTTGGTGGTATACAGCAACTTTTGGATAAGCAGAAAGTTCCAAAAATATGAAAGTTGCTATTAAGTGCAACATAAATGCAATAAGCAATATAATAATATAAGGTAAAATTGTAATAAAATCAAGTGAACAAAATAAAATAATAATAATCACATAAGTCCAGTTCACTTGAACACTAGTCACAAAATATAAAATGTTAAAGTTCCAAAATCACTATAAAGTCTCAATTTAGTTCAATATCTTCTGGGGAACTGTCTGTTGGTCTGATAGCGGGCCTTATTCTTGAAATAAAGTTGGTGAGTCGTCCAACGGGTTTTGATTGTCCAGGAGGCGGTGGAGGTAAATTTGACGTTAGGGAAATAGCAAGTCTTCGTCTTCTTCTTCATTTGCATGTGAAGTATAGGATGATGAGAAGAATTATGGCAGTAATTATGAAATAGGTAAACCAAGAAATGTGTTTCGTGACAAAAGGTTCGTTGATTAAATCATCAAGGGTTTTGGAATATTCATCTAATTTGTGCTTTGCAACTTCAAGGTCTTCAACGTTGAGATTGTTTAATTTTAAAGGCTTTAATTTTGGAATTTGCAGATCGTTAGGAATGTTGTCACAACAGTTGTAAGGGATTAGAATAGGGTGAGAATCATCATGAGTTACAGTAGTGTCTCTAGAGTTTGCTTGGACTTTGGTAACACCAACAAAAGCACTACAATAAGGTTGTAACTTGAGAATAGAATTTTTGAAAATGACTTCAGTTTTAGAATTACGGTTTTGACATGAGATGGTTATTTGAAGGGGTTCAGAATTGATTATAAGCCAAGTGTTGTCTTCTAGATTGTGAACTTTGTATCCTTCTGCAAATATTAAAGATGTCTGGCAATTTTCCGGAAGGGTCCTGGTGTTCTTCAGAATTTTGGCTTCGCAGATGGCGTTGTCATCAATGGGGTAGGCGAACAAATTTGAACACAGTTTTTGTCCAAAGACGAGTGGTTTGCATCCGTCGAGATTTGACATAGGAATGTACATTATAGAATCGTCGTCTCGCACAACATATTTTTGATTGGCTGACAAAACATGATATAAACCAGTCCTATTATTGAGGATAGGCATTGGGAATAACTGGAATAAGGAAAATATTTGTTGATCAATAAGAGGAATTTTTAGAACAAATATTAAATCTGAATTGGTTTGAAATGCTGATAGTTCTATGATATCTAGATATCTACCAAGATCAGATAATTTTATTGAAAGTGGTAAATTATTTTGATGCAAGTTTTGAGATATCTCCTGTAATGCGGATATCAGATCTCCAGGATTTATAATAGAAGTATGAATGATTTTTAGACGCGCGAATGTAATTGAATTTAATATGTCATTTAATTGATCCTTAATGTACAAGTAGCTTTCCATTAATTTTCGCATTTTTCTAGGAATCTTAATTTTACTTCGAAAATTTTGAGCTTCTCTTTAGTTCTGTAAATTGTGTCAGATATTAATTTAATGTCTCTGTTAAATGTTTCTTCGTCTAGTTGTAATTTTTGAATAGTTGTGTTGAAATTCTTTATTACCGATGTTGTTACGGATATTTGATTTTTTAATAAATTTTCAATTTGATGTTCGTCTGTAATTAATTTGTTAATACTGTTTGTGTAATATTCGCCATCTTCTGCGCCTAGATTACCTGTGATTGCTTTAAATACAGAACCAATAGCATTTAAAATACCGCGTTTACAGCGTTTTGTATCATAATTAATTTCATTTAATTTTTCTTTAATATTACCAGAAATTTGTGTTAATAAACTGATGTGAATCTTTATTTCGCCTCGAAATAAATTCATGTTTTCAAAAATAGGGCTGACGGCACGTATTAAATTTTCAAGAATATGTTCATTATGTTGATAAGCTAATCTTAGAGCTGAAATGTTCTTGTGAACAAGGAGAGTCCAATGCTTGTTTGTCACATAAATATGGCTTTCATGGTGATAATAGACTCCGATTGTATTTTCTATGGGTGTTATTGAGTATTGGGATGCTGCTCCTATCAGCAGGAGAAACCTGTAATTAAATTTAATTTTCAAAATAGGGTTTCATTCGGTCAAAATTTACTTTAGTTGTTTGATTCGTTTGAGAGTTTAATAGGATTGCAGAATTTTTAAGTATTTCTTGAATTTCGAAGGGACCGTTAAATTTATTGCTAAGTTTATTTTTGATCTGTGACTCTTTCACGTAGACCTTGTCTCCGACTTTAAATTCGTATTGATTTTCGGGGACATTTTTGTCAAACCTAGTTTTTGATTTTTGCTTAGACAGTATAGTTTTTTCACGGGCAATTTTGTAATAGTGAGAAATTCTGTTATTGAGGTCTCTGATATATTTTGAAATTAACTGGTTTTCATTATATAATTTTTCTGGAGGTCGGCTGGAAGTATGACCGAAAATTAATTCGTATGGGGAGAATCCATGGGTTTTGTTGACGGAATTGTTGTAGCATATTACAGCATATGGGAGTACTGTTAGAGGGTGTTCGTGAGGGTTTTCTGTTTTATTTATTCTAATCACCTCTAATAAGGTTGCGTGGAAACGTTCAACCGATCCGTTGGATTGCGGATGATTAACACTGGAATACGTCAGTTTAATGTCATAGAGGGTACAAAGATCTCTAAGCAGGGTGTTGTCGAATTCCTTTCCATAGTCGCAGTGAATGCGAAGGGGTGTGCCAAAGTGTTGGAAGTAAACAAGTAAAGTATTTACTGTCGATCGTGCGGTTTTGTCTTCAAGCGGGTATGCTTGAGTAAATTTAGTTAATTCGTCTCTGATGGTCAAAACATAATTCCGAGTGGGGACTTCTAGAATGTCAATGTTAACTCGTTCAAACGGTGTTTTCGGGGTTTCCGTAATTACTAGAGGACTACTTAAATTTTTTCTCAAAATTTTTGTTCTTTGACATGTTTCGCAATTTTGAATGTATTTTTCGACATCTTTTAGTAAACCGGGCCAATTATATTTTTCTTTGATTCGTCTAATGGTTTCATTGATTCCTCGATGAAGGTTAGATTTTCCTGAATGATGTTGATCAATTATAATTGGTATTTGGTCATCGTCAGGTCGTTTGACTAAATTTTGACAAATAGTAAGTTTTATGTCTTTACCTGAATAAATATAGGAAAACATTTCTAAAGTTGGTAGGTCTAAATTATTTTCAATATAATAATTTTTTGTTTCTTCAAAATTGTCTTGTCCTCTAAATGATGTGATAGAAAGCGTTTCTATTATACTATCAGATTCAAATGGTAAAAGAATTATATAGTATTTACGATTTTTAACGGATTTACTAGAGACTATGTTAATTTTGTTATTCATAAAATCGGGTTGCTCTTCGAGTATATCCTCGATAATTTTATAGTGTAAATCTGCTAATTCATCTTTTTGAAAGAATGTAACAATATCTTTATGTTTTTTATCTAACAACTGATTATTAGTAAATTGGATTTTGTTGTAATCTATTAGGGATTGAGTTTTATACAAGTTTACGAAATTTTGGAGTTCTTCTACAATTGTCTCAGGGGATTGGTCAGTACTGATAGATTCGTTATCGTCATTGTCAGAATTTGAATTTAAAACTTTTGTTTGTAATTTTGCACAATTTCTGAAATAATTAATTTTTATTCGCGATAGTGCGTCCGCGTTTTTATTTATCTTACCTGGTTTATACTCAATTTCGTAGGAGTATTCCTCTAATTTTAAACGCCAGCGCGCAAGGCGGCTGCCTGGATCTTTAATCGAAAAAAGCCATGTAAGAGGTCTATGGTCTGTGACGAGTTTAAATTTTCTGCCAAAGAGGTACAGTCTAAAGTGTTTTACACTCCAAACAATAGCTAATAATTCACGTTCAATGGTGCTGTATTTAGTTTCTGCTTGACATAATGTCCTTGAAGCGTATGCAATGGGGAGGTCTTTACCGATAGGACCTTGAGATAAAACTGCGCCAATTGCGAATGCACTAGCATCCGTTGTCAGTACAAATGGCTCATCGAAATTTGGATAATTTAGTATAGGGGTAGTGGTTAAAGCTTCTTTCAATTGTTCGAATGCAGTAATACAGTCACTGTCAAAAAGGAATGGAACATCTTTTTGAAGTAATTTTGTCATTGGTTTGGATAATTTTGCAAAATTTGGAATAAATCGGCGGTAATAATCTGCGAGTCCCAGAAACGATTTAATCTCTTTTTGATTTTTAGGTTGCGGAAAGTTTGCAACACAATTAATTTTGTCGGGGTTTGGTTTTACACCGTCAGGGGTTATTATGTGTCCAAGATATGCGACTTCTTTCCGGAGAAATTCGCATTTGTCAGGTTGAATTTTGAGGTTCGCGTTTCGTAGTCTCTTAAATACGTCTGTAAGTCTTGACATGTGTTCCTGAATAGTGGGTGAATAAATGATAATGTCGTCCATATAGACGAGACATCGCTCATTTTGAATTCCTAATAATATATTGTCCATAACACGTTGAAATGTGCTAGGGGCGTCTCGTAATCCAAAGGGCATTCTAACAAATTCATAGTGACCATTATCGACAGAAAAAGCAGTTTTGGAAATATCTTCGGGATTAATTTTTATCTGGTGAAATCCAGAGGCGAGATCTAAAGTCGTAAAATATTCGCACTTACCGAGTTGATCTAATATATCCGAAATATTGGGCAAAGGGTATTTATCACCTACTGTGGCTTCATTTAATTTACGGTAATCCACCACAACACGCCATTTTTGTTTCCAGAGGCGTCTATTTTTTTTGGGACAACCCAAACAGGGGAGGACCATGGCGAAACTGATTGCCTAATTATCCTTGATTCAACATTTTAGATACTTGATTTTTTACTTCATCCTTGTGGATGTGCGGGTATCTATAAGATTTGGTGAAAATGGGTTTCGAATTTCCGGTATCAATTGAATGTTTAATCTCGTTAGTGAAAGTGAGGTTATCTCCTTCGAGATAAAATATGTCTGAAAAGTTGAGGCAGAGTTCACTTAATAACTCTTAATAATTCTTTATTTAGATGTTCAAGTCTTAATTGTTTTCTTATTTCAAAATTTCTATCAATAAATTGACCTGAATTTTGAATTTGGTCATTTAAGTTAAATGCTGAAAAATTTTGAATAGGTTCTATTTCAAATTTGGAGAAGTCAATAGTTTTTGCTATGGCGTTAGCATTGATAACTGTTGTTAAAAATTCACCTTGGTTATTAATTTTCACAACGGCATTCGGTATACGAACTTTTTCTATTTCTTGATTACATATTATTGCGTCAGTATTAAAAAGATTACATTTAAATTTGAAAATTTCTTCAGTTCGAGGACCTATACAAATTTTATTTTGAATTTTGAACGGTTTTTGGATTACTTTTGGAGATGTCTGATTATAATTTGGAAAACTAAAATTTTTGTTTTCAACTGTAGTCAGTTTTTGATCGAATTTAGAAATTTTTGGAAGAGGATGAGTCACTTCTTTAGTCTGATTTGGAATGGAGGGCGGCAAATCAAAATCTTGAGAAGGGTCTTCGACCTTAAATAGACGTACTGTTTTAAAGTTCGTTACGAGTTGTCTATTATTAAAATCAATTACACAATTATAATGCTCTAGGAAGTCAGAGCCTAGTAAACCATCGAAAGTAATATCAAGATTGTAGATATATACTTTATGTGGATCGTTGTCAGCGAATGGAATTAATGTTGATTCAGTAATTAGAAGTTTTTGATCGGTTATACCCTGTATAACAACGTTTTCAGGGGACCTTTTTTTATAATTTAGACATGTTTTTGGCTTAAAAATTGTATCTATTAATATTTTAAAAGTGTTAGTTATGTCCTTTATATAATATAGGTTGTGAGGATTTACGGTGAGTAAAGGCCTATTTACATGAATTTCTGTTCTTGGCTGTCTTGATTTTGATTGAAGTTCATCGTTTGAAATTGAACTTGAATTTGTTCTAAGGCGGTTGATTGATTCGGCGGGTCTTCGTAAGACTGGGGGTCTAATTGAAAATTTTGGGTATTTGAATTTTCAGGATATTGAGTAGTATCGAAATTTTGAGTATTATCGTTAAAAGTAGTGTCGTATGAGTCTTGATTTTGAGCAGTATGATTAAATTCGTAATTATCAATTTGATAATTGGGCTGAAAATATTGAGTTGAATTTGAATAATCAGGACTATTCGTCATTCCGTATTGTTCATTTTCGTACAAATGAGCAGTATCATTTGTGTAATATGTTTCATAGTACGGATGAGCAGTATCATCCACAGTTTCATTTAAATGATGCGTACGTTGTTGATTAAAATTTGGGTTTGATCTTATCACGGAGGGTCTCTGAAAATTTGGGTTTTGTCTAAAAATTGGCGGTCTATTTTGCATAAATTTGTTTTGTTGAAAATTATTATTTGGCTGATTTGTAGACATCGGCCTAGGTTAATTTTGGGTAAATGTAGGTCTTGGAAAAGTTTGTTGACCTGGTTGATGAAAATTTGGCATAAAAGTGTTGTTAGAAAAATTCGTAGAATTATTATTATTAAATTGGTGGGTACCTTGTCTAGTGCGACATTCGTTTATAGTGTGTCCGTTTCGTTTGCAGTACGACCAGACTTTTTGTACACTAATTTGAGGCTTCTTAATTTGAGATGTATTTACTGAACGAGAAAATTTGTGGTTTTCAAAATACGAAAGCTGTAGCTCTCTTTTAATTCGAGATATTGCTTCTAGCATATTACAAGGATTTCCAGCACGAATTATTGAGCCAAGTTTAGGATCTAGCCCTGTTAAAAGAGTATTTAATGTTATCGTCTCTATTAAAGTAGATTGTGCTAATTTTTGCTCTGGTGTCAATGGTTGCTTTTGAACACAAGCGTGCATTTTCGCATTATGTGACTGAAGTCTCGAAATAAAATTTAAAGCGGATTCGTTTTAATTTTGTGAAATGCGTTGAAGGTCTTGAATGAGGGATGTGAGATCCCTAGAATCTCCGAAATGAGCTTCTAATAAAATTTTTATCTCGTCCCATGTTGCAGGGTTGCGAGAATTAATTAATTCAGCAGCTTTACCTTTAAGCTTATTTTTGACATGGAGGGTCAATAATGTTTTCTGGTTGCCTACAGCCATTTGGAAGGCACAACGAACAGCGTTTAAAAATGTTTGTAGAAAGATCTGATTTCCATCATATTCGGGTACAATAGAAAATACTTCTGAAAGTTTATAAGCTTCTACCTGTTCTTCAATTTGATTATTTACGTTGGCAGTTGCCATTTTTAATAAATCGGTTAGAAAAATTTAAAAAAATAATAATAAAAAATAGGTTTATATATTTTTTTCACGTTAAATGTAAAATTAGGGAGTAAGGTGAATATAGGAGCAATAGCGACTGGATTATACCACTTTATTTTTAGATGTAGATAAAAATGTAAGTAGTGCGATTAGCGGTATAATCGCGTAATTAAAATGTGACGATTAACAGTATAATCGTATAATGTAATATACACTTTGAGAAGGTTGAGATAAGGCGTGACAATTCTATATGAATGCACTTACCAAATCAAATTCATCCGGACGCTGGCCTAGATATCGCAGTTAATGAGGCAATTTCCGTGTTTTAACTGGGTCACCTGGGAACAGCTGATTTTTCCGGGCTTCAAGAGGTTCGGACCAGTTAGGCGATTCCGTGCTCTAGAGCGATTTCCTTCTTGGGGTTTTCTTGCGTTCTTCGTAAAAATTGTTTTCTTTCTTGAGGTTCTTTGTAGTCACTTGGGAATTGGAATTCCACGACGATAGTGAGGAAAGTCCGTGTTCTAACGACGTGTGAAAATCCTACCGACTGCGCCAGATTTTTATATCGTGGTCGATAAAAATCAATTTTTAAAAACAATTTATTTTTGAAATACACAATTGAACGTTTTGTTATAAAGGATTTAAAATTACAATAATATTAAGTGAGTACCGGAGGTTTGAAATGAGTTATGCTAGTTTGCCGGATACTATGCCGGTCTGCCGGATACTGACTTCTGGTCGCACGCTTTCGCCTATATAAACTGTCATGTGCTGACTCTGCATGGGAATGGCTTTAGCCATGAGTATTCTTAGAAGATAGGCGTGAGTTGCTGACCATAAGCAAGTCTTTGTTTTTGAGAATAAGATAAGTCACGAATAGTATCAAGTAACTATGAGAAACAACTGATAAGAAAAAACAAAGATTGTGTTACTTGAGATAGGATACAATGTAAATGGTACCTAACTGAAATTATTCTAAGTATTCTAAGTCTAAAATGTATACAATTAAATATTTTATATAACATATATATATATATATATATATATATATATATATATATATATATATATATATATATATATATATATATATATATATATATATATATATATATAGATTGCTTGATATATAATCTTAACACAACTTACGAACAATATTTAAACTAAGTAAGATAAGTAAGCATACACTTCACAATAAAGCGTAGAGAAGAATACGTGTCTGTAGAAGTAGTGAAAAAACAATTTTGAATTTTGTGGTAGTGAGAAATGAATTACACTATAAAATGTATCTTATTTGTAACCAACGCATACTCGTTTATAAACTAATATGTATTGTGGAAAATGTAATAGACTTGATAACTGTTTTCAACGGTTCTTTAATTATACTCCCTTAAATATAAAATAGTACTATTATTAATACCCAACCATGCGAACTACCTCCACTTATAAATAGCGTTCAGGGTTACTCCCAAAAGAGAACGATACTCATTTTTTCATTTTAGTACATCTAAATAATAAACTCTATTAAAAAAATACATATTTTACATATAATTGTACATATATCTGACCTCCTATCATTCAGACGGCCATACATTAGCAATCTACTATCATTGCGACGGCCGGGCGGCCGGCCATATATGTATATTATTATAATATGGTCGTCGAATTATTTATCATGCATGTAAAATTACCTGTATCATCTAATATAACTATGTATGAAAACTAAGAAAGTGCAATTCAGCAGTCATTGAATTTGATGCAATATATCTAATTTGTAAGTCTTATTCAGGAACACATTTTATGTACATATGTACGTTTTTTATTAACCAAAATGGACCATAAATTATAGAAGTACTTAAAAGTACTTTTGACTTGACTATACTTGACTTTTATTTAATAAATGACGTCTTCTTTTATAGAAAAAATTTCATCAATAAAGGCTATCAAAATAATTCAGCGAACAATTCTACGATTACATTTTATTTATACACCGTAGTCCACTTAAAACAGGCCCCCTTTATCTACTTAGTTCTTACCATATCTTTGTCCTTCAAAAACAAATATATGTTAATTTTAATGAGATTTTGAATCTGGTATCAAAATTATATTATATTCTTTTAAAATATACAGGGGGTAACAAACAAAAAATTTATATATTTTTAAATGGAATACCCTGTACATTTGTACATATTTGTATTCTACTTATCATTCCAATTTCAATTGAAAACTTTTAGAATGCACCTTTCTATGATGAAAAAATATTTGCTTTCCTTAATTTTTTTTATAAGTTGTAGTAGTCTCATTACTATAACATAAGTTGTAGTAGTATCATAATAAGGTCAAAAAGTGGGTGAGTACTGTAAGTGCACACTGTACAAAAATAAAAAGAACTATATGAATCATTTAGCTTTGACATTTCTAAAACTTTAGGTATATATTCTAATTATGAATATTCGCCATAAATGAACATTATCAACTTTTCCTACATATATGCCATTTTGTTACAAAAATTGCCGTAAAATTCAATTGTAGAATTGAATCCAATTCCAGTTGAATGATGCCGTAAAAGTAGTATTTATTTTATGATTTTTCAGTATATATCTACCTCCTCTTTTTTTGGTAAGAAAAAGGAATCACCTTGGTTTTGCAATAGGCCACTATCGCCTGTATCGGAAGACACAGAGGTTCAAAATAGCACAATTTCTTCATCCGATCCAACTTTAGTTGAAGATTCCGTAGTATCGCATTCATCCATAGACGTTGAAAGTTCCGAAGTACATAATGAAGAGGTAGGTACTTTACAATAAGTAACTATATTCTCAAATACAGGACAATATTATTCGTCAAGAAATTCAAATAGGGAAATAGGCCCTTTGTTACTTAGCTCTCTTCTTATTATATAGGTAATTTGATTACCTCTTCGCCTAATTGAGACTAAATCGCGGTTTATCTGAATAATTCTCAGATGAATTCAAAAATATACAATATGTCTACGTTTTTCAAAAAAGTGGTCTAGTAATAACAAAAATAGTAATAAAATTAACACATGATTTTTTTGTAGAAAATCCCAAAAAAATTTAAACAAAAAACTAAAAAAAAAAACTAATATAATTACAGTATATTGTAAATACATTCTTTTTTTAATGTATATGTACCACCGTTTTAAAAATTTATTATATAAAATTAGAATGGGGGGTGGGTTACCTTTTTTGCGACTTACCTTGTACCAAAACACATTCTCTAACTATTTTGTTATCTGTAAAATCTTTTAACTCACTTCCGAAACTACATACCTACATAATTCTGTAGACAAGACTATTATATTATATTTTCCCTTATAAACAATTTTTTTTTTGTAATGGCTCACCAAATTGCAGAGACATTCATTTATCTAAATATTTTGAAAAATATCTAATATTGGCGCTCACTGTTGTGGTCTTTTAAAGTGCTTATTGTTAGTGTTATACAGGGCGATTCAGTTTTAAAAATACAAATTTTAGAAGCCGATACATCTCGACGAAATAACCATACACCTTTTTCTTCAATCTTCACTTTCATGATAAGGATATTAAAGAATTTTTCGAAAACGAAGGCTCTGAAGAAAAAAGTGTTAACTTTTTTCTTCAAGTGTATACTTTTTACTTTTATTATTTGCGCGTATACAGACGTACGTTTTTCATAATAAAAAAGATTATAATATGTTTATATTTCCTAGCATTTTCTGTTCAAATAATTATAATAATATAGTCTTTCATAGCGTCTTTTTTGAAATATAGTTTATTACAGGAAACTGCAAATGATGTTTCTATAGAAAATACAGAAGATAGAGAAGAGGATAGAGTAGAAGATAGAGAAGAGGATAGAGAAGTTGATAGAGAAGATGATAGAGAAGATGATAGAGAAGATGATAGAGAAGAAGAAATTGAAAGTACTGCAGATTTGGGTTCGGAATATTCCCCTAATAGTTCAATAGTAACGGTAGGTAATTAGTTCATAGTTTTCATTTATCAATGATATTTTTTTCATGTAAATCTGTGATCAGTGATAAACAGTGATCAGAGTAAGCAGTGTTTATTAATTTTTTCAAATGCTCCATAATAAGTTGATGTTAATTAATCTAACTTGCAGTCGCGGTTATTTTCCTAACATGAAGCTTACAGGGACAAAGAGGTAGCACCGTGCTCATTAAACTTGCGCTTGAAACTGCTCATTGTTATGCATTGATAATTAATTGAACATTATTTCAATTAATCATTAAAGTAACATCATAGTTACTCTAATAGTTTACCTATTATTGGAAATTTTCATATTTATGCTCACTACTTTAAACGCGTGATTATGACATAACTCAATATTTTATCCATTATTTATGAACCCATATATTAAAATTAAATTGTTTGGATTTTATATGTAGCGAATATATTATATCACAGTCAAAAATGAACTTTTCTCTTGAATATTTTCTATAATTAAAAAATTACTGCATGTAAAAGGGTCAAATACCAAAGAAAATATCCAGTCGTTAGATTCTAATAATACCCACCAATCCATGCTTATTTACCACATGTAAAAAATTATAATTCAAATTTTAGGATTTTTTTTTAATCAGCTTAACCCAACTTCCATTTCAAAGAGTTTCAAAGTTTTGTCCCATGTAATTTCTTTTACCAAAGATATACCTTTCCTCTAGTTAGGTTACGCTAAGTAGCAAAATCCTGAAATGTCGATATCTACACCGTCTTGTCGATTTTATGGGTACATGTATATTTGTTTGTGTTATCCGTACTTAATCAAATATTATTGCCAACTTATTTATCTTTTATTTTTTAGAGTTCGGATGAAGAGACTGATGACCAAACTTATGGTGATAAAGCCCTACGTATATCTCGCCGAATATATACCAAGGAATTAGTTTTATCAACTCTAAAAGTGAAAATAAACAGTCGGTAAAAAATACTAACTTCGGAAATGTACGTCAACAGAGCGATAATGAAGTCGTACATATATCACCCGAATTAAATGCCGAAGAATTAGCTGTTTCCTCCGTTACTAACGCTGAAAATCAAAATAAAGTGTGTGTGGATGACCTCTTTTATGGAAAGAGACGCCGACAAAAAGATTTTTGCTTTTATTGTGACAGTCTGGTGCAATGCTTCGCACGGCATGTTATACGAAACCACTCCCAAAAAAACAGAAGTCCAGAAAATTTTATCATACCCACCAAAAAATAAAACAAGACAAAGTTTAATTGCCATTTTAAGAAAAAAAGGAAATTACGTATGTTCTGGTCATGTTCAAAAGACAGTAAAGAAAGGGACGATTGTACAAGAGCTGTTACCATGCTCACACTGCTTCGGTTTATATGCCAGAACACAACTATGGCGACACCGAAAAACTTGCGGTGATAATTTAACAACAAAAAATGCTCAAAGAGAAGCTCAAAATTTTATAATTCAACGTCTGAGAATTGACGAAGAATTGAAAAACAAAGTATTTTCTCGAATGCGACCAGATGCTATTTCGTTAACTGTAAAAATGGACAGATTAATTTGTGCGTTTGGCGCCCGTTATTTAAAATTACATAGGGAAGTACATTTTATTAATATAGTATCTCGAAAAATGAGAGAATTGGCAAGACTCGTAATAGAAGTGAAAAATAAAAATCCTCAGCTTACCGATTTATTTAAAATACTTAAACCAGAAAACTTTGATGTATTAATAGAGGCTACTAAGAATGTTGCACAATATGATACTAGTAATGAATTATACAAGTATCCTACATATGCAATGAATATAGGAACGTCTCTTAAACAATGTTGCGACATATTAATTATGCAAGCTCTAAAAAAAAAAGATATTTATGGGAATGTGTCAACCGCTGGGATAGAATCGGACCTAAAAACCCTTATTCATTTGATAAACGAAAACTGGAAGTTTGAGGTTTCTAGTCAGGCAGCAAATGATCTACACCTTAAAAAATGGAACAAAGTAACCATGATACCATTAGCTAGCGATTTAAAATTACTTAAGACTCATTTAGTTGAAAAGGGAAACGAAGCAGCGGATAATTTGATAAATTCTCCTGGAGAAGAACGGTATTATAAAATGTTAATTGAAACAGTCTACTGTAGAATCATTTTATTAAATAGGAGAAGACCTGGGGAACTACAACGACTGTTAATAAATACGTATGAATATTATTCAACTAATAAGAATCAAACTTACGAGAAATTTGAAGATGTTGTTTCGCCGACTGAAAAAATTTTAATGGGTACATTCAAACGCCTGGTAATACGTGGAAAAAGGGGTCGTGGAGTACCAGTTTTATTCAGTCCTGACGTTAAAGGTCATATTGATTTACTACTAAAGTACAAATCTCAATTTGTAAAAAAAATAACCCGTATCTATTTGCAAATATAAATTCCTCAGAACCAATTTGCGGCTATAAGGTTCTCCTGAAATATGCAAAGTCTTCCGGGGCAAAAAACCCTTCAGGCATAACCTGTACGAAGTTGCGCAAACATTTGGCTACTTTATCCCAAATCTTCAACATGTCCGAATCAGACTTGGAACAGTTAGCAACTTTTATGGGACATACAATAAGCATTCACCGACAGTCGTATAGACTGCCTGATGACGTTTATCAAACGCGCAAAATTGCAAAAATTCTGTTACTTATGGAAAACGGGTCCGCAGGAGAATTTAAGGGAAAAAGCCTAGAGGAAATAAATATAGATATGGAAGAAGATCTCCTCTCTGAAACCAGTAATGAAGATATTGAAAATAATTCGAGAGATATTGAACCTATTGAAAATGTCACTATTAATGCAAATTGTGCAATAACTGCAGCAAAAGATTCTGAACCAAACCCTCAGACTGAAAAACTTAAGCGTCCAAAGAAAGGAAGGGTATTGGTGAAATGGAGTGACGATCAAAAAAGAGTGGTTACTTCATTTTTTAATAAACATATTAAAAATAAACAGCCACCGAAGAAAGCAGAGTGTCAAAGTCTAATAGAACAACATAAAGGCTTGTTGAAAAACAAAGACTGGATGAAAATTAAAGTTTTTGTGCAAAATAAGATACATATATATATATATATATATATATATATATATATATATATATATATATATATATATATATATATATATATATATATATATATATATATATATATATATGTAGGATATCTCGCTATTTAGCGGACAATCCGACAACCTCGCAAAGTGCGGCATTGACCTTCGCGACGGTGCGGCGTGTCGTAGCAACGTGTGTGGCGGTACAAAAGTGAAGACCAACGACGCGGCTCAATATAAAGACGAGTGCCTAAAACATTAAACGACGTATTACAATTCACCATATCGTTTACTTTATATCCGTATTTTTTCAATAATAATACTATCACATAAGTAATTATACAATTTTCTTTCAAATAATCCCACAAACTTGGGGGCTCAGCCGGGATAAAGTAGGGATAGAGATAAGAAAAGAATAATTTGCTTTACGGGTAGTATTATGCCGCTACGTGTTTGAGTGAAAAAAGAACTTATAAACATTTAAAAATATGAAGTATGTGCACAAATAAGGACTTAAACGACGTGGAAGATTTTTACCAGAAGACGAGGAAGACGTAAGACGGAGAAGTGAAAAAGTATTTAAGACGGCAGACGTACACAAGAAATTGGCTAGATACGACGACAGTAACTAGTCACCAGGAAGACGTAAGAAAGACGAAGAAAACAACAGGTGATAGCTATCAACTCGAGCTAAAAATCAGTAGCATAAAAATAACTTACTAAAGGAGTATTGTAAGTACATTTTACATTTTTACTAGTTGATGAAATGAGCTGACCGTGATATTGCAGTTATAAGAACAAGACATTCATTCATTCATAACTGTGTAGTATCGTATTTAGTGGACTTTATTTAGATTATTATTGGTATAAAAACTTATTAAAGTTAAGGCTTCAGACTTTTATTGTTTGCATATTTAAAATATACAGGACCGTATTTAAGTATTTGAATAAAAATCAAGATCAAAACTCCAGAGTATGTTCCAACCATGCGTGTGGTTCGTAGAAATAGTCAAATCCAGATAACAATCATACTTTCTTGAAATACCAAATAAAAAATAATTAGAATATATAAATAAAATATCAAACAATAAAGAACAAGTCAAATTTGCTGAAAAACAATAAAAGTAACAGTATTGCATAACGAAGAAAGACAATGAAAGTAGTAAAAAGAAAATTGTTGTATAGATTAATTTTATATATAAGATTTTTTTTTTTTGAATAAGACACTTTAGTGCGTGAATATTCGTAAACACATAGGAAAGGACCTATAAAATCATAAACAAATAGTAAATTAAAAATGAGTGTTCGGATATGAAATAAAACATTGAAAAAACAGTAATAACACCTTGTTATACAAACTAATTTTGTTGAATAAATGTAGTATATGTTATAGACAATAAGTTCTGTTAATTTTAAGTCATATAATAGTGTAATTTTTGTAAAAAGTTCTAAAGCATCTTATAATCGGAAGAAATTTTTATCGTCACCAAATCTAATGAAACACATATCAAATTATTCCAAATTTAATGACAAAAAAGGTGATATCATTAGTTTCTCAATACGTGAGATAATAAGAAAAATATTAGTTAAAATATAAATTAATTATTTCAAATGTCAAAATTGTTTATCTCAACAATGAAAACAAATGCACATCAAACCTATATTATAAATAGAGAAGTGGCATTTCAAACGAGGAAGTCGTCTGGTAGCTGTTGCTGAATAAACATCGTCAGTCTGCAACAAATTTATTACAATAATCAAGCTACTTAAAAAAACAAAAGAAAATACCTAACTTCAAAAATTAAAGTTTGTCATCAAGAGAAGTCATAGCCGACGATAAAGGTTTAACTCCGATCAAGTGCAAAGCCTGTATCCAATTTTCATAGTTGTCATTAGTTTATAAGAAAATTAACGAAGTGCTGTGCGTCGCAAACAAGTGTCGTGAGTTCTCCGCATCTAAACACCGCTTCCATTCCAGCAACTATAATTCCAGCAGCTCATCAGGAGTTAGTGATCGTGGAAACCGTAAGCACTAATTACGACCATATTTTATTGTGAATAATTGTTATTCGCATTATTATCTTGTCACAATTGTATTTTTATGTATGCACGTCTGAATTTTACGCTGTCACAACCGACTGTTTGAAGTTTGAAGGCATCACTGTTGCGAACAAAATAATATTAGACAAAAGTGCCAACACAAAAAATAACTAAATTTGTAGTTTTTTTTAATTGGTAAATTTTGAATTTGTCACATTTTAAATTTAAGTTAGCTAGCGGATAGATAGGGTATTTCATAAGTTTTAAAGTGTTATATTTAATGCAACAATTTTCTTTTATCTGTCATTATACATTTTAAATTTTAACTAGTTTTTTTTTATTAACCAATAAAAATCAATCAACAGAGCTGGTAAGGAACTCGCTACAGGAGAAAGATCTCAAATACAGATAAGTAAAATCTAATCTACAAAAATTTATATTTGTTGTTGTTATTTTCTTTTAAAAATTAATTAAACGTACTCATACTTACCGTAAATTTATAATTCACAAATTATTCAATAATAAATCACAAATAAACACTAAATAATAACACAACAATAATTGGCGCCCAACGTGGGGCTTATCCATAAAATAATAAATAATTAAAAATATAAAATACTAAATAACACCACAACAATATATATATATATATATATATATATATATATATATATATATATATATATATATATGTTATATGCTAAAATATAATACAAGTTTAAGCCATCTAGACATATTAATGTCAATATTGCGTAATATGAAACCTATTATCAAGCGATAACAGCTCCCTCAGTAACAAAAGCATTTCCCATGCGAAATGCAAACATAACACATTTTCCAATAAAGGTCCTTGAACGACAAAAAGCGTTCTCATGTAAAACGCAAGCACAGCATATAACTCCCAGAATGCTTATGCTTGCGTTAACAAAGAAATGTTATAAATATAAGTTACACCAAAAAATTACACACTTGTTACTTGTCTTTTTGTTTTTAATCATTAACTTGTCGTTTGAATCAAATCAAGTCATCTGTATTGTTAAATTTGTCAAAGTAAAATAAAATATTTTTTAAAAAGTAAAATTTAATTTAAGTGATATAAAATTGGCGCAGTCGTGCGGATTTGAAGAACACCCTGTATAGGAGCCTAACTGTCGAAAACCACCTGAAGAACAAGGACAACACTCCAGAAGTGCCTAACTCCAGGAAACGGATCGCCAGAATAAGGAGAACTTCAGTACCGGTTTCGGATTCAATCCCTTACTCAAAGAAAGAACCAACTTCCACACAGAACCAACATCAAATTGAAAATTTCATGAAAAATCAAATATCTGTTACTTCTACCGTTATAAAAACCTTTAACCAAACAGTTCAAAATTTACAAATTAACTTTGAAACCTTTAATGAAGACATGAAAAAGATTCAAGTAGCATTGCACAAAGTAAATGATAAAGTTGCATTAGTTCAGGCTGAATTAAGATTTGTTGAAACATGCGAAAAATTAAGCGAAAGTTACTTGTACCTTCAGAGCAACCTCGATGACATTCTAAACTCAATCACTTTTGCCCGCTTAAAAATAATACATTCTTCGATCATTACACCTGAAAATTTGATTACTGCACTTCAGAAAATCTCTCAGAATTTAGTCAAAAATAATCTACCCCTTCCAGTAAAATATTCAAAAATCCCTCAATACCTGGAAATAATTGAATTAGAGGCTTTTCAGTCAAAATCTGATCTTATATTTGTTCTAAGAATACCATTAGTGGAACAACAACTTTATACTCTGTATCATCTATATCCTATCCCAATTCTAGACAATAGAACTGGCCTACATCACGTTTTGTCATTTTCTCAAAAATTTATAGCGCGTAATGATGATTCATTAATGTACATCCCTGTCAAAGATTTGAGTACATGTAAACAATTAGCTGCTCGCAGAAAATTATGTTCCGACCTTTACGCCTACCCGATCGACGAACTTCAGAAATATCCCGGAAAACTGTGAAAGTTCGCTAATTTATGGACAAGGCTACAACGTGCAGAAACTACAGGACAATGTGTGGTTAATAATTGTTTCTGAACCTATTCATATTACTGTAAATTGTGATTCAATGGACACTAAAATTACCAGTGTAAATAAAAACTCTATATTAAAACTACAACCGGACTGTTACGCATCTGTCGGCATAACAAAAGTTCAGGCAGAAGGCCGCAACACCCTTAATATTACAGACAATTCACACCCCGTGGTTATACCTTATGACTGTTGTAAGGATATCCCAGAAAAACTTCAATTGCCCAAATTGGAACCTCTCCAGTTCGACCACCTAAACGTAGAAAATCTAGATATAGCTAATCATAAATTAGAACAATATTCCCGCGACCTGGATAAGTTAATAAATGAACCATTTTTAACAAAACATATTGCCTTAACCACATATATAACTATTGGTGCCGTAGTTTGTCTCCTCATCATCTACGTCGACTGGAAATGCAAGAAGCAGTGCTGTTGCTCTAGAAAGTCTAAGGAAGCAACCTCCAACCAGATGTTAAAAAGAATTAATACCCTCCTGCGTAGAAGACCCCATCTGCACACCGAAGAAGAAATGCAAGATCTTCCCTAAAAGTCGGCTAATAACACCGACTTTTCAAAAAAAAAGGGGAGTTGTTATATGCTAAAATATAATACAAGTTTAAGCCATCTAGCCATATTAATGTCAATATTGCGTAATATGAAACCTATTATCAAGCGATAACAGCTCCCTCAGTAACAAAAGCATTTCCCATGTGAAATGCAAACATAACACATTTTCCAATAAAGGTCCTTGAACGACAAAAAGCGTTCTCATGTAAAACGCAAGCACAGCATATAACTCCCAGAATGCTTATGCTTGCGTTAACAAAGAAATGTTATAAATATAAGTTACACCAAAAAATCACACACTTGTTACTTGTCTTTTTGTTTTTAATCATTAACTTGTCGTTTGAATCAAATCAAGTCATCTGTATTGTTAAATTTGTCAAAGTAAAATAAAATATTTTTTAAAAAGTAAAATTTAATTTAAGTGATATAAAATATATATATATATATATATATATATATATATATATATATATATATATATATATATATATATATATATATATATATATATATATATATATAGGGTTTTTCACGGTGGCCGTTCGTTAGAAGTTTTCGCGGTTATAAGAAACTTAGAATTCTGAATTTCTGAACTCCAGGGTTATTCAAGATTCTCTTTCATTTTGAAATACTTTCAAGGTAATACCACTTCCGGTTATCCCGGATCGGTATATTATTTAATTTTTGCATTCCCGAGAAAATTTCATGAGTTCCATCAGGTATCCCTCACCTATTTTCAACTGTTTCTTAGATATCTTGATTACTTTGAAAATTTTGAAAGACGTAGCCTTATTTTCAACACTGTGCCTTTTACTATGGTATGTATATATATATATATATATATATATATATATATATATATATATATATATATATATATATATATATATATATATATATATATCCCGTGCTTTCATTTTAAAACTGTACATAGGTTCCACCGTTCGGCACTTCTCGGAAAATTAGCCACCGCTCAGGTCCGGCCGAACGCCGTGATGATCGACGACTTAGATTTCACATTTACCGTCGCATACGTGTTTGGCATTTAGACGAGTGAACTTCGTAGTAATACGTGTAGTATTAAATAGATTCTTTTAATTCAAAACTTAGTAATTATGACGTACTCACAAAAAATTGATTTGATATCATGGTCTCTTCAAGGACATTCATTACGTGCAATAAGGGACCTTTTCTCAGTCAAATATGTAAATCGTCCGATCCCTGCCTTGAACACAATATCGACAGTAGTGGAAAAGTTTAAGTCAACGGGATGCATTTTAGGTTGTAAATGCCACCAGACACCTAGAATTAACGAGGATGCTGAAATGCAGGAATTAATGGTGCAATGGTAGAAGAATATTCAAATATTTCTATCCCAAAAATTTCCGAGGAGACTGGTTTTAGTGTGGGTAAAATTCACAAACTTTTAAAGAAAAATAAATATCATTCCTATAAATACGAAGCCCATCAAGAAATTTTCGATGAAGACCAGTACCGTAGAATGGAATTTTGTAACACGGTAATGGAACGTGCAAATGCGGATGACAATTTTATTTATAACATCGTGTTCACCGATGAATCCACGTTTCCGTTACATGGTAGGCACAATCCATCAATTCTACGGTATTGAGCTATTGAAAATCAGTATCGCCTGTTAAATACAAGGACACAATATCCCGAAAAATTGAATGTTTGGGCTGGTATTTATGGGAATGATATTATTGGACCATTTTTTATTGATGGAAATTTAAATGGGGAGACTTATTTGAATCTACTTCAAAACCAAATTGTTCCTGCATTGGCAAACATTAAACCCAATTTTGACAACTTTTGGTTCCAGCATGATGGGTGTCCGGCCCATAACTCAAGAATAGTCATTGACTATTTGAATACGATATTCCCCCAAAGAATTATATCTACGAGAGGCGTAATTCAATGGCCACCAAGATCGCCAGACTTGGCCCCTAATGATTTTTTCTTATGGGGGTATATTAAATCAAAGTTATACGGGCATCCTCATGAAAGAGCTAATAATTTAAATCAACTGAGGGCTAATATTGAAAATTTATTTCAAACTATTAGCCCTCTTATGCTGACCAACGTTCGTTCAGAATTTTATGACAGGTTGGGTTATTGTTTGGCGCAAGACGGAGGCATTTTCGAAAATTTTCTTTAGTTTTTTTTCTTATTCAAGGGGATATTTTTTAAGTTTTAAGAGTTTATATTTTATTTTTAATTATTTTAAGAGAATCTATTTATTTTTAAACGTTTTATTAGAAGGCACTTTTTTTAATGCAAAACCAATTATAAAAATAATGTAAAAAAGATCATAGTTTGCTGTTAAATATGGCCAATATATTTTTTCTTTAAATACCTTGATCATCTTTTAACAGTAAACCAATCATCACTTCCCACGTAAAAGTTTTTCCCCGTTACAAATACGATGTACACTCCCCCACGTGTAGAACGTAACTGTCGTAGCGCCGCTAATTATCGACACTGGACAACCTGAAGCAGGGCATGTGTAGGGAGGGGACGCGGACGGTACGTCCACGTCCCCTCCCTACACATTATACGAAATCGACCGAATGACTTGCTGTCTAGTAAAAAGATGAAAGAACGGTATATATATATATATATATATATATATATATATATATATATATATATATATATATATATATTTGAGCGCCAAACATTAATTACTTGAATGGTCGCTGGATACGGAGTAAATAATTAGGGCTACTAGTTGTGATGTTAGCAAGGGTGGGCTCTTAAGTTTTTCCATGTGGTGATAGTTTATCAGTGTGAAACTGTCAGCTGTATAAGGGGACTCCAAGACAGATAATTGGAGTACCCGCAACTTTCATCAGAGCAGCCAATGACGGAAGCTAGTAAGTTTTTTAAAATATTTCTATTTGTGTCGCATATAATAGCGATTAGAGAAATATGATAGGGGAATTTTTATACTTTCATTTTCATGTGTTTGTTTTGATGGACAATATTACCCCATGATCGGTAGGCAAATTGGAGTTATCTTGCCCACCCTTCAATGAGCTGAGTATGGACGAATAATGAAGATTTTTAAGTAGGTTACCATAGTGTTTTCAGTCACATGTTTTCATTCGTAGTGCGTACTGTATAGTTGGGTAGTATACCTTCCACCCACCCTATATCAGTATGCGGGGTGACTGGGGGGAGATGCAAAAACACAGCACACAGTATAAAGTTGCTAAAACGACATAAATTTTGAAACCTACCTTCCTAAAGATTGATACCTCTACCTAACTTTTTATTTCAGAATGTCACGAAAATACACACCGGAGTTGGGGCGCCGTCAATTATTCTCAACAGGATCTTGAAGAATCTCTGAATGCTGTTGCCAACGGAGAGATGTCAATAAGACAAACTGCATCAAAGTTCAAAATCCCAAGAAATACCATTGGCAATAAATTCACAGGAAGGCACACAGAGTCTGTTGGTCACCCAACTGCACTTTGTCCAGCTGAAGAGTCTAAAATTCTCCACCAAATTCTTATATGTGCTGACTGGGGTATGCTTTGGGCGTTTTGGAAGTGATACTAATCGTGAGTATCACTTCCAAATCGGTGATATGTGGCCGGTGTTAGGAATTTTAAAGGCGGTAACCTGCCAGGAGAAGATTGGTACATTCAACGCCACAGAGATGAGTTTCAATCAGAAAATGTCAAAATATATCTCGAGAACGAGCCACTGTACGTTTTTTAATATTCCATTCAGAAAGCATGGTGTTACATTCTTCCGGAATTATGTCACCAGTGTGACGGCCGTCGAATGTCTCGAATTTCAATATAATCGATGATCTATTAATATTTTCTGCAATTCCATGGCAAGTCAGGCTAAGCAAAGAGGAATTTGAGCTTGGATCCAACCAAATGTCATATGTAAATGATATGTAATCAAATTTTTCAATCAATTCTTTAACTTTTGAAGTACACGAATTTTTTACTTGAAATTTAAAAGTAGGTAAAGTAACCCCGGTTTACGGTATATATATATATATATATATATATATATATATATATATATATATATATATGTCGGAGGCGAGCAGGAAAGAATCTGCTTTCTCGTAACCGTGTTTATGTCTGCATTCCATGCATTCCTATCTCGATAACCGGGGTGGCATGGGCCTATACAGAGGGTTGTCTCCGACATGTATATATATATATATATATATATATATATATATATATATATACATGTATATATATATATATATATATATATATATATATATATATATATATATATATATGTTATATGCAAATATTCACAGCAGCTAGTCTCAGGCATATCATATTACAATATTGTATTTCATTTATCAAAAGTGATAACAACTTCCTTGCAATATTATTGTGAACACGCAAGCATCACGCCACTTTGAATTCTGCTGATGCTTACGTGGCAATCCAAAGCTTATAAATATTATGTTCATACAAAATTACGACAGTTCAGAATAAACTCAAGTCATAAAAACATATTTATAAAACAGTCTAATAAACAGTCAATTTTAAAACTTATAGTTATTTTTTAAAAAGTCATTTTTGAAAGTAAAAATCTAAAAATTGGCGCAGTCGTGGTAGGATTCTGCAGGCATTCAGAACACGGAAACTAACTGGGCGCGGTGTTTTTCCAAAACCTTTAAAAGAAGAAAAGAAGCTACGAAAATTTACAAGAAAACAACAGCAGCCACTATTCCAACCGTCCGTCAGGTCTCTTCGGCATTGGGAACAAGCCAGCGCTAACCCGGTGTAACAACGTTCACGAAGTAGGATTCTCCGGTCGCCCCAAGGAATGTGGATAACATTAACGTAAGTCATTTAAGAATCATCTCACTTTTTATTGCATTTAAATATTTGCGAAACAGTAACATTTATATTACAAATTCAGTTCTATTTCCCTTTTAATATTTTTATTTCGTATCATATTAAGCTCACATTAGTATTAATAAATTAAATCGAAAAGTTTATGAGATTAAGATCCAGGATGGTACCTCCACCGGAACAACAAACACAAAATGTAGAACCTTATAAATTAAACGAAATATTTTAGATAATACCTGAATTCGACGGAAACCAAATATTTTTAAATTCATTTTTAAATGCTATTAATGTTGCATATAATATGGCAGTAGGAAATCAAAAGGTACTTGTAACGCTACACGTAAAAAACAAACTAAAGGGTCGTGCCGCAGAATTAATAAATTCTAGAAATCCCGAAACTTTAGTTGAAATCAAACAGCTTCTAGAAAGCCATTTTGGCGATTCGCGCGATCTCACTGCTCTCATCCAAGATCTACAAAGGATGAGGCAGCTGTCGAGTGAATCACCTCTTACTTTTATCTCTCGCTTACAAACGCATGAGGCAAAAATGAACGCCTCCATTAATAAACAAAGATTGACAAACAAACAAAAAGAAGCCCAAACTCAGCTCACAGACGCTATGATTTTAAATACATTACTTACAGGATTAGAACCTAAAATAGGATATTCTGTCAGAGCTAGCAACCCACCTGATATGTTAACAGCCATTTCTAGAATCAAACGCGAACTTCAACTTAATTATTTCGAAAACCAAAAAAGTAATTTTAACCGAAATACAAATATGCAACGCAGACCGAATACACCAGTTAAACAGTGCTCTATTTGTAAGCGAATAGGTCACACTAATCTAGAATGTCGCCAAAGACCGCATAATTTTGGTAATTCATCACAGACAAATTTTTCTAGGTTTTCTAGGAACATCAACAACAGTTCCAAAGAACTTACCCAAATATACAACATAGTCAAACACCTCAACAAAGACCCCCGGTTATCATGCCAAATCCGAATTTTGGTGGTAATAGACCTCCTACAATTCAACCAAATCCAAATTACCAACCTTCAACTAGTAGACGAACATTACATTTAAATAAAGAGGACCAACCCCAGCAGGAAACTCCTCAGAACTATTATACCGCTAATAGATCTCAGAACTATTATACTGTTAATAGCTCGTATAACGATAATAACCAAGATCCGTATAATGAGAATTACCAATACCAAAACCAGAACGAAAACTATTATACTGCTAATAGTTATGACGAAGCGACAAACCAGAGTTATTATACTGATAATAACCCATATGAAAATCCCACTCAAGACAACGCAAACGAACAATACCCAAACCAAAATTTTCAATTAGGCCAACCCCTTCAACCGGACCCACCGAATATCGAAACCCAAGATCACAGTATTGCGGAACTACAAGCCCAAATTCGCGCAATGAATTTGGACAATTTCAACCCCAATTTAAACTTTCCGGAACAGAACTTTCTGTAAGTCCAACTTTGTCATTAAATTCAAAAAATCTGTTTTACATTAACGACTCTAGTAATACTTTTAAACTACTAATTGATACAGGTGCAGGAATTTCGATTTTTAAACCAGAAACATGTAAAAACTTCCGGTATAGATATCCCGAAAATGTAACCATCCAAGGCATTACAAATCAAAAAATTTACATTAACGAATCCACCTTCATACCTTTTTCAGCAACTGATCCTCATAAAGTTTATATTTGTAATCTTGATATCGAATTTGATGGTCTACTTGGCTCAGATTTCCTAGAGCACTATAACTGTATAGTAGATCTAAAAAATAAACAACTTATAACAAACTTCAAGACTATTCCTTTACATAAAGCCACAGAAAATATCACACCGCAAACGTACCAAAATTCAACAAACAATCCAACAAATAATAAAATTTCCATAGAACCCCGGACTGAACAAATATTTAAATTTAAATGTAATCTTAGTAACACAGATGCTATACTGTTAGCATCAGAGATAGAAAAGGTACATATTCCCAACGCGGTAGTCAAAATAAACCATAAAGGTGAATTTCTTGCTTCCGTGTTAAATGCGAATGCAATACCTAAAAAAAATAGATTTTAGCGAAATAAAATTAGAGCCACTCCAACATTATTCACTAAATAATATGAACGAATGTGTCTATGAGACCCAACTTAACAGACATGACGAAATAAAACGACAACTTCGCCTAGACCATCTCAACGAAGAAGAAAAAGACCTAATAACACAACTCTGTCTAGATTTTGCTGACATTTTCTACCTTGAAGGGGATCAATTGACTTTTACTAACGAAATAAAATACTCCATTGACACAAACGAGTCGAAACCCGTGTTTACTAAGTCCTACCGTTATCCTCAAATCCATAAGGAGGAAGTAAAACGTCAAATATCCAAAATGTTAGATGAAAATATCATCCGACCATCTAATTCACCATGGTCTTCTCCTATCTGGGTAGTCCCCAAAAAGCTTGACGCTTCAGGCAAGCAGAAATGGAGAGTTGTAGTAGACTACAGAAAGCTCAACGAGCTGACTGTAAGAGACAAATACCCACTTCCCAATATTTCCGACCTTCTTGATCAACTTGGCAAATGCCAATACTTTACAACCCTTGATCTGGCCTCTGGTTTTCACCAGATTGAAATCGACCCAAGAGATATTCAGAAAACCGCTTTTACTGTCGAAAACGGTCATTTTGAATTTGTAAGACTTCCCTTTGGTCTTAAGAATGCCCCATCAACGTTTCAAAGAGTGATGGATAACATTATTTTAGGTATACAAAATGAGAGGTGTCTCGTCTATATGGACGACATCATCATCTACTCTCCTACCATCCATGAGCACACTTCCAGGCTCACAGAAGTCTTCAAAAGGTTACAAAAGGCAAATCTGAAAATCCAACCAGATAAATGTGAATTCCTACGTAAGGAAGTAGATTATCTTGGTCATTTAGTCACAAAAGAAGGTGTAAAGCCAAATCCGTCTAAGATAGAATGTATCAGAAAATTTCCTCAACCCGCCAACCAAAAAGACATAAAATCCTTTCTAGGCCTTGCAGGTTATTACCGCAGATTTATTCATAATTTTGCCAAGATATCAAAACCAATAACTAAACTGTTACTAAAAGATACTCCCTTCATCTTTGATTCCGAATGTCAAACGTCTTTCGAAACTTTGAAACAAGCTCTAACCACAACTCCTGTTCTTGCATACTCAAACTTTGAAGAATGCTTCGTACTTACCACAGACGCAAGCGCTTTTGCGATCGGCGCAGTACTTTCCCAAGGTCCTATAGGTAAAGACCTACCTATAGCATTTGCTTCTAGGACCCTTTGCAAAGCCGAGACGAAGTATTCTACGATAGAGAGAGAACTTCTCGCTATTGTCTGGGCAGTTAAACATTTTCGTCCATACATCTTCGGCAGGAAATTTAAACTCATAGACCACTCACTTGGCTTTTTTCGATAAAAGACCCAGGAAGTCGTTTAGCTCGATGGCGCCTCAAGCTCGAGGAATACGACTATACAATCGAGTATAAACCAGGCAAGGTTAATAAGAACGCCGACGCCTTATCCAGGATAAAAATTAATTATTTTAAAGAAATTTCAAAATTTCAATCCCAAGCAAACTTATCACCGATTCCCATATATCCAACCCAAACAACTGACGATGACGAAATCGACTCACAAAATGACGAATAACTTAACGATGACGAAACTAATGACATTTATCAAGAATTTGGAACTTTCGTTGAATTATACAAAACGAGATCTCTTATAGATTACTCTAAAATCGAATATTCTAATAATCAATTGCTGAATAGAAGCAACAAAAATATTTTAACAGTCTTCCAGCAAGACAATATAAGAGAAACCCATAATCAAATTCTAGAAGACCTTTTCGAAGAGAACGCAGATTTTCAAAAATTAAAAATAAATGTTTTATCAAGTAGATCAGTTGGAAATACCTCATTGTTCCTCTTCCGAATAATCCTGATACTGTAATAGAATATCTTTTTGCCTCAATATATAAATGTCAAGACATATTTAAATCATCCGAAACATATTATGTTGAAAATATTGTAGAATTACCAATTCTCAAAATCTTGTCATTTGTTTTAGCGGAAAAGGACGTAAAAATAATAGTGTGTCAAGATATTACAAAGACACCTGAACCAGATGAAATTCCTATCATCTTGAATCAATATCACTCCGGTAAAGCCAATATTCATCGCGGCATAAACGAAACTATCCGCCGCATTAGACAAAAATATCATTGGAAAGGCTTAACCAAAGATGTTGAAACTCTTATCAAAAATTGTCAAGTATGTCAAAAAGTTAAAGTATGTCGTAAAAATTTAGACTCGCCACTAGTCATTACAGAAACTCCTAGAACTCCTTTCGAGCGAATAAATGTTGATATCTTAGAAGTGCCTACCAGAAACTATGCCCTTACAATTAGAGACGAGCTTACAAAATTTAGTCAAGCTTACCCAATTAATGATAAAAGTGCGAAAGCAGTAGTAAACACCTTATTGCTTTATTTCCAACATTATGGAACTCCCCTAAGGATCCATTGTGATTATGGAAGAGAGTTCGACAACGCTCTTCTTAAAGATTTATGCACTCTCTACAATATAAAGCTCACCTATTCTAGCGTAGGACCCCAGTCAAATGGATCCCTCGAAAGATTCCATTCGACACTTTTAGAAATGATTAGAGCCCACATGATCGAAAACCCCAACAAACACCCTTTCAATATATTGCCATACGCGATAATTTGTTATAATAATTCAACCAACAAAACACACGGATTCACGCCGTATGAACTTGTTTTTGGTCATACCTCTAGTAGACCACCCGAAACCCTATATAATCCAAAAGAATTAATCACTAAGTATGTCAGAGATTTGAACAATCGTATATCTCACTATTATAAGGTAGCACGAGCCAAAACCGAATCGCAGAAACAAAAAGCAAAAGTTCGTTTTGATCAACACGTCTCCGAAAATCTTCCTAAATATAAAGTTGGAGACAAAGTGTATTTAAAAGAATCCCAAATTAAAGATAAATTGCGAAATAAATTCAATGGCCCCTTTGAAATCTTAGAAATATATAACAATTCTGCCACTCTTTTAAATACAAAAACAAAACAAAAAACCAAAGCAAACTTCGATCGACTAAAACCGTATTCTGAAAATTAATCATTTTACAGGTTTGCTATGCTGATCGGAACAGCATATTCCCAATCTCAAATAACACCAGTAAAAAATACGATAGGAGTCTACTATCATGACGAATCAAAACTAATAGTCTCCAATGACAAGTGGACACTATTGGTACACAAAAATTTATCAAGTATTGAAAATGCGTTCAACAGTAATAATAATATTTTAAGGGCGATAACAAACATGCTTGATAACAATTACCATAGCATGCAGAAATTTCACTCTGAAGTTAAAACACATGTCACGCTTTGATACAAATTTCGAATTCAATTAAAGAAAAACCCCAAGAAATCCTAGTAGAAACAAAACGCTATAAGCGCGGAATAATAGACGGACTAGGTAGCATATTTAAATCAATTACTGGCAACCTCGACGCCTCTGATGGTAAATTCTACACAGAGAGTATTAATAAATTAAACCAGGACCAACGTCAAGTGGAAAACCTACTAAAAAACCAAATTTCTGTTATTATGCCAGTTATAAAAGCATTTAACAAAACAATTCAAAAACTTCAAATTGACGAAAAATCTTTCAATGACGACATAAACAACATTAAACGAGCGATTCATCAACTAGGAGACAAACTTGCCCTAGTCCAAGCCAATATGTTTTTCTTTGAGATTTGTGAAAACCTACTCGAAAGTTATATGAACCTTCAAGATAACATTAATGATATTCTAAATTCTATTACATTTGCACGTTTAAAAATTATTCACTCATCAATCATTACACCAGATAGTTTAATTGCATCCCTTCAGGAAATATCTCAGAACTTAATCAAGAATAACTTACCCCTATCAGTAAAACATTCAGAAATTGCTAAATATTTAGAAATAATAGAATTAGAAGCATTCCAGACACAATCAGATCTTGTTTTCGTTCTAAAGATTCCACTGGTAGAACAACAACTTTACACCTTATACCATTTGTACCCAATTCCCGTCCTAGATAATAGAACTGGATTGCATCACATACTGTCACTTTCTCAAAAATATATCGCGAAAAATGATGATTCTTTGATGTACGTACCCATCAAGGACCTAACAGGATGCAAACAACTAAGTCCTCTTAAGAAGCTCTGTTCCAACCTCTATGCATATCCGATAGATAATAGTGCAGCATGTGAAGCTCAACTATTCAAAAATCTTGTAGAAATGCCGAAGAACTGTCATAGCATTTTAGTATACGGACAAGGCTATAAGGTACAAAAACTCGAAGCCAATACATGGCTGGTTATAGTTTCAAGTCCCACTCACGTTAAAATAAAATGTGCAAATTCGAATACAGAAACTACAATCATTAACGAAAATTCTGTTTTAAAACTTCAATCAGAATGTAACGCCTTCGTCGGCATTACAAAAATACAGGCCGAAAACCGCAAGCTGCTTAACGTAACAAGTAATCCACATCCAGTGATAATTCCCGACGATTGCTGCAGTATGATACCAGAAAATTTTGAAATGCCCAATTTGAAACCTTTACAATTCGACAATCTAAATATCGAAAACTTAGAAGTCTCCATCCATAAGCTAGAACAATATTCCAGGGACTTAGATAAAATAATAAACGAACCCTTCGTGACTAGAAATATTTCATGGTTCACTTATACAACCATAGCTCTATTCATCAGCCTGATCCTACTCTACGTAGCCCTCAAATGTAGAAATAGGTTCAAAATTGACAAGGAACGTCCAGAGTCCATACACAGGGAAGCACTAAAAAGAATTAACACCCTGCTAAGAAGAAGGCCCAACATCCACCAGACTAATGAAGACACCCCTGAAGAATTATCTTAAAAGTTGAAGTGTAACATCAACTTTTTTTGAAAAAAGGGAGTTTTTATATGCAAATATTCACAGCAGCTAGTCTCAGACATATCATATTACAATATTGTATTTCATTTATCAAAAGTGATAACAACTTCCTTGCAATATTATTGTGAACACGCAAACGTCACGCCACTTTGAATTCTGCTGATGCTTACGTGGCAATCCAAAGCTTATAAATATTATGTTCATACAAAATTACGACAGTTCAGAATAAACTCAAGTCATAAAAACATATTTATAAAACAGTCTAATAAACAGTCAATTTTAAAACTTATAGTTATTTTTTAAAAAGTCATTTTTGAAAGTGAAAATCTAATATATATATATATATATATATATATATATATATATATATATATATATATATATATATATATATTCAAAAGTCCCCTCCCCCCTCTTATCTTTTTAACGATTATACATAATCTAGTGAAATTTGGTAACTGAATATTAAGGGTTGTAAACTTCCCTACTAGTGATGATAGATGACGTATGCGTCAAAGATGACGTCACAAGGTCATTGTGACCAATAATTTTAAACGGAACCTTATGGTAAGCGACACCTCTTTTAAAAGGTATCGAAAAAACGTATTCAATGATACTAATATTGTTTGTATTTATGGTAGTTTTGATGGATTAAATCAGTAATCAGTAAACTTGGATAATAATTTTAATTACAGATTCAAAGAATCAGTACCTACTTATAGTAATTGTTCGAAGTGAGCTCCATCTACTTCCTGACAGTAAAACATCCTATTGCGAAACTCTTCTCGTACTTTTTCAAATGTGTCTGCGGAAATAGCCCTACATTCTGTAACAATACGTTGTTTTAAAACATCAATATTGTAGGCTGAGTGGCGTAAACCTTCGATTTAAGATACCCCCACAGAAAAAAATCTAAAGGTGTGAGGTCCGGTGATCGAGGCGGCCATTCCATTGAACCTCGTCGTCCAATCCATCTACCAGGATATTCTTTATCCAAATACCGTCTTACTGCACCGTAATAGTGTGGAGGAGCACCATCCTGTTGGAATGTTATTTCCAAAATGTCGAATTCAGCTTGATTATCTTCCAAAATTTCAAGGTTTAACGGTTCTATTGCATTTTGCAACATCTGCAGATACACCTCACCGGTTAAGTTGGTATTTAAAAAAACAGGCCGAACGATGTGCTTTCCCAGTATACCTGCCCAAACATTGACCTTCTCGGGATACTGAGTATGTGTTTCACGAAACATGTGAGGATTTGCGTCACTCCAATATCTCACGTTTTGTGTATTTACATTTCCATTTAGATAGAAAGTACTATCGTCACTAAAACAAATTGTTTTGACATAGTCTGGCTGTTGGTTAATTTTAGTCTCCATATTTTCACAAAATTGCAGTCTTCGGACTGGATCGTCGTCTGAGAGTTGATGAACCATTTTTAATTTGTATGGGTGAAATTTGTTTTTTTTCAACACCCTGTGCACTGTACTTTGACTGACTTCACAGGTTGATGCAACTTGAGTTATTGAAGAAGTAGGATTTACTATTACTTCTGCCAGTATAACAATTTTTTTCTCATCAGAAATTTGTGGTCTGCCAGATCGTTTTGCATCATTAATACTACCCGTTGTTTTAAACTTACGAAGAAAATCTCTCAAATAAGTCCTTGAAACTGGGCGATCGGTAAACCTTTCATTAAAAATGCGTTCTGCTGCATGAATATTTTCTCCAGTTTCACCAAGTATTAGGATCGCTGCTACTTTATCACCTAAAACACGTACCATTTCTCTTCTTGAAGCACTTAAACGTTCAGCTCACAACAGTTTAACAAATTATTGAATGTACAAATATTTTAAAATTACCACAAGGTACTAAAACAGTTAAACGTTCGATCAACAATACACAAATTATTAAATGTATAAAACTTTGACAGCTAAAAAAACATCAAATTGGGGGGAGACTTGCAAAATCGTCAGATTATTTACTATCCAACTATCCAGTGGCGGAGCTTGAATTTTAAATTTTATTATTAACTGATTTAATTCATCACAGCTTTGCGGTTTTTGAAAGCCAGTTGTCAAAACTGCCGTAAACAGACACAATATTAGTATCATTGAATAGGTTTTTTCGATACCTTTTAAAAGAGGTGTCGCTTGCCATAGGGTTCCATTTAAAATTATTGGTCACAATGACCTTGTGGCGTCATCTTTGACGCATACGTCATCTATCATCACTAGTAGGGAAGTTTACAACCCTTAATATTCAGTTATTAGTTTTTGAATAGCACTGTATATATATATATATATATATATATATATATATATATATATATATATATATATATATATATATATATATATATATATATATATATATATGTATCAGGGATGTTTCGAATATTCGCATCCGCATTCGCATTGGGGAGCTTCCGTATCGATTTGGACATCTGCATCCGTATCCGCATCCGCCACAATCAATGGGGATGTTCATGCGGATGCAGATGTAGCACAGGTCGTGACAAGAAAGAAATAGACGGGGCCGGCGCGGCGGGCGGCGACTGGCGCATGCCGTACGCTTGTGCTAATTGTCCAATAGGAGCGGAGATTTCGTTCGGTGACAAGATCCGACGCGTTTGTTTTTGTGTAATGTGTGTGTATGTGTATCATTTGTTTCTCGTACGTAAATCAATCATAACATTCGTAACGTGTTTAGTTGCGCTTATCGTATGAACATTTCAGTTTTTTAGTGTTATTGTGAATATACAGTGAGCATTGTGTGTTAAGCGAGATTTCTGCAGTTGATAGATTTAACAAGTGAACTTACAATGCCACCACCGACATAAAGTAACATTTGGAATTATTTTAAACCAAATAAACAACCAGGATAAGGCTGATTGTAAAATATGCAATAAAACCTACTCTCGCAAGGGCCGTACCACCTCGTCTTTGAAAAATCATCTACAATCTATGCACCCAGAAGAGTTTAGTTCCTTTGAAAGCTTAAGTAAAGAAAAGCAATTGCAGAAGATAAAAACTAACGCAGGTAAGTTTCATCACAAAAAATGTTAATTAGTCTTCCCTTATGCTGTCCTTGAGGAATGGAATATTAAAAAAGACCAAGTCCATTGCCTAATTCGAGACGAAGGATCTAATATGAAAAGAGCTGTGCGATTAATAGCATTGAATGACATAGATTGTGCAGTTCACAAGATACAACTTGCTATTCGCAGTTGTTTAGATTCGCAAGAAAACATAAAAATAGTCAAACAAAAATTTAAGAAAATTTCGACTGATTTTAATCATTCTACTATCGCTCAGAAGCAACTGCAAGCAATTTAGGAGAGACTAAATCAACCTCATCTCAAAGTGTTCCAAGATTGTATAATGCGATGGAACAGTACATTTTACATACTCGAGCGTTTCTAAAGGCAAAGGATGGAGATATTTACATCAATGACAGTGAAATTAACCCAATTTTGCCAGAAAAGTGGAAAATCATCGAAAGTTGTATTGAGTTATTGAAAACTTTTGAGGAAGCCACACGAGAACTAAGCAGCTCTCATGCCCTTATTTCATCTGCAATTCCAATAATTCAAATGCTTGAAAAAAAATTTGATGAGTAACAAGATCACCCGATTTTGATCCAATTGGACAGGCCGTCACGACTCTGAACAGTGAACTTTCAACAAAGTTTTCCAACTTAATAGAAAACAATTTATATGTCATCGCCAAATACTTAGACCCTCGCTATAAGCACAAGTTTTTACACCAGTGACAGGAGAAGATTAAAGAAGACATTTTGACTTTGATGATGAGAAATGCTGAGAATGACGTTCCCGGTTCTCTTAATTCCTAAGGGGCTAAAAGAATAAGAATGACACATTCCTCGGAAAAATATACGGAACAACTAGGACCAGGGACGTCCGGTTTCGTCAGAGAGCCATGCTTAAAAAACGATCTTGCTTGTTGCATTCGTCAAATGAAGATGAGAGCCAAGAAACGCCAGAAAATGGTAGCGTCGAAGCTGTACGCAAAAAGTAATTGCTTTCTTACAGCAATAAAAAGAGGGTCAATGTAGATGAAAATCCTCTTAAATGGTGGAGCGTCCATTTAAGAGGATCGAGAAGTCCATCGAGAAGAATTGAAACTATTATCCACCACTATCACCAATAGCACGCAGATTTTTATCGACACCACCAGTTAGTGTTCCTAGCGAACATGTTCAGTAGCGCGGGTTTAATTTACGGACCTCTGCGTAACAGACTTGACCCCGAAAAAGCGGCAATATTACTTTTTATTAAATATAATGCTCCAATTTTTAATTTTTCATACTAAACATTTAATAAAAATATTAAAAATTACTTTTATTATTTTATTTCTGCACCCGTAATTTCTTTTTTTATAAAAGATCTTCAGATCCGCATCCGCAACATCCCTGGTATGTATATATATATATATATATATATATATATATATATATATATATATATATATATATATATATATATATATATATATATATATATATATATATATTACAACACTTTCAACTATTTCTTATTAATCCACATTGACAATTAATTTTTCGCAAACAGGGTGTCCAAAATGTTATCACCAATTACATAATTTTCAAAGTTGAAGAAGTTCGTTATTTCAAATGTGATATCCTGTATATTATTGGATGATCGGATGCAGAATTTGATTCTGCATCGATTCGCTATAACTTTCCCTATACCTATTTCCAATGGTTTTCTTATCAATCCATTATTTCTTATTAAAAGCCGATGAATCTCTAAAAGTCCTATCTAATAAGCCTCTATTCTGATAGGAATTGAAACAATGTTGATTTTATGTCAAATCAGTATCAGCTCACAAATTTGTGAGGTATCTACTTACAGTTCTAGTAATTATTGTGTTAGATTTCTCATGTATAGTTTATAATAAAAATATTGAATAATATTCCAATAATGATTTGTTAAATTTGTTTTATACGCATGGTGAATGTAGACGAATTGTCAGACGAACTTTTTTTTTAACGAACACGACACTTTTTAACGAACGATATCCTGACTTACCAACAATGACTCCCGGAAAATTCGCAAGAATCGAATCTCGGTTTATGGCAAGTCGAAGTGTAAGGGCAATACGAAATCACCGAATGCCCGTAATAGATAATGAAGATAACGAGGTGAATGCGTTGACTTATTTTATCCATGGAGTTGACTTATTTTATCCAACTACAGCAGCAGCGCTGGATTTGGGTATTTCAAGAACATCAATCCACAGAATATTAAGAAAACATAAAATGCATCCTTTTTCTGAGATAATTGTACAGGGATTATGTCTTGGTGATGAGGCAAGACGAGTCGACTTTTGCGACTTCATGTGCATAGAAATGACCGAAGATCCAAGATTCCTTCAAAAGAATATGTAAACTGATGAATCAAAATTCAGCAGGCAAGGAATAAATCGCCGAAATAATCACTACTGCCCAGCAGTAATAATCCACACGTCATAAGGGAACATAATCACCAGGACCACTTTAGTTTTAATGTTTTTTGTTTAATTATGGGCAGAGTGGTATATCAAGTGTACGATGAAAATTTGAATGGGGCCTAGATATCTGGAGATACTCAGAGGGTTTGTTAGTGATTTCCTAAATGCTCTACCTCCTAGTAACAGAGCAAACTGTTGGCACCAGCTGGATGGTGCTCCAGCATATTCCACTACAGCTGTACACCAGCAGTTGACCTTGATGTTCGAGGATCTGTGGATTGGCCCACAGCGACCCTGGAACTGGCCACCTAGATCACCCGATTTGACGCCCTTGGATTTTTACCTCTTTTTTGATTTTGATCACCAAAAAATAAACTTCAACACCGAAATATTTCAATAGCCACTTTATTAGATCGATTAATTATACAAAATAAGAAACTAATCTAACTTGGTTCCCGCTGTACATTCACCTATTAGCCTCTCCCTTTATAGAACCCAATCCGATGAAACTCCCATAGTCGATTTGAACATTTGAACCATTTGAACATGTATTCTAAACAATATTTCACAATTGCCATGACAGTTGATGTTTGAGGCTGATTTTAGCACGCTAAACATGCGTGTCACTAAGTGATGAATGCTCACTTAATATCGTGTAATAACTACTAAAGTAATCTATATCGTAATTTGCGTAAAATGTCCTGTAAATGCTTAACCTACATAACTTACTTCTATTTAACAGACTTTTTTTTAATCTAATCTTTTTATCAAAACTTTCAAAATGAAAAATGTGATTTCTTCTGTAATTACAGCACATGAAAAGGTCTAAAGATTATACGCATTTTGTAGGGAATAATTTTGAAAATTCAAGGGTGGTATATAAACGATAACCTATTTAATTATTTTTAAAATATTCAGCAGCATGTCCCAATTTTCGTCATATTTACTTGCGAAAATATATTAAATATTAGATTATCTTTAGCACCTCATAAACAGCTTTTCATAACAAGAAAGGCTCTCTTATCAACCATATCCTTACCGCAGCTCACTTACTTTTCACAGTTCGTTTTATAGCATTTCACCTCGTAGACTTTCTGAAAATTGAAGGTGCTATATTTATTAAGATATGGTTATATATGCAATATGCAGTAGATGTTTTCTAATAAAATAATTATGTGCTTATTATATATTACAGGGTGAGCCACGGTGGATGGAGTATTAAAAGTATATGGAGAACGAATCTACCGATTGCTTTGAAATTTTAGTTACCAAAATAGTTGAGTATGATCTATGCAACTAAAATATTTTCGAAAGTGCAGTGTTGTCACTTATACGTAAAACCGGCAACATGTTCGTTATTTTAAATAGAATACCCTATATTCATTTTCATTTTTTGGATTGTCGTCTCTTTCTGAGTAACTTTTGTTAATATTTCCCTATATCTATCTCAAGCCGTTATAGAGATGTAGTGACGCATTGAATTGGCGCATTAGCAGGGATAATGAGTGTATCGATAGCTCAGCGATCAGAGCACTCAACCGGAAATTGGGAGAGCCGGGTTCAATTCCCGGTTGAGGCAAAAATGCACTTTTATCCTTGCTATCGCCAAAGTGGTGACCCCGACGTGGCAACCTCCCTTACATCTCAAATTCGCGGATTCGATTCCTGTCCTATCCATCGCCCTATAGTCCCGGGGGTTACCGAACAACGGTTCGTAAGAATGGCGAACGCGGTCACATTCCGTTAAATTGTATCGAGACAAAACCATGTCTCTAGGGAGGGAGTACTGTAGTGACGCATTAAATTGGCGCATTAGCAGGGATAATGAGTGTTCCTCGATAGCTCAGCGGTCAGAGCACTCAACCGGAAATTGGGAGAGCCGGGTTCGATTCCTGGTCGAGGCAAAATGCACTTTTATCCTTGCCATCGCCAAAGAGATAATAATTCCTTTCTGAATTTATTGCCAAAAATTTTACTTTCAGTAAATCGTGTTTTCTCCTACCTACGCAGCAATTAAAAGATAATTTTTCAGTTGTGGCTAGGCAAGGCCTGGGGGCATCTTCTTCATTAATCAAATGTTTCTAATATCATACAGGGTGAGTTAGAGAGTGCTTTCTATAAGTGACTTAGAGAAATGCACGAAAGTCAATTTTTTTAAATGGAATGCCCAGTATATTATTACTAATTCGGAAAGGTGATACATTTACCTATTTAAAAATGTTAATGTCCCCTATACCTAATGCGCACCGTTTTCGATGTATAGGCACTTTTCTGTAACCCTTCCAAGAATATTATATCTTTTGATATGTTGTCATAACGGGTGGGCCATGAAATTTTTATTTTATCATCTTGTAATGACAACAGACATGCTATTTTTCTAAATAAATTTGACATTAGTAATATTTGCACTTAAGTTGAATATCTGTAGCACAAATATGGCAGAAAATAATTATACAAACGCAGTTTTAATGGATTTGTTTATTATTCGTGGACAGTGCAATAAGATTGTCAACAGAATTTGTAGAAGATTTAATGAGAAGTATTCGAATTTGCCGCAGATGAACAACAGAAAGGTTCTACGAATTCAGAGGAATTTTATAAATTTTGGTTAGTCATTAAGAGAACAATAACAACAGTGTCAGTATTAAGAAAAAATAATACCTAAGCAGCAATAACAGTAATAAAGACTATAAGTAGCAATAACAAATAATACCAATAACTAATAAAATGTATAAAAATTTTTGTATACGACGATGGACAGCGTTTGTTGTAGCAGCTCTTATATCAGCGGGGTCCAAGTTTTCAATCTCTTGAATCACTCGACGTTCTAATTCTTCCCTGTTGTGGACTGGAGTTTTATAAACTCTATCTTTAAGAATACCCCAAAGATAAAAATCTAACGGGGTAAGGTCAGGGGACCTCGGAGGACAATTCTGCGGTCCAAAACGTCTAATCCAACGATCATCGAAAATGGGGTCCAACTCCATACTAATTTCGTATGTACAATGTGGAGGAGCTCCGTCGAGTTGATACCAACAAGTTCTATATTTTTCAAGTGACAGATTATCAACGAAGTCTTCCACAATTGTTCTAATTACATTTAAATATTTTCTGGAATTCAATTTTACGTCGTATATGTAATACTTTATTTTATTATCCATTAACATACAAAAAACATTGAAACTAAATTTAACTTGAAAATCAACCTGTCTAGTAATGTGGGGGTTGTCTGTGGCCCAATGGTG
Organism: Rosalia funebris; assembly: GCA_037954035.1. Lineage (NCBI taxonomy): Eukaryota > Metazoa > Arthropoda > Insecta > Coleoptera > Cerambycidae > Rosalia > Rosalia funebris. Next base: position 17,472,553 of record JAZFAV010000036.1, on the reverse strand, counting down.
ACGATTTCGTGTGTTACAAATCCCTTCCCTAAAAAATTTGGATTCATCAGTCCATATAATTTTCTTTAAAAAATTGGGGTCCTCTTGCATACGTACTAGCAACATTTTACAAAATTATATTCTCCGTAGATAATCCTGAGGCATGAGAAATTGGACTCTTGTAAATTTATAATTATACATTTTATGGTTTGCTAGTATTCTTCGAATGGATGAATGTGGCGATCCTAAATCCTGTTAAGCACAACGTATGGAATATTGGGGATTTACATGAAAATATACTAGCACATTGATTTCATTTACCTCGTCAGATGTTACAGGATTCGGTAAATTTCTTGGTTCTCTTAATGACGAACCAAAATTTATAAAATTCTTCTGAATTCGTAGAAACTTTCTGTTGTTCATCTGCGGCAAATTCGGATACTTCTCATTAAATATTCTACAAGTTCTGTTCATAATATTATTGCACTGTCCATGAATAATAAACAAATCCATTAAAATTGCGTGTGTATAATTAGTTTCTGCCATCTTTGTGCTACAGCTATTGAAGTGCAAATTAAGTACAAATATTACTAATGTCAAATTTATTTAGAAAAATAGCATCCGTTGTCATTACAAAATGATAAAATAAAATTTTCATGGTCCACCCGTTTTGACAACATACCAAAATATATGATATTCTTGGAAGGGTTACAGAAAAGTGCCTATAAATCGAAAACGGTGCGCATTAGGTATAGGGGACAATAACATTTTTAAATAGGTAAATTACCTACCTATTTAAAACGAATTAGTAATAATATACTGGGCATTCCATTTAAAAAAATTGACTTTCGTGCATTTCTCGAAGTCACTTATAGAAAGCACTCTCTAACTCACCCTGTATAATATCGGAAACATTTGATTAATGAAGAAGATGCCCCCGGCCTTGCTTAGCTACAACTGAAAAATTATCTTTTAATTGCTGCGTAGGTAGGAGAAAACACGATTTACTGAAAATAAAATTTTTGGCAATAAATTCAGAAAGGAATTAATATCTCTATAACGGCTTAAGATAGATATAGGGAAATATTAACAAAAGTTACTCAGAAAGAGGCGACAATCCAAAAAATGCAAAAATATATAGGGTATTCTATTTAAAATAACGAACATGTTGCCGGTTTTACGTATAAGTAGCAACACCGCACTTTCGAAAATATTTTAGTTGTATAGATCATACTCCATTATTTTGGGAACCAAAATTTCAAAGCAATCGGTACATCCGTTCTCCATATACTTTTAATACTCCATCCACCGTGGCTCACCCTGTATATATATATATATATATATATATATATATATATATATATATATATATATATATATATATATATATATATATATATATATATATAATGTCACCTAATATCATTCACCGTTGGATTTAGAGCAGCCGTTAGATCAATAAATTGTTAAACTCAAAACAAAGCCTAGTCATCAACTTCAGCCGCAACGGTCCATTTTTAGTACTAACGAATTTATTGTGGTAGGTTATAGTGTATATATGTTATATCAAAATTATCCATTGAACTTAGAATTATTAAACTTCACCTTCATTTACCCTTATACTTTGTTGCAGTAACTTAATATGTTCAGATAAAAACCATTGGAATCTCCTCTTGCGTTACAGTTTTGAGACCACTTCGTGCTCTATCTGTAACGTATAATATTTTAAAGTCACGATCGTAATTACTTGCTGAAAATTAATAACTTTTTTACTAGTAAATTACCTAACTTATGTCAGCACTTATGAATTAATAAATACGACAGCAAGTGGTCGCATCGGTACTGTAGCAACTGCAATAACTGTAGTATTGTAGTAACATACTCGCTCAGTCGCGGTCATAACACGATGTTATGAACCATTTTGTTTTTGTAATGTAAAGATCAAATAAAACTTTAAAAAATAAATTAAATTAGAATATAAATTGTTTTTAAAAATCATTATATGCTTTCGTGCATATAAAAAGTGGCGCAGTCGTTGTAGGATTTCACGCGTTATTAGAACACGGATTTGCCTCACTAGTAACGTGGAATTCCAATTCCTAAAGTGAAATCGACGAACACAGCTCAAGAAGAGAAAAAATCAAAAATCAAGAAAGCAACAAAGAAACCAACAGTAGAAGTGCTATGAGGAGAACACGGGCCTGCCCTAACTGTTTGTAGTCCCCTGTCATCACAGCAACAAAGTAACAAACAACATTTCAAAAATCATCCCATCACCCAGTCGGATAACGTTATTGGAACACGGAATTGCCTCACCTGTAACGACCCAGACCGGACCTGAATGGAAGCAAAATTCTTCTGGTAAGTCCATTTGAGAATCATCTCGTTTGTGCTACCATTATTTATTTATTTATTTGCAACACAAAGCAAATTTTGTTTATTTAATTTCTGTGAATACAGACCAGTTTGTTAAAAAAACAAACTACCATATTTAATTTTATTTACTATTTTATCGACTTTTTAATAATAATTGAAGTCAAAATGCCACCACCGACACCATCATCTAACGATGAACAACAAAATGAGACAGTCGAACCTTATAAGCTGTCCGAGATATTTTCCATCATTCCTGAATACGATGGTAACCAAATATTTTTACAAACATTTTTGAATGCAGTAATGACTGGATTCAGTATGGCCGTAGGCAATCAAAAATTATTGCTTACGTTACACGTCAAAAATAAATTAAAATTAAAAGCAGCCGAGCTTGTAAATTCGCGCAATCCTTCCACATGGGAAGAAATAAAAACACTTTTAGAGACACATTTTGGTGACTCTAGGGATTTAACATCCTTAATACAAGATCTTCAACGTCTATCACAACGAAGTAATGAATCTGCTTTAAATTTTATATCGCGTTTGCAGACACACAATGCAAAAATGCACGCGGCAGTTCAAAAACAAATTTAACAGCGGAACAGAAAAATGCTCAATCAAACTTAATAGAGACCATGACATTAAACACATTACTAGCTGGCTTAGACCCAAAAATTGGATCTATAGTTCGCGCAAGTAACCCAGCTAATATGCTAGCCGCAACAGCTAGAATAAAGCGAGAGTTACAACTTTCGTACTTTGAAACTCAAAAACGCCAACAAAAACCAAATCAAAATTTTTCACAGAAACCTTTTTAACAAAATCAGAATTTAAATTCAAAGAAAATATGTAACTATTGTAAACGCTCAGGACATTCTACTGTCGAATGTAGAGCAAAGCCTCAACAAAATAAGTATCCATCTCAATTTCAGAATTTTTCGAGACCTTTTCAGCCAAATTACAACAATTCACAACCATCAACCTCGAATCAAAACTTTCAAAGACCTTTTCAAAACCAAAATCAAAATTTTCAAGCCAGACCACAAGATCAAGGTACTTCACAAACCAACCCTCAAAACAGACCTTCCACGATAAGGCCTAACCCCAATTTTCAGAGACCAAATGTAATTCACCCTAACCCGAATTATAATAGCAATAATAATTGGACACATCATGTAAACACGAATGAAAATTTCTATCATGCACAAAACGATTTTACTTATGATGATACTGTTCATCAAGACCAAAATCACAATCCAAATTACTATAATAATACTGATTATCAACCTGTTTATGACAACCAATATGAACATCAAGACGAAACCTATTATGACAATGACAATAATTATTAAACCGAAAATTTCGAAACGAATGACTTTGAAAACCCTTACCGTTATCAACATTTTCACGATCCCCAAACTTTAGACAAACCACCGGATCGAGCACAAACTTCGGACATTTGTGTGGAAATCGAATCACAAATGAGAACCTTAAATTTAAACCAACAAGAACAAGCAAACAACCGCCAACAAAAATTCCTTTAAGCGCATTATTAACAGTGAATTCAAAAAATTTGTACTACATCAAGGATGCTACAAATACTTTTAAAATTTTAATTGATTCAGGCGCTGGACTATCGATTTTTAAAAGAAAAACTTGCCAAAATTACACTGATCGTTTCCCCGAAAATATTTCAATTCAAGGTATTACTGACCAAAAAATATTAATAACAGAATCATGTTTAATTCCTTTTGACGATTTTAGTCCTCACAAAGTTTACGTACACGACATCGACATAGAATTCGACGGATTATTAGGCTCAGACTTTTTAGAACATTACGAATGCATTGTAGACATCAAAAACGTGCAATTAATAACTAATTTCAAAACTGTTCCTTTATTTAAAGTAACCGACAAATTACCAGACCAAATTCCTAAAAATAGCCCAACAAATTTTCAACATTCAAAAAACATTCCGAAAATTTCGAACAAAATTGCAATCGTCCCTCGTACCGAACAAATATTCAAATTTCGTTGTAATCTTTCCAACACTGACGCAATTCTTTCAGCTCAGGAGATAGAAAAAGTACGTTTACCTAACGCACTCGTACACATTAAAAACAAAGGTAAATTTTGTACATCTGTATTAAACGCAAATGCCATACCAAAACTCATTGACTTTTCAAATCTAAATTTAGAACCAATAAACAGTTCAATGTTATTAAACTCAAATATTTACAACAGTAATCAAAATTCAAAAACATTCAACGACCCAGTAGTCGACCGCATATTTGAAATACGAAACCAACTAAGATTAGACCATTTAAACACAGAGGAACAAGAACTAATTACCGAACTTTGTTTAGAGTATTCCGATATATTTTATCTTGAAGGCGACAATCTTACATTCGCTAACGAAATAAAACATTCAATCGACACCGGCAATTCAAAGCCGATATTTACTAAATCTTATCGATACCCGTATGTCCATAAAGAGGAAGTAAAAACACAGGTCAATAAGATGTTAAAACAAGGTATAATTAGACCCTCTATTTCGCCCTGGTCATCCCCAGTATGGGTTGTCCCAAAAAAAATTGACGCTTCTGGAAAACAGAAATGGCGCGTCGTAGTCGATTACAGAAAATTAAACGAAATAACAGTCGGAGACAAATATCCACTCCCTAACATTTCAGATCTACTAGACCAACTAGGTAAGTGTTCCCTATTTAGTACTTTAGACCTAACAAATGGCTTTCACCAACTAGAAATAGACAAAAAAGACATCTCAAAAACAGCATTCTCTGTAGAGAACGGACACTGAATTTTTACGTATGCCTTTCGGATTAAAAAACGCACCAGCGACATTCCAACGCGTAATGGACAACATTATTTTAGGTTTACAGAACGAACGTTGTTTAGTTTACATGGACGACATAATAATCCATTCACCAACTATTGACGAACACATTCACAGACTTTCCGAAGTATTTAAAAGACTTAGAATCGCAAATCTTAAAATTCAGCCCGATAAATGTGAATTTCTCAGAAAAGAAGTTGCATACTTAGGACATCTAATCACGCCCGATGGAGTAAAACCTAACCCAGAAAAAATAAATTGCATTGACAATTTTCCTCAACCAATGAATCCAAAAGAAATAAAATCTTTTCCAGGATTAGCCGGTTATTACCGACGATTCATCCCCAATTTTGCCAAAATTTCTAAACCCTTGACGAAACTTTTACAAAAAGACGTACAATTTAATTTTGACTCAGATTGTAAAAAATCCTTTGAACAATTAAAAAATGCTTTAATCACAAGTCCAATTTTAATTTATCCAAATTTCGAAGACACTTTTATCTTAACTACAGACGCAAGTTCTTTTGCTATTGGCGCAGTCTTATCACAAGGCACAATAGGAAAAGATTTACCTATCGCATTCGCTTTTAGAGCACTCTGCAAAGCGGAAACTAAATATTCTACAATAGAAAGAGAGTGCTTATCTATTGTATGGGCCGTAAAACACTTTAGACCCTATTTATTTGGAAGAAAATTTCAGCTAGTAACAGATCATCGACCATTAACATGGCTATTTTCAATTAAAGACCCTGGTAGTCGCTTAGCGCGATGGCGTCTAAAACTCGAAGAATATGACCATGAAATAATGTACAAACCTGGAAAAATAAACAAAAATGCTGATGCACTTAGCCGCATCAAAATAAATCATTTCCAAAAATGTATACAATTTGAAAACAAAATTCTGTCTGCAAATTCAGACTCCGAAGACACGGACGATACAGAAATCGCCCCTGAAACCATTGTAAATGAATTCGAACGATTTATTAATCTTTACAAAACAACATCATTAATTGACTATTCAAAATTAAGTTTTACCAACAATCAACTCCTAGACAAAAGTCATAAAGACATAATAATATTTTTCATTCAAAACAAATTAACCGATCTTCATTACAAAATAGTAGATAACATCTTTGAAGAAAATCCAAATTTTTGTAATAATAAAATCAACATTGTTTCCAGTAAAACAGTCAAAAACAGGAAATATTACATCATTCCATTACCTTTCGATCCTGAAAATATAATCGAAACTTTATTTATCACTCTTTATCGAGATCAACATGTTTTCGACTCAGAAAAAACTTATTTTGTGGAAAATAATTTAGAACTCGCAAGCTTAGAAATTCTATCTTTCATCTTTTCTGACAAAGATTTAAATTTTACAATATGTCAAAATTTAGTTGAAAACCCTGACAAAGAACAAATTCCAATCATAATCGATCAAAACCACTCAGGTAAAGCAAATCTTCACCGAGGTATCAATGAGACAATACGCAGAATTAAAAACAGATACAATTGGACAGGACTCACGAAAAACGTAGAAAATTTCATAAAACAATGTGAAACTTGTCAAAAGACAAAAATCTTGAGAAAAAATCTAGACAATCCACTTGTAATAATGGAAACACCCCGATCACCATTTGAACGAATTAACGTAGATGTTTTGGAAATTCCCACAAGGAATTATTTGTTAACCATTCGAGATGAACTTACAAAGTTCAGAGAAGCTTGCCCAATCGTAGAAAAATCTGCAAAATCGATAGTCAATACACTTTTATTGTATTTCCAACATTATGGAACACCGATCAGAATCCATTGTGATTATGGAAAAGAATTCAATAACAATCTTGTTAAGGACCTTTGTACCCTTTACAACATCAAATTAACCTTCTCTAGCGTAAATCACCCGCAATCAAACGGTTCACTAGAACGTTTTCATGCAACAATATTAGAAATGATAAGAGCTAACAAATCCGAAAATCCGAACGAACACCCATTATCAATCACCCCGTATGCAGTAATTTGTTATAATAATTCAGTAAACAAAACCCACGGATTTACCCCTTATGAACTAGTCTTTGGTCATACCCAAAGTAGACCTCCCGAAACCTTGTATAATCAAGAACAATTAATTACCAAGTATATTCGCGATCTGAACAACAAAATATTACACTATTACAAAATTGCTAGAACTCGTACAAATTTACAAAAAGAAAAAGCCAAACAAACATGTTCACCAAAAAACACATCAATACTCAATAGGCGATAAAGTCTATGTGAAGGAAACCCAAATTAAAAATAAACTAGGAAACAAATTTAATGGCCCTTTTGAAATAAAGGAAATCTTTCAAAATTCAGCTATTCTTTTCAATCCAGAAACAAATCAAAACAGTAAAGTAAACTTCGATAGGTTGAAACCGTATTTCGAAAATGAAAATTAAAATTATTTTCAGGTTTCTCCTGCTGGTCGGATCAGCAGTACAAACAGTACGATCCCAATACAAAATAAAACCAATAGACAACATGATAGAAATTTACTATCATGAAGAAAACAACCTCGTTGTTACTAATAAAAAATTGACACTCTTGGTACATAAAAACATAACAGACATAAAAACTATTTTTGACCAAAATGAAAGACTACTTGACAGACTTTTATATTCAATACATGAAAATTATGAAAACGTATAGTTATAAATGGTATTGGTTCAATTTTTAAAGCAATCACTTTTGCTCGATCAAAAATCATTCACAATAATCTCACCTGAAAAACTAATCTTGTCACTACAAGAAATTGCACATAATTTGCATCAAAACAATTTACCTCTAGATACTCGAATTCAAAATGTTGCGAAATATCTGGACATCATGGAATTAGAAGCTTTTCAAACAGACTCAGATTTAGTATTTGTTTTAAAGATCCCATTAGTCGATCATGAAACGTTTAGAATTTTTAGACTTTTTCCAATTCCAATTTTAGACAATAGAACTGGGTTGTATCACATTCTCTCAACCTCACAAAAATATATCGCGAGAGATGATGATTCTCTTATGTACATTCCAATCACCGATACACATGAATGTAGAACACTTATGCACAAAACTTTAATATGTCCCGATTTGTTCGCATATTCAATCGACAACAATGCCCTTTGTGAAGCCCAAATTCTCAAAAACCTCAAAAGCCTGCCAGAAAACTGTCAGACGTCACTCATCTTTGCAAAAGGATATAAGGTACAGAAATTAACTACAAACACATGGTTAGTTATAAATTCCGAACCACTGTCGAACCATTAACTGCAAGAACCGAAATTCAAAAACTGAATTGATCTACAAAAATTCGGTTCTGATATTACAACCTGAATGCAACGTATTTATAGGAGCAACAAAAGTACAGGCAGATCAAAAAGACTTCTCCGAAATCAACATTGAAATTCAATCAATCAAAATTCCTTTCAACTGTTGCGAAGGAATACCCGACGATCTCAAAATTTCAAACCTAAAGCCCTTGAAGTTAAACAATCTCAATACAGAAGACCTGGACATCGCCAGACATAAGCTGGAGGAATATTCAAGACAATTAGACGATTTAATCAATGAACCTTTCGTATCCAAACATATATCCTGGTTTGTTTATTTTACAATTACTTTAATCATTGCCCTTATTATTCTATTCATTTGCTGCAAATGTCGCAGAAAAAGATGACTTGCAATCGAAGTATCCTCAAATTCTCCACCACCTCATCCAGGACTAGGCAAAAGAATCCAATCTTTTAGAAGTATACTACCAAGAAGACGACCTTCCATCAGACCAGAAGATGTACAAGCAGAAGACATCGAATTGAACTGACATTTTAGTGAAAAGTGAAAAACTTTTGTGTTCTAATCAAAAAATAGCTTTAGTGTTCAAACTTACTCACATTTTAGTGATTTTACCCTTGCAAACCTTGCAATTTTATATTTAACCCTTATTGTATTTAACCATTATTGTATTTAACTATTATTGTATACATTAAAAGTTGTTGTAGAACACCAACTTTTTATATAAAAGGGGAGTTGTTATATCAAAATTATCCATTGAACTTAGAATTGTTAAACTTCACCTTCATTTACCCTTATACTTTGTTGCAGTAACTTAATATGTTCAGATAAGAACCATTGTAATCTCCTCTTGCGTTACAGCTTTGAGACCACTTCGTGCTCTATCTGTAACGTATAATATTTTAAAGTCACGGTCGTGATTACTTGCTGAAAATTAATAACTTCTTTTATTCGTAAATTACCTGACTTGTATCAGCACTTATGAATTAATAAATACGACAGCAAGTGGTCGCATCGGTACTGTAGCAACTGCAATAGCTGTAGTATTGTAGTAACATACTCGCTCAGTCGCGGTCATAACACGACGTTATGAACCATTTTCTTTTTGTAATGTAAAGATCAAATAAAACTTTAGAAATAAATTAAATTAGAATATAAATTGTTTTTAAAAATCATTATATGCTTTCGTGCATATAAAATATATAATTATATCAGCATTAACTCAGGACGTTTCACATCGATATGGGAACACGCATGTGGCCCTTACATCGGAATGCGTAAACAACCCTTGTCGTTTAGATAAGATTTATACTTAAGCCCAGAGTAGATAATAGTTTAGTCAGTTTCTCACATGTATTATACGGTTTCACTTGTCATCATTTTACTTCAATACAAACCTAAAGGAAAATAAGCTCGCGCGCACATATGGTCCTTCGAGCATCGGATTAATAGAAAGTATCGAAAATTTCGAAAATCGAATCGTGTAAACTTAGTGCATCGCCGCGCAAACGTAAAAGCGGACACTAAGTGGAGTGAAACCCAAAGAAAACAAAAACTTAGTGAATCGCCGCGCAAACGAAAGCGGACACTAAGTAATGTCAAGTGAAACAAAACCATAATAACGTCTTGACCACTAAAGAAAAATTTAGTGCATCGACGCGTAAACGTAAAAGCGGATACTAAATGAAGCAAAACTAAGCCGTAACAAAGCCAACGTTAACGAAAATCTCAGAGACTACATCACAACGAATACTGGAAGCCGTTACCACCAACGAAAGGTAAGTGGGCATCCTACTCTCACCAGTCCTTTACTATAAATTTACTATAAAGAACCTTCGCTTCTTAAAAGTTTGTTTAGCCGTTCCCAGTTATTGAATCTTTCATTGTTTTACTTTCTTACAAACAAATATGTCATCGCTAGCAGACTTAAAACGTTTGTTAATAAAGAAAAACGAAATTAAATCGAAACTAATAGATATTGAGTCATTTTCAAGGCATTTCGTGGCGGGAAATGATCTCAACGAAATTAAAAATCGTATTAACGAAATGCATAAAATTCACGAAGAATTTGAAAACATTAACATCGACATAATGTGTTGCCAGGACACTTCGGAAGGAGATGCATCGGTTAGCAATGCATCCGACGTATCTGGAACCGATCTTTCTGAAGTAAGTATTTTCGGAAAATCATGGTTTAGTACTCTTAGTAAACTGCAAACTCTACTTGAAGCAAATTTTCCCATCCTGTCTAACAGCCGGGTGAATAATATCCCAAATAATAATGCTTCTACAACTATTCCTCAATTTAACGTTAAGCTACCGGTAATAAATTTACCATCCTTTTCGCGCAAACATACAGAATGGTTACCGTTTTACGATGCATTCCAAAGTTTAATTCACCAAAATAACTCACTAGACGATTGTCAAATCATTAAAAAGCGAAGGTCATGATTAAAAGGCGAAGCAGCACGCGCCGTTGAGTCGTTATCAATATCAAATGAGAATTATCAATCGGCTTGGTCAATTTTGAAAAAACGATATAAATACACACGTCTTATTACACAAGCTCATGTACAAGCTATACTAAATTCTCGAGAAATACGTAAATGTTCGTCTGATTCACTACAAAAACTCATTGGTGATATTACAAATAATCTAGAAACGCTCAAGGTTTTAGGTATCCCGGTAAACAGTTGGGATGCTATCCCAACTACGGTAATTATGGGTAAACTAGATTACCATACAACACGCGAACTTGAAAACATATTGGATTCGGAGCCGGTCCAATTAACAAAAGTAATGGATTTTTGGAAAAGAAGCGAGTAGTTGAGTCTCTAGATCAGAATGTAAAACAAAAGTTATTCGATAAATCGCCCTTTAACCAAACAAATGCTAATACAAGGAAACCTCTAGTTAACCGTATGTCTAATGCAGCTGCTGTGAGGGATTCTTGCTATTTTTGTAAAAGACCTCATTATATTAGCCAGTGTGAAAACTTTCTATGATTGAACATAAGCGAACGAAAAAACGAAATAAATAAACGCAATCTCTGTTTAAATTGCTTTAGATCAAATCATCAGCTTTCAGAATGTAGAGTTTCGGGCTGCCAAACGTGTCAGTCACGCCAACATCATACGTTAATTCACGAATATAAACCTGTGCGGCAACAGCAGCAATCTTCTAGCGCCAACTGCTGCGCATCGTTGTCAAGAACGCTAGTTGTCTTATCAACTGCAATCGTATTAGCTATCGATTCCACGGGTCGAACAAGAAAATGCCCCGTCTTATTAGATATGGGATTACAAGTTAATATATTATCGAAATCAATGTGCACATTATTAAATTTAAGGACGAAAAGGCAAGATGTATCTATATCGGGTGTAAACGAAACCTGTAACAATACTGTACAAACAGCGAAAGTCGTCTTTCGGTCGTTGTATCAAAATTATGAAACTTCCGTTGACTGCTGCATATTAGAAAATGTAACAGCGAATCTTCCAACAGAGTCCTTTGACAAAAGTAGTTTAAATATTTCGGAAAATACACTGCTAGCTGACCCAAATTTTAATGAAAACGGTCCTATTGATCAATTGCTGGGGGCCGAAAGCTTTTGGTCTCTCTTATGTATCGATAGAATAAAGTTATTGGAACCACATTTATATTTATCAAAAACTTTATTAGGATGGATAGTAGGCGGTGCATTTAACGATAATCGTACGTACACCTATTGCATCATGTAACGTAATCATAAAACAAAACCACACGAACAACTTAAATGAATTATTAGAACGCTTTTGGGTTCAGGAAAACATAGCACCTGTCCATTGTAATATGACTAGTGAAGAAATCGAATGCGAAGAACACTTTTTAGATACTTATCGCCGTGATCCTTACGACGGAAGATTTACCGTTAAACTACCATTTAAATGTAACAAAATTAATCTCGGAAACTCGTCTCAAAATGCAATGAAACGATTCAATTTTTTAGAAAGAAAATTTAGGAGAGACGACACTTATAAACAATTGTATTCCAAAGCAATAAACGACTTACTTGAAAAAGGGTATTTAGAAGAGGTAATACCTGATAAAACCGAAAACGAAAATCATTTCTTTTTGCCACACAATGGGGTATTTAAACGCGACCCCAACAATTCTAAGATTAGAATAGTATACGACGGTTCAGCTAAATCAAGTAACGGTTTGAGTCTAAATGATAATCTAATGACAGGCCCAAACATACAAAACCATTCTTTTGGGATATTAATCAGATTTCGTACTTATCATTTAGTCATATCATGTGACATGGAAAGCATGTTTTACAAATAAAAGTTGATCGGAAAGACACAAATTTTCAACAATTATTTTGGCGGTTTAGCGAGAACGACCCAATAAAGAAATACCGGCTTACTAGACTTGTTTTCGGACTTACAAACTCTCCGTATATCAAAGTGGAAAAGCAATTCTCAGCAAATTGTGCCACATTCATCGATATACGATCGGGATGAGATGATCGATCTCAATAAAACAAAAGAGGCTAAGATACTCGGTTTATGGTGGGATCCGTCTAGCGACATTCTTAACTATCGCACTGAAGCAAATATATCTACTGAAACTTTAAGTAAAAGATCAATTCTTAGTTATATCGCAAAAATTTACGACCCTTTGGGTATTATATCGCCAATTGTTATAAAAACAAAAATCTTAATGCAAGAACTATGGGCATTAAAATTAGGCTGGGACGAACCAGTCCCACAAAATATTGAAAATGAATGGATTAAATACGTTAGAGAACTCGAATTTTTAACGGAAATAAAGATCCCGCGACTAATAACTCCAAGGGCAAATGCAGAAACGGATCTTGTAATGTTTTGTCATGCTTCTTTACGGGCGTACGGCGCCGTAATATATGCTAAAACCAAGATTGGAAATGGCGTATTTACAATTAACTTAATTTGTAGTAAATCGCGAGTTAGCCCGCTCAAAGTCCTTTCTCTACCACGTCTAGAATTGTGTGCGGCATTGCTAGGAACCGAACTAATGGACAATGTATGTAGGGAAATAAATGTAAGCATCAAGAATAAATACTATTTCACAGATTCCCTGATCGTCCTACATTATTTGGATAGTAATGTAAATGCCTGGCAAGTTTTCGTGGCTAACAGGGTGTCAAAAATTCAAAATCTTAGTAATATCAAAAATTGGTATCATGTAGAAGGCAAAATGAATCCCGCAGACCCAATCTCTCGGGGGGCTAATCCATGGCAAATGAACAACAAGTTATATTGGAAAGGCCCTAGTTTTCTATTACAAGACATATCTGATTGGCCTGAAAATCGTTTTAGGCCATCAATAGAGACAAATTCTCTACCAGAAAAGCGGAAACATACACTAGTAGCATCTATCGTCATTTCCTTTTCATTACTCACAAAATATTCATCTTTTACCAAGCTACAGCGCGTCCTAGCGTATTGTCTCAGATTCGTAAATAATATTCGAGAAAGAAATACTAAACGTAGTGGATATTTGTCCAATCAAGAGCTAATCGAGTCTCATAATGCCATTACTCGAATCGTACAAAAGTCTGATTTCGCGGAGGAATATTTATTACTCCAAAAATGCCAGCCGGTTCCAAAAACTAGTAAACTATATTCGCTCGACCCCTTTATCGACAACGAGGGGCTAATTAGACTCGGCGGCAGATTACGTAATTCACCTTTAAAATTCGATGTAAAATTTCCCCTCCTACTACCCAGTAAACATCACATAATTAAACTTCTTATAAAAAGGGAGCATATCTCCTTGCTTCACGCTGGAGCCTCACAAACTCTAGCTTCCTTAAGATCTAAGTACTGGCCTCTTAGGGCCCGCGACGAATTAAGAAAAATAATACATTCATGTATTACATGTTTTCGTGTGTCTCCACAATGTGTCTCCACGATTATTAGAACAAAAGATGGGAGATTTGCCAAAAGATAGGTTAATACCTTGTAGACCCTTCACAAAGGTCGGTTTGGATTACTTCGGTGCAATATATTTAAAACAAGGAAGCAAGCGCAGTCTAAAAATTGTCAAAGCTTGGGTCGCTCTGTTTGTCTGTTTAGTAACAAGAGCGGTACACTTAGAGGTAGTCAGTGACCTGACCACGGAATGTTTTTTAAATGCACTGAATCGATTTTGTGCCAGACGAGGCAAGGTTTCGCACATCTATTGTGATAACTCAACAACTTTTGTGGGAGCTAAACATCAAATTGACGAAATTTCTAAATTTCTGCTTAATAAAGATTTACAGAAGGAAGTGCAGTCTCATTTATTACGGGAAAACATAACCTGAAAATTTATTCCACCTAGATCATCTAATTTTGGAGGTCTATGGGAAAGACTGGTAAAATCAGCTAAGTACCATTTAAATAGAATCACCATGAACGCTAACCTTACTTTTGAAGAGGCGGTAACCCTTATGACCCAAATTGAAGCAGTCATGAACTCTCGTCCTCTCACCCCCCTATCCAATGACCCTTCAGACCTTCAACCATTAACCCCAGCCCACTTTCTTATTGGAGAAAGTCTAATAGCTCTTCCAGAATGCAACGTAAGTGATATCCCGGAGTCACGACTGAGCCGCTGGGAGAGAATTAAAAAATTAAAACAACACTTTTGGAAACGTTGGAGTCTGGAAGTTACATCTCAACTTCAATCAAAGCGAAAATGGTGCCGACCTGTCTGTGACGTAAAAGTCGGATCTCTAGTACTCATGGCGGATGACAACGCACAACCCATGGTTTGGAAGCTGGGACGTATTGAGGAGGTTTTTCCAGGAACTGACGGACTCGTCCGTGTGGCAAATGTTCGTACAATGTACCCAAGGAACCTATAGACGTTCAATTCGTAAGTTAGCGGTTTTGCCAGGAGTCATCGACGAGACGCAGCACCAGTGTCTGTGAGTGAAAAAAAAAAGTCAATTCCGTGAATGTGCGCGTCTGTGAATGGCTAAAATTGGAAACATTTATAATTAGAAACACACTAGTATTTAGATTCGTCATATACTTGTATTTTTATGTTTAATGCTAACCAGTCTTATTCAAGTTCTATTTTCATGTTCTTTAAATCTTGACATTATAATATGTCAAAGGCGGGGAGGAAATGTGCAATCCTCAACGTATTTTTTATACTATTGCTTATTAATATATAATAATCATATAGTTGGTTTGGCAGATATAAACCAACTTGCTGCCTCGCCTTTCATAGCTTGTGTTAATGTCATTATTAAGGTCATTTCATCAGGGTTGCATTTGCTCACCCATAGGTCGACAATTGTACACCAGCTTTCGGCGTCTGCAAATTTTGATGTTGGATCAAAAGCTGGTAACTTCATATTCCCGAAAGTTGAAGTAGATGGATATGCTGTCACTGGAGATATATAAGGAAATGTGTTTTATCCTAAACGCCTATTGGCTATAGACTATCATAAACATTCTTAACATAAACAAAAATATGTATCAAGCATATCTACAAATTCAATATGCCCAAACAACTACAAATCACCTTCGTAATGACTTGGGGTTAACGAATAAACAAATGAATACAAATGAACACGGTAATTTTAGTGGTGACATAAATATCACTGCTGCATTTTAGGTTCCCACGAAGGGATCCATAGGCGGGTGGAATTTTTTTGTTGCAGCCGCCGACAATATATATATATATATATATATATATATATATATATATATATATATATATATATATATATATATATATATATATTGTCGTCGACAACCCTCTGTATAGGCCCATGCCACCCCGGTTATCGAGATAGGAATGCACGGAATGCAGACATAAACACGGTTACGAGAAGACGTAAACATTACCATAAATGGTCATGTCGAATGTGTGACTGGAGCTAGCGGTGGAACCTATTTCTCCCGCGGGCAGAACAAAACCGGGTTAAGGGTCCCGTGTATGGATTCAGTTAGAAGAAGACTCGAAATAGCGAGACGAGGATATCACGGCACTATTGGTGCCGGACTGCTTAGCTCCTTTCGTGCAATTTAATTATCGTTTTAATGATTTGACATTTCAGTTTTAATATTTACTGACTGTTGATTTCGTTTGTTTTGTTTAGTGACTTTTATATTTTTTCATCGTTATTGTTTAGTTAATTATTAAGTGTAATAAGGTGCGTGAAAATACGACCAAAGTCCAGTAAATCTGCCCCAAAGCATATTCTTTCCTGCTCGCCTCCGACATATATATATTTATATATATATATATATATATATATATATATATATATATATATATATATATATATATATATATATATCTATATATATATATATATATATATATATATATATATATATATCTATATATATATATATATATATATATATATATATATATAAATATATATATGTCGGAGGCGAGCAGGAAAGAATATGCTTTGGGGCAGATTTACTGGACTTTGGTCGTATTTTCACGCACCTTATTACACTTAATAATTAACTAAACAATAACGATGAAAAAATATAAAAGTCACTAAACAAAACAAACGAAATCAACAGTCAGTAAATATTAAAACTAAAATGTCAAATCATTAAAACGATAATTAAATTGCACGAAAGGAGCTAAGCTATTTCGAGTCTTCTTCTAACTGAATCCATACACGGGACCCTTAACCCGGTTTTGTTCTGCCCGCGGGAGAAATAGGTTCCACCGCTAGCTCCAGTCACACATTCGACATGACCATTTATGGTAATGTTTACGTCTTCTCGTAACCGTGTTTATGTCTGCATTCCGTGCATTCCTATCTCGATAACCGGGGTGGCATGGGCCTATACAGAGGGTTGTCGACGACAATATATATATATATATATATATATATATATATATATATATATATATATATATATATATATATATATATATATATTGTCGGCGGCTGCAACAAAAAAATTCCACCCGCCTATGGATCCCTTCGTGGGAACCTAAAATGCAGCAGTGATATTTATGTCACCACTAAAATTACCGTGTTCATTTGTATTCATTTGTTTATTCGTTAACCCCAAGTCATTACGAAGGTGATTTGTAGTTGTTTGGGCATATTGAATTTGTAGATATGCTTGATACATATTTTTGTTTATGTTAAGAATGTTTATGATAGTCTATAGCCAATAGGCGTTTAGGATAAAACACATTTCCTTATATATCTCCAGTGACAGCATATCCATCTACTTCAACTTTCGGGAATATGAAGTTACCAGCTTTTGATCCAACATCAAAATTTGCAGACGCCGAAAGCTGGTGTACAATTGTCGACCTATGGGTGAGCAAATGCAACCCTGATGAAATGACCTTAATAATGACATTAACACAAGCTATGAAAGGCGAGGCAGCAAGTTGGTTTATATCTGCCAAACCAACTATATGATTATTATATATTAATAAGCAATAGTATAAAAAATACGTTGAGGATTGCACATTTCCTCCCCGCCTTTGACATATTATAATGTCAAGATTTAAAGAACATGAAAATAGAACTTGAATAAGACTGGTTAGCATTAAACATAAAAATACAAGTATATGACGAATCTAAATACTAGTGTGTTTCTAATTATAAATGTTTCCAATTTTAGCCATTCACAGACGCGCACATTCACGGAATTGACTTTTTTTTTTCACTCACAGACACTGGTGCTGCGTCTCGTCGATGACTCCTGGCAAAACCGCTAACTTACGAATTGAACGTCTATAGGTTCCTTGGGTACATTGTACGAACATTTGCCACACGGACGAGTCCGTCAGTTCCTGGAAAAACCTCCTCAATACGTCCCAGCTTCCAAACCATGGGTTGTGCGTTGTCATCCGCCATGAGTACTAGAGATCCGACTTTTACGTCACAGACAGGTCGGCACCATTTTCGCTTTGATTGAAGTTGAGATGTAACTTCCAGACTCCAACGTTTCCAAAAGTGTTGTTTTAATTTTTTAATTCTCTCCCAGCGGCTCAGTCGTGACTCCGGGATATCACTTACGTTGCATTCTGGAAGAGCTATTAGACTTTCTCCAATAAGAAAGTGGGCTGGGGTTAATGGTTGAAGGTCTGAAGGGTCATTGGATAGGGGGGTGAGAGGACGAGAGTTCATGACTGCTTCAATTTGGGTCATAAGGGTTACCGCCTCTTCAAAAGTAAGGTTAGCGTTCATGGTGATTCTATTTAAATGGTACTTAGCTGATTTTACCAGTCTTTCCCATAGACCTCCAAAATTAGATGATCTAGGTGGAATAAATTTTCAGGTTATGTTTTCCCGTAATAAATGAGACTGCACTTCCTTCTGTAAATCTTTATTAAGCAGAAATTTAGAAATTTCGTCAATTTGATGTTTAGCTCCCACAAAAGTTGTTGAGTTATCACAATAGATGTGCGAAACCTTGCCTCGTCTGGCACAAAATCGATTCAGTGCATTTAAAAAACATTCCGTGGTCAGGTCACTGACTACCTCTAAGTGTACCGCTCTTGTTACTAAACAGACAAACAGAGCGACCCAAGCTTTGACAATTTTTAGACTGCGCTTGCTTCCTTGTTTTAAATATATTGCACCGAAGTAATCCAAACCGACCTTTGTGAAGGGTCTACAAGGTATTAACCTATCTTTTGGCAAATCTCCCATCTTTTGTTCTAATAATCGTGGAGACACATTGTGGAGACACACGAAAACATGTAATACATGAATGTATTATTTTTCTTAATTCGTCGCGGGCCCTAAGAGGCCAGTACTTAGATCTTAAGGAAGCTAGAGTTTGTGAGGCTCCAGCGTGAAGCAAGGAGATATGCTCCCTTTTTATAAGAAGTTTAATTATGTGATGTTTACTGGGTAGTAGGAGGGGAAATTTTACATCGAATTTTAAAGGTGAATTACGTAATCTGCCGCCGAGTCTAATTAGCCCCTCGTTGTCGATAAAGGGGTCGAGCGAATATAGTTTACTAGTTTTTGGAACCGGCTGGCATTTTTGGAGTAATAAATATTCCTCCGCGAAATCAGACTTTTGTACGATTCGAGTAATGGCATTATGAGACTCGATTAGCTCTTGATTGGACAAATATCCACTACGTTTAGTATTTCTTTCTCGAATATTATTTACGAATCTGAGACAATACGCTAGGACGCGCTGTAGCTTGGTAAAAGATGAATATTTTGTGAGTAATGAAAAGGAAATGACGATAGATGCTACTAGTGTATGTTTCCGCTTTTCTGGTAGAGAATTTGTCTCTATTGATGGCCTAAAACGATTTTCAGGCCAATCAGATATGTCTTGTAATAGAAAACTAGGGCCTTTCCAATATAACTTGTTGTTCATTTGCCATGGATTAGCCCCCCGAGAGATTGGGTCTGCGGGATTCATTTTGCCTTCTACATGATACCAATTTTTGATATTACTAAGATTTTGAATTTTTGACACCCTGTTAGCCACGAAAACTTGCCAGGCATTTACATTACTATCCAAATAATGTAGGACGATCAGGGAATCTGTGAAATAGTATTTATTCTTGATGCTTACATTTATTTCCCTACATACATTGTCCATTAGTTCGGTTCCTAGCAATGCCGCACACAATTCTAGACGTGGTAGAGAAAGGACTTTGAGCGGGCTAACTCGCGATTTACTACAAATTAAGTTAATTGTAAATACGCCATTTCCAATCTTGGTTTTAGCATATATTACGGCGCCGTACGCCCGTAAAGAAGCATGACAAAACATTACAAGATCCGTTTCTGCATTTGCCCTTGGAGTTATTAGTCGCGGGATCTTTATTTCCGTTAAAAATTCGAGTTCTCTAACGTATTTAATCCATTCATTTTCAATATTTTGTGGGACTGGTTCGTCCCAGCCTAATTTTAATGCCCATAGTTCTTGCATTAAGATTTTTGTTTTTATAACAATTGGCGATATAATACCCAAAGGGTCGTAAATTTTTGCGATATAACTAAGAATTGATCTTTTACTTAAAGTTTCAGTAGATATATTTGCTTCAGTGCGATAGTTAAGAATGTCGCTAGACGGATCCCACCATAAACCGAGTATCTTAGCCTCTTTTGTTTTATTGAGATCGATCATCTCATCCCGATCGTATATCGATGAATGTGGCACAATTTGCTGAGAATTGCTTTTCCACTTTGATATACGGAGAGTTTGTAAGTCCGAAAACAAGTCTAGTAAGCCGGTATTTCTTTATTGGGTCGTTCTCGCTAAACCGCCAAAATAATTGTTGAAAATTTGTGTCTTTCCGATCAACTTTTATTTGTAAAACATGCTTTCCATGTCACATGATATGACTAAATGATAAGTACGAAATCTGATTAATATCCCAAAAGAATGGTTTTGTATGTTTGGGCCTGTCATTAGATTATCATTTAGACTCAAACCGTTACTTGATTTAGCTGAACCGTCGTATACTATTCTAATCTTAGAATTGTTGGGGTCGCGTTTAAATACCCCATTGTGTGGCAAAAAGAAATGATTTTCGTTTTCGGTTTTATCAGGTATTACCTCTTCTAAATACCCTTTTTCAAGTAAGTCGTTTATTGCTTTGGAATACAATTGTTTATAAGTGTCGTCTCTCCTAAATTTTCTTTCTAAAAAATTGAATCGTTTCATTGCATTTTGAGACGAGTTTCCGAGATTAATTTTGTTACATTTAAATGGTAGTTTAACGGTAAATCTTCCGTCGTAAGGATCACGGCGATAAGTATCTAAAAAGTGTTCTTCGCATTCGATTTCATCACTAGTCATATTACAATGGACAGGTGCTATGTTTTCCTGAACCCAAAAGCGTTCTAATAATTCATTTAAGTTGTTTGGGCATATTGAATTTGTATAATTTGTATAATTCAGCCAAAATAGTTCAGGTTATTGACCTACATTCAGACTGGCTTACCGTAGCCCAACAACGTGACGATGGACTGGTAAAATTAATTGCCCCCCTTCGAGCAAACGAACTAGACCCAGATGTCGCAAAGACATATGATATTCGGAATAATATTTTATTCCGTAAAATTGAAAGGAACAGTCGTTCCCATTATCTGTCAGTAGTGCCAAGGCCCATGATTTGGTCGGTAATAAATCATGTACATACTAACATAAAACATTTAGGGTGGGAAAAGACGTTAGATAAAATTTATGAACTATACTGGTTTCCTAAAATGTCGCGTACTGTCAGAAAATTTGTCGATAATTGTCTAATTTGCAAAACTTCGAAAAGTAAATCTGGAAAAGCCCAGGTTAAAATGTATCCAATTAATAAAAAGCCACAACCCTGGCATACTATACACGTAGATATATCTGGAAAGCTGTCTGGTAAAAGTGATAATAAAGAATATGTACTGGTAATTATCGACGCTTTTTCTAAATTTGTAATACTGTACCGTATCCGTTCTTTAACTGCCGAAACTGCTGTTAATTGCTTAAAAGAATTCACGTATTTGTTTGGTGCACCATCCCGTATCATTTGTGATCAAGGCAACTGTTTCGCTAGCAGTGAGTTTAAAAGTTTTTGTTCCAATTCCAATATTGACTTGCACTTCATCGCTCAAGGTACAAGTAGGGCAAATGGACAGGTAGAACGAGTGATGCAAACATTAAAAAATACACTGACGATAGTTGAAGCTAAAAACGATGGCAAGTAGCAGGATAATTTAGGCGAAGTTCTGTTAGCTTTAAATAGCACTAAACATAGAGTTACAGGCTTCAGCCCTGCTGAAATCTTATTAGGATCTTCAATCCGCTCTTTAGAGTCACAAAAAATTTCGTATAATAAGGACGATTGCTCCGAAAAATACATTTCGTTAGCGGATATTCGTACAGCAGTCACAAAAAATATCGTAAATTCTTCTAAGTATGATGAAGATAGAAAAAATGTTGGAAAAGCTATCATCAAGCCCTTCTTAGTTGGTGATTTTGTTTACAGTAAAAATAATGAAAGAATGACTTCTAAACTCGACCGTAAATTTAGAAGTCCTTTTAAAATTACCAAAATTCTGGAGAATGATCGATATGAGGGAATTAAGTCTACCGATAAAGGCAGAGGCCGAATCTTCAAATTTGTACACGATCAGCTTATTAGTGTACCAGAGGGACAAGGTGAAATTGTAACAGATTCAGGGTCTGACGATGAGATTAAAAATGAGCAAGTGTCGGTGGAAAAGTAGTAGCCTATAGTTGTAGAACAAATAAACAACGATTTGATTATGATATTGATATGTCTAGTATGTCTTATATGTTTTTATATATAGAGTTATTTTGCCAATCCGGATGCGTTCGGATGAGAGGTACTTTTGTCAATTCCGATGCGTTCGGATGTGTTACCGGTACTGCTGTTTGTGTCAATCCGATGCGTTCGGATGAGAGGTACTTCTGTCGATCCCGATGCGTTCGGATGTGTTACCTGTACTGTTGTTTGTGTCAATCCGATGCGTTCGGATGAAAGGTACTTTTGTCGATCCCGATGCGTTCAGATGTGTTACCTGTATTGTTGTTTATGTCAATCCGATGCGTTCGGACGAGGCACCTGTGCTGTTGTTTGTGTCAATCCGATGCGTTCGGACGAGGCACTTGTGTTGCTGCCACATTGTAGTTGGCCATATTATAATAATAATTATTTTTGTTACTTAGTCAGGATAGACGAGCAGTAATGACAAGATCTGTGTCCTTTTTTTTTTTTATAGTTGTTATTCCTTAAGGTGAGTGCCCCAGGACGTGGACATTGTCAAAATGGCCGTGTCGGCGGCTGCAACAAAAAAATTTCACCTGCCTATGGATCCCTTTGTGGGAACCTAAAATGCATCAGTGATATTTATCACTAAAATTACCGTGTTCATTTGTATTTATTTGTTTATTCGTTAACCCTAAGTCATTCCGAAGGTGATTTGTAGTTGTTTGGGCATATTGAATTTGTAGATATGCTTGATACATATTTTTGTTTATGTTAAGAATGTTTAAGATAGTCTTTAGCCAATAGGCGTTTAGGATAAAACACTTCCTTATATGGGCAAAGTAACACGCTTATGGGGGGCGAACGAAACAAACCTGCTAGCCCGGGACACGGAATAACGAGAGTTGAATTTGAGCTTTGAAAAAGAAAGCAGCACGCGTATGGGCTAGCGAGGGCGAATCGTTAGTTACTTACCTTATTGTTTCTTTTGCATTTTATTCGGTAGATAATTACTTAGTTATCACTAACATTCATTTTAAAAACTGTGTATTATAAACTGACGTATGTTCTCATATTACCTGTGTTAAATTAATAAAAGTATCATAGGCGTACATTAAGTGTTTAAATAATATGTCCATGCGGTTGAAATCCAGAAGTGCCCCTACGGCTCCGACATATATATATATATATATATATATATATATATATATATATATATATATATATATATATATATTAAGCATTTAATTATTTTAGAATCTACTGCATATTCCAGTAATTAGACCAACATTTTTTTAAAGCGAAAGGCATATCCACACTACCTGAATGCAGTTGGGTTACCACGGGGAAATGGCCCGGTTGTGCGCTACAACTGAACTATTTTCGACACTCTAGCAACTCTAGGGGCAAATCAAAATGTTGCTAGTTGGGATGAAAATATAATAAATATACAACTGGGATTAAACGGTACACTAAACAAGGCAATATGTGCTTCTCCCAGTGAAGTTTTAATGGGGTTTAGTATCTCCGGCGAAGTCAGTCAACAACCTCCGGAACTGGAAGAAGTTGTTGATGTGATATCCTTGCGGAAAAATATAGTTGTTACAATGTCTGAATATCAAAATAAACAAAGGAAATATTTTGACTCCAAGCGATTCAATGCCATTCAAAATCAATTCAGCGATTTAGTGTTACTACGGGTGATGTCATTTCCGGCAACAGACAGTAACCAGAAATTGTTGACAAAATTGTTGTATACACTTTGCCCCCTTTCAGTTCATACTGATTGATGTTTGTTTGTTATCTACTTGATTACCCGATTCCAAAATTTGTTTAATTTTTTTAATATTGGTATCATACTGTTGTGCCGTAAGGAGTCAATCATCCTCCGTAATTGTAATGACGTTAGCTTGCTGTTAATTGTTACTTTCATCGTGACTAATAAAATCAAATGGATTACGACTTATCCACATGTCGCATGTGATCACCTGATCTGTGTGTAATGTTATATTGATATTCACTTAAATACAATATCCATCTTTCAATTCGCTGATTCAATTCAGCCTTTTTAAAAGCGCTAGCAACCGCTGCCCAATCAGTACTTATGGTAAAAGGTCTTCCGTACAGGTATTGTCGAAATCTGGTTGCATAACACTATCGCCATAGTTTCTAATTCAAACGAATGATATTTCTGTTCTTTTGACGATGTCAATTTACTATAATACGATGTCAATTTACTATTCAGTTGCTTACAGGTTACCTTTATAGTCGTCCTGTCCGACTAACTACAATAAATGAATTTCAGTTGGTCACAGGTTACCTTTATAGTCATCCTGTCCGACTAACTACAATAAATGAATTTCAGTTGTTCACAGGTTACCTTTATAGTCGTCCTGCCCGACTTTACTCAAGGTTCAGTCAGCATCAATCGTGCAACAGCAGTTAAACATTAACTTAACAACAATATCAGGTTAACTCTCTAATAAGTCAATTAAATGTTCCCTATCTCTCACACTACCCTCTGAGTACTGGATAGGTCTGTCTCTCGAACACAACTCTGATAAGGTCTAAGGAAATCTACTGCCACTAAGGTACAACATTTTTTATAACCTCTCATACCTTTAACACTTCTTATTTTGTATCTATTACAACTAAATACTTTTGCTACTTTATACGGACCAGAATACTTTTTATTCAACTTTTTCTTGATTTACGCCGCATGAGTTACTTTCCCTCCACAGAACCAGATCGCCCTTTTTATATTTTCGAGGTGTCTTCTTTTTCTTATCATACTGAACCTTCATTTTCTTAGCGACATTCTTTAGGTTTTTCTAGCCCTTTCTCTCTTGTCACGAAAATTGATAGAGGTTGGACGTTCCTCAATATTATGGAGCAAATTACCCTTATATCCAAATAAAAGCTCGAATGCAGTGTGTTTTGTGCTACTATTAATTGTGTTGTTAATGCCCCAAACAATTTCGGAAATTTTATCGTCCCAATATTTGTCATCGTCACTAGTCATGATTCGCATTGGATCATCTAACAGTGTTCAATGAAAGCGCTCAACCTGACCATTTGCTCTAGGGGTTGCCGTAGCAGTCATTACGTGTTTAATCTGTTCACTATTTACAAATTCCCTAAAATATCTACTCGTAAACGCTAAACTGTTATATGATATTATCCGATTAATTTTGATACATTCTGCAGATCCTAAGGTACGCGTTGGTTTTGCAACTATATATTTTGTGAATGCATCTACTACTGTTAAAATATATGAATAACCTGTTTTACTTTTTGGAACCGGTCCTACATGATCTATGTGGACGGTGTCCATTGGCGTACTACTTTTTGGAATTGGGTGTAATTTTCCCTCAACTTTGCCATAAGTACCCTTATTATATGCACAATCAAAACAAGCATTTACATATTTCTTAATAAATCATGTCATTCTAGCATACCAAAATTCTCTAATTAATTTTGAACACCTTTCCAAGCCTGGGTGGCTTATTTCATCATGATACTTTTGGAGTAATTGAAACCTGGCAAATTTCGGTGTAACAAGTTTTTCCCCATTTAGTGTCTTTCTATATAAACGATTACTTTTATAAGTTACTCACTAAGTAGATGTTTGTCTGACTTGTTTTGTATTTGTTTTACAATATTTTGCAATAAATCATCTTGCAATTGTATGGTCAAAAACCAGTCTTGAGAACTAATATGCAAAATGCTAGGGGGATTTCTACTAAGGGCATCGATATGTCTCATGCTTGAGGCTGGCTTGTGATCAATGTTAATGTCAAAGTCCTGTATAGATAACCACCAACGGACAATTCTGGGTATTAGATCGCGTTTCGAAAATGTATAGCGAACGGCAGAACAGTCAGTGACAATTTTGAAGTGAATACCTATTAGATATATGCGAAATCGCCTTAGACTTTGTACTACTGCGAGAGTCTCTAATTCATAACTATGGTAAACTTGTTCTGTGGGAGAAGTTACACGACTAAAGTATGCTACTGGCTTTAATTGTTTATCTCTTTGGATTTGTAAAAGTATACCTCCTAAACCTTTTGATCTAGCGTCTGTGTGTACTTCGGTCTCTAGGTCGGGATTGTAGGGTACTAAAATAGGTTTACTAGTTAAAAGTTCTTTAAGTTTGCTAAAAGCGACTAATTGTGCAGGTCCCCACTCAAAATTTACATGTTTTTCTAGTTTGGTTAATAGAAGAGCTATAATCGCAAATTCCCTAATGAACTTTCGAAAATAACCGGTATAACCTAAAAATTGGCGCACCTCATGGGCATTAGATGGTGGTTTAAAGTTTTTAATTAGCTAACCCCGGGGAAATGCCATCTGGCCCAAGTTCGTGGCCTAAAAAGTGTACAGAATTTTTCAAAAAGCAACATTTTTTTTTTAGGTTAAGCTTAAAACCTGATTCACTTAAAAGACTAAGAACTGTTTCAAGCAAATTTAAGCCCTCTTCAATGAACGATGAGGGGAGTAACAAATTATCCATGTATACTAAAACTTGGTGATAACGAAGGTTGCCTAAAGCATTGTTTAAGGCCCTTTGAAACACTGAAGGTGCATTAACTAACCCAAATGGCATTTTTAATTATTCGTAATGATCATCCGGCGTAACAAATTAAGTTTTTGAAATAGAAGTTGATTCTACAGATATTAGGTGGAACCCTTTATTGCAATCGAGACTAGTGAAAAACAATTTCTCCCCTAACGTATGCTAATCAATGTTTGGCATGGGATACATTTTTTTAATCGTAGGTCTGTTCAATGCTCTATAATCAACGCACAAACAAAATTCATTATTTTTCTTTTTGACCAACACTATAGGGCTAGCAAAATCAGAGGGAGATTCTCTAATAATTCCTGAATCTAACAATTCGTTTACTTTTTCCCTTGCTATCTCCTTTTCCTTGAAAGATAATCTATAAGGGGGATAACATATGGGTTTTTCAACTTAATTTCTAACTCATAACTTTTAACTATTCCTAACTCAGCAGAGGTTCTAGCAAAGCAATGCTGCCACTTATTCAAAATTGTCAAAACTTTTCCTTTCGACTCAGAGTCTAAACTAACGTTTATATCTACATCATCAACAACAATGTTCTGCGAATTCTTATTATATTGGACTAAACTCACCCTTGGATTTTCTCCCGCTGGAAAATTAGACCATCTTAGTCCTCTGCCGATCAATTGACCTTTCTCCAAGACGATGTCTTCGCTGCTCATATTGGAAATCGGGACGACACATGTGGATCCTCGGAAAATCGTACCAGGAATGCATATTAGGCACCTTCCTAACTGAAATCGCCTACTTTCCAGGTATATGTCCTCTTTCTCGCTGAATACATCAGTAATATGTGCCTCAGCCATTGACCGTGGCACCAACTTCGTTTCTGCGGCAAGAATAATTTTTGGTCGCACTACACTGCCTTCCAACGAAATATCTTTCAACCAATTTCTGGCCAATTTAGCACTTCCCGAGCACACTACAAGTGAAACACCGTCGGCATTAATAACCGGTTGGCCAATTATCTACTCAAAGTTGTCCATGTCCACTTCAACCACAAAAGCGGATGTTTTAATTTCAAAGTCATCCACTTCGAGCACAAAGTCCACTGCTTTTTCGGCTGTTATAACACTTCCTCCAAATGCTTTAAAACAGTTGGAAACAGAATAAGTTTTCAGTTTGATTTTACTGATGACACTCGGATGAATTATGTTCACTTGGCTGCCACTGTCAACATATGCCAGAACTCGTTCTCCGTTGATATACCACTCCTTTTTATAAGTTTCGTTAATTATATCTTCGTTGATCAATTTTACAGCTTTCGGTCTATTTTCTGTGGAGGTAGACGGTTTGACAAAGCTCCTGTTAGGAAGCCTGCAGTCTTCCTTTTTGTGTCCAAGACGGTTACAAAAGTAACAGCTTAAAAAACCCTTAAGACGACATTCCCTTGAAATATGGCCATATTTTTCACAACTATAGCATTCCACAGTTTTATTAATGGTATTACTTGGCTTGTACCTCTTCGCCTTTTCAAGATATTCTTTTCGAGGACTTTGATAATTTTCTAGAGGTGCTATAAATCCTGCATAAAATTCGTCAGGGCTAGGTATACTGAAATGCCATTGCATTCGCCTGTAGTTCCAGGGGCAGACCCTTGATTAAACAAGAAATTGCAGCTTCACCGTCTAATCGACATTGCTTTATAAGTGCCAATTTCTCATGATAGTAATGCGACATTGTCTCTGTTGGCTTTTTCTTACGAGCTACCAAATGTTCCAAAACCGTCGCATAGTCTGTACATCCGGGAAACGCCCGGGTCACTTCGGTCTTCCACTCCTCCCATGTTTTCTTATAATCATCTAGTCGGTTAAACCAATTTCGAGCTGGCCCCTTTAATTTTTGTTGCATAAATGAAAAGTTCTGATAGTCTGTCCATTTATGGATCTCGCCTAGTTGGTCAATTTTCTGAAGCCACCCTGTAACAGTTAACGTTTTATCATCTGGATCAAATGTTGGGATGATATTTCCTCGCATGGTTAAGGACGTGGCTGTTGCCATCACGTCATTTTCGATATTTGAAGTTTCTGGCTCAGACCTGAACTGGGAGAATCTTCTTTTAAGTGCTTTTACTTTCCTTTCGATGTGCTTCTCTAGAAGGTCTTGATATAAACTGTTCTCCTCATCACTCATCGTTAGGCACAAATCGCAGCACTCGAAAATTAAAAAAAAACATTTTTAAATCCTAAACGGGACACCCTGTATGTTCTCACTAAAACCGATACTACGGCACAATCAAAATTAAAAACACGTGAATCAATCCCACTTCTGATGTTAGAATGAAGAATTTAAAAAAACACTTTTCTTCAAGAAACTATATTTTCAACTTTTTCAGATAAAGTAATTTAACAGCATCAAGTCTAAAATAAGAATGTGTTCCTATCAACCACGATTCTCGATGTTTTTGTTATTAGAACGCCGAGAACCGGGCACTAATACAAATAAACATGCCAAAAATAGGTCATAAATGTGTCCATTATACATGTAAAATATTAGAGACAAATATTAAGTTACGATCCTTTTACAAGTGCATATCAGATGACGGTTCTTCCAAATACGTGTGTGCTGACTGGTAGAAGTGCCGCCACCATAAATATTTTTGCTAGTGGTAACACTATTCTAATCTTAGAATTGTTGGGGTCATGTTTAAATACCCCATTGTGTGGCAAAAAGAAAAGATTTTCGTTTTCGGTTTTTATTACCTCTTCTAAATACACTTTTTCAAATAAGTCGTTTATTGCTTTGAAATACAATTGTTTATAAGCGTCGTCTCTCCTAAATTTTCATTCTAAAAAGGTGAATCGTTTCATTGCATTTTGAGACGAGTTTCCGAGATTAATTTTGTTACCTTTAAATGGCAGTTTAACGATAAATCTTCCGTCGTAAGGATCACGGCGATAAGTATCTAAAAAGTGCTCTTCGCATTCGATTTCTTCACTAGTCATATTACAATGGACAGGTGCTATGTTTTCCTGAACCCAAAAGCGTTCCAATAATTCATTTAAGTTGTTCGTGTGGTTTTGTTTTATGATTACGTATCACGATGCAATAGGCGTACGATAATCGTTAAATGCACCGCCTACAATCCATCCTAATAAAGTTTTTGACAAATATAAATGTGGTTCCTTCCGATAACTGTATTATATCGATACATAAGAGAGACCAAAAGCTTTCGGCCCCCAGCAATAGATCAATAGGACCGTTTTCATTAAAATTTGGATCAGCTAGCTGTATATTTTCCGGAATATTTAAACTACTTTTGTCAAAGGACTCTGTTGAAGATTCGCTGTTACACTTTTCTAATATGCAGCAGTCAACGGAAGTTTCATAATTTTGATACAACGACTGAAAGACGATTTTCGCTGTTTGTACAGTATTGTTATAGGTTTCGTTCACACCCGATATAGATACATCTTGCCTTTTCGTCCTTAAATTTAATACGCACATTGATTTCGATAATATATTAACTTGTGATCCCATTTCTAATAAGACGCGGCATATCCTTGTTCGACCCGTGGAATCGATAGCTAATACGATTGCAGTTGACAAGACAACTAGCGTATTTGACAACGATGCACAGCAGTTGGCGTTAGAAGATTACTGCTGTTGCCGCACAGGTTTAGATTTGTGAATTAACGTATGATGTTGGCGAGATTGACATTTGGCAGCCTGAAGTTCTACATTCTGAAAGCTGATGGTTTGATTTCAAGCAATTTAAACAGAGATTGCGTTTATTTATTTCGTTTTTTCGTTCGCTTACGTTCAATCGTAGAAAGTTTTAACACTGGCTAATATAATGAGGTCCTTTACAAAAATAGCAAGGAACCCCCACAGCAGCTGCATTAGACATACGGTTAACTAGAGGTTTTCTTGTATTAGCATTTGTTTGGTTAGAGGGCGATTTATCGAATAACTAACTAATCGATGCCATCTCCTTCCGAAGTGTCCTGACAACACATTATGTCGATGTTAATGTTTTCAAATTCTTCGCGAATTTTATGCATTTCGTTAATACGATTTTTAATTTCGTGGAGATCATTTCCCGCCACGAAATGCCTTGAAAATGACTCAATATCTATTAGTTTCGGTTTTTTTTGGTTTTTATTTATTAACAAACGTTTTAAGTCTGCTAGTGATGACGTATTTGTTTGTAAGAAAGTAAAACAATAAAAGATTCGATAACTGGGAGCGCTAAACACACTTTTAAGAAGCGCAGGTTCTTTATAGTAAAGCACTGGTGAGAGTAGGATGCCCACTTACCTTTCGTTGATGGTAACGGTTTCCGGTATTCGTTGTGATGTAGTCCCTGGGATTTTCGTTAACGTTGGCTTTGTTACGGCTTAGTTTTGCTTCATTTAGTATCCGCTTTTACGTTTACGCGGCGATGCACTAAATTTTTCTTTAATGGTCAAGACTTTATTATGGTTTTGTTTCACTTCATATTACTTAGTGTCCGCTTTCGTTTGCGCGGCTAATCCAG
This sequence comes from Rosalia funebris, assembly GCA_037954035.1. NCBI lineage: Eukaryota > Metazoa > Arthropoda > Insecta > Coleoptera > Cerambycidae > Rosalia > Rosalia funebris. The sequence continues at coordinate 17,440,744 of JAZFAV010000036.1, read as the reverse complement.
CTCGAAGGACCATATGTGCCATAAGTTCTTTGTTTTGTTTTGGTTTCGCTCCACTTAATGTCCGCTTTTACGTTTGCGCGGCGATGCACTAAGTTTTTACGATTCGATTTTCGATAGACTTTCCATTAATCTGATGCTCGAAGGACTATATGTGCGCGTGAGTTTTCCTTTTTTTTATCAGAAAAACACTGGCAAGATTGAGTTTTAACAGAGATACGATTATTTTCCTTTAGGTTTATATTAAAGTAAAAAGATGACTAGTGAATATGATGACTGTATAATACAAGTGAGAAACTGGGCTGAACTATTATCTACTCTGGCTTAAGTATAAATCTTATCTAAACGAGAAGGGTTGCTTACGCATTCCGATGCAACGGCCTTATGCGTGTTCCCATATCGATGTGAAACGTCCTATCCTGTTGATGCTGATATAATTATATATACACTATAACCCTACCACAATAAGTTCGTTATTTTAGTAATAAAAATGGACCGTTGCGGCTGAAGTTGATGACTAGGCTTTGTTTTGAGTTTAACAATTTATTGATCTAACGGCTGCTCTAAATCCAACGGTCAATGATATTAGGTGACATTAATAAGCAATAGCATAAAATACGTTGAGGATTGCACAATTATTGTATTTATTAACATTTATTAACGATGTAATTTGTAATTGGAAAGAACACAATTAGTCCTCTTTCATCCTTGCATAATAAAAAGCACATTCTCGTTTATCCTACGTAATGAACGTTCTACAAATTACGGAAAAGTAGACATATAAACCTGTAATGAAAAGAAAATATACCGGGTATTCTATTTAAAATAAGGAAGTTACTGGAGACTTCCGGTATAACCAGAAGTGGTGTTTTGAAAATTTTTCAAAATGAAAGAGAATCTCGAATAAACCTAGAGTCCAAAAATACAGAATTCTGAGATTTTTCTAACGAAGACTTCTAACGAACGGCTACCGTGAGAAACCCTGTATATATATATATATATATATATATATATATATATATATATATATATATATATATATATATATATATATATATATATATATATATATATATATATATATATATATATATATATATATATATATATATTTTTTTTTTTTTTTTCCTAAAGACTATGTAAAAATAATATGTCGATGTAATCCCAATCAATAAGGAAAAGTATATATCTTACAGTAAATATTTACGTGTTGATACATATATTAACCGGTGTAGGGTAACAAAAATCAGAATTTTAAAGTTGAGGTTTATAGATTCATTTCAATTTTTGTCATCCTCTTTAGATACGTCAGCAAGTTCTCTGGAAGATGAGCAACGTAGTGAAGTTCGTAGAAAATATCCATATGATTTGCAATTTAAATACATTCGTCAGAAAGGCAATCAAAAATGTATAACAAATAATTCTTTTGTAGAAAATTATAACGTTAGAACCGATAAAGTACATAATGTATCTTGATGCAACAAATTTATACGGTTATTCCATGTGTCAATATTTACCACAAGAAAAATTTGCTTGGTCGACTCAGGAAGAAATAAATACGGTAAACATATTGGAGATTTCAGATGCCGTAGAAATAGGAAGTTGATTTGGAATATCCTGTATTAGGTTGAGTATTTACATAACGCGCATAATGATTTACCATTTTGTCCAGAAAATAGTATACCACCTAATTTTAAACATGCAAAGTTAATTCCAAATTTACAAATTAAAGAAAAATATGTTATTCATTATATGAACCTTAAACAATGTATAAAGTTCGAGTTAAAAGTTACTAAAATACATATATATATATATATATATATATATATATATATATATATATATATATATATATATATATATATATATATATATATATATATATATACTTTTCTTGCTAAAAACCGGTCACCCCTTCATGTGGCTCCGACTCACACAGAAGGTGCGCTGGTAATACCACTAATCCTCGCGTCCGTTCGGTTAGTGATTACTGGGCCGAGTCGTCTGGCCTGAATAGACGAAGCGAACCGAGAATTACGGACTTCTGCATGCGACCGGCAAAGATTTGTGCCGAGTTTCTGCATGTCGGTATGGTGGTCGAGGACTACGTCAGACTTGTTCGCTTGTATTTGCCTGACGGTGGGAAGTGAATAGTTCCAATATATTCGGCACTTCTCGTTTCCTACAACGGGCTCAATATCCCCCGGAGCGTAGGGCAGCACTGGTGTCTCGTCTATCTGATACAAGTGCCTTAAATGATAATGAAGCACCCGCGACGTTGTGTTGTCTCTCTAGACATAGGCCGAGACTGCATATACCGAGCAAGCCGACAGTAAATGCATCAATGTCTCTGGCACCCTGCGGCAGGCCCTACAGCTGACATCAGGGACCTCCATACCCATGACACGCCTCCGATAGACGAGCGTGTTAAATGCACCATCTTAGCAAGCCATGATGAATCCCTCTCTGAATTTATCTCGGCTGATCTTAAGAAAGCAAAGGTCAGCCTTTCGGGTAAGTCCAGGGCTTCCATATTCCTATAGAAGACCTCGTGCATGGGCTTCTCCTTGTGAAGCTTCAGAGCTCTTGAAAGCTCTGCAGCTCTTACTTGGACTTTTAACTGAACGGGATCCAACTCGGTGACCGAGTTATGATTGGCTCGCTCGGTGTTGAAGACGAGACCGAGATCATCGGCGGCTCTACGTGCTGCCTTAAATAAAAATGCTCCTATCCCTGCATGTTCGTGATCTCGGACCATACAGAGAAGGGGATCCGAACTCCTGATAACTTTACAGGCTCCGTCCAGAACCATTCTGTTATGGAGAAACTCCAAACTCAAGAGTCCACGGCCTCCGCGATGCGATGTGGGAGATATAACCGTGGAACGGACGATCTGGGATGCAAACTCCTACTGACTACTCCGAAGGAGTAGACAAAGATCGGAACGGCAAGCATGTTTGTCGTAGACACCTTGTTCTTCCCCAATAGTTCTGAAGACCAGATCTGTCGGAGGTGGTGCTGATACTTGCCACGGGAGCGCTCTTTACGACACCTAAATTTTGGGTGGAGCGTTGCTCAACACCCAAGTAGGTGTACGAGTCTCCGGCATCTAAGTGGTGTAAGATGCTTCCGTCTACGAGCTACGGATCCTCTGCGTACTACCAGGCTTCTCCCTCTCTTGAGATAAACCAGCGCACATTTCTCCAACCCCAACTCCATCCCGATGGCCTGCGTGTAATCCTCACCACACTTAGGGAGTGGCGTAATTACCTTTCTAAGGAGACAGACGGATAAGGGCAGCAGTGAGATGCAAAACAGAAAGGGACTAAGGGAGTCTCCCTGAAACACGCCCCTTCTGAACGACACGAACTCTAGTATCACCCGATGTTATGGTAAACCGAGTCCTTCAGAGCGGCATCAGTTCCTGAATACAGCTCACTACAGGGCACCACAATGCATTCGAGCAAGTGAATTATTAGTTCATGCGATGTCACATCGAATGTCTTGCGGTAGTCGATCAAGGCCATGAAAAAGTTTCGCTTGTACTGCACGGGGTAGTCGATTAAGGCCATGAAAAAGTTTGGCTTGTACTACAGGGAGTCCTGCGTAACATCTGTCTATCAACAGATTCTCCTTGCAGCCAGCGACACCCTTCTTAGACCCTCGTTGTTCGTATATCCCCTCTAAAACCGGCTCAACTGCTAGGAGTACTCGCATGTACAAGATGCGTGTAAACAGTTTGTAACATGCGTTTAAGCATGTTATCGGTCGGTAGTTCCTTGGATTGGACAAATCTCCGGACTTCGGGATTAGCAGGGTCCGTCCCTTGACAACCGAAGAAGGAATTTGCTGCTCCCCATTTAGCCAGGTGGTAAAAGTTGTGGCTAAATGGTGGTGGGTACTAGATAATTTTTTCCACCAGTTATTTATCCCGTCGGGACCAGGAGCAGCAAATTTCTTAGAGCCCGCAAGAGCTCTGCGAAACTACTCAGGGGTTATCGGGTGGCACACTCGTTCTGGTCTCTGAAGACCTTCGCAAAAATCTTCAAAGTGTGCCAGGGCTGGAGCGTCTCTTTGGTGTGGAGGTTTCTGCTCGTACAGCGCCTTCCAAAAGTTTTCCACCTGATCTACAGTCTACGGATTTTCGACAACAGATTGAGGCGACTCGAATGGACGCGAGGGTTTTTGGCGGAACAAATTATTTTCAGCCAGCCTTCGCGCCCGCCTCACTAGTGATTTTTTGCAGGTCACTAGCATCTCCCCCTATGAGTCGCCGCCTTGTCGTGGCGGGGGAGCTTAAGTGTGGAGGCTGTGCCCAAAGACGCGGTTTGAGGGCATGCCAAAGCACGAACTAAATAGCGACTCACCCTCAGGAATTGTGTCGAATGACACATTGCGGGACTACTGGCGAACCCGGGGGTACTGTGCTGTGGAAGAGTGGGTGCCGCTCAACCACTACATATCGTAATCGCGGACCACACTTCAAAGACCTTGTTAGGTCGTAACTGAGGAATGTTGTATGTATAAGTGACCGGGGGGCTTGCCTTTATTGGCCAGACTGCGACGAGTGAACTTCTATAATACACCGAACCGCTAAGTCGCTAAAACCTGCGGGGCACAAGGCACATCCTGCAGTATGAGTGCCTTCTCCTCGGTAAGGGCCCACTGCCGGGGAGTGAGATTTAATTGGTCCCAAGTTCGTAGGAGAGTCAAAAAGAAATTAAAGGAATGGAAAGTTGAGTAGTGGAAGGAGATGGATAAGGAGTAGGACCTGGTGCAGGGCCAGGAACAGGAATAGGAGTAGGAGCAGGAGTAGATGTAGGAATAGGAGCATGAGTAGGAAGAGGGGAAAGAGCAGGAGGAGCAAGAGAGGGAAATGGAGAAGCAAACAAGAATAGGAAGCGCGGAAAGAGCGCGAAGAGCAGGGAGTGCGGAAAGGTCGGAAATTTGGAATTTGCCTAGAAAGGCAAAGACCAAATTGAACAGTCAGACCCTAGTCAGGGCGGCTAGGGAGAAAAGTAACAAGATGGCGGCTCTCACGGTAGTGACTTTACCACCTTCAGAGTGCAGAGAAAGAAGCACAAAACGTGTCCAGGCCGAGAGTGCCACACTGGGGTCCGCGGGTACGGCCACCCCCCCGTAGGACACCAGGGGGAAATATGGCGACTGCAAGTCTCGAGTGGGACGAGGAGCAGGCTAGATCTGTCTGTAAACCGGATACAGATGGAGGAATATCGGGGATTCCGACCACAAATTACGAGGCGAGTCAGGATGAGAAACTGGCTACGAAACTGCGGCGACTGATCAAAGAACTTGATAATCGGTCCATGACTCTTCACCGGTTGGTAAAGGAGAACCCCAACACGAAGAAGGGTATAAAGCAGTCACGGCGGCTTGGAGTATCTCCAGCCAAATAATGACGACGGAGTACCAGGAGCTCCTACAGCGCCTGGGCAGAGTCCAAGTGGAAGATGGGACTATGCTGAGCGTGGTCGATGCCTCCACGCAAACGGTGGAGGGTGCGACCACGGTGGACATGGTTGAGGCCCCCACACAAACAAGGGATAAGGGGTCGAAGATCGAGAGGATCCGTACCGCCCTTAGGGAAGTCAGGACCGAGGACTTCAAAGCCCTGGAAGGAGAAGAGTGGCCGGAGGCCGTTTATCAAAAGGTTAAGCTGGCGGAGGGGAGGATAGGTAACCTCTCCACCGAGTGGGATCTGGCGTGGTGTGGGGCCACAGACCTATCGTTGGACGATGGTATCCCCAAGACCACGAGAGATAAATTTTTTGAGAGACAGGAGGTTGGGGACCAGGAGGTCCCAGTTGTGGGAGTAGCGTATCTGCGCCACTTCACGGCTAGACCCTCGAAGATAGGAGAAGAGGAAGTGATAAAGGATAGGTACACCTATCACTTGATGGTGGCCTAGGAGGGAAATAGTTCCGGTGAGTTGGAAACTCTTCTGGAAGTATTAGTTCGCTTGAGAGACCTGACGAAAACGCAGGGGAGGAGGAGGCTAGCGTTTCCGCCTAATCGAGTAACGAATTGGAGAAAAATCCGTAAGGCGGCAGAATTCGTCTTTCGTGGCGAGGACATGGAAATCACCATGTACCCCCCATGAAAGGCCAGGAGCGGCAGGATGAAAAGGGAAAGGATCCCGAATGGAATTTCGTCGAGGCAAGACGGAAAAAGGGGAAGCCCGAGGAAGAGGAGACGCGTATAGCCCCCAAGCGTAGCAACAAATTCGCGGCGGTTGTTGTTAAAGCTGGAGAGAGCACGTATGAGGAGATGCTCAGGAGAGTGAAGGGAATCGTGGATCCGAAAGTCATCGGAGTGGAGATCCTGGGTTTAGGAAAGACGAAGGACGGGGATCTTCTCTGGAGGTGAAAGGAGGGGGTGCCAAGGCGGATACACTTAAAACGGAGATCCTGAAAAAAGTGGAGGGGACGGAGGTCAGGTCGATGAAAAACTCAACGAAGCTCTCGGTGAGGGACATCGTCTCGCTGACCACGAAGGATGAAGTGAAGGAGGCTCTAAGGGCTCAACTGGGGAACGAGGAGTTCTCCGTTGTTTCCCTAAAAACGGGTCCAGGAGACAGCCAGGTAGCTGTGATAGAGGCCAGCAAGGCAGGGGCCAATAAGCTCCTGGACCGAGGTAGAATACGTTTAGGCTGGGGGAGGTGTAGGGTGAGATCCAGACACTCCCGGACTAAATGTGGGAGGTGCTGAAGCACTGACCACTTCGTGGATCAGTGCAGAGGGGTGCACAGGAGGCTGTTGTGCCTCAAGTGCGAACGAGAAGGACACAGGGTGGCGGACTGTAAGAACGTCACCTTTTGTCCCATCTGCAAAGAGAAAAGCCACAGGGCAGATCCGGCTAAGTGCCGTAGGCCAGATGCTGAAGAGCGAAAGAAGAAAGGAGAGGGATCGCCGGAACATTCAGGGTCATCCAGGTTAACCTAAATAGGTGCCGGGTGGCCCAGGACTTGCTCTGGGCGACGATGAGGAAAGAGAGGGCGGATTTGGCCATCATTAGTGAGCCCAATATAAAGATGATCCGGGGAAAGGGGTGACACGTGACGAGGGAGTTAGATGCTGTCATTAGGGTGGTGAACACAGGGCTTGTAGTCGCTGGTTCGGGCCATGGTCCTGGTTACGTGTGGGCTAAGATAGGCGGAGTCATACTGTGCAGCTGCTATTTTTCTCCAAAAAGTTCCGCTAGAGGAACTTCGGGCTTCGCTGGATAGTTTGGAGGAATTGGGGGCAGGTGTGGATGACGACTGCATCATCGCAGGCGACTTCAACGCTAGGGCTCCCGTATGGGGCGGAGGAGCCCCAAATGCCAGGGGGGATCTGGTACTGGAGTGGGTAGCGAGGTTGAATCAGGCCATGCTGAATCGAGGGCCACAGCCAACGTTCGAAAGGGGGAGATGGACGTCGAACCCGGACGTAACGTTCGCTACGGCGGGTGCAGCAGCAAAAGTGGTGCGATGAAGTGTCTCTGATAAGGAAACACTCAGCGACCACAAACACATCCTATTTGAGGTCGGGGATGGTGCGGGTTAGACGCTTAGCGTGACCAGGAATAGAGGCTGGAAGTTAAACAGCTGGGACAGGGCTAGTTTCTGTGGAGTAATGGACGACCAAAGAGAAAATGGGAGGATCAGGGATCCCAAATCTGGTTGAAAGCTTCACGAGGGCGTGTGACGCATCCATGGCCAGAAAAGGGAGAAGCAGGCAGTCCCCGAGGATATATTGGTGGACAGAGGAGATCTCTGCCTAAAGGAAGAAGTGCTTCACTGCACGAAGGCAATAAATATATCAGGGAAAAGGCCAGAACAACCTGGAATCCTAATGAGCAGGGAGAGGCAGAGGTAGCGTACAAGGCTCAAAAGAAAAAGCTGAGGGATGCTATCAAGGCAGAGAAGAGGAGAAAGTGGGATGAGTTGTGCGCCGGCCTAGATAGAAATGTCTGGGGTAACGAGTACAAATTTGTGGTGAAGAGGACGAACAGCCACCAGCAGGAGGTTCCTTTAGAAAAGATGAAAGAGGCGGTGGACGCGCTCTTCCCCGAGAAACCGGTGGAAGAGTGGGAGCGCCAACCAGGAGCAGTTTTCGATCCGCTTACGGAGGAGGAACTGCTAAGGGCTTGTGTCAAGATCAAGAATGGCAAGGCGCCTGGTCCGGACGGTATCCCCTCTACGATCCTGAAGGCCCTGGTGGAGCAATATCCTGCGGAGGTGCTGCGAATCATGAACGATGCCATGAGGAACGGTGACTTCCCCGAGGTATGGAAGATGGCCAGGCTTGTTTTAATCCTCAAGGAAAACAAGCCGATGTAGGACCCCACATCTTTCAGGCCGATATGTCTGATCGATGTGCTCGGAAAACTCTTGGAACATCTCATCCTAGGTAGACTCCTAGGGGAGCTGGAGAGAAAGGGAGGCCTGGCGGAGAACCAGTACGGGTTCAGGGCAGGGAAATCTACGGTAGATGCTGTCATGGTCATAAAAACCATTGCACAGGAGGTGTGGGAGTCCAAGAATCTGTGCCGTTGATCACTTTGAACGTGAAAAACGCGTTCAATTCAGCCTCATGGGTAAGGATCATGGGGAGGCTGCGGGAGCTAGAAATAGCACCGTATGTTGTAAACATGATCGCTAGCTACCTGTCTTGCAGGGGCTTGATATTGCTGGCCGGGGACGGTAGCGACAGGAAGAGAATCTCATGTGGAGTGCCACAGGGGTCGGTTATGGGTCCTACCCTATGGAACATTATGTTCGATGGGGCATTTAGACTCAGAATGCCCGAAGGAGTGAGGATCTTGGACTACGCTGATGATATTGCAGTGGTCGTTACCGGAAGAAGTGGTGCTGACGTGAGGGAAAACGCCAACCTCACTGTCGAGAGGATCAGAAGATGGATTGAGGATAGGGAACTGACTCTGGCTTTAGATCAAACGGAGGCAGTCCTCCTGACACGGAGGAGAAAGCTTCCGTACATCACGTTTCGAGTAGGGAATACCGAAGTCGTGCCAAAGCAGAGTATTAAGTACCTGGGAGTCTGGATTGATAGTTCCCTCTCGTTTAGGGAACATATCAAACAGACGTTAGAAAAAGCTGGCAAAACTGTTTCGGCCCTTAGTCGTTTGCTGCCAAACATTAAGGGCCCCAGGACAGTAAAGAGGAGAGTCCTCAGCGGGGTGGTGCAGTCGATCTTACTGTATGCCGCCCCGGTGTGGGTAGATATATAGAGAAGGGACAAGTGGAAGAGGGAGCCAAAGTCCAGAGAAGAGCAGCGCTAAGGGTCTGTAGTGCATACAGGACCGTATCGGCAGCGGCAATTCTGGTGATAGCCTATATACCACCCATTGACCTTCTAGCAAGGGAGAGATGGGAGGTGTACGGAGGAGCTGACAGAGGTGCAGCGAGGGAGAGCTTATGGGAACACTGTCAGGAGAGATGGGAGGCGGAGCCTCGAGGGAGATCGACGAAGGTGCTAATCCCGAACATAAGGCCATGGTGCGAAAGAGCACATGGCGATGTCGGGTATTATTTAACCCAGGTCCTCACTGGGCACGGCTGTTTCGCGAATTACCTATTGGATATAGGCAAACGTGAGAGCAGAGAGTGCTGGTCCTGTGGAGAGGTCGACGATGCGGGCCACACAGTGTTCAGCTGCAAAAGGTGGATAGGAGAAAGGAGAGCTACGGAGCAAAAGATAGGACATGCTATCACTGTAGATAACATGATCCCAATCATGCTCGAGAGCAGGGAAAGATGGACAGAGGTGGAGCAGATGGTAACGGCCATCATGAAGGAAAAAGAGAAGGAGGAAAGGGAAGTGGGGAATGAATAAGTATCCTGATTGATATGCCAAAGAGAAATAAAGCGAGAGCGGTTCCTCTTCGGCATTATACTGATAGGATAGCGGGGGTTTTTTAGTCGGTAGGGTATACGAATCCGACACTACCTGGCCAAACAATAACAGAACACCAGAGGCCAGGTGTCTTTTGAAAATTTTCCCCTCGAGGAAAAAAAAAGGCTATTGCAAAGCATCCTATACATTCATTGCTCAAGTTGGCTGCACTTCCCCCGACTTCAGCAGCTTCCAGGCAGCATTCATTTAGAACCTACCACCAGGAACAGCAGTGGCTGAATGAGAAGAAGAATCCACTCGAGTGGGGGTGGAAGAAGATTTGAGATTGAGACCAATTACAACGTCCTGCAGCTCCCCAGGAATTACTTTCCCTGATAGTGTGCGCTTGCGCAAAGACGAATACGTCTGTAACTGCGAGTGCAGAAAGAGTGGTCTAAACTGCTCAAGCATATGCTATAATTGCTCAGACCTAGGATGTGGTAACAGGGACACGAGCATCATAGACAAAGATCCAGAAGACGAGGGTGCTATGTTCGAAGAGGACTGAATACTGATGAATACTTTACATTAATTTAAGGTCGCATTTAACATTCTACATTTTTATTTAATATTACTATTGAACTCAGTTTATGAACTTCAAAAATTTTAATAAAAAATGGTTGCAATATACAGCCAAATATGCCTATTTTCTAAAATAAAACCTCCAAAATCTGCAGTTTTAAAAATATTATGATTAAAAGTGATAATAAATAAATATATATTATAATTATTATATAGATAATATTTGTATATTTTAAAATCATTTATGTTGAAAAGGTATTCATTCTTAATGCAGCATTGTCCAGAGAAAATTCAGAGTGGGTTTCTCCGTACCACAGGTTTATACGGCCTAGACCTGTGGAAGCCTCTTTTCCCTTAAAAAAGTAGCACCCCTTGAGAAGGTTGTCGTTCCTTTAAGGGCTTATAACTAACATACCACCGCCCACTAAAATCGCAATTTGCTTTTACGAAACACAATCCTGTATAAAAAAAATTAGTCTTCAGTGATAATGTCTTATTTCTTACAAAAAATCTAAAAATTACGAAAAACTTCTACTTTTACACCCTCCGTAACTCTGGAACCGTTTACTTCAGCAAGATTATGCATAGGACCATTTTTATTCGGAATTTAATGTACATTATTTTCGTATGTGGCACTTTTCGCGCTAAACCGCATAGTTTTCTAAATATTTAAAAAAAACTGATAAAAGCTACTAATTTACCAACTTCTTCCCCCCCCCTCCTCCCAAACCCGACGCTTAAAATGGTGTAACTTTTTACCAAACAATATGTGGACTGTATGAGCAATATATATATATATATATATATATATATATATATATATATATATATATATATATAGTTTTGGTGGGAGGTTCGCGACGAGACGAAAAACAACACGTTGGTCACAACACTTTTATTACGTCGCGTTACAATGGTAACTGTAAGTGATTTACCCAAGAACTGACATATGATTCACCGTTCAGCTTTTATAATAATGTACATTTAGCTGTTTCAGCTATTTTCTTAATGAATCATATACAGTTCGTTCTATAACATTTTAGTTTATGTTACATAGTTTCATGATAGATAAAAATAAAAAGTCATTAAATATAGGGTGGTTTCTTAACTCCTCCCCCATTAGAACGGCGACGTGGAGTCGTCGGGAGTAGGATTCGAATCTACGTTGCCTTCGGATCGCTTGGTCTTCGGTTTCCAAGTGAATGTTGTCCATGGTTTGACTCGGTGTCGACAGTTGTAAATAATGAATAAGATACTAACACATAGTATCAGTCCAAGTATTACATAGAATAGAAGCGAATATGGAACCGCTTCAGGTAGGTCTTCTAAGGTGACCGGCTGCGAATGCTGAAGAATATTATGCAGTTGCTGGATATCACCAAGTCTGATGTCCTTCAGGATAAGGGGACGTTTTACTGGTTGATGTGACATTTGTGGAAGTTCGGGTAGTAACAGCGTGGACCCATTCAAAAGAGTAGGATCTGGGCCGAAGGTTGTGTCTAATAGTGTAATGCTGCATCCATCTGGAATGGTAATTGCGACTGGATGACTGATTTTCTGTATTTTGTTATTCGTGCAGGAACTTTTAACATCGACAGTCTTGGTAGTAAGTAACAAAACGTGATATTTATCGATTTGTTCGGCGATGGGCCTTTGAAGAATGACGGGGGTCATTTGACAGGAGTCCTCGTAGAGTCCATTGGCTAATGCGGGCATGCATTGCTGATCATTGGGTCGTAACGTGCCTTGGCATATGGAGATTTCTTCCATCAGTGGACAGGGATTATCCAAAAGTAGATGTTGTGTACCAAGTACCAGGATAGGTTTAGGTGGAATAAATGTATAATTTTTGATAGGAATAGGGTACACATGGTAAGAGGAAAATTTTTCATTTTGCATGATTGGAACTTTTATTGAGAAAATAATTTTATCTTTTCTTAATTTGACTGAAACACCAAAATATTGATAGTAACTTTGTAAATATTCAAAATTTACTAATTGATCTTTTGAATAAATTTGTTCAAGGGTTTTTAAAATAAATTGAAGGTCAGGAATTGAAAGAAGCGACTGATGCACTGCATTTAAATACGCGAAGGTAGTTGCCGCTTCGACAGTGTCAAGGAATTCTAAAATCAGTTCAAGGTTGTTAACAATCTGTTGTGCTAATATAATTGCATGATAACGTACGATTATTAAATTTATTTCCTTATCTAAATGCTGAATATAAGATTCCATTGCCTTTTGATTATTATGAAGAATAGCCAGGGTCGTATTTACTTTTTCAGCGAGGGTTACCATCATAGATGTTTTAAGGTTTATTTGATCAGCTAATGAATGTTGGTTTTTTATTAAGGTGTGAAACTTTAAATTAATAATTTCTAAATCATCATTATCCAATGTGCCAAATAGCCATTTTTGAGTGGTGCCAACAATATTTATAAGTCCTCTTTTGTTTCTAATAGGTTTTGCTTGTAGTGAGTCATATCGTTCTTGTATTTTATCTAATAAAAATAGAGCTTGAGTCGTAAAATTAATTGCTATTATTTTATTTGTTTTTGATTCTAATTTATCGATTTGAATTTTAAGATTTCTTATATTATTTTGAATAGGTTCTAAATTTATAACATGGAGAAAAGTATGGTATTGATTAATAATTTTTGTTTCTTTACTTATTTTAAGGAGGTAAACTGGATTTTGTAGATGATCTAGTGTTATATCGTCTAGTCGCACTTGATGTACTAGGGATATTATTGTCATTGTCAGGAGGAGTAGGGATAGTGGATTTGTCATTTTTCAGTTTTTTGTCAGTCTCTTCGTCTTGTTGTTTGTCCTGCAACAACGTTTCTTTATTAGTTTTAGGAATTTTGCGTTTCTTTTTAACATGACTTTTATGAAATTGTCCATGTTTTGTTCTAAGGGTAGGCCCTTTATCAAGAATTGCTTGTGATCTTTTGAATCGAGCACGCGTTTTATGACCTGTGGTAATTTCTTTTATTAATATTGGTTGTTCTGGTTCAACAGGTTCGGGTTCGTCTCGGGATTCATTTCGTTTTGAAATAATTTTGTCTTTGTTCTGAGAGATATTCGAATTTATTTGTTGATACAATTGTTGTGTCAAGTCTTTATGTTTTTGAATATAATCAGAAGTGATAATATTTTCATTGAGTTCAAAAGGAGTAATTTTGTTAGTGTGACCTAATATTACTTCGAATGGTGTTAGTTTCGTTACGCTGTGTATCGAGTTATTGTAGCCGATAACTGCTAGTTTCATGAGGTATGGTAATGGTTTATTTGGATGTTCTTGTTTTAGACAACGTATTGAATCTAAAACTGTGGAATGGAATCTTTCCACTGGTGAATTAGAATTTGAATTTCGAATTGTAGTTATATGTAACTCAATTTTATGTAATGCGCAAAATTCTTTAATAATAATATTATTAAACTCAGTTCCACTGTCAGCAATAATTTTTCCTGGAATACCGAAATGTGAAACGAAAGTTAGTAATGCATTTTGAACTTCAATAGCAGTTTTATTTTCTAAATGGTAAGATTGGCCAAATTTTGAAAAGGGATCTAGGATAGTTAAAAATTGTTGTCTGTCAGCTTGGAACACATCAATATGTATCGCTTCAAATGGTTTAGTATAAGTGGGTGTTATTTGAAATTTGATTTTTTGTGGATGCCTTTCATATTTTGATAATTGGCAGGTATTACAAGTGTTGACGTATTTAATAACGTCTGCATGAATTTTAGGCCAATAATAGCGTCTTAAGATAGCTGTGCGGGTTTCATTAATGCCGCGGTGACATGTTTTTGTTTCGTGGTAATATTTAATGTACCTCTGCTGTTCTAGTTCATCTTGAACATCATTCAAAAACTTTTTTGTTATAAAGAATCTAATACAAGAGCTAAAATTTTGTTGCAGAATGCGTATCATTTTCTTTTCGATTTCTGGAGTTGTAAAATAAAGACAAGTGATATCTGAGGGATTAACAAACTGTTTAATGAATTTCACTACATCAGCGTCTGAAAGGTTTTGACGTAAAGTTATAGAATGACGTATTTTATATCCAAATAATTTTTCTGTTGAACAGGTTTCGAATAGTGCGTTTGAACTTTCGTGGATTACTAATTGATTTTTAAACAGATTTAGGGGGTTATCTGTAATAGGCATTTGTAAAATTGGATTTTCTGCAGCTGTATGAATTGTGTCATTATCATTATTGTCTTTGTCAAGTAAGGGCATGGAAGGTAGCTGTTCATTTGGATTTTGGTTTTCGGACTCGGAAAAATTGTCTAATAAAGTTTGAAATACTTCAGGATCAGGTTCCGGGATGTTGTCAAGGATGTCATTTATATCATCGTTTATTGTGCCTGGATTTGCAATTACTGAAACATTATCTTCATTTTCAATAGCATTAATTTCGTCATTAAGTTTTATTCGAGAGAGAACGTCGGCCTGATTTGTGGAGCCTTTTTGAGAAATACGTAATAAATTTGGAATTAAAGACGATCGGGAAGGTGTTATAGGGTCATTGATATGATAATCATATGACTCATAATTACAAAGAGGTTCAAGACAAAGGGGGTCTGTAAATTCAATTGTTGTCGGTTTATCTGAAATATTGTGTATCTCAACGAGTGCTTGACCATTATTACAGTAAGTAACTGTTTCAGGTATCATGCATGAATCATTAGATAACGCCGGGACTAAGATATCACCATTAAGCGAGTCGACTGGAACTTTTCTAAGAATAACTTCGTTAGCATTAATGGAATAGCGAACTGTTTTGTCTGATGGTTGACGGTAGAACAATGGAAGTGCAAATTGTGGATTATACAGGATGTTTTCTGAAAAAATTATTGAAAGGTTGAATTTCAGTAAGTCTTCAAATCCTATTAACCCATCAAAATAATCGTGAAAATCGTAAAGAAGGACTGTCATTGTTTCATTAGAAAGGAATTCAGAGAATGCTGGGATATCGGCTTTAAATCTTATTTGAGTTTCTCCTGTACAAGTTTTTATTTTTGTTTCGTTCTGGTAAATGCAATCAGGAAAATAGTTTTGAATAATATCAGGGCGAATTATCGATTTAGAACAACCTGTATCTATTAATAATTTCATTGGAGGGTTTTCTATACAAATATACGGAAGGGAAGATGGAGTAACTACCGAATTAAATTCTTCTACTACCTCTGTGAATTCGCAGGGCCAGGTTTCATAAAATTTCCAGAATTGTCACGAGAACTATCTTGAAAATCAAAGTCATATTCAAGTTGACTGTCTACTTCGCTTTCGGCAAAGTAATTAGAAGACTCGTCAGGGTAAGAATTTTCAAAAGTACTGTCAGAAGTTGGGTTTATGTCGTACTCTAAATTATCTTCGGTTTCTGTGTTAAATAATTCAGTATCGTGAAATGGGTGACGTCGGGATTGTATAGTATTAACACCAGACATAGGGGTCGGTCTTGAAATATTTTGGTTTTGAATTGGCTGTCTTTTAGGTAAGACTGAGACATTGGAGTCGGACGAGATGTACTAGGAAGATTTCTATTTGGCTGGGGTTTCCAGACATTTTGTTTTCCGAAAACTTGGGCATTGGTCGGGAAACGTTGTGGAATTTGACGTGTTTGTATGTTAATTGGGGCTGAAGGAAATGAGTGTTGTTGTGGATTTACGTTAAATTGTTGTTGATAATTTTGGAAAGATTGTGGTTTGTACATGGGCCTAACATTTCTAGAATTCTGATCGAATTGATTAAGTGGTTTAGGTTTATTATTAGCTGTTGGATAAAGACTGTTTTTATATTGGGAAAACTGTTCTTCCTTAGTGACAAAAGCTATTGCACCTTCAATTGTTGTAAATTCTTTTGTCCTAACCATTTGTTGTAATTGAGATGGAAGATTACGAACATAAGTGTCTAGTGCCAGCTGTTGGTAAACTTCAGCTAAAGCTGTTTTAACACCAACTGGTTTACTAGTTTGTTGCAATTTCGACATTAGTAGAGATTGGAATTCTTTAACTTGATTTCCAAATTGTAACAACGTTTGTTTAGACCTATTAAATTGTAAATGCAAGAGATCTTGCTGTAAACATGGTAAATCTCGTGGATCACCAAAATTTTGAGGAAGCATTTTCCTAATTTGGGGCCATGTTGCAATTTCTAAACGACTAGAAATTAATTGTTGGGCTTGACCTACAAGTTTAGATCTGATAGCTCTTAATAAAAATACGTTCTGGCTTTCATTGGTCTGTGATGCAAAAGAAGTTATCAATTCGTCACAACTAGTTAAAAAGTCATTTAGTAAAAAGGTGTTTCCGTCAAATGGTGGTATGACGTCAACATACATTTTTAACAATTGGTAATTAACGGCCATTGTAGATGGTAACACTAGCTTTGGAGGTTGTAAAGTAATAGGTAGAGTTTGTTGTTGAGAATCGATTAATTGAGTGTTGTCAGAATCGCTGTTTTCACTGTCTCGATTTTCGTTAGATTCTGAATCTGAATTGCTCATAAAAGATATTAATTTGAACAAAAATATTCAAAAGTGAAAAAATACAAAAGTGAAAAACAAGTTTGAAAAGAAAAAAAATTTCTTTTTCTTTTTTTTTTTTGTTTGCAAAACTTGAAAAAAGTCTTTGAGACCTTAATTTAAATACTTTAAACTTAAACTGAAAACTTAACTTAAATACCTCTAAAGGTCGGAGTGAACCAAGTTCTAATCACACAAAGTCAATGAAAGAACAAGGAATGAGTACTTGGTACTTACTTTGTAATAAAGTGTTGTCTGGACGTCTGGTAGCTGTGGAAAGGTGCCGCACAGGAATACCGGTCCGTGGAGTGGAAAGGTGCCGCACTCCGGGTGTTTTCTTCGCTCGCCAACCCTCGAACAACTTCTCAGTGAGCCTGCTGTTTTTTTCGGAATCACCAGTAAGGATTGAGATCCTACAGTTTCTTCAGTGAGCCTACTGCCTGATGAATCCTACCGACTGCGCCAGTTTTGGTGGGAGGTTCGCGACGAGACGAAAAACAACACGTTGGTCACAACACTTTTATTACGTCGCGTTACAATGGTAACTGTAAGTGATTTACCCAAGAACTGACATATGATTCACCGTTCAGCTTTTATAATAATGTACATTTAGCTGTTTCAGCTATTTTCTTAATGAATCATATACAGTTCGTTCTATAACATTTTAGTTTATGTTACATAGTTTCATGATAGATAAAAATAAAAAGTCATTAAATATAGGGTGGTTTCTTAACTATATATATATACATATATATATATATATATATATATATATAAATAACTGTCGAAGTGTGTCTCGAATAAATTTTAAATAGGAAGGTCCATTCAATCGAGGTGGACAAAAGTCGTATTTTTTTGGGATTTTCGTCATTCCCCATATGCAAATTATGAATATTTACAATTCCGTCTCTTGTAAAACTTGATTTTGTAGTAATTTTTGTAGTAATGTGCCGACTTACTATACTTACATCGAGTACTTATAACGAGTTATAAACTCGTTATAAGTATCAAGTAATTAAATCCTTTCATTCCTTATCTTAAATAATAACTAAGTTATAACACTTCTTAGAACCTTTTTGTTACCACAACATTAGTAAGGTTACAAATAGAGAAAAGCAGACTGCTGTTTTTTCTACGAGTATGATACTACTGATCTCTATCGCACTTTAATTTTGATTGTGTATGTTTATTTATATATATGTTCAAATAATTAAAAAAGCCATAATAATTCGTATTTTTTTCGTATTCAGTAATTATTCGTACCCAGTAATTATTGTCAATTCAAAGAATTTACTAATTTTTTGACAAGTAAAATTAAAATTGTAAAATTAAATAAAATTATTTTTTAAAAAGATAAATATCAAAGTGAAAAGTATAATATAATTCGTGCCAATCATACACAAGTTACGTATTTACGTGGGACATTTATTTTATTATTATCGTGACCGCTAATAATTACATAATATACTCGTGTCAAATACACATTATAAGTAGGCATGTATCTTGTATTAAATAAATTATAAATGAAGAATTCCATTTGATTTTACTATAAAAAGACGTTCACTCCGATAAGTTCGCCACCTTCTTGACGTCCCAAGAGAGTATCGGGACGATACGTCAACATGCATTATGTCTTTCATACTGAGTAATGTCAACTCTTATTTTACGGCTCGTTTTTGCTAGTTGATACATCTTCTGACTACATACATTTCCATCAAGCTCGTAACTAAAACTTTGCATGCTCAGGTTACTGTAAAATTAATTTTAGAAGATACCTATTTATGTTCAGGCTACTTACGTTTGAAATTGGATTTTTACAAGACCTTTTTACATATACTTTATTTTTCTCATAAAGTAAATAAAATATTTATTAGAGATAATTTTTTTCATTTTCATTAGTCCTCATTCGAATTATATTGAAGACCATTTCGAAAAAAATAGTTCATCACTTTGAAACAACAGTGTTGAAAAGAAACAAAATTAATTAACACAAACTATTGCACGATACTTAAAAAAAAATTCTAGTTGAAATAATCAACAGTATTTTCTGCTACAAATAACAATTGTTTATCCAGAATTTATACAAGGAAATAAATACCATCCCTTGAAAAAGTAGGCTTTTAAACTAGAAATCGTTATAAAGCCACTCATTTATTAAGTCTTTTAACTCCTACAAGGAACATAGTTCTTCGGTAAAATCGCGTCATCTGGTTCTGTTTTGCGCCATGACTTTAGCCTCATTCCATGTCTTTCCTGCGCTTTTTAACTCGTCAATCACTGCTCTTCTCCATGTCTGTCCTGGTTTTCCTACTTTTATAGATCCCTGTGGATTCCATTCTAGAGCCTGTTTCGCAACACACTATTGTTGGCTCTGCGGAGTGTGTGTCCCATCCAACCCCATTTACTGCTTTTAATTTCAGATGCAATTTCCTTCTGCCCTGTTTGATGCAGAATGTCGTCATTTGCTATGCGGTCTGGTCAGAATATACGAAGTATTCTTCGTAAGCACTTGTTGACAAAGATTTGCAGTTTATGTGATAGTACCTTTGTGACTTTCCAGGTTTCACAACCATATAACAGAACTGACTTGACGTTTGATTGAAAAATTCGTAATTTTGTTTGTCTGGAATTCCACACTGGGCCGAGTGAGCTAAAGGTTGTTGTGCTTTTCGTATTCTACTACGAATTGACATTCGACATAAAACTGACATTTCTGCACCCCCACTTTTTGTAATAATACTTCCCAGGTAGGTGAATTCCTTAACATTCTTTATTTCTATGTGACTTATATGAAATGGGGCATTGTATCTGGTGTTTTATACATTTTGTTTTATTGATGTTGATTTTTAGGCCGATCTTGCTGGCTTCTATTGAAAGTACCTGCAACCGAGTTCCTGTTTCTTGAAAAGTTTGGCCCATAAGGCACACATCATCTGCATATTCCAGATTGCCCAGGCTGGAGGTTAAGGTCCAGCGAATACCTTGTGCAATTGCTATCGAATCTAGATAGAGTGTGATCTAGCACAATATTAAATAGGAAGGAGGAGAGCACGCATCCTTGTCTGACCCCAGAGAGTGTTATAGAGAAGTATAGAGAAGTAGAGAGAAATATAGTGACGTCCGCCACTCTACAGATTGCCTTACTATCAATCTAATCATATTTATGTGGTCTATGCAGGAGCAATTTGATCAAAAGCCTACTTGATTAGGTCGGAGCTCTGGTTCGATCACATTTGTGAGTCTCCTAAGTACTATTGTGGCTAATTTTTTTTTATTGTATTTAGCAGGGTTATACCTCTCCAGTTCTGACATTGAGTGAACTCTCCTTTTTTGGGTAGTTTTATTATTATTTCTTCCTTCCAGCCAGCTGGAATGGTGTTTGTTTCCCACACTTGCCTGATTATGGGCTCTAGTAACGTTGCGCTTAACTGGAGATCTGCTTTCAAAAGTTCTGCCGGTATATTGTCCGCCCCTGGGATATGTTATTTTTTAGTGTCTTTATGGCACACTATATCTCTGCCTTAGTAGGCGGTTCACAATTGATCGGCAATTCCTCTGCATTTTCTTCGTTTTCTATTTCGTTTTCTTCCAATATATTATGTGAAGCGCCCAACAGTTACTGAAAGTGTTCCTTCCACCTATCCCGCTGCACATCCGTTGATGTTAACAACTGGCCTTCCTTGGATCTTATTATTCTTGCCTCATTAAACACTTTGTTGGTCAACCATTTAGTGATCTGATAAAATTCCCTGGTGTTATTATTTTCTGCAGCTGTTTGTGTTTTTTGGGCTAGTTCCTCTGCCCACTTCCCCTTGTTTTTCCTTACTGATCTTTTGACTCGTTTGTTTAGTTCCTGATAGAGCCTCTGTTTTTCTGTTTTTGCCTGTATTGATTCGGCCTGTGTAATATCCGCTTTCTTCTTTTTTTTCTCCTTAATAAGATTCCACGTTTCATCTGATATCTATTCCTTTCTTTTCCTCTCCTTTTTCCCTAGAGTGATTTCAGCTGTTCTTAGCAGTGTTGTCGCAATTGTCTCCCAGTTTGTCATTCTGGACATCGATTTGTTGGCATAGTTCTTCTTTGAATGTCCTCTTACTTTGTTGTGTTTTTAATTTCTCAATGTTATATCTGGGTCTATTTGTCATTGATGGTGTTTTATGTGTGGCTAGCTTGATTTTTAAAACTCCTATTAGGAGGTGGTGGTCACTTGCAATGTCTGCTCCTCTTTTGTTGCGTACATCGATAAGAGAGGACATCCATCTTTTCGCTATTGCGATGTTGTCTATTTGGTTTTCAGTTCTCTTATCAGGAGATACCCATATCACTTTGTAAACATTTTTATGTGGAAATATCGTGCCACCAATTACGAGATTGTAATTGCAGCAGAATTGGGTGAATAGTTCTTCGTTTTCGTTAATTTCTCCTAAGCCTTGTCGGCCCATTACATTTTTGAGGTTTGTGTTGTTTTGTCCCACTTTTGCATTGATGTCTCCCATTACTATCAATTTCGCTGTTTGTTGCGCAATTTGCTCTAGTTGCTCATAGAATATGAGTTTTTCTTCTGCAGGTGTATTTGTAGGGACATAACATTGTATGAATGTTATTTTTCGGTATTTTGTGTAGAATCTTGTTGATTTTGTGTAGAATCTGTCATTTATTGGATTCCAGGAGATGAGACTCTTTTTTGCTTGCTTGTTAAGGAGTAACCCCACGCCACTCTCATGGGTGCCTTCTTCCTTTCCATTGTATAGCAGAATTTCTCCTGTTGGCACGTGATGTTCGCCCTTTCCTAGCCATCTCACTTCCGACATTCCCAGAAAACACAACACAACTTGTAGTTATTTAATTCATTCACCGCTTGCGCTATTTTAGAGGGTTCATATAGAGTCTTCACATTCGTTCTATATATATATATATATATATATATATATATATATATATATATATATATATATATATATATATATATGGGGGATGAAGTATAGAGATAGGAGAGTAGTACACAATCTATACAAAGAGCAAACTGCTGTTATAGAAGTAGAAGGGGAAAAAAGGGAAGTAGGTATTAGGAAAGGAGTAAGACAAGGATGTACGCTATCACCACTAATTTTTAATCTGTACATCGAAGAGGCGATTAATGTGGTAAAAGATAGAGTGGATTTCGGGATTAAAGTACAGGGACAGAAACTAAAAATGCTGAGATTCGCGGATGATATAGCAATATTAGCATCTAGTAAGGAGGAATTAGAATCAGCATTGAACGAAATGGAGGCAGTGTTGACAGAGGAATACGGAATGAGGGTGAATAAAAACAAAACTAAAGTGTTAGTGTGCAGAGGGCGCGAGAGCAGAGCAAAAACGAAAGTACAAATTAATAATGAAAGATTGGAGGAAGTTGAAGACTTCACTTATTTAGGAAGTAAAATAAATTGGGATGGAAGAAGCGATAAAGACATAAAACAAAGAATAGCGCAGGGTCGAGTAGATTTTAACAAAAAGAAAGCACTTTTATGCTCGGGGGTAATAAACTTAGAAACAAGTAAGAGATTTTTGAAAACATATGTATGGAGCACGGCACTATACGGCTGCGAAACCTGGACGGTAGGGTAAGCAAGTAGGAAGAAATTAGAAGCTTTTGAGATGTGGTGTTACCGAAGAATGATGAAAATACCATGGACTGATAGGGTTAGAAACGAAGAAGTATTGGAGAAAGTCGGCGAGAAAAGAAGTATGTGGAAAAACTTAAAGAAGAGAAGAGATAGAATGGTAGGCCACTTGCTGAGACATGGGGGAATAGTCCGCGATATTTTGGAGGCAGAAATAGGAGTGAAGAAAGGCAGAGGTAGGCCTATATTAGACTACTGCTCGCAAATAGTAAGGGATGTAGGTTGTAGCACAATTAGCGAAATGCGTAGGTTAGCACAAGATATGAGAAGCTGGAGGTTAGCGTCCAACCAGTCTTAGGACTGATGACCTAATGATGATGATGATGCTGATATATATATATATATATATATATATATATATATATATATATATATATATATATATATATATATATATATATATATATATATATATATATATATGTTATATAGAATCCTCTCTTATATTAGGTTAAGACTTAGATTAATACTGTATTTTATAATATTGTAATATACATTGTAACAGGCCATTAGCATACAGGATGTTATGTCCAGAAAAGAGTATACCAAAGTCATTGCGGTTATCGCGTAACTAAAAACCTTTTGTGCTTATCATAAACTTACATTGTATTTTATCGCAATTATTGCAACTTGCTAAAAGTCTTGAGAAAAACACTTCTTAGAACATTCCTGCAGCATCAGCAACAGAAATGTTTTAAATAGAGAAACAACCGCTAGTAGCTTCAGTAGTCGGTAAATGTAGTAATCAGTCCGCAAGTAGTCGGTAAATTCAGTAATCAGCAGTAGTTAGTAATCTTCAATTGACGACTAATTAGTCGTCAAGTAAACGTCGAATAAGTCTCAAGTTAAAAGTATAAAAACCGGTTACTCCTTTTTTGACATAAAGTGTTCAAAATCGTAAAGTAAAAATACATTTTTTTTAAAAAGTTAAATAAATAAAAAGTGATATAAAAATTGGCGCAGTCGTGCGGATTTTCGCGCAACTTTAGAACACGGAAATTGCCTAACTAGAGTTGTGGAATTCCAATTCCTAAGCGAAAGAACCAAATAGAAGAAAGAAACAGGAAGTTTCAAGAAATAAGAAGAAATAATTCACGAAGAAATAATTAAAGAAGATAAACATGAAAGAAAAAGCAACTTAGTTTTAAGAAAAAAAGAAGAAGGACACCCAGATAGAACACGGACCTTGCCTCACTGTCTGCGGACCTCTTCTCCACGATATTCAACATCAGCCAGGACAACCCTATACAGAACACGGATCTGCCTCACTGGTAGTGGACCCTAGCCGACGAATGAAATCGACAACTTGGTAAGTCGCAAAGAATCATCTCGCTTACCCCAATGTACAATTTTTTGTGTGTATATTTTTTATTTTACGTACAATACGTACGAACAATTGATATAAATCAGTGAAACGAAATACATTTTTTCTGTCACATAATTTCTATATAATTGAAATATTTTAATTTTAAAATTTTTATTTTTTATTTTATTTTTATAAAATACTTGATAATTTAATAACTTTAAGTTTAATTAACAGCGCAAAGTACCCTGATTGAAACAATTACTTTAAACACGTTATTAACAGGTTGAGACCCTAAATCAGGCACCATTATTAGAGCAAGTAACCCGAGTGATATGCTTCAAGCTGTCGCCCGAATAAAACGAGAGTTACAACTATCATATTTTGAGACACAAAATTACACTAATATTCAAAATTTTCCAAATAAGAAAATTTGTAATAAATGCAAAAGAATTGGCCATACATCTAACGAATGTAGGAGTACCCAACAAAATTTCGGAACTTTTCAGAACTTAGCTAGACCAAGTTACACGCCAAATTACACACCGAATTTTACTCAAGATTCAAATAACTTTCAACCACGTCAACCATTTAATTCTAATAATGTCAGACCTCAAACAGATCAAAATTTTCAACAATTTCAACAAAATAGACCCTCAGCTATAAGACCAAACCCTAACTATTCGCAACAACAACCATCTATTATTAGGCCAAACCCAAATTTTGCCCAACAAAAAACTCACCATATGAATCAAAATTATTGTGAGTATAACGAATATAATGATACAGCTCATCAAAAAGAAATAATCCCACAATACTATCCGGATGATACCGCTCATCCATATAACTCTGAAAACCAATACTATGAAGAATATTCACCGTATGAGAATTATAACAGATATGATGATACTGTTCATCAATTCCATGACCCTAACGATCCGACAGAGCAAAATACGAATCAGGATTTTCACATCCTCGACCAAGACCACCCTCCAGATTCGGAGACAACCAAAATTCAGCTTATAAAATGCAACAAAAACCTACAACCCAAAGACCAAAAATTCATGTAGATCAAAACCTCTTAACTGTAAATTCAAAAAATTTATATTATATTAAAGATATTAGCAAAACATTCAAAATTTTAATTCATACAGGCGCAGAACTTTCGATATTTAAACCTAGAACTTGTGAGAATTACACTAAAAGATTTTCGGAAAATGTTATTATACAGGAAATAACGGATGAACGAATTTTTATCAGAGTCAACACTTATACCATTTACAGATTCGGATCCTCATAAAGTATATATTCATGACATTGACATAGAATTTGACGGACTATTAGGTTCTGATTTTTTGGAACACTACAATTGTATAATCGACATTAAAAATAGACAACTTATAACCAATTTTAAAACTGTCCCACTATTTAAAGTTACTGACTATTACAAACAACAAGAAAACACGCCACCAAATTTAAAAACCAAAATTATTAAAAATAACATTTCGATCGCCCCTCGTACTGAGCAAATATTTAAAATTCAATGTTATCTCCTTAAGATGGACGCTATTTTAAGTGGTCAAGAAAAAGACAAAGTCCGAATTCCAAATGCTCTTGTAAAAATTAATGAAAAAGGAGAATTTTTAACATCAATAATTAACGCGAATGATATTCCAAAAATTATACATTTCGATGATTTAAAATTAGAGCCCATTAAAAATTCAAGTTTATTAAATACAAATACAGCAAATAAAAATCAAAATTATACAGACCGAAATTTCGAAATTGAAAATCAATTGCGAATTGAACATTTGAACGAGGAAGAACAATTTTTAATTAAAGAATTATGTTTAGAATATTCAGATATATTTTACTTAGAAGGTGACAATTTGACATTTACAAACGAAATTAAACATACGATTGACGCGATAGACATAAAACCTATTTTCACAAAATCGTACCGCTACCCTCACATCCATAAAGAGGAAGTAAAGACGCAAATTTCAAAAATGTTAGATCAAGGTATAATAAGACCATCTATTTCCCCGTCGACTATCGGAAACTAAATGAAATATCCATAGGAGATAAATATCCTCTCCCTAATATATCCGATTTACTAGATCAACTAGGTAAATATGAATATTTTACAACTTTAGATTTGGCCTCAGGTTTTTACCAAATCGAAATTGATTCAAAGGATATTGCAAAAACAGTTTTTTATGTAGAGAACGGACATTATGAATTCACTCGTCTTCCCTTTGGTTTAAAAAATGCCCCCGCGACGTTTCAGAGAGTTATGGATAACATACTCTTAGGTATCCAAAACGAACGTTGTCTGGTATACATGGATGACATTATAATTTATTCACCAACAATACACGAACATATTAGTAGATTAACTGAAGTTTTTAAAAGATTAAGGAACGCGAATTTAAAAATACAACCCGACAAATGCGAATTTCTCCGCAAAGAAGTCGCTTATTTAGGTCACATAATTACACCCGACGGAGTGAAACCAAATCCAACAAAAATTAATTGTGTAGCTAATTTTCCTCAACCAACGAATCAAAAAGAAATTAAACAATTTTTAGGAGTAGCAGGATATTACAGACGATTTATACCCAATTTTGCAAAAATTTCCAAGCCCTTGACAAAATTGTTACAAAAAGACATATTATTCCATTTCGATTACGAATGCCAGAAATCCTTTAAAGAATTAAAAGAATCGTTAACTTCAACCCCTATTTCAATATATCCAAATTTTAATGAACCCTTTATCTTAACGACAGATGCAAGTTCATTTGCAATAGGAGCAGTTCTATACCAAGGACAAATAGGAAAAGACTTACCTATAGCTTTTGCATCTAGGACCTTATGTCATGCCGAAACTAAATACTCCACAATTGAAAGAGAGCTTCTCGCTATTGTCTGGTCGGTCAAACACTTTAGACCTTACCTTTTTGGACGTAAATTTAAATTAATAACTGATCATAGACCTCTAACTTGGCTACTATCAATAAAAGACCCAGGAAATCGCCTAGCGCGTTGGAGATTAAAGCTTGAGGAGTATGATTATGAAATCCAATATAAACCGGGAAAAGTCAATAAAAACGCTGACGCTTTATCTAGGATAAAGATCAATCATTTCCAAAAATGTTCAGAATTTCTTACTAAAATTTTAACTTCAAATTCAGACAATGAATCAATAAATTCAGAAATTACAGAAATATCCCCAGAAACATGTACACAGGAATTAGAGACATTTGTAAACCTTTATAAGACGCAATCTTTAATTGATTATAACAAAATTAAATTTACTAATGACCAACTATTAGACAAAAAACACAAGGACATTATAGTATTCTTTAGGAAAGATAAACTAGAAGATCTTCACTATAAAATAATAGAAGACATTTTTAATGAGAATCCAAAATGTGATCACAATAAAATAAATACCGTATCTAGCAAAACTGTAAAACATCGTAAATATTATATAATCTTATTACCTTTTGATGCAGATGAAGTAATTGAAACAATGTTTGTTACCCTATACAAGGATAAAAATACTCTCGACCTTTCCAAAACATATTTTGTCGAAAATAATCCAGACCTTCCAATTTTAGAAATGCTATCATTCATCTTCACTGAATCAGATCTAAATTTAACAATTTGTCAAAATTTAACAAAAACACCGGACGAAGATCAATTTCCTATAATAATAGATCAATACCACAAAGGTAAAGCAAATTTGCACCGTAGTATAAACGAAACTATCCGCAGAATACGCGAGAAATATAATTGGCCAGGATTAATGAAACACGTAGAGAAATACATTCAGAACTGTGAAATTTGTCAAAAAACAAAAACGTTACGTAAAAATTTAAGCAACCCTTTAGTTATCACGGAAACTTCAAAAACGCCTTTTGGGCGAATCAACATAGATATTTTAGAAATCCCAACAAAAAATCACAATTAACAAAATTTACACAGACATACCCTCTTCAAGACAAATCAGCTAAATCAACAGTCAACACCCTTCTTTTGTACTTCCAACATTACGGAACACCTCTCCGAATTCATTGTGATTACGGCAGAGAATTTGACAATACGTTACTAAAAGACTTATGTATTCTTTACGACATCAAACTGACTTTCTCTAGCGTCAATCACCCACAATCAAATGGATCCGTCGAACGATTCCATTCAACACTATTAAAAATGATACGAGTCAATAAAGCAGAGAATCCAAATGGACATCCCTTAACGGTTATCCCATACGCAGTAATATGTTATAACAACTCTGTAAATAGACCCATGGTTTCACATCATATGAATTAGTCTTCGGACATACATCTAGTCGTCCTCCCGAAACACTATACAACCAAAGAGAACTGATTTCTAAATATGTTCGAGATCTAAATAATAGAATCTCATGGTACTACAAAATAGCACGGTCAAAAACGAACCTCCAAAAGGAAAAAGCGAAAACGGGATTTGACAAACACATTTCGGAAAATATACCTAAATTTAATATCGGTGACATGTGAAAGAATCACAAATAAAAAACAAACTTCACAATAAATTTAATGGCCCATTTAGAATAAAAGAAATATTTCAAAATTCAGCGATCTTACAAAATTTAGAAACGAATCAAACTACAAAAGTAAACTTTGATAGGATGAAACCTTATTCTGAAAATTAAAATTTAATTTCAGGCTTCTGCTTCTGATCGGAACAGTAGCCTCACAATACACCATATCTCCTATAAATAATACCATCGGAATATATTTCCATAAGGAAAGTGAAGTAGTAATTTCAAACAAACAATGAACCCTATTAGTTCACAAAAATATATCGTCATTGAAAAATGCTTTCCAACATAATGAAAACTTATTAGAAATTCTTTTACACGCAGTAAACCCTACTTTCGAAAATATGAATCTATTTCGAGGAGAAGTTAAAACCCATGTAAGCCTGCTTACGCAAATCTCTAAATCAATACAAGAGAAATTAAATGAAATTTATTTCGACACCAGACGCTACAAACGAGGACTTATTAACGGTATTGGCTCAATATTTAAAACCATCACAGGAAATTTAGACTCTGCAGATGGAGAATATTATTCAGATTGTATTAAGAAACTAGCAAAACATGAATTCCAATTAGAAAGTTTATTAAAAAACCAAATTTCAGTAACAACCTCTGTTATTAAAAACTTCAATGCCACTATACAAAAATTACAAATCGACGAAGCCACTTTTAATAGGGACATAAAAATTATTTCAGACACAATTTACAAAACAGCTGATAAAATAAAAGTCATCGAAGCCAAATTGAGATTTCCAGAACAATGTGAATTTCTAATGGAGAGTATTCTAATGATTCAATGGATTCTATTCAATGGATTTCTAATGATTTGTATACCGAGGATCAATTAAACAATATCATAAATTCAATCACTTTCGCGCGTTTAAAAATAATTCATACATCAATAATTAATCCGGAAAATCTGGTTACATCACTTCAGGAAATATCTCAAAATTTACATCAAAACAACTTGCCATTGGTTATCAAGTTATCTAATATTGCTAAATACTTAGACATAATGGAATTAGAAGCCTTTCAGACAGATTCAGATCTTATTTTTGTTTTGAAAATTCCATTAATTGATCAACAAAGATACACACTTTTTAAATTATTTCCTATACCAATTCTAAATCACAGAACTGGGTTATATCATGTTCTGTCAACTTCACAAAGATATATTGCGCGTGATGATGATTCTTTGATGTACATACCCTTGTCCAATTTGAACGGATGCAAACAACTTTATACAGGAACAAAACTCTGTACAAATCTTTTCGCATATCCCATAGATGACAATTCCATGTGCGAGGCACGCATCTTGAAAAATCTAAAAACACTACCCGAAAATTGCGAAACGTCCTTAATATTCGCAAAAGGATATAACGTTCAAAAACTAACCAACTCATGGCTCATCGTAAACTCTGAACCACTTCAAGTCACTATAAATTGTAAGCAGATAAATACCAAGACGGAAATTATTCTCAAAAACTCCATTCTGACACTACAACCAGAATGCAGTGCATTTGTAGGAGTTACTAAAATACAATCCAATTCGAAGGAAACCACCATAAAAGAGCTCGATGCTCATCCTATTTTAATTCCATACAACTGCTGTCATGACATTCCCGACGATTTCGAAATTCCCAAATTACAACCATTAAAATTAAATAATCTCAACACCGAAGACTTCGAAATCGCAAAACATAAATTAGACGAATATTCAAAAACGCTGGATAATATGATTAATGAACCGTTCATCACCAAACATATTTCATGGTTCGCGTATTTCACAATTGCTGCAATAATCGGCATTATGATATTATACATCTGTTGTAAATGCCGAAAGAGAAGGAGATTAGCCATTGCTATTACATCCAATTCACCGCCACCTCTACCTAGACCAAGGAAAACTTTTAGAAGCTTCGCCAGCATCCTTCCCAGGAGAAGACAGTGTAATTTTCAGTGCTACAGTGCTAGTGCAGTGCTAGATTCCGTTTCAAGTTTTAATTTTAACTTTTAATCAGTGTAACTCACTTTGTTTAACCTTTATCCCAATGTTTTAATTTAATTATATTGCTATTTCTAACGTAATCCCATTGTCAATTTAAAGAAAACAGTTTATATGCAATTTCATGTTTTTACGTGCTTGCATGAACTTAACGCCATCGATTTTGTAATCGATTTTTACAAAAAAAGTATCAAAAGTGACACCAACTTTTATTATAAGGGGGGAGTTGCTATATAAAATCCTCTCTTATATTAGGTTAAGACATAGATTAATACTGTATTTTATAATATTGTAATATACATTGTAACAGGCCATTAGCATACAGGATGTTATGTCCAGAAAAGTGTATACCAAAGTCATTGCGGTTATCGCGTAACTAAAAACCTTTTGTGCTTATCATAAACTTACATTGTATTTTATCGCAATTATTGCAACTTGCTAAAAGTCTTGAGAAAAACACTTCTTAGAACATTCCTGCAGCATCAGCAACAGAAATGTTTTAAATAGAGAAACAACCGCTAGTAGCTTCAGTAGTCGGTAAATATAGTAATCAGTCCGCAAGTAGTCGGTAAATTCAGTAATCAGCAGTAGTTAGTAATCTTCAATTAGTCGTCAAGTAAACGTCGAATAAGTCTCAAGTTAAAAGTATAAAAACCGGTTACTCCTTTTTTGACATAAAGTGTTCAAAATCGTAAAGTAAAAATAAATTGTTTTTAAAAAGTTAAATAAATGAAAAGTGATATAATATATATATATATATATATATATATATATATATATATATATATATATATATATATATATATATATATATATATTCGATCCGATAGGACTTGCACCTTGACGAAGTTCTAGTGCAAACTAGAACGGGTGAGTCGGCTTGCGCGTTTTAATGATTTAAGGAGCCGTACCATAGGTTTAACCATAGTGGGGGGGGGGGTCCTTATTGAAAAACCAGACTAAGTCAAGTCCCTGAAGGAGGGCAGCAGCTCTTTCAGTAGTCATAGTGGCAGAAACCGTGAGGGTTGGTATGGTGCTATGACACACACGACTGAGATGTGGAAGGCAAGAGGAAACTACCACATTATAATCCTCAGAACAGCTAACGAAAGGCTTATCCCAAACAATGATGGCGTCTCCTGGGGCAAAAAACACCGGAGGTAAAATAGTCCTCCGTTCGGATCTCCGGGTGAGGACTGTTCCGGGAGACGTGATCGAGTGCAATAATAGGGTTAGCAAGAAGTGTAACATTTGACGAGTCGGAGCGTGGAATATCAGAAGCATGAGACAGGCAGGCAAGCTAGAGAATCTGAAGATAGAAATGGATAGGTTAGGATTAGATATAGTAGGTATAAGTGAGATGCGCTGGCCGGAAGTAGGAGATTTTTGGAGCGGTGACTATAGGGTAATACACACAGGATCGGTAAATGGAAACGCGGGAGTAGGAATCGTCATGCGGAATAACGCAGGACAGTGTGTAGATAGCTACCTACAATACAGCGAGAGAGTAATGATGGTCAGGTTAGATTCGAAGCCAGAGAAAACAGTAATAGTGCAAGTATACATGCCTACTTCTAGCCATAGTGAGAAAGAGTTAGAAGCCGTTTATTCGGACATAGAGCAGGTAATAGGATTTGTGAAGGGTCATGAAAATTTAATAATAGTGGGAGATTTTAACACAGTCGTAGGTGAGGGGAAAGAAGGAGAATTTGTAGGTCCTTATGGATTAGGAAACAGAAACGAGAGAGGTAGCAGACTGATAGAATTCTGTGAGAAGCACAAGATGGTAGTCGCGAATACATTGTTCAAAAATCACGTTAGGAGGCGGTACACCTGGAAAATGCCAGGAGGGATAGACAGGTATCAGATACTACAGACAGGCATCAGACTACATTCTGGTTAGGAAGAGATTTAGAAATCAAGTAAAAGACTGTAAGAGTTATCCAGGAGCAGATGTAGATAGCGACCACAACTTGGTAGTCATGAAAGCTAGATTAAAGTTCAAAAATTTGAAAACCCGGATAAGAAACGTATAAATGTAGACATATTGAGGGATCAGAATATGAAAGATAAGTTCCAGAAGAAAACAGATCAATTAATAAATAAAGCGAGTAATGACGAAATCAAGAACGTAGAAACTGAGTGGGAGGGTATCAAGAATAGTCTAGATTCCGCGGCCACGGAAATTTTAGGACACGAGAGAAGGGAAGCTAGGAAGCCCTGGATGACGGACGAAATCTTAAACTTAATACAAAAGAGACGAGGCTACAAAAACAGACGAGACGAGGAAGGACTGAAAACTTATAAGTCAATAAAGTGGGAAATCATTAGAAAGTGTAGAAAAGCGAAAGAACAATGGATAGAAGATAAATGCAAAGAAGTAGAAGATAAGCTCCAAGTAGGTAAGACCGATGAGGCTTACAAAATAATTAAGAGGAACTTCAGGGATATAGGACCAATAAGTAGAAACATTAGGAGTCAATCGGGGGACATACTGATCGGAAGAGAGGAGAAAGCGGATAGATGGAAGCAGTACTTAGGAAATTTATACGAGGGTCAGGAATTAGGAGAGATATTAGAGGAAGAATCTAGTATCGATAGGGAAGATGTAGGAAAACCTATATTGAGGGAGGAATTTGAAATAGCACTAAGGGGGCTAAAGAACAATAAAACACCGGGTGTAGATAAAATACAGGCGGAAATTCTGAAATGTGCGGGACAGAAAGTAGTAAATAGGATGTTTGAACTGGTACAATACATATACGAAACGGGCGAGATGCCGGAGGATTATAAGAGGAACATTATCGTTACTATACCGAAAAACCCGTGTGGGGTATTCTGTCCCCCATCGGGCGCGTCCCCGGGTGGCGGATAGGGGAAACTTGCGGACCAAAACAGACGTGTGTTCCCTGCGACAAAGGGAAAGGAAATGCAACAATGGCTGACAAAACAATAAAAGATATACCCCAGGTGTGTACCGGAAATTCCGGAGAATCCCACTACCCAGAATAATAATCCCAGAATAAGGAGAATCCCTTGTGAAGGGTTGTCCCACGGATTCTGGGGGGACACTCATTCATTGGAACAGATGACAGTAGAGAACACAGACCCTTTCAAAAGAGGAGGAATAGCGCGGACACCGCCACCAAAGGACGAAGATACGCAAGAAAAAATTGAGACAATTCCACAGTCCCAAGGCAACTCGCAGACCCCGGTGGTAGTAAAGTGGAGACACACAAAGATAGTAAAAGAAAACATAAATCCCACCAGGGAAAGGTCCAGCTCAATCAATTTACCTTTTGTAGGAAAAAGAGGGAGAGAAGAATCCACCCAACAGGAAGAATTGAAAGAGTTTCGGAAAATACTTGCTAAACTGACTTCAGGAGCGGAGGAGCTGATAAAGTACACAAAGACAAATGCGAACACAAAGGTGGAAATTAAACAAGGTATAAAAGAAATGCAGCGACAGATCGAGATTCTGAACAGAAATAACTTGGAATGGAGTGAACTGCCAATAGGACCGAAAGAGAAAGTACGACAAGTAACAAAGAAAATGAAAGACAGCGGTATCCAAATAGATAGCTTACCTAAGGAAACCAGATCGGTGGCAATACAAGTTGATATGGAGCAAATAGATAAGGAGGAAGAGCAGAGAAAACAGGAAGAAATGAGAGAGATAAAGGAAATTATAGATCAGGGAGCAAACTTTGAAAGTCTCGCCAAAATCATAGACAAAGACTGGCCGGAGGAGATATTTAAAATCACTAAGGAAGAGGAAAATCGCACATTAAACGCTGGTTTAAACGGAGATCTGGCAGTAATTGTCGACCCTAGTATGGAAACACAGGACAAAAGGATGGAAGGCGTCATGCTGCCTTTCCCGGAAATCTTGACACTAATGCAGGAAGGACTAGTAGAGGGCCAGGTCGAATATATACGAAACAATATGGAGACAATATCCAGTAAAGGAGGAAGAAGAGAGAGATCGAATACTCTGTTTGTCCTCCCCTATAAGACAGATGGAAACGGCATTAACGACATCCCTGCAATGTATGACCTTCTAAAAAAACTTAAGGCAGAAATGCCTATACAAAACTCAAAAGCAGTAAAGATCTTGTCCATAGTGAATCATGACTACGTGAGGAAATGTACCGAGGCCATATTCAGAAATACAGAGTGCAAGATAATAATCATGACAGCAAATAAGACCGATAGGTTCAAATCGGAGAGAAAACCTAGGACAACCAGAACCAAATACCCCCAAACGGATAAGATCATCATTAAATCTGAGGGAAAGTCATATGCGGAGCTATTGAGATCAGTAAAAACAAATGTAGATATCGCGGAAGTAGGAGTAACCATTAAGTCCCTAAAGAAAACAGAAAAGGGTGACCTACTACTAGAAGTGGCAGGGGGAAAGGATAAAATTAAAACATTGAAGGAAAAGATTGTAGCAAAAACAAAGGACACGGAAGTATTTGTAAAATCTAACGACGCAACCCTTCACATAGCAGACATAGATGCGGACATAAATGAGGAAGAATTAAAGAAGGAAATAGTAAAGAGTGGAGTAGGCGTATCTGAGGAACAGCTGAGTGTGATATCACTCAGACCAAATCGGAGCAGAAACCAGACAGCAACGGTCAAAATGAAGAAAGATTTAGCTGCGGATTTAGCGAAAAAAGGCAGGATTAAAATTGGATGGGTGTTTTGCAGGCTTTGTCTTAGAATTAACATTATAAGATGCTACAAATGCCTAAATTTTGGTCATAGAACATCAGAGTGTATGGGTCTGGACAAAAGTGACATGTGTATAAACTGTGGCAAAAGAGGTCATAAAGCGAAGGACTGCGAGGAAAAATTAACCTACTGTACAACATGTAAGGAAGAGGGACACCGCGCGGACACAACAAGATGCCCTCATTTCAGGAAACTCATTAAAGACCATGGGAATGACAGTAGAAAGGCAAGGAAAGAGGTCGTTCAAATAAAAAATTATAAAAGTATTACAAACAAATCTAGCGCGCTCACAAGCTGCGCATGACATCGCGTACGCCGAGGCATGTGAAAAGAACATCGATCTTATAATAATAAGTGAGCCAAATGTCAACATGATGAGAGGTCGTGGCTACTTGTTGGACAATAGAAATGATGTCGCTGTACAACTTATAAATAAAAATATTGGTATTATCAGGGTGGAAAAAGGACAAAGTTTTGTGAAACTTATATTCGACAATTAGCATCTTTAATGCTGTTATATATCACCAAATATTCCTCTTCAGGCTTTTAAGGACTATATAGACACTATCATGGCCCAAATTAGAGATGATGCGGTGGAGGCGATATTCGCGGGAGACCTAAACGCAAAATCTAGCCTCTGGGGATCCCCTGTTACTGATCAGAGAGGGGACTATGTGGCCGAATGGGCAGGGGAACTGGACCTGGTTATTATAAACATAGGTACAACTCCGACATTCGAAAGAGAAAATAGCAGGTCATACATTGACGTCACTGGAGCTACCGCAAATATTTCAAGGACAATCAAAGGATGGAAAGTACTTTTAGGCGAGATGCTAACCTTTCACCATCATATATTCTTTGAGATAGACCACCAGAATAAAGTAGGAAAGAAGCAGCAGAATATTCAAACGCTTTTTGACGGTAATATATTCGAGGAAAAAATTAGAAGAGAAACTAGTGCTAGAGAGATAAATAACGTGGAAGACCTAGTAACAGTGATACACAGAGTAACAAAGGAAAGCACGATTACCATACGCGATGGGGAAAGGAAAAGACTGTATTGGTGGAATATTGATATCGAAAATCAGCGTTAAAATGCCTGAGGCTGAGAAGACGAATTACCAGAGCCAACGCAAGAAATACTCCTGGAAACGAGGAAATAACTGGTTTACAAACCCAATACAAGGAATCCAGTAAAGAACTTAAAAAGCTAATATCCCGCTCCAAAAGGGGACACTGGAAGAGCCTATGTAATGAATTGGAGAACGACGTATTAGGGTCAGGCTACAAGATAGTAATGAAACGCCTTGGTAGCCATAGTTTGCCTTTCAATCTTTCCCTTGATCGAAAAACGGAAATTATAAAACAACTTTTCCCAGATAAAGAGGATATAGGGACCAGAGGGGAAAAAACTCGAGAGGTTGTCCCACTCTTCACTGCAGAAGAACTGACTAACGTGGCAGAGCAGATTAAACCTGGTAAAGCTCCTGGACCAGACAGAATACCTCCGGAGGCAGTTAAGTTAGTAGTCAAGGCAATTCCTTTCACTATAAGGGAAATTTTAAATGACTTGTTAGTAAGACAAGAGTTCCCTGAAATGTGGAAAATAGCCTCAGTCTGCCTCATATGGAAAGGAAAAGCTATCGAATGTCCCTCGTCCTTTAGACCAATTTGCATGCTCAGCATGGCCGGGAAGTACTACGAAAGACTAATTAAGGAAAGAATCGAAACGGAAATAGAACAAAAAAGTGGGCTCTCTGAGAGACAGCATGAGTTTAGAAAGGGTCGCTCTGCAATACAAGCGATAAATATGATAGTGGACTCCGCAAAAAGCACCCATAGTAGATGGTTTGCAGTAATTGCCGTGGATGTAAAGAACGCTTTTAATACAGCGACTTGGAGTAAGATAGTTGAGGAACTCCATAGTAGAGAGGTATCCCAATACCTGATAAACATCGTGGAAAGTTATTTCTCTAATAGAAACATCGTAGTATCTAACTCAAAATTGATAGAGATGACAGCGGGTGTTCCACAGGGATCGATTCTGGGACCGCTCCTCTGGAACATTCTGTATGATAAGGTACTCGCAGTATCCCTCAGAAGGAGCAATTAGCATAGCTTATGCTGATGATTTAGCTATTATGGTGGAAGAGGCGGACGATCGCGAACTCGAATTCCGGGTAAACGAGTCGTTGGCAAGAATAAATTTCTGGATGAAGAAAACTGATCTGACCTTGGCCCCCCAGAAAACTGAGGCAATTATTTTGAAAGGACCCCGAAAGAGAAACCATATCCAATTTGAAATCCTGGGCACAAAAATAACACCAGCCAGAGAACTGAAATATTTGGGAGTAATCTTAGACGACAGATTGACATTCGGAAACCATATCAAATACACTATCGAGAAAGCTTAAGTGAAAATGGCGGCACTAACACGGTCACTACCAAATATAGGGGGACCTAGCGAACCAAAGAGGGCAGTACTATGTGGAGTTATACAATCGGTAATCCTATACGGCGCGCCTGTGTGGCATCAGGCCATAAATGTACTGAAATATAAAAATATGCTTCTGAGCATTCAAAGAAAAGCCCTATTACGAATAGCCAGCTGGTACAGAAGAATATCGACTAGTGCCATTCAGGTAGTCACGGGAACTCCACCGATAACTCTACTTATCGAGGAAAGACACAGGCTGTACCACATCGAAAATGCCTACCTACCGGCGGTGAAAAACAGGGAGAGAGAAACAACCTTAAGAAATTGGCAGGAAATGTGGAGAGACCATACATGCACGGCAGCCTGGACGAAGGCAATCATCCGGGACCTCCTCCCATGGGTACGATGCGAACACAAGAAGTTGGACTTTCTTGTGACGCAGTTCTTGACAGGCCACGGGTACTTCAGATATTACACCAAAAAAATGGGAATAACGCAAGACGACAAATGTATATACTGTGGTAGTATAGATACAGCAGAACATACAATACTGATCTGCGATAGATGGTTGCAATGGAGACAGGAATTAGAAGAAGAATTGGATGACAGAATTAGTAGGAAAAATATAATCAACATGATGATTAGAAACGCGAGCAACTGGGGAGAGGTATGTCGGTTTGTTAAAAAGGTATTACAGAAGAAGCGGATTGATGAGAGAGAAAATGAGGGATAAAGCAGGAAGAGAAAGTAAAGACGGCCGGGTGGCCTGACGGTATGTCGTTTTGCGACGATTTCCAGGACTCCTATGGTGTGAGAAAAAAAAGGAGGGTTTTAGTCGGTTAAAGTCCGACACTACCATGACGTGATAGACACCGAGCGCATGGTGTCCATGAGGATTTCCCCCCACAAAAAAAAAAACTATACCGAAAAAGAGAAGAGCCGACAAATGCAAGAACTTTAGAACGATTAGCCTAACTTCCCACGCGTCAAAAATCTTAACCAGAATAGTGCAGAAGATGATGGAAAATAGAGCGGAGGAAATACTAGGAGAAGACCAATTCGGGTTAAGGCGAAATAGTTGAACTCGCGAAGCTATTCTGGCGCTAAGAGTAATGTTAGAGAAAACAATAGAAAAAGGAAAGAACGCTTATATAGGATTTGTAGATTTAGAAAAAGCTTTTGATAATGTAAGATGGGAACAAATGTTCGAGATACTAAAGAGCGCGGGAATGAAGTATAGAGATAGGAGAGTAGTACACAATCTATACAAAGAGAAAACTGTTGTTATAGAAATAGATGGGGAAAGAAGGGAAGTAGGTATCAGGAAAGGAGTAAGACAAGGATGTATGCTATCACCACTAATTTTTAATCTGTACATCGAAGAGGCGTTTAATGTGGTAAAAGATGGAGTGGATTTCGGGATTAAAGTACAGGGACAGAAACTAAAAATGCTGAGATTGGCGGATAATATAGCAGTATTAGCATCTAGTAAAGAGGAATTAGAATCAGCGTTGAACGAAATGGAGGCAGTGTGGACAGAGGAATACGGAATGAGGGTGAATAAAAACAAAACTAAAGTGTTAGTGTGCAGAGGGCGCGAGAGCAGAGCAAAAACGAAAGTACAAATTAATAATGAAAGATTGGAGGAAGTTAAAGACTTCACTTATTTAGGAAGTAAAATAATTGGGATGGAAGAAGCGATAAAGATAAATAAAACAAAGAATAGCGCAGGGTCGAGTAGCTTTAAATAAAAAGAAAGCACTTTTATGCTCGGGGGTAATAAACTTAGAAACAAGGAAGAGATTTTTGAAAACGTATGTATGGAGCACGGCGCTATACGGTTGCGAAAACTGGACGGTAGGGGAAGCAAATAGGAAGAAATTAGAAGCTTTTGAGATGTGGTGTTACCAAAGAATGATGAAAATACCGTGGACTGATAGGGTTAGAAACGAAGAAGTATTAGAGAAAGTCGGCGAGAAAAGAAGTATAAAACATAAAGAAGAGAAGAGATAGAATGGTAGGCCACTTGCTGAGACATGGGGGAATAGTTAAATCACTTGTTTGGATTTAAACTTTTGAAAACAATTTTATTTTATTAAATGGACGAACAAGAATTTTGATGTGTGAGTATAACAGTAATACTAATACTAAAATTATACTAAAGCTATATTAAAATTATACTAAAGTTATACTGCTCATGCAACGGGTTTGCTGCGACTTAATAAGTTTCGCTGTGCTGACATCGTTGAAAGTAATATTAAAATACAACTGGTAAAAGATTAATTTAAAGAAATAACATTATAAGGTTTCAGCAAATCATCATAAACGTTGGTTACAATGTATATAGTTATATGATAAGACACGTAGCAGTATTGAGTTACGTCTGGCTTTCAGATAACATACTGAAGGTTTTATGTTACCTGATAATAAAGTTATAGAAACTGTGGGAGCTACTTTGAATAATGAATTGAATACAATATATTTTATATAACAACTCCCCTTTTTAACAAAAAGTTGGTGTTATACAGCAACTTTTCAAAAATAAGTAAAATTGAAATTAATAATTATGAATTTAACGATTATTGAAGTTATATAATAATAATAAAGTTAAGTGAGAGTATAAAGCCTTAAATTGAGTTTAAATTATACAATTAATATTTTTAAATATAAAATTTACAAAATTAAAATATATAGAGTCCTTGAAACCGATTTATAACTGAAAAACATTAGTTCAGTTCGATTTGTTCCTCTGGGGTTTCATCTTTGGGTCTGATCGATGGTCTTCTTCTGGGCAGGATGCTCCTGAAGGGTTCTCTTAAGCGTTTAGAAGGTCCAGGTGGAGGTGGTGGTGAATTTGTTGTGAGGACATTGCTAATCTGTTTCTCTTTCGGCATTTACATAAAATATATAACAAAATGAGAGTTACTATTAGTGCAATGATAAAATAAGTGAACCAAGAGATGTGTTTGGTGACAAATGGTTCGTTGATCAAATCGTCTAACGTTCGAGAATACTCGTCCAATTTGTGTTTGGCAATCTCGAGGTCTTCCACATTTAAGTTATTCAATTTTAAAGGTTCCAATTTTGGGATTTGGATGTCATCGGGGATTCTTTGACAACAATTAAAGGGGATTAAAATAGGGTGATCACTAACACTGGTTTCTGAAAAGTTCTTAGAGTCTGCTTGTATTTTTGTCACTCCTATGAAAGCACTACATCCAGGTTGCAATTTAAGAATGGAATTTTTATAAATGATCTCTGTCTTGGTGTTTATTTGTTTGCAATTTACAGTAATTTGAAGTGATTCTGAAGTAATTGTTAGCCATGATGAGTCCGTTAGTTGTTGGACATTGTAGCCTTTTGCAAATATTATTGAAGTTTGGCAGCTCTCAGGTAAAGTTTTTAAGTGTTTCAGGATTTGGGCTTCACATATAGTATTGTCGTCGATGGGGTATGCAAATAGATTGGAACATATCTTTGTGCCAAAGAAAAGTGGTTTACAGTCTTTCAGATTTTTGATGGGTATGTACATCAAAGAATCGACGTCACGCGCTAAGTATTTTTGTGATGAAGATAAAACATGATATAGACCAGTTCTATTATTTAGGATAGGGATTGGATATAATCTGAAAAGGGTGTATCTTTGTTGGTCTATTAGAGGAATTTTTAATACAAATACTAAGTCTGAGTCAGTTTGATATGCCTCTAATTCCATAATATCCAAATATTTGGCAATATTGGAAGATTTTATAATGAGTGATAAATTGTTTTGGTGTAAAATTTGAGAAATTTCCTGAAGCGAGGTTATCAAATTTTCAGGATTGATTATCCTGAATCAATGAATAATTTTTAATCGCGCGAAAGTTATTGAATTTAGAATATCATTTAATTGATTCTCGATATACAGGTAACTTTCCATGAAAAGTTCACATTTTTCTAAATATCTTAATTTTGCTTAAATTACTTTAATTTTATCTGATGTCCTATAAATTGTGTCTGATATTATTTTTATATCTCTATTGGAGGTGGCTTCATCAATTTGCAATTTTTGTATGGTAGCGTTAAAATTCTTTATGACCGATGTTGTTACTGAGATTTGATTTTTCATTAAATTTTCTAATTGATGCTCGTCATTAGTTAATTTATTGATGCAATTCATGTAGTATTCGCCATCTTCGGAATCTAAATTTCCTGTAATTGACTTAAATATTGTACCAATGCCATTGAGAAGTCCACGTTTGTAACGTTTAGTATCAAAATAAATTTCGCTTAATTTTTCTTGAATTGAATTTGAAATTTGGGTTAATAAGCTGATGTCTGTTTTTACTTCACCTCGAAAAAGGTTCATGTTTTCAAATATGGGGTTAATAGCGTGTAAGATAATTTCAATCATTTTTTCGTTATGTTCAAAAGTGTTCTTTATTGATGAAATGTTTTTGTGAACTAGAAGAGTCCATTGTTTATTTGTTACAACGATTTCGCTGTCTCGATGATAATATATTCCAATGGTGTTGTTTATTGGAGTAATGGTGTATTGGGATACTGCTGTTCCAATCAGCAGAAGAAACCTGAAAATAATTTAATTCTCAAAATATGGTTTCATCCTGTCGAAATTGATTTTTGTCGTTTGTGACGTTTCGAGATTTAATAAAATTGCAGAATTTTGAAAGATTTTTATTATTTCGAAAGGACCGTTAAATTTATTATGTAATTTATCTTTAATTTGAGATTCCTTTACATAGAGTTTATCGCCTATTTTATATTGTGTAGGATGTTCTGGAACGTTTCTATCGAATCTTATTTTAGCCTTTTCTTTTTGAAGCTCAGTTCTTGTGCGTGCAATTTTATAGTATGAAATTCTATTATTTAGGTCTCGTATATATTTTGATATCAACTCTTTTTGGTTATACAAAGTTTCAGGTGGGCGACTGGACGTATGTCCAAATAATAGCTCGTATAGAGAGAAACCGTGTGTTTTATTCGTCGAGTTATTATAACAAATAACAGCGTCAGGAATTACGTTTAGTGGATGTTCATTAGGGTTTTCAGCCTGATTAGTACGAATCATCTCTAAAAGCGTGGAGTGAAATCTTTCCACAGATCCGTTTGATTGAGGGTGGCTAACGCTAGAAAATGTTAATTTTATGTCGTATAACGTACATAGATCTTTAAGTAATACATTATCGAATTCTTTACCGTAATCCGAATGTATACGAAGCGGAGTACCAAAATGCTGAAAATAAAGAAGTAATGTATTTACTGTTGATTTAGCGGATTTATCCTCTAATGGGTACGCTTGAGTGAATTTGGTTAGTTCATCTCTAATAGTAAAGATATAATTTCTTTTTGGAATTTCTAGTATATCGATATTTATTCTTTCAAATGGTGTTCTTGGTGTTTCAGTTATCACCAAGGGATTGCTTAGGTTTTTCCGTAAAGTCTTTGTTTTCTGGCATATTTCGCAATTTTGAATGAATTTAGTTACGTCTTTAGTTAAACCGGGCCAGTTATTTATTTATTCCTTATTCTCCGAATGGTTTCGTTTATTCCGCGGTGCAAATTTGCTTTTCCGGTATGGTTTTGGTCTAATATTATCGGAATTTGATCTTCGTCAGGCGTCT
The DNA here is from genome assembly GCA_037954035.1 of Rosalia funebris. Classification (NCBI taxonomy): domain Eukaryota; kingdom Metazoa; phylum Arthropoda; class Insecta; order Coleoptera; family Cerambycidae; genus Rosalia; species Rosalia funebris. Next base: position 17,397,412 of record JAZFAV010000036.1, on the reverse strand, counting down.
TAGTTATGTTTTGGTAACTAACTAGGTTTAAATCTTTTTCAGTGAAAATAAATGACAACATTTCGAGTATTGGCAATTCTAAATTGTTTTCAATGAAATATGTTTTTGAAGATTCGAAAAGGTCTTTGTCTTTGTAAAGAGTAATAAACATTGTTTCGATTATCTCTTCGGTGTCGAAGGGTAACAAAACAATATAATATTTTCGGTTTTTCACCGTTTTACTCATGACTATATTAATTTTATTGTGGATAAAATTTGGTTTTTCCTCGAAAATATCTTCAATTATTTTATAATGTAAGTCTTCGAGTTTGTCCTTTTGGAAAAACGTTATTATGTCCTTATGTCCTTTGTCTAATAATTGATTGTTTGTAATTTTAATTTTCGAATAGTAGATTAATGACTGGGTTTTATATAGGTGAACAAATATATTTAATTCTTGTAAAATTGATTCTGGTGAAATATCGGTATTTTCTGAACTAACTGATTCGTTATCTCTATTTGATGTTAAAATTTTGTTTTCGAAATCCACGCATTTTTGAAAATGGTTAATTTTGATACGGGACAAAGCGTCCGCATTTTTATTAATTTTGACAGGTTTATATTCAATCTGGTAGTCGTACTCTTCAAGTTTTAAGCGGCAGCGTGCTAGGCAACTACCGGGGTCTTTAATAGAGAAAATCCAGGTAAGAGGTCTATGATCTGTTATCAATTTGAACTTTCTTTCAAAAATATAAGGGCGAAAGTGTTTTACAGCCCAAATAATAGCGAGGAGTTCTCGTTCTATTGTTGAGTACTTTGTTTCCGCGCTACAGAGAGTTCTGGAGGCGAAGGCTATGGAAAGATCTTTACCTATTGGACCTTGCGAAAGTACAGCGCCAATCGCAAAAGCGCTCGCATCTGTTGTGAGTAGGAATGGCTCGTCAAAATTTGGATACGATAGTATGGGGCTCGAAATAAGGGTTTGTTTTAAATCTTCGAAAGATTTTAAACATTCTGAATCGAAATTGAAAGGGGTATGTTTCTGCAGTAATTTAGTGAGAGGTTTGGAAATTTTGGCGATATTATAAATGAATCGTTGGTAATATCCGACGAGGCCAAGAAATGATTTAATCTCTCTCTGATTAGTTGGTTGGGGAAAATTTTTGATGCATTCGATCTTTATTGGATTTGGTTTTACACCTTCTTTGGTGACGAGGTGACCTAAATATGCAACTTCCTTACTAAGGAATTCGCACTTGTCCGGTTGAATTTTCAAATTAGATTTTTGAAGACGTTTGAAGACTTAGGTAAGCCGTGAAACATGGTCCTGGATTGTTGGGGAATAGACGATTATGTCGTCCATGTATACGAGGCATCTCTCGTTTTGGATTCCTATTAAGATGTTGTCCATTACCCTTTGGATGGTTGATGGGGCATTTTTCAAACCGAATGGAAGCCTATTAAACTCAAAATGACCATTTTCGACTGTGAAAGCAGTTTTTGGAATGTCACTGGGTTCGATCTCAATCTGGTGGAAACCGGGGCCAAATCGAGGGTGGTGAAATATTGGCATTTGCCAAGTTGGTCTAAAAGATCAGAAATGTTTGGTAAAGGGTATTTATCTCCTATAGTTAACTCATTGAGTTTTCTGTAGTCAACTACGACACGCCATTTTTGTTTACCTGACACATCAAGCTTTTTGGGGACAACCCAAATCGGTGAAGACCAAGGGGAATTTGCATGTTTGATAATACCTTGTTCTAGCATTTTCGATACTTGTTTTTTCACTTCCTCTTTGTGAATTTGAAGGTAGCGATACGACTTTGTAAAAGTAGGTTTAGCATTGTTGGTGTCTATTGTGTGTTTGATCTCATTAGTAAATGTCAGAATATCTCCTTCGAGATAGAAAATATCTGAAAAGTCTAGGCAAAGTTGAGTAATTATTTCTTTCTCTTCCTCATTTAAGTGATCAAGACGAAGTTGCTGTCTATTTCTTCGCGTCTATCTGTATAAATTTTCTGAATTATATTCGTTTAAATTATTTAATGAAAAATTTTGAATTGGTTCTAGTTTAATTTCGGAAAAGTCTATTATTTTTGGGACTGCGTTTGCGTTTGATGCGGAGGCAAGAAATTCTCCTTTATTGTTAATTTTGACTAGTGCATTAGGAAGTCGTACTTTATCTATTTCCATAGCTGTTAATATGGCTTCTGTGTTTACAAGATTACATCGAAATTTTGAAATTTGTTCTGTACGAGGGTTGATAAAAAATTTGTTGAGAAATTTATTAGTTTGAATATTTTGTTTTTTATTATTTTGTACATTAGTGGAATTTTCTGTGGCTTTGAATAAAGGTACAGTTTTGAAATTGGTAATTAATTGTCTACTTTTTATGTCAATAATGCAGTTATAATGTTCTATAAAATCGGATCCTAGTAATCCGTCGAATTCAATATCAATATTATGAATGTAAACTTTGTGAGGATCGTTGAGAGTAAACGGAACGAGTGCAGATTCATTAATTAGAATTTTTTGATCGGTAATTCCCTGTATTATAACGTTTTCGGGAAAACGTTTAGAATATTTTTCACAAGTTTTTGGCTTAGATATGGATAGTCCGGCACCTGTATCTATTAATATTTTAAATTTTTTTGTAGCATCTTCAATGTAATATAAGTTTTTGGGATTTACTGTTAAAAGGGCACTTGATATTCCTCTATTTATAGGAATATTTGTTTGTCTTGCTGTTGGTTGGTGTTCAAATTCATTACTTGAATTTGGTTTTCTAATTCCGTTATTTCGCATAGCTGTTGATCCGGTGGATGATCTTGAGCTTGAGTAGTTTGCCGAAAATCTTGATCAGTATCAGAATAATTAAATTGGTCTGTTGAAAAATTATAATTTTGTTGATATGTTGGTTCGTCTGAATGTGAATCTTGATATTGTAATTATATTGATGAGCGGTATCATCAGTATATTGTGCATGTGAGTTGTACTGATGAGCCGTATCATCAAAATTTTGGTTCATTTGGGCGTTTATATGATGAGCTCTTTGTTGATTATAATTCGGATTTAGCCCAATTATTGGTGGTCTTGATTGGTTTGTATAGTTGGGGTTCGGTTTAATAGCTGAAGGCCTGTTTTGTTGAAAACTGTTTTGCTGGTAATTATTTTGTTGGAAATTTGAGTTCATCGGTCTATTATTTCCATTTGGATTAAATTGAGGTCGCTGATAATTTTGATTTAAGTTAGATGATTGGGCCTGATTAAAATTTTGTTGAAAATTAAGCCTAGAAAAATTTTGGAAAGATGCTGAAGAATTTTGTTGTTTCGTTTGGCACTCATTTATTGTGTGACCATTACGTTTACAAAATGTACATATCTTCTAAGCATTTAATGAATTAGGTGGTAACGGTTTATTTGATTTTTGAAATTTTTGAGATTCAAAGTATGACAATTGAAGTTCCCGTTTTATCCTGGATATTGCTTGAAGCATATCCATAGGATTACTTGCTCTTATTATAGATCCTAATCTTGGATCCAACCCTGTCAATAAAGTATTAAGTGTCATGGTTTCGATTAAATTTGACTGTGCGGTTTTTTGTTCAGCGGTTAAATGTTGTTTCTGAATCGCTGCATGCATTTTCGCATTATGCGTTTACAAGCGGGATACAAAATTTAAAGCTGATTCGTTAGATTGTTGGTTAATTCTTTGCAAGTCCTGAATTAGAGACGTAAGGTCCCTAGAGTCTCCAAAGTGAGTCTCTAATAGATATTTTATTTCTTCCCAAGTTGACGGGTTCCTAGAATTTACTAGTTCAGTGGCTTTTCCACGTAATTTATTTTTCACATGGAGAGTTAAAAGTACTTTTTGATTATCGACTGCCATGTCGAAAGCGCATTTAATAGCATTTAAAAATGTTTGCAAGAAAATTTGATTTCCGTCATACTCCGGAACAATTGAGAACATTTCTGATAGTTTGTAAGGTTCTAAGCTCGTTTACCATTTTTATAAGTTAGTTTAATTATTATGTTTTAATAAAATGTTTTAAGCAGTTATTTAATTAAATACAATTAAATAGAAATATATTTGCAGATGGGAAGGATACTAGTTTTTGGTCTATATCCTGTATAATATTTCTTAAAATTATAAATAAATGTTTCAAAGGTAACGTGTCAATTCTTTGACTTATCAAATTTTCTCCATTCGTCTTTCGGCCAGAGTCCACAACCAGTGAGGCAATTCCGTGTTCAGGAAGCGGGGTGTCTCTCCTCTGCGGTTTGCAGAGGAGAATCACAAACAGTGAGGGCAGGTCCGTGTTCTATCTGCGATTTCCCTTTTGTTGTTTTCTTTCTTGTTTTCTTTGTTTCTTGTTGAAGTCTTCGTGTTTCGGAGTTGCTTCTTTGAGGTATTCTTGTTTCGTGTTTCTTTTCTTCTTGAGCTTTGTTCTTTGATTTCACTTCGGAATTGGAATTCCACGTTACTAGTGAGGCAAATCCGTGTTCTAATAACGAGTGCAATCCTACAACGACTGCGCCAAATTTGTTAAATCACTTGTTTGGATTTAAACTTTTTAAAACAATTTTATTTTATTAAATGGACGAACAAGAATTTTGATGTGTGAGTATAACAGTAATACTAATACTAAAATTATACTAAAGCTATATTAAAATTATACTAAAGTTAAACTGCTCATGCAACGGGCTTGCTGCGACTTTATAAGTTTCGTTGTACTGACATCGTTGAAAGTAATATTAAAATACAACTGGTAAAAGATTAATTTAAAGAAAGAACATTATAAGGTTTCAGCAAATCATCATAAACGTTGGTTATAATGTGTATAGTTATATGATAAGACACGTAGCAGTATTGAGTTACGTCTGGCTTTCAGATAACATACTGAAGGTTTTATGTTACCTGATAATAAAGTTATAGAAACTGTGGGAGCTACTTTGAATAATGAATTGAATACAATATATTTTATATAACATATATATATATATATATATATATATATATATATATATATATATATATATATATATATATATATATATATATATATATATATATATATATATATATATTATATATATACTATAATTATCATAATTTTAAAAAGCAAAAAATCAATTAAAAGGGTCCTAAATACACTTTAGAGTGATCATATTGCAGTGTTTTTAAACTTTTTTTTTTTTTGAAAAGCGATAGGCAACTTTTTTTTCAAATGGCAATATAGTTTTTTTTACTTACTATTGTGCAGATTTCTTTTCTGAATCCAACGATGTATAACAAATGGACTTTTGTGAAACATACATTAAACAAAGTTAAACAGCATTAAACACGAAATACATTAAACGAAGTGCAACTAAAGAAACAAATTAGCAAATCAAATAAAGTTACAAACCTACAAGTACTGCTCAAATTGGTTACCGGCACAATCAAGACATACCTGGCATCTTCTGAATACTGCATTGGTGGCGTTCAATATAAAATTGGAGGGTATTTCGCGACACGCACGTATAATTAGTTGCCTCAGAATTTCTTTATTTTCCGGTCGGGTTAAATAGACATGATCTTGAAGATAATCCCACAACCAAAAATCAAGTGGAGTAAGATCTGGAGAACTGGCAGGCGATCGAATCAGTCCATAAGTTCCTATCCATCTTTCATTAAATGTGGTGTTTAACCAATTACATAGTATTCATTCTAGCATTATGAGGGGTAGCCCCATCTTGCTGGAAATAAATTCTATTGAGTTCTGCAATAGGTAGTTCATCTAAAAAATTCTGAAGTTGTTCTGTCAATATTTGATAATATTTTTCTTGATTTAGGGTGTCGTCTATGAAAAATGGTCCAATCAATCTATTACCCAAAATGCCACACCACACACTAAACCTTCCCTGAAAATTAGTTTCGGCGATAATCCTTGGGTTTTCTTGGCTCCAATGTCGGTGGATTTCAATGTCAATGTCAATGGTATTATTTCTATTAATAATACCATTGACACTAAATGTACATTCGTCTGACCAAATAATCTTAGTGTGGAAAAGTGGGTCTCGTCGCACTGAATTTAAATACAAATGGCAAAATTGTTGTCTTCGTTCTCTATCGTTTTCCTCTAATGCCTGTACTTTTTGAGGTATGTATGGCTTAAATTTGTGCTTTTTCAATATTGAATTCACAGTTCGTTTTGAAGCTGCAATATTATTTGAAATCTCCCGAATGAAGGTTCTTGGGTTTTCTTCAACATTAAGAGCATTGAGCTCCGTGTTTTCATTAAATTTGCATTCTTCTCGTCTCGGTTTCTTAAATGACCCATAGTTTTTTAAATTTTCTTCAAGTCTTCCAAACTTACGTGGTTCTAACTTCTCTATGAGGAAACCGCTCTCTATAAAGGCGGACTGCCGCACCACGATTCTGATTACACTGAAAGTATACCTGAATCATATCCGTCAATATTTAATTATTGTCCACTACACTGTTGACTTATTTCGCAAAAAATAACTTACTGTAATGACACTATGACACACAAAAGCAAAATAATGTAAAAAACTGGGGTGCGGAAGTTGAAATAACATTTACTTGATTTCTTGTATTATTTTTTGTTTTCCACGGCACAGATGATTAGTCAAAATACGTTTGTCATCAATTAAGCGACCGGGCGCCTATTGCGGTATTGGCGAATATTTTCACCATTTTTCTGTGACAAATGTTTCACAAAAGTCCATTTGTTATAGATCGTTGGATTCAGAAAAGAAATTTGTATAAAAATACAGCCATACCAAGTTACACATTTTCCATCAGCAAAGAAAGTTTATGGTCCACAATGGCAACAAAACGTATGGAAACCCAATCAAGTTGCTAATTTATCCAAGCCTACCCCAATATCAGGTGTACAAAATGTACAGACAAATTCCAATATCAGACGTTCAAAATACATCACGAGTGAACACAAATTTTCAGAGACCTCAACAGTATACATCACCCCAATAACGACTTTATACTGCAGAATTAGACCCCACCGAACAAGTACGAACTGTAACCCCCTCAGGTATCCCGTATCCGGTTGAATGAGCGCCACATTTTATGTGCTTATATAAATTATATCAAGCAGGCGTTCCATTACCTGAAGAACAAAACGATTCCCAAAATTTTGAATAATACGATTCCTAAAATTTCGACCATCAATGCGAAAACGAAAATGAACACTAAACAGACGAGAATTTTTTAGACAATTCCCCGCCTCAAACCAATCCGACATAGAAGTATTTAATTCTAGTCCGATACCTTCTACCTTACCATATATCGAAATTTCAGAACCACTTGAAACTTTTAATAGACACAGGCTGTTCAAAGTCTATTCATTAGACCAGATATTATACAAAAATATTATCCTGATAAAATTTACCATAATGAAATTAAATTAAAAGCATGCACGGGATATACAATAATACGGTTCCAAGCAAGCATTCCAGCTTTCGCGATTTCACAATGAATGAAACAATGAACGTGTTATTGTATGATTTCCATTAATTCTTTGACGGATAGGTTTTGAAGATTTGCATAAATTGCATTTTACTATCGACCCTGCAAACAATTGCATTCATAATCTATTCCATTGTTAATGAGAAGTTATAAATATACGACAAAAACGTATTCAATAGATACAAAAGAAATTATTATTAAGAAAATTCCAGTAAATGATGGTGATATTTTTATTCCTTCAATAACTGATGACAGATGTGTTATTCCAGACACAAGTCGCGTAAAAATAAACGACATTGTAGAATGTAATGCTGGTGACCCTGATGATAATGAATCAATGATAAACCACCCAGCTGATGATACAAAAACAGAACAGGACTTACTAGAGTTTCTTGAAAACACTCCTCTCATGAATCCTGAGAAAGCAGAAGAAATCATAAATGATTTAGAATTGATCTAGACAGTCAAACAATACACAGCTCAAGAAAATCCTGTTTGTGCCCCACTGAAAAACCGATTAATGTTTATAAACATCAAATAATCCTTAACGAATCTATAACACTTTAGCGGCATTTTTATTTTCAACAGAACTTCCCTTTTCAAAAATAAGACACAAATTAATATTTCATACATCAATATCAGATGACGAAATTGTTAAATATTTAAAACCGTTTTTAAGACTAAATGAAATTTATTGCTTTTATTTTAATTCAAATTCGTTAAAAACAAAAATATTGCGTGTTCTACCTAATTGATTTAGCCCATCATTAAAAATTGTAATATCAAATTTATTGGTTCAAGATATAATAGATCAAGATAAACATCAAGAGAAATAGAATATTTGCATGAAACTAAAACAGTACATCGCGGCATAAATGAGACTATTAAACGTATTTCCCAAAAATTCTATTGGCCAAATTTATCTAACGACGTAATACGAGTAATTGCCTTACTTTACTTTAAAAACTTCTTTATTGTAGTTACGTTCCACCTTTACATAAGAGAATACCTAAGTCAGCATTTATCCCCAACCACTGTAGTAGATAAGCTAGCATTGTAACTATAGGCTTTAGTAATAATCTAGTTAGTCTTGCTGTATTAATCTTCCAGTGCGGTCAATAAAAGTTTTTAAAAAGTCTCTCGTTTATTTGCAAAACGTAACTGGCGCAGCCGGTAGGATTTTCCGAAGTGTAAAGTTTTCATTTTGAGATTTATACTTGTGATTTTAATCCTTAATCGGAAAAACGAACACGGTGGGTGAATTGAGTAGCCTACAAAACACACGATTGCAGGTGAATTGAGTAGCTTGCGGAAGACATCGTTGGATTCTGGCCATCGTGGTTTGGAGCAGATTTACCCTGCAGTTTTCAGCGAGGATTCCGGAGAACCGAAGAATTGTCCATCGAGGATCGGAGCAGATTTATCCTGCGATTCTTCATTGGCCGACGGAAAAGCAAGACACGAGACTCCCAGCAGCCTCCTGGTTATAGGCATAGGTTATAAGAAACAAAGCGACGAAGTCCGCAACAGAACAAAGGGATGAACTTGATTTTTCTACTAATGTAAGTCGTTTTAATTCAAAAGAATTTGCTATTTCTCGTTATTTGAATTTTACAATTATATACTCATATGTGTTAGAATTAAGATTGTATTTACTCGTATTTTAACTAAATATTACTGTAACAAATATTAATTTCATAATTTCTCTTAATTATTTACAAACATATATAAATGTTATAAAAATGAATTCATTTAAAATTTACTATTTAAAACTAAGTTACAGAACTATTTAAAACACTAATATTAAGAAATTTATTGGAAGCTGGAGGAAATTCTCAGTACACTTTCAAATCTGAGCATAGATTCAAATTCAGACACAGAAAATTTACTTTCTCCAACAAATTCAAATTTATATCTGAACACTATGCCAGAAACAAATTATTCACTTTTACGTTACCAAGCTGACAATATTCCAAAGTTTGATGGAAACCCAAAATTATTGCAAAGATTTATTACTGCATCAGAAAACTTAATCAGAGCATTTCAGGATAGTACTAATGCAAATGCACCAATAAACATTTGTTTAATTGATACAATATTTTCTAAATTAAGCGGTAGAGCAGCTGATCTAATCTGCCCCAGACAAGAACTTAATTCTTGGGAGTTAGTAAAAAGTACACTAGTTAGTACATTTGCCGATCAAAGAAATATTGATTGTCTAGTTCAGGATCTATTAACTTTAAAGCCAAGTAAAAACGAATCACTAATTGATTATGGCAGTAGAATGCAAGATGTTAGGAGTTTATTATTTGCAAAATTAAATCAAGTGGATGAACCACAAGAAGTAAGGTTAATAAAAATTGAAAATTATAATTCGCTTGCCTTAAAAACGTACATAAGTAATTTACCATATCACATGCAATTAGTTGTAAGACTAAGAAATCCAACAAACTTAGAACAAGCAATAAGCTATATCGTGGAAGAACAAAATTTTATCCAATTTAAAAATAGAAACCAAAATACCAATCCAACCATAAATAATAATAGGCCGACACCCACTAGACTGACCCCGACAAACAATTTCCCTCAAAGACCATTCAATAATAATAACTTTTCAAATTACCAATCTCAATACCAACGGAATAATCCAATGCAAAGACCCCCACAAAATTTCAATTACGAACCCCAATTTAGACCCTTACAATATCAAAATAACAATAATTTTTCACAAAACCAATACAGGCAGAATCCGAATACTTTTCAAAATAATAATGCCCATAATTCGGCATTCCAGAAACAACCGACGAATGTATTCAAACCACAATCCCATACAAATAAATTTATGACAAAACCCACGCCAATGGATACCACATCAGGTAATACGCATATATTCTCAAAAAATATCTCTAAACTGCATAATCAACAGTTAAACGAGAATTATTCAAACGTCCGAGATTCTACGAACGAAATCTCACAGCCAGATATAAATTATAATGATAACGGATATAATGAGGTATCTTATAATGAAATATCTAATAACATAGACATAGATTATGATGAAACTAAATATATGCATCCAGATAGTACTTCATACGGGTACGATGACACGACCGTTCATTTAATCCACACGTGTTCCAATGCAGAGGAACATAATGCAAGCGCGCGAAACAACAATTTTACCCAATGTTTATCAGATGGAAATTTTCAGGAAATCTCGTTCCAACAACCACCGACGTAGCACAATTACACAACTATAACCATTTATTACCATACATTATCATATCGTCCTTAAACGCAAAATTTCTTATAGATACAGGTAGTACCAGAAGTTTCATTAATCCAAAATTAGCATATCATTATTTTTCAGATTTAATCGAAACAAAAACTTTTGAAGTTAAGACAGCTCACGGTTCATCGATTCACGATGAAATTTTAAGAATTTTATTACTAATCGATTTTAAAATAGAGCAATGTCACACCTTTTACTTATTTAATTTTTCAGAACATTTTGATGGACTTATTGGTCTAGATTTTATACAGGAATTTGAAGCAATTATCAATCTTAAAACAAAACACTTAGTACTACCTACGGTTAAAATTCCAATTCACTTAGAAAATACTATAGAAATTTCTCCCAAAAATGTTAACATCAATGTCACGTCAGAACAACCATATTCAGTAACAATACCACCAAAATCTGAACAAATAGTAGCTTTACCTACTTATCAACAGTCAGGACACGCTATTGTTCCTTACACGAAATTTAACGAGTTAGAAATGCCTGAAGCATTAGTAAATATAATTGATAATTTCTTTTTAACAACTCTAACAAATGAAACTGACAGAGAAATTACTTTCACTTTATTAGAGCCTTTGGATACTGAAACAGTAGACACTGACGAACTAAATTTTATGGAAATCGAAAATGAAAAATCTCCTAGAATTAATAAAAGTATAGGTAACATTTATAAAGAAAATTTAAAAAACTTAAGACTAAAACATTGTAACCAAGAAGAGTATAATTTAATTAGAAAGCTTTGCTACAAATATCGAGATATATTTCATTCAGAAAATGTCCCTTTGAGCTTCACAAATCAAGTCAAACATGAAATAAACTTAACAAACGATAGACCAATCTTTGTCAAATCATATAGATATCCCCAAATTCATAAACAAGAAGTAAATTCCCAAATTAATCAAATGTTAAAATCAAATATTATTCGAAATTCAAATTCCCCATACAATAGCCCAATTTGGATTGTTCCAAAGAAGCTAGATGCCTCGGGAAAGGCGAAGTATAGATTAGTGATAGATTATCGAAAGTTGAATGAACAGACGATCGACGAGCGATTTCCGATACCTAATATCAATGACATTTTAGATAAACTAGGTAAATGTAACTATTTCTCTACCTTGGACTTAGCTAGTGGTTATCACCAAATAGAAATGCGTACAGAAGATATACAAAAGACAGCCTTCTCAACAGACACAGGACATTACGAATTTAAACGAATGCCTTTTGGGCTCAAAAATGCCCCCAGTACTTTTCAACGGTTAATGAATAATATTTTATGACTACAAAATGAAATTTGCGCGGTGTATCTTGATGATATAATTATATTTTCGACAAGCCTAGAAGAACATATATCCAATTTAGAAAAAGTTTTCCAAAGACTACGTGATAGTAACATGAAGGTACAATTAGGCAAGTCTGAATTTCTAAAACAGAATATAAACTATTTAGGTCATATAATAACCCCGAATGGTATTAAACCAAACCCGGATAAAATTTCAGCTGTCAAAAACTTTCCAATTCCCAGAAACCAGAAAGAAATAAAATCATTTTTAGGTTTAGCTGGATATATCTATATCCAGGATATCTATAGAAAATTTATTAAAGATTTTGCCAAAATAGCAAAACCGTTAACCGTATGTTTAAAAAAGGGAATTACCGTAATTCATTCAAAAGAATTTATTGAGTCCTTTAACCATTTAAAAAATTGTTTAATCAATGCACCCGTACTACAATAGCCTGATTTTTCGAAACCCTTTGTCCTTACCACAGATGCTTCGAATTACGCCCTTGGAGCTGTTCTTTCACAAGGAACACCCCCTAACGACAAACCACTTTCTTATATATCACGAACTTTAAATACACATGAACAAAATTACTCAACGATAGAAAAGGAATTACTTTCTATTGTTTGGGCATGTAAAATGTTTAGACCATATTTATTCGGAAGAAAGTTCTTAATCTATACAGACCACCGACCCCTTGTTTGACTATTTAACATAAAAGAACCAAATTCTAAATTAATAAGATGGAGACTCAAACTAGAAGAATACAACTATGAAATTATATATAAAAATGGTAAACAAAATACTAATGCTGACGCTTTAAGTCGTATCCGCTTAAATGCTAATGAAACACAATCAATCGTGAATGAACCCGGTGAAATAAACCAAGAAATTTTAGACTACCTGCGTAACATGGCAGAAAACCCTATACAGAATTCGGAATCAAATGATCAATCAAATAAGATACAAAATAACGAACAACCTTGTATAAATGACCCGCCTAATATATCAAATAATCCACCTCGTATAAAGGTAATACACCTACGCACGATTGTTTTATGAAATTTTGAACGTTAGTAAGACTTGACATTAATGAAAATAGACCAGACCAGCTTGTAGAAACAGCACATACAACAGAAAACACCGAAAACATAGGCATACCAATTCTAGACGAAATTATCAATAATAAATCATTCCAATTAATAATCGAAAAGAATGTACACCCCACTTTAGATATATCACAAATAACGATAGACGGAAATATTATCAAAAATGTAAAAATTTCAAAACATAACCCAAACTCCATAATAGAACTTCTAAGAGATCACACGAATCCTAGCAAAACAATTTTCGTATTTTTTAAAGACAAAGAACTCATACCTATATTCGTTCACACATACACTCAAAACTTCGAAAACTTAAAAATTATAATGTGCACCAAAATAGTTAATAATGTTATTAGTAAGGAAGATCGAATATTGATGATCAAACATCAACATGAGAGTAAAACCAATCATCGGGGAATTACAGAAACACTAGACAAACTAAAAGATAACTATTATTGGAAATCAATGAAAATTGATTTAACCAATTATATCAATAATTGTGCAATTTGTCAAAAAGCCAAATATTCAAGAATCGTCCCATATGTACCACTAGTCTTAACCGAAACACCCTCGAAACCATTCCAAATTTTGCATATCGACATGTTTATGTTTGAAAACCAGAGCTTTCTAACGATCATTGATAAATTCTCAAAATTAGATCAAGCGTACCCTTGTCCAAGAAACGCAATCACTATACAAGAAAAACTAATAAATTACTTTTCATTTTATGGCGTACCCGAAACTATTATCGCTGATAACGGAGCCGAATTTAAGAATCATGTTTTAAATGAACTTTTAAAATCTCAAAAGATTCAAGTCCATTTTACCACGCCTAGGCATCACGAATCAAATTCCCCTGTAGAAAGATTTCATTCGACACTTATAGAACATTTGAGAATTCTAAAGAATATAGACCCTGCAATGTCAGTAATAAACCTGATGCCATATGCGATCTTAGCATATAATAGTAGCATTCATTCATCTACTCACTTTACACCTCACGAATTGACCTTCGGTCATACCAAATCCCGAGACCCATTAGATCTAGTAAGCGCAACATTTTACTCAGATTATATTTCAGCACACCAAGATAAAGTAAAAGCACTATACCGGGAAGTCGAAATAAAAAATAAAGACGAAAAGCAAAAAATTATAGACAAACGTAATAAACAAGGCCCGGAACAAAATGAATTTCACGTAAATCAACAAGTATATAAAAAAGCACCAGAAAGGTCCGCCAAAAGTAAAAATAAATTTTTAGGCCCTTATGTGATTACAGAAATGTTAGAAAATAATAAAGTAAAAATAAAAAATTCTCAAAATAATAAAACCGAAACAGTACACGTAAAAGAACTAAAGAAACCTCATATTTCAGATGGGCATCCGGAATAACCCTTATGACAACAGAAATCATTAAAATTGATAACAACCCTGGACTACTACCCTTACAACTTGGACAGACCCAAATTAGCAATGACTACTGGACTTATGCACAAATTTTTAACGTAGAACCTATTATACATGAATTTGCCAAAATTAAATCAAAATATAACAATTTACGAAACTCATTAGAATCTAAAGATTATTATAAAAAAGAATATCACAATTCATATAACCTAATAACTAATTGGGAAAATAAAATAATCGAACAAATAACGCAAATTAACCCAACATACAAGAATCAACCTAGACGTAAGAGAGGACTAATAAATGCCTTAGGGTCCATTATTAAAGTGATCACAGGAAATTTAGATAGTAAAGATGCGGAAAACATTAACAAACAAATCAATCATTTACAAGAAAATCAATATAAATTCAAATCAATATTAAAAGATCAAATCACCTTGCTAAACTCATCAATTAATAATTTCAACGAAATCGCAAAAAAATATAATTCATAATCAATTAATACTTGATTCTAGAATAATACAAATAGAAACAATAATACGAAATATTACCCTTGCCGAAAACTATATCTATCAATATTTCTTAACCCACACAATTTTGAATCAAATAACATTGACGTACCAAACGATTTATAATGTCTTGGAAAAGATAGGAATAGCTATCACATTCGCTAAATTAAATACTCTACATAATGCTATTGTCGACCCAATTCAATTACTGCAGGAAATAAAAAGTACTGAAAATTACCTGACAGAAACTAAATTACCATTTGAACCTGAAATTAAGAATATTTTAAAATTTGAAAATATTGTAAACATAAAAGGATATTCGACGGATTTTACAATTGTCTTCCTATTAGAAATTCCTCTGGTAGAACCACAAATGTATCAATATTTCCAATTATATTCGCTACCAATGAAAATAGATAATAAATTTCAAATTATTTACCCAAATCAAAATTCACAGCAATAAACCATGAAAGGTATATCTTAATGGATGAACCCTGTATACTAGTTACTGAAAACGAATACTTATGTAATCACGTTAATACGGTACACATGCATCAAAATCTACCATGCGAAATAAGCCTTATATCATTTAAGAAAAATCATGACGACTGTTTTCCTATCACTATTGATATTAAAGAAATTCAAATTCAAAAAATCACATCAAATAAATGGATATTAGTAATCCCTTCTGAAAATATAATAACTGAAACCTGTAATAAACTAATTAGGAAATTTCAATTGATAGGGACATATATTATAAACCTTGAAAAATATTGTGAATTATCAATAGATAATCACATTCTTAAAACCCATAATACCAAATCACTAGTACGAAAATTCGATTTACCTAGATTGAATTTAACATTGTCAAAAAGTTACCAAATTAACTATAACCCAGGGCCATTGAGTTTAAATGCAGTAAACATGCACAAATTATTACAAAACCAAAAAGAATTAAACAACCAACAAAATAAATTAAATAAGTTAGACACGTCAATTATTATAACCAATATTAGCTTTTGGACCATAATTTTATATATTATTGTTATTTGTGTAATAGTGTACTTTAGTTATAAAATTATTAGAAATGACTATTTAGCGAAGAAGACAAAAAGGAATCCAGAAAGTCCAAAAATTATTATATAACAGAATCATCGGGGATGATTCCATCTAGGGTTGGAGGAGTTACGTTCCACCTTTACATAAGAGAATACCTAAGTCAGCATTTATCCCCAACCACTGTAGTAGATAAGCTAGCATTGTAACTATAGGCTTTAGTAATAATCTAGTTAGTCTTGCTGTATTAATCTTCCAGTGCGGTCAATAAAAGTTTTTAAAAAGTCTCTCGTTTATTTGCAAAACGTAACTTTGTTTTATCGTATTTACAATTTTTAGATTATAGTACGGATTTTTTTTTTCATCGAGTAATAGCCTGATTCATTTCCGTTCATATTTTATTTTTGATAAGAATTGAGTCACTGGCATTACACATAACGTAATGCCGCCATGAGTAATCCTATCGTAATAATAATGGTTTTCCATAGTTAGCATTTCCCCCTTTCTAAGTAGATACTAAGTAATTCCAGTCGGTTTTAGAGTCAGATCGCTGTTAGTTTTGTACAAAATAAAAAGTTTTTGTGAACCTGTAGTTATTCTTCAAACGACGTTTCTCCCGAAACATCATTGGCGCAGTCGTGGTAGGATTTGGCAGTTGTTCCTGTGAAGCAGTCTATCGAAGACATCCAACCCCGGATTTCATCAGGACAATGTTGGTTTGAACCATTAAGCTGTACCAGTAAGGTCACTTGCAAGGAAATTTATATTGCTATCACTTACGTAGTGTGATAGTTTACGGAAACAAACCTTTAAAGATTAACTGCCGTAGGAGTAATTTTTTAAAGATGATTAATAATTTCGCTTACTTTGTGCGAGTATTATTAATGTTAGATTAAGTCAAACAAACCAATTTTGAAAACTTAGTTCTAAGAGTAAATCATTTTTGTTTAAGATTAATAATTAATTGGCTTACTCTGCGCGAGTATTATTAGTTTTAAATTAAGTCAAATATATCAATAAATCAATCAATTTTTAAAAATTAGTTTTAATAGTCAATAATTTTTTTACTTTTATGTACATAGATATACAATTTACTTTGTTTTATATAAATAAATAAACAATTTACTTTAGTTTATGTCATCACATCACACAGAAAATTTATCCAAAGACCTCCAGTTAAGACCAACTGGAATTAAAGACCATATTTTTCACAACCTAATTATTCACAACCTAACTATTCTCAACAATCTTATCGACCTCCACAATCGCAACAAAACTTCCCGTCACAACCAATTAATATTCAAAGTCGTCCTGTAAATAGGAATTATCCAACAAACTCTCAAGTCTTTGGTAAGCCCCAGAATGTCTTTGCGCCATCTCAGCAATCTAATCAACCTGTGAACAAACCGATTCCTATGTCAGGAGTCTCTATACAACCTCGCCATAATCAAACTCAACAAAGACAACAAATGTCACCATGTCCGTCACAACTTTCAGGCATCTGTTTCCAAAATACTAGACAACCTAAGCATCACGTAGAAGAATTATTCTCTGATAACTTAGAAATCACCACTCCAGACAACCAACCGGATTACTAGTAGTCACAGTAACTCTAATCAATCAACATGAAACATTCCCTATTGAAGAACGACAAGAAGTCGCCCCGCTTGAGTTAGGAAGAGAATCTGCATACGACTATTATTATTGGGAAGAATCTACAAACGAAGACAAGGAAGAAAATTTTATCCAGGTACCTCAAGAAATCTCCCCAACGTAAACCACGAGTTTAACAACATTTCAATCCTCTGTTTATGATGGTCTTATAGGTTTTGAGAATCTTACTGCTCTTAATCTAAAATTAGATTTTGAAAATCAAATTCTTTATAATAACCACTCAAATTTCTGTTTATATGAGAACTCCAAATGAAACTTCAAGGACTTATACTATAAATTCAAATGAAATTATTGTAAAACATGTCCCAGTTGATATAATTTCTGGCGACGTATATATTCCTCAAAATTCGACTCCTACTTGCCTCATTCCAGAGACTATAACCACAGCAAAAAATGGCTTAGCCCTTGTCGAAATTCACAACTTGGAAAGTCAACCCACTCAAGTTAAATTCCCAGAGCCTTTAATTGTCTTGCCCCTTGATCATTTTAACACTTACGATGCAAAAATCTTATCCCCTTCTGAAAAACCTACGGATCTAATCTTTTAAGAACAGATCATCTCAATTCAGAAGAACGAAATGCCCTTCTCTCATTATGCAATCAATATTCTGACGTATTCTATGTTTCCGATGATAAACTTACATTCACCAACGAAATCAAACATCATATTAGTTTCAGATGAAACTCCTGTCCACACAAAATCATACCGTTATCCATATTGTCACAAACAAGAAGTCCAAAAGTAAATTTTCAAATTACTCGATGATGGATCACTCGACCTTCTTTCAGCCCATGGAGTTCACCTATTTGGATTGTACCCAAGAAACTGGACGCTTCTGTCAAACGCAAATGGCGTATAGTCGTAGATTATAGAAAAGCTAATGAAAAAACTATTTCTGACCGTTACCCACTTCCAAACATCACAGATATCCTTGACAAACTAGGACGTTGTCAATATTTCACTACGTTAGACCTCGCTTCAGGATTGAAATCCTGAAGCGAGGTCTACTTTGCGAGGTCTACTTCGATACTTTCAAGATGCATTTCGATCTGATGAATCAGATTGAAATGCATCCTGAAAGTATCGAAGAAACGGCTTTCACCGTTGAAAACGGACACTATGAGTACACTCGCATGCCCTTTGGTCTAAAGAATGCCTCGTCCACTTTCCAATGAGTCATGGACAATATTCTTAAAAATCTCCAAAATAAAATCTGTTTCGTTTATATGGATGATGTGATAATTTTTAGTACTTCCTTTCAAGAACACATCCAAAATTTAGATCTTATCTTTAAAACTCCAAAAAGCCAACCTCAAAATTCAACTCGAAAAATCTGAATTCATTTGAAGAGAAGTTGAATTCCTTGGTCATGTCATCACTCCAAAAGGTATTAAACCCAATCAAAAGAAAATTGAAGCTATTAAAGAAGCTATTAAAAGAATTTCCAATACCCAAAACTCATAAAGAAATTAAGTCTTTCGTTGGTCTGTTGGGTTATTATAGAAAATTCATTCCAGGCTTCGCTCGTATTACCAAACTTGAAAAAAGATGCCAAAATCATCCTTACCCCCGAGTACAAAGAATGCGTACAAAAATGCAGACTTGCTTTGCAATGATCTTGTCCTTATCCCGATTATGAAAAAACATTTACCCTCACTACATATGCTAGCAATTTTGCTACAGGCGCGATTTTATCACAAGATGGTCACCCAATATGTTACTATTCTCGTACTTTAAATCCAGCTGAGTGTAACTACTCAACTATTGAAAAAGAGCTTTTAGCTATTGTCGATGCCACCAAACATTTTAGACCATATCTCTTTGGAACAAAATTTATTATCGAAACCGATCATCAATCCTTGCAATGGTTGTTTAATCTCAAAGACCCCCATTCTCGTTTAGCTCGATGGAGACTCAAACTCATGGAGTATAATTTCGAAATTAAATACAAAAAAGGCAAACACAATCCCGCTGATCCACTCTTTAGAATCAGAATTGACAATTTGAACGCTAGAGAAAATGAAAATACCGCCCAAGATCAACCAGTCCTAATACACATCCCCGAATTAGACGATCTAGAAACACTTTCAATGAACGCTCAACTAGGCAACCCCGAAGAATTGGACCAATTTATCTCCGAAATATTAGGAAATGAAAATCAAGATGTCACCACTGAAAATAATCTCCCGACACAAACTGAACCAGTGCAAACTATACAAGCCTCAGACAGACAGACAGACTACCCATACATCTCATGAAAATCCACTTTTTACTATGGAATATACCCCTAAGTCATTAAATTCTTATAGATACCAATATATAATTTCAGAAAATGATCGTAATATTAGTCATATTTGTTCTTACGAAAAAGTATTTGATAACCATTACAGATGGACCATAAGTCTTAAAAGTCGATTATCTGACCATGACGTTTTCAACTTTCTTATTCAATGGATTAAAAACATAAGTAACCATACACCTTGCTTTTATTTTTCTGATCAAAATGTTGAAACAAAAATTATTGGCATACTTCAAAAATATTATTCAAATTCAGTAAAAATGGTAATTAGCCGCGAAAAAGTCGAAGATATTCCTAGTGAACAAAGACAACAACACATAATTAAATATATGCACGAAGGAAAAACAGTGCACCGCGGACAAAACGAAACTATTAAAGCCATTCGAAAAAGAATTACTGGCCTAATTTAGGACATGGACATGTATATATTAACACTTGTGAAACTTGCCAAAGTTGTAAATACGACAGAAAACCGCAACATCCAAAATTTCAAATCACACCTACACCGGAAAAACCTATGGAAACACTACATATTGACACATTCCACTTTGACCATAAACAATATTTCTAACAGTCATTGACCCTTTTTCAAAAATTGGACAAGCTTATCCTCTAGAGGAGGGACTCCTATGGATGCCCTCTGACAGTACGGGTGTCCACTTCCTGTTTTACAAGAAATATAAGATCACCCTCACCAGTAAGACCGACTGGATGGAGGGTCGAGCTGGGTTACCGCTCAATGAAGACATCTGGTACACGGATGGAGGCAAGAGTGGGAATAGAGCGGGTGCGGGGGTGTATAGGCGATGCGACGGAATAGGTAAAACCTTCCTTGGGCAAATACACTACCGAACTCCAGGCCGAGCTAGTTGGAATTACATGCAGTGTTCTGGGGGCCGACCAAAATCGGACCCAGGAGAAGGTATGTATCTGCTCGGATAGCAGGACGGCGTTGGCAGCCCCGAATGAAGCAACGACAAAGTCGAAGCTGGTCTATAATTGCTATGAAGCATTAAACCACTTGGCAGGGAAGGGACCGGTGGAACTCTTATGGATACCTGGACATAATGGCTTTAAAGGAAATCTAATTGCAGATGACCTTGCCAGACTAGGGACCAGGGAAAACCTCTATGGACCAGAACCTTCAGTGGGAATAAGTCGGAATCTGATCAGAGACCGCATCAATGACTGGGCAAGAGACCAGCACTCAGAAGAGAATACTCAGAGATTGAGAAATGGGCCCAAGAATTCATTAAATTGAACAGGCACAAAGCCCGAACCCTGGTGGAAATCATAACGGGCCACCATAGTAGCCTGAATGCATATAAGCACAAGCTGAGGCTGACTGACAGCCCGGCCTGCAGATACTGTAAAGAAGACGAGGAAACCTCGATTCATCTTCTTTACACCTGCCCTGCATTGGAGGAGAAGAGGTATCTTATATTAGGGACCCCTGTTATCCTAGAGGAGGCGAGGCTTAAGGCGGGGGACGTGCCTAAATTGGTCCTTTTATGGGATAGCATTTTTGGATAATGACCCGGATAAGAGGGGATCGCCAAGGGATTACCCATGCGATCAGTGGCTGATGAGGCCCAAACCTATATAATATAATAATAATAATAATACTAATAATAATAATAAACCGGACCGGCAGCACCAGCGCACCCGGGAGGGAATAACATATTCATAGTCATAGGTTAGGTCATAGATGACCTAAAACTTTATGTTACTGTTAAATTGAAGGTACTGATTATAGGAGCCCTTGGTGGAGCGAGAGATACACTGCTTTCTGAATTAAAGAGCATACCGGCATGCCGAAACTCGGCAGAAATCTTAGCCGGTCGCATGCAGAAGGCCGTAATTCTCGGCTCGCTACGTCTACTCAGGGCACACGACTCGGCCCAGTAATCACTAACCGAGCGGACGCGAGGAGTGATTGCTGGTATTACCAGCGCACCTTCTGTGTGAGTCGGAGCCACAGAAAGGGGTGACTGGCTTTTAGTAAAAGAAAAAGAAAAAAAAATAATAATAATAATAATAATCAGGAGTTCGGATCCCCTTCTCTGCATGGTCCGAGATCATGACCATGCAGGGATAGGAGCATTTCTATTTAAGGCAGCACGTAGAGCAGCCGATGATCTCGGTCTCGTCTTCGATACCGAACGGGCCAATCACAACTCTGTCACCGACTTGGAACCCGTTCAGTTAAAAGCCCAAGTAAAATCTGCAGAGCATTTAAGAGCTCTGCAGCTTCACAAGGATAAGCCCATGCACGGGTCTTCTATAGGAATATGGAAGCCCTGGGCTTATCCGAAAGGCTGACCTTTGCTTTCTTAAGGTCAGCCGGGCTAAATTCAGAGACCGAGGGATTCATCATGGCTTGCCAAGATGGTGTATTTAACACGCTCGTCTATCGGAGTCGTGTCATGGGTATGGAGGTCCCTGATGTCAACTGCAGGGCCTGCCGTAGGGCGCCGGAGACATTGATGCATTTACTGTCGGCTTGCTCGGTATATGCAGTCTCGACCTATATCCATAGACACAACGCATCGTTGCGGGTGCTTTAATATCATTTAAGGCACTCGTATCAGATAGACGAGACACCAGTGCTGCTTTACGCTCCGGGGGATATTGAGTCCGTTGTGGAAAACGAGAAGTGCCGAATATATTGGAACTATTCGTTTTCCACCGTCAGGCAAATACAAGCCAACAAGCCTGACGTAGTCCTCCTCGACCACCAAATCAGGACAATGTTCGTCATCGAGTTCTCGGCACACAGTGATGGTAACATTGTTTTGAAAGAGGAGGAGAAACGGACAAAATATCGAGATTTAATCTTCGAACTCCGTAGACTCTATCCAGACCATACTTTTAAATTGAAGGTACTGATTATAGGAGCAGCCCTTGGTGGAGCGAGAGATACACTGCTTTCTGAATTAAAGAGCATACTGGCATGCCGAAACTCGGCAGAAATTTTAGCCGGTCGCATGCAGAAGGCCGTAATTCTCGGCTCGCTACGTCTACTCAGGGCACACGACTCGGCCCAGTAATCACTAACCGAGCGGACGCGAGGAGTGATTGCTGGTATTACCAGCGCACCTTCTGTGTGAGTCGAAGCCACAGAAAGGGGTGACTGGCTTTTAGGGAAAAAAATAATAATAATAATCCTCTAGAAGCTAAAACAGGCATGTTAATTCAAAAGAAGATACTCCTTTTCATTCAACATTATGGTTTACCACATAAAATTATTCTTGACTGTGGTAAAGAATTCAATAATCTCATGATCCAAGATTTTTATCATTTACACAAAATGAAGTTACATTTTACTTCCATTCAAGGCCATACATCAAGCGCACCTGTTGAAAGGTTCCACTCGACATTTGTAGAATCACTCTAGTGCCTTAAACATGAAAACCCTAATGCTCCTATCGATTATTTGATGCAAATCGCTGTCTTAGGTTATAACAATTCGATCCACACAAATTTAAAACATACCCCTTTCGAAGTTCTTTTTGGTCATCTTGATAAACCATCTCCCTTCCAACTCTCCGAAGATGTAATCACTTCAGATTACATACAACAACATAATAACCTAACAAAAGAATTGTATAAGAACATTCGTGACAACTTAGAAAAAACAAAAAGTAAACAAATTTCTAACCTGTCAAAAACGTGACGAACCCGAAACCGTTCAACCAAATGAAACTGTTTTAGTTAAAATCAACCAACCTGAATTTAACAAGGCTAAACCTCGTTTTCAAAAAACTCAAGATATTCAAGACAAAGGCCCCGTTTTTTTTAACAGAGCGTGGCAAAATTCATAAAAGTATTGCCAAACGAAAACGCAAAATACCTTCATTAACGAAGAAAATCTCTTTACAGGCTGAGACATCCCCTGACAGTAACAACAGTGATCCACAGCCCTCAACATCACAAACACAACAAATTGACTATGACAGAGAAATACCGCGAACAGAAATCTCACTATCGACTAGTACACCTAGTCCTCCCCATGCTTCTCGTCTTGTTACAAGATCATGTACACGCTCTAAAAACAAGAAAGCTAACTAATCCCATATACTTTCTTAGACTTTCCAAGCAGACCAGACTAATAAATTCTTAACACACCTTCATTCATTCGATTGATTACAATACATTATCAACCAGTTTAAATCAACTAAACTGAAATTGACTTGAATAGAAAATATTGTTCTAAAAACAAAAACCGTATCGAACAACTTGATACTCTGTATAATTTAATAATTCAAAGACTAATCAACCTACAAAATCACGATATTAAAGTTAAACAAGGATTGATCATTTTTATAGGAACTATCCAAAATTTTTTTTTGACACAGCCGATGCTGATGACATTGAAGAAATTAATAATCAAATAACAATTCTTAAGAAAAATCAAAATAATCTAGTCACTCAACTAAATTTACGCACATCCTTTATGGATTCATTAGCACTAAGACTTAATCAAACATTAACAATAATAAATAATAATACTGAGAAAATTAACCAAGACATGGATTTATTAGAAAACTTAATTGTTGATGTAAACTGTCACCAACTCATGACACAATTAAGTCAAAATTTAAATTTCCTCTTGAATTTTATTGATAATATAGAAAATGCGATTATTGCCTCACATGCTAATTTTATCCATAACTTTTTCTTATCAAATACAGAGAAGATATCCTTAACAAAACGAAATAACTGTCCACTGAGAGTGAGCTCATCCATTTGAAAGACATACAATCTTATTATCAACTTTTTCATGTAAAAACTATAACAAAAAATAATCAATTGATAATCAAAATTATTGTACCAACTTCTCAAAGAGACACCTTTCAAAGTTGCCACCTGGTCCCTATTCCTATAAGAAACATATCTCTAATACCACCCGTACCTTACCTGGTATTGAGCTCTACAAATCTCCACGTTTGGAAAGAGCAGCCATGTCCAATCCTCGAGGACAACAATATTTGCAATGGTTTACCTACCTATTGAAATGACCATTGCTATCAAAACATTTTGCGAGGCCAACAGCCTTCAAAGTGTACTTCTGTTCGAGTTTCCAGCATATCAGTCTTGCAAGTTGCCAAAGACAAAATCTTAGTCTTCCCAGATGAACTGACAATAGCCAGCTCATCCTGTGATAGAATCAAATTATTAAATTGGATCAACCCACCGAAATTGAACTAGAGGCATCCTGTCCAGCAACCATCAATAGATACATTACTCCTACGACGAATCCCAGCTAGACGGAATCCGCCCCCATTTATCTGAATTCGACATAGAAATAGAACCACACCTCCCTGCGATACATCTCTCGCAGATACCCTTGGAATAAATAAGGAATTTACACGAGACCCTAAGAGCTTTGTTTTACCCCGATAGATCTGATTTTTCATGAATTTTTCGGAGTCGATGTCTGTACTTGCCATGGAGAGTGTCCTTCACGCGTTAAGTATCCTGGACATAGTTCCGATTTACAGCCAGGTACGGGTACGTCTCCCTGGCATCCAAATATATTAGGATGCTTCCGTTTGCTATCTGCGCATCTTCAAGAATCCCCGTAGATCGTTCTCTCTTGAGATGGAAGACTGCATACTAGTCCAACCCGTAATTATGTATCATATCTTCGTAGAAAGGGCTATGTGAGGACTGCTCCCCGATTGGCGAATGAGGTAGCTGAAAGGCTGTCTAAAGAACCAGTTGAGGATGCGGTCTTCACAGCTCCACTAATAGTAGAGGGCCTCAGTACCAGAAGGAGGTTACATCGCACAAGATCCCCTAGACCACAAGACCTGTACAGAGTGGATGCTGAAGTTCAAGCATCGCTTCCAGGAGAGGCCGACATCTGGCACATAAATTGTGCAGTGTACACTGCTGTCTAAGGCTTCTCTCATATGGAGAGGGCGAACAACTCTTCCTCTCTGCGAGAGAGAGAGAGAGAGAGCGGAGCGGCGTGTACAGAAGATGCAGGCCAAGATCCAGTCGGCAAGACAACAGGTATCCCGTGTCCAATGTGTAATGGACTATATGGCGGCCAATAGGCCTTTAACGCAAGAATTACGGCGAATTGCCGCCAATTTAAGACGCGTCTATCACACACTTAATGAGGTAGTGCTGCGTACCATCAAACAGCACTGCCTTGATATAATACGGAAGCTAGTGACGTACAAAAAGTCATTAGTAAGGCGGGCCCGATGGCTGGCGGACAATAATTTGTTCCGCCAAAAACCGTCGCGCCTATTCGAACCTCCTCAACCTGTTGTTGAAAATCCGCCGACTTTAGATCATGTGGAAAACTTTTGGAAGGCGTTGTACGAACAGAAGCTCCCACTCTAAAGAGACACTCCAGCCCTGGCACACTTTGAAGACTTTTGCGAAGATCTTCAGCGACCAGAACAAGTGTGTCACCCGATAACCCCTAAAGTGATTCGAAGAGATCTTGCGGACTCTAAGAACTTTACTGCTCCAGGTCCCGATGGGATAAATCACTTCTGGTGGAAAAAATTATCTAGTATCCACGACCATTTAGCTAGAATTTTTACCACCTGGCTAAATGGGGAGCAGCAAATTCCTTCTTGGGTTGTCGAGGGAACGTGCCAATCCTGAAGACCGGAGATTTGTTCAACCCAAAGAACGAAATTAAACATACGATCGATATGGAGCACTCAAAACTATTTTCACAAAATCTTATCGCTACCTTCACATACACAAATAGGAAGTTAAGGAAGCCTTTCCCTAACATATCCAATTTATTAGCAATTAGGCAAATGCGAATATTTTACAGTTTTAGATTTAGCACCAGGATTGCATCAGATCGAAATTGAGTCAAAAGACATTGCAAAAACGACATTATATATATATATATATATATATATATATATATATATATATATATATATATATATATATATATATATATATAATCAGGATTTTAGTCGAAGGAAACTACACTCACTGGTTTAACAAGAATTTTTATATGATAAGTAGGCTGGACAATTCAATTCTGCCGCTACTGAGCAGTGGCAAAACATTTATACATAAATTCTAGCTGACATGATATTTCTTATTTAGCTGATATTAAATTAGATACAATGATACGTATATGGTTATGAAATTAATACAATAGTTAATAAAACTTAATGTGTTAACTATAGGAGACAACTACCCCTTGCCAAATATTTCAGATCTAGATAAGTTAGGCAAGTGTCAATATTTTACAACACTAGACTTGGCATCTGGGTTTTATCAGATCGAAATAGAGCCAAAAGATATGTCGAAAACCGCTTTCAGTGTGGACAATGGACATTATGAATTCATTCATATGCCTTCGGACTGAAGAATGCTCCTTCCACCTGTCAAAGGGTGATGGACAATATTCTTTTAGGCATCCAGAATGTAAGATGTCTCGTATATATGGATGACATCATCATATACTCCCCAACCGTACACGAACACCTCTCTCGTCTAACAGAAATGTTCAAACGTATTCGCGATGCAAATTTAATAATCCAGCTAGATAAGTGCGAGTTTCTCCGTAAAGAAGTCGCGTATCTGGGCCACCTCATAACTAAAGAAGCAGTTAAACCAAACCCCGATAAAATATGTATTCAAAATTTTCCCCAGCCTACTAACCAAAAAGAGATCAAATGCTTTCTCGGTCTGGCAGGCTATTATCGAAGATTTATCAGCAATTTCGTTAAGCTATCTAAACCCCTCACCAAATTGTTACAAAAAGATGTCTCTTTTGTTTTCGATTCCGAATGCAAGAAATCCTGAATTGAAACAATCTCTCATCTTTACCCCAGTTCTCATCTATCCGAATTTCGACGAAACCTTTCTACTCACCACTGATGCAAGTGCCTTTGCCATCAGAGCTGTGCTTTCACAAGGCCCCATTGGTAAAGATTTACCAATTGCTTTCGCTTCAAGGACACTCTGTAAAGCCGAAACCAAATACTCGACCATAGAGCGTGAACTCCTCGCCATTGTTTGGGCCGCCAAATATTTCCGTCCTTACATATTTAGTCGAAAATTCAAGCTAATAACCGACCATAGACCCTTAACGTGGCTCTTTTCCATAAAAGATCCCGGTAGCCGCCTAGCACGCTGGCGATTAAAACTCGAAGAGTACGAGTACGAAATCGAGTATAAACCCGGTCGCATTAACAAAAATGCGGACGCTCTTTCTCGTATAAAAATACATCACCTTCAGGACTATTCTAATTTTCACTGTCAGCGTACCCTATTCAAAGACACTCGACTTCAAAAGAACCCGATTCTGATAACCATAGTGACATGACAGAAACAAACGAAAATGACGCCGTAAAAGAATTTGAAACCTCTATAAATTTGTACAAAACAAAATCACTCATCGACTATTCCAAAATCGAATATTCAAACGGACAACTCCTAGACAAAAGCAACAAAAATATAGTTACGTTTTTCCAACAAAACAATCTCAAAGAATTTCATTATAAAATCCTTGAAGACTTGTTCGAAGAAAACGCAGACTTTCGGAATTTAGAATTAAATAAATTATCCAGTAAGTCAGTGCGACATAGAAACTATTTTATCGTAGCTCTACCATATGATCCTGATACAGTTATTCAACACTTGTTTCGCACATTATACAATGCTCGTGAAAATGACTTTCTAAAAGCTGCTTGATTTCAACTATAGTTTCGGGATGTCTAGAATTTATTAATTCTGCTGCAGGACCCTATAGTTTGTTTTTTTACGTATAGCGTTACAAGTACCTTTTGATTTCCTACTGCCATATTATATGCAACATTAATAGCATTTAAAAATGAATTTAAAAAGATTTGGTTTCCGCCGAATTCAGGTATTATCAAAAATATTTCGTTTAATTTATAAAGTTCTATCTACACTTTGTGTTTGTTGTTCTGGTGGAGGTACCAACCTGGATCTTAGTCTTATAAACTTCTTGATTTATTTATGAAATTAATGCCCATACCGAGGTGATACATGGCACGTATGCATGATCTGTGGTGTGAATTATACCCAGAGCATGATTCCTCCACGCCGCAGAACCTGCGTAATGCTGTATATATATATATATATATATATATATATATATATATATATATATATATATATATATATATATATATATATATATATATATATATATATATACTGGAAGGCCGAAGTCCCAAAAATTGCACATATGCAGCTATCAATTGATTGCAGCTCATTGTGCAACAAATATCACAAAAGAATCTGTTGGTTATCACACAAGAGCCAATTTTAATCAAACACAAATGCGAGGATGTTACAGTTCATCAAATTAATCTACCAGTAGAAGTTACACTGGAAGAAAATTGCCAAATCCAAATTCTAAATTCCATATATAAAATTAATAGGAATCTACTCCCTGCAACGAATTTCATTTTACCTGACCTATCAACCAGGCCAAAAGTATCTAACTTAGAAACCATCCACGTCAACGATCTAGAATTACTAGACGTATGAAATTACTAGACCAAACAGATGAAAGCTATCAAACCTATTCAACTGGCTCAACTACCAGAGGAAGATACCAATTCCTTTACCACTGTCTATATAATCATTGCTATATTGATTATATTAGTACCTGGCTTTAAGGACCATCGATTGGTTTAAATATCGATCAAAAAGCGGCTTCTTGTTCCCAAGAGTTCAAAGGAGTCCTAATCACAAGGAAAGAGACATCCCGATGAAAACAACCCCCATTAAGAGCAGGATGGAAGTTCCGGACCCTCCACTTCACTTCCATTTTAAAGAGGAAAGAGTTATATGTACGCCTCTGAATATAGACTTCATTTATTTTATTGTCTATTGTATTAATTTCATAATCATATACGTATCATTGTATCTAATTTAATATCAGCTAAATAAGAAATATCATGTCAGCTAGAATTTATGTATAAATGTTTTGCCACTGCTCAGTAGCGGCAGAATTGAATTGTCCAGCCTACTTATCATGTAAAAATTCTTGTTAAACCAGTGAGTGTAGTTTCCTTCGACTAAAATCCTGATTATATATATATATATATATATATATATATATATATATATATATATATATATATATATATATATATATATATATATATATATATATATATATATATATAATAATGTTGCATATAATATGGCAGTAGGAAATCAAAAGGTACTTGTAACGCTATACGTAAAAAAACAAACTATAGGGTCCTGCAGCAGAATTAATAAATTCTAGACATCCCGAAACTATAGTTGAAATCAAGCAGCTTTTAGAAAGTCATTTTCACGAGCATTGTATAATGTGCGAAACAAGTGTTGAATAACTGTATCAGGATCATATGGTAGAGCTACGATAAAATAGTTTCTATGTCGCACTGACTTACTGGATAATTTATTTAATTCTAAATTCCGAAAGTCTGCGTTTTCTTCGAACAAGTCTTCAAGGATTTTATAATGAAATTCTTTGAGATTGTTTTGTTGGAAAAACGTAACTATATTTTTGTTGCTTTTGTCTAGGAGTTGTCCGTTTGAATATTCGATTTTGGAATAGTCGATGAGTGATTTTGTTTTGTACAAATTTATAAAGGTTTCAAATTCTTTTACGGCGTCATTTTCGTTTGTTTCTGTCATGTCACTATGGTTATCAGAATCGGGTTCTTTTGAAGTCGAGTGTCTTTGAATAGGGTACGCTGACAGTGAAAATTAGAATAGTCCTGAAGGTGATGTATTTTTATACGAGAAAGAGCGTCCGCATTTTTGTTAATGCGACCGGGTTTATACTCGATTTCGTACTCGTACTCTTCGAGTTTTAATCGCCAGCGTGCTAGGCGGCTACCGGGATCTTTTATGGAAAAGAGCCACGTTAAGGGTCTATGGTCGGTTATTAGCTTGAATTTTCGACTAAATATGTAAGGACGGAAATATTTGGCGGCCCAAACAATGGCGAGGAGTTCACGCTCTATGGTCGAGTATTTGGTTTCGGCTTTACAGAGTGTCCTTGAAGCGAAAGCAATTGGTAAATCTTTACCAATGGGGCCTTGTGAAAGCACAGCTCTGATGGCAAAGGCACTTGCATCAGTGGTGAGTAGAAAGGTTTCGTCGAAATTCGGATAGATGAGAACTGGGGTAAAGATGAGAGATTGTTTCAATTCAGGATTTCTTGCATTCGGAATCGAAAACAAAAGGGACATCTTTTTGTAACAATTTGGTGAGGGGTTTAGATAGCTTAACGAAATTGCTGATAAATCTTCGATAATAGCCTGCCAGACCGAGAAAGCATTTGATCTCTTTTTGGTTAGTAGGCTGGGGAAAATTTTGAATACATATTTTATCGGGGTTTGGTTTAACTGCTTCTTTAGTTATGAGGTGGCCCAGATACGCGACTTCTTTACGGAGAAACTCGCACTTATCTGGCTGGATTATTAAATTTGCATCGCGAATACGTTTGAACATTTCTGTTAGACGAGAGAGGTGTTCGTGTACGGTTGGGGAGTATATGATGATGTCATCCATATATACGAGACATCTTACATTCTGGATGCCTAAAAGAATATTGTCCATCACCCTTTGACAGGTGGAAGGAGCATTCTTCAGTCCGAAGGCATATGAACGAATTCATAATGTCCATTGTCCACACTGAAAGCGGTTTTCGACATATCTTTTGGCTCTATTTCGATCTGATAAAACCCAGATGCCAAGTCTAGTGTTGTAAAATATTGACACTTGCCTAACTTATCTAGATCTGAAATATTTGGCAAGGGGTACTTGTCTCCTATAGTTAACACATTAAGTTTTCTGTTGTCTGCAACCACACGCCATTTCTGCTTACCGGAAGCATCGATCTTCTTGGGGACAACCCATACTGGGGAGGACCAAGGGGAATTTGAATGACGAATAATATTTGGTCTAACATTTTGTACACCTGTGTTTTAACTTCCTCCTTGTCTATTTGGGGATACCGATACGATTTCGTGAATATTGGTTTCGCATCATTCGTATCTATCGCTTGTTTAATCTCATTGGTAAACGTTAGTTGGTCACCTTCAAGATAGAATATACCCGAAAACTCTAAACAAAGTTGAGTGATTAGTTCACTTTCTTCTTCATTCAAATGATCTAGATGGAGTTGGGATTTTATTTCGTGATGTCTGTCTATATAAGTTTGAGAATTTCCTTCCTTGATATTGTTTAGTGACAAATTTTGTAAAGGTTCTAATTTTATGTCCGAAAAGTTGATGGTTTTGGATATTGCGTTTGAATTTACTACAGATGTAATAAATTCACCTTTATCATTTACTTGAACTATAGTATTAGGGAGTCTTACTTTGTCTATTTCTGTAGCTAGGAGGATAGCTTCAGTATTAGTCAAATGGCATTTAAGTTTAAAAATTTGTTCCGTACGTGGTTCTATTGAAATGCTATGAGTATTATTAAGGACGTTTGGGTTTGTAGAATTTGGTATGTCTGTAGAGAGAGACTGGTCTGTGACTTTATGCATCGAAATCGTTTTAAAATTAGTTTTAAATGTTTTTTTATTTTTTATGTCAACTATACACTTATAATGTTCCAAAAAGTCAGAACCAAGGAGACCATCGAATTCTATGTCAAGATTGCAAATATATATTTTAAGTGGGTCATCGAGATCAAACGGAGTATAAACAGATTCATTAATAATTATTTTTTGATCGGTTATACCCTGAATCGTTACATTTTTAGGACATCTCATACTATAATTTTGACAAATTTTAGGTTTAAATATAGATAGACCTGCGCCTGTGTCGATCAGTAGTCTATGTGTATTGGTAGCGTCGTAGATGTAATATAAATTTTTCGATTTAACAGATAATAAAGGACTTTTTTCCTTTATTATCTGTTAAATCTGGAAAAAGGAAACTGTTGTTCCGGGAAATTTAGATTCGGGTTGAAACTGTCATATTCATGTTGCCGAATTGGGTTTTTAATACCGTCATGTTGGAATCTATCGATTTTTGATAAGGTAGGTCAGACTGGGAAGGTGGACCTGTTCGAAAATCCTGATTGTTTGTAGGCGTCGTATCAAAAGAGGGTTCATTAAAATAATTTTCGGAGGAACTATTACCAGTATAATAGTTTATATAGGTACCGTCGTGTTCCGAAGTATTACCAGTATAATAGTTCGGATCTGTGGAATGATTATTATCTGTATAACAATCAGAGTTAGCATTTTCATAAAAAGTTTGATTTGGTTCTGTATTTTCTATTTCATTATGTTGGTTAATATGCAGTGTCTTTCTGGTAGAATTTAGCTTGTAATAATTAGGATTCGGTTTTAATCGCAGGGGGTCTTGAACTGTTGAAGTTCGGGTTTGGTGTGATGGCAGGTGGTCTTTATTGAAAATTTTGTGAATTTCTAGAATTTTGATTATAATAGTTGGGTCTTTGTCGAAAATTTTGTGAAGTTCCGGGCTTTTGAGGGTAATAATTAGGTCTAGAAAAATTTTGAGGGATGCCGAAATTAGGAGGTCGAGAACTTTGTAGTCTCTGACGGCACTCACTGGCGATGTGACCAGTGCGCTTAGAGAATGAACATTGCTTTAGAGACAGAGACGAATTTGTATTGCATATATTATTATTACGGTGTAATTTTTCATTTTCAAAATAATTTAGTTGGAGCTCTCTACGAACTCTCGTATTGCCGTTAACATATCGGCTGGATCGCTTGCCCTGACAACATGCGCAATTTTAGGTTCTAACCCTGTGAGTATTGTATTTAAAACCATACCTTCGGTTAACTGAATTTGGGCTTGTTTTTGAGCTGGTGTTAACCGTTGTTTGTGCACAGAAGCGTGCATTTTTGCTTCATGTGTCTGTAGACGTGCGATAAATGTAAGCGGAGATTCATTGCACATCTTGTATTAAAGACGTTAAATCTCGGCTGTCACCAAAATGATTTTCTAATAAAGTTTTTATTTCATCCCATGTCACTGGGTTTCTAGAGTTGACTAGTTCAGATGCGCGACCTTTCAATTTATATTTTATGTGAACAATTAATAGTACCAACTGACATGTCATACGCGGTTTTGCAGGAATTTATAAATGTATTTAAATTAAATTGATTACCGTCGTATTCAGGGACGATAGAGAAAATTTTATTTAATTTATAATGTTCAACAACTTCTTGCTAAGGCTGGTTTTGTTGCTGTTGTAGAGCCATATTTCTAGTAATTACTGGCATAAACTAATTTAAAAGTTTAAGTTCATTCATTTATTTATTTTAAATTGCAATGGGGAAAGACAACAGAATTGTACCTTTCGCGAACAATTAATAGACACAATTATTAAATATATATTTTTACATTTAAACGAGATGATTCAATAAGTACTTACACGAAGCTATTCATCTGTTGGTTGTTGTTGGTTGGTTGGTTGGAAGTTGGTTCTTTCTTTGGGTAATGGATTGAATCCGCCACCCGTACTGAAGTTCTCCTTATTCTGGCGATCCTTTTCCTGGAGTTAGGCACTTGTTGCCGAGTGTTGTCCTTGTTCTTCAGGTGGTTTTCGACAGTTAGGCTCCTATACAGGGTGTTCTTCAAATCCTACCGACTACGCCAGTTTTATATCACTTAAATTTCACTTTTTAAAAAATATTTTATTTTACTATTCAAACAATTATTGTAGATACGACTTGGTTTAATATAATTGAAAATGACAAGTTAATGTTTAAGAACGAAATGACAAGTAATAAGTGTCGTGGTCTTGGTGTAACCTATATTTATAACATTGATTTGTTAACACAAGCATAAACATTCTAGGAGTTATATGCTGTGCTTGCGTTTCACATCAGAACGCTTTTGTTGTTCAAGGAGCTGTTATTAAAAAATATGCTATGTTTGCATTTCACATGGGAAACGCTTTTGTTTGTCAAGGAGCTGTTATCACTTGATAATGAGTTTCATATTACTTGGTATTTGATATTAATATGTTTGGGTGACTTAAACTTATATTATATATATAAGTTTAAGTCACTTAAACTTATATATATATATATATATAATAAATATATAATATAAGTTTATATATATATATATATATATATATATATATATATATATATATATATATATTTATATTATATATATATATATATATATATATATATATATATATATATATATATATATATATATATATATATATAATTTTATTATTCAACAATTTAACGTGATGCTTGCTCATAAAAGAACTCGGTGATAAAAGACGCATACGTACATCTATCATATGGGGGGCATATGTATATTTAGAATTAAATGTTTTCATCTCTTAATTAATCTAAATGCAGAAACGTCATAAGTTATACTTTTTTGCAAAATTAATGAGAAATTTCACAAGAATGTACACATGCACAATGACGTATGTAATTCGATATGCTGCAGGAGGTGATGAGAATCAAGAAAAACTGATTTTCTCAGCAATATTAATGTCAAACGAATAACCAATGAAACTATATCTTAAGAAATAAAAATCATTTCTTTAAGAAAACGTACAATTTTATTGACAATTGGAATTATTAATATTCTCGTGGGAGGCTTATATGTTTTTAAATTGGGATGTAATAAATACTTACATCCTTTTACACATACAGTTTTTAAAAATAGGTATGGAGCGTGCAGTAATAGATTTTGTTTTATTCAAAAATGATATTATTTACTCCTTCGTCAAATAAAATAAGTGAATTATTATAGGAGATTCAATTGTATTATTTTTGATTCTTTATTTTTATTACAAAACCCCATTTTGTAACATGAAACAACATGAAAGTAGCAATTTTATAATAATCATACACCTTGTGTGCTATATTTTATGATACAAACTTAAATTATTCAAATAACTAACTCATTTGATAGTTAATATAAAGCATTATTTGAATATGTCACTAAAATAAAATAAATATTATATTTACATCAGTGGGTTTATTGCATTAATATAACAAAATTCATTTTCACTCAGAATTCGGCATACGCCGTGTACCAAATTTTGTGTGGATTTTTTAGAAAAAAATTAATACCATGAATATGTGAAACTTTATTTTTTCATGAGAATCATAGGTTCAACGTTAAATCTACCTCACACTGTATAATGAAAAACTTTTATAATTTATTTTCTTTGTTTTTGTAAATAAATTGCCACTATAGTAAAAAATTTTACTTAAATAAGATTGAAAAAATATCCAAAAATCCGCACCTAAAAATATCTAAAAGACACACGCTTCACTGGATAATTATCCGCTATGTAACACCGAAATTCACATAATTTAAGCTACATTTCGAATCAAAAAATAAGAAACTAGCAAAAACCATTTAAATCAACTGACGACACAACGCTGTAATAAACTAAATATCGAGAATTGTTTCTAAGTAGCCCCCACATGACGACATCTTCTCGCTAATCTAAAACATATGTATTTTCAGCAATTGTATAATATGTAAATATATTTCTTTCTAAAACTTTAATATAAATATGTTTTTATACTATAACGAAGTATTTAAGAGTTGGTAGTTAAAATTTGAAAATTCTAAATTATTTTATCGCATCCTTTTCTTCCGAATTTCATTATTTAATTAAAAATTAAGTGGTAGTTGTACAAATTATCCATAAAATTTAATAGTAACAAAAAATTATATAAAGAGTACTCGTTATAAAGTTATGATAATTCAGGAGAAAAAGTGAAAACTATTACCTAAATAAAGATATCTAATTACATGAAAAAGAAAAGTAAATTATACAAAAAAGTTTCACAAAGTATCTCATAAACTATATAATAGTAAACTATATCTCATTCTCATGTTATGCTTTCACATCTGGAAACTATATGTTAATCATGCATATGTTCCTATACCTGTTTAAACATGTTGTGTTAATGAACTCACCATATGCTGAGCAGGTGTCCCGTAAGATAATTGATGACTCATGGTATATGGGTTTCTAAAAATAGAATGTCTAGGCGCAAGATGTTAATTGATGACCCACAATATGGCGTCACGGGTCAATGACCTGACCTTAAGACGACATATTGTGTTACAGAGATCACATTCATCCTCACTAATCACTCGGTTAAAGTGGGGGAAGCTAACCCCCCCCGCTACTACTCGTATTTATATTATATAAGGTAAATTTCTAAGCTTTAGCCAGTAGTATACTGTCTGCAATAAATCCTAAAGATGAGTCAAATTAATTACAACTTGTGCAACGATAGTCTTTTTAAAAAGACACCTATAATGACTTTGGCTGAAAGAAGATTTTATTTAAATAGCTCAAAGTCAAAATTGATGGTAGTAAGTCTCTTTTACTTTATTAAGTAAGGCTATGGACTTTTGCATATAGGACATCAAGAAACGCATACTGAGAATTTCTAGCTCTCGATCGACTACGTTTCCAACAGCGTATTGAACGATTAGCTATAATTATTAATCCTGTTTTAGATATAAAGTATAGAAATAAAATGTATAGGCAATACATAATAAAAAAATATTATGTGGAAATTGTTTTTTATTTGAAAAAGTAGAGTATACATTTATTAAAACATTAAATATATTTAGTGTCAAACTAACTCATTTTTATTAATCCACGAATTATTTTTTATTCTCAAGTCCTAGCCATTTTACTTGAGCTTGTTTCTTTTCTTCTTATTACTTTTTCAACGAAATAAATGTTAGGATATTTAACATTTTGAAGTTCTTCGGCGTAGAACCCTCCTTTAATGCTAGCATTACCTTGATCTTGAAGAAAGTATACCTTTAATAACTTTGAAGATTTCATTTGGCCAATTTGGAGTATATATACCCTTTGAAAAATGCTTCTCAATATTTACTGGTTCTTACAGAATCATTAACATTAAATTTTTGTCTTCGAGAGTCGATTGTCTTGAGATAATTATACACTAATTGCAAAATATCCTTTTCATTTCTCTTTTTAACGCCCTTGGGCTTCACTCCAATAGTGCTGTGTAAACTATAATAATTATATTTTCAACTATGTTTGGCAAAATATTTAACCATTTATAGTTTCCCTGCACACTGAATAATTTCCACATTCTATTTTTTAGCGTCCTATTTGATCTTTCTACCACGCTGGGTTTAAGTTTAGAATATGTGCTATAATGGCTGATATTCAACTTCTCCATCAAGCCTTTAAATTCTGTGCTGTTATAAAATTCTTTACCCATATCGATTTGTACATTTTTAGGTTTAATTTTCATCTGTTCCAAGACTTTTTTCGTTGATATGGTAACGTCTTTATCGGATTTGGTTTTTACAGGCTCACACAAAAGGTATTTCGAAAATATAGTTGTAGCCACGATTTACTTTTGTATATGGTATCATTTCCACTAGATTGGCTTGTAAAAGGTCATTTAGTCCTTTAACTATTATTTTTTTCTTTTGAAACGTTTTCTAGCAGGCTTATGTAATTCATTTATAACTACTTCTTTAATATTACTCATATTTAATTATAGGATACCGAACTACGATTTGTACGTACAAATCATGTGTGGTCAGTGTGGAAGGACTAACAAATTGGAAGGAATCATCTGTATTAATGGTAGTTCCTACCACATCTTGCACTGATTGCGTAACACGTCCTCTTTTGTTTGATACTATAACTTGAGTTATAGTGGTGATATATCTGTTGGTGATATTTCAATATTTTCGATTTTTCCGGTAAGGGGGAATACGTATTCAACGTTTTGATTGTCTAAATAGTAGAAAACACCCCCCTTTCTGCTATTAATTTTTCCGTAAATATCAAGTACACATTTAGTATTATAAGATGCAGGTTCGAAAATGTAAAATGATGAAGACATTGTAGAAGATGGAGTTATTTTAGATGTTAAGAGATTTTTCCTTCCCTCAGTTCTTCCAATGTTATTGTGGTTGGTATTCTCAGCAGCTTGAGAAGCTGCTAATAATTTCAGTCGATCTATAAGTTCGTTATAATCGTCGAAATATTGATATTCTTTCTTTTTATTATTCAAATTCAGCAAATGAAGATTTAGACCTTTACCAGTGGCGCTGCGTATATTACTACGATTAGTTCTCGTAGGCATAGTACTAGATCTTTGTCTTGGACTGAAATATGATTCGATCACAAATTTAAATTTGTCTTTAACTTCTCTAGTAGCAGCCTTTAAAGGCTTGGTAGAATCATTGTCACGATTCGCATTCGTTCGTTTGAGAATATCAATATATTGCTCAACATCAGCCTTGTTATGTCCGATGGGATTAGTCTTGAATAATAACTCATAAAGTCCAGGAGCCCCTTTGTAGCGAATTCCTTTGATTATTATTTTGAACCTTGAAAATTTACCTCAGAGTTTCCTATAGTAAGTTTATCCATTTCTAAGTTATGATAAATACCAAGTCGGTGATCAAATAATCCTTCAGTATCTTTAATATTTTCTTCAATATACATTCGCGGCAATGGAGCTTCAAACGCGTCTAGATATTCTGCAATTGACGGATATTTAGTATAATTCAAAAAGTGACGAGTTGTGTCATCCAAATATTGATCATATTGATCTACATCCTCAGGGGTTGTTTCGAAAACATCTGCATCTGTCATAAATTGAGGTTGTGGTTGTATGCTTTTGGGAGTTGTTGGTTTCTGTGAAAATTTTGAATATTGTGTAGCCACATTTTCAGATTTCGGTTCAAATTTTTCCTTTTTCGGTTCGATGCTGTCAGATTTTTCCATGGATGAAATTAGTTTTCTAAGGGGTTGTGTTATCGGTATGAAAATTTTTTTGCAACTGAGACTGAGACGCGATTATATCCTTTTTATTGCGATACTTTTGTTTCAAAGCCTTCCTTGAGGCTATAAGCTGTTTTAATCGGTTCGTCATCTTGATTGCTATTTCACAACTGATAATATACAAACAGTAAAGTAGATTTGATATGTTAATGGATGTATCAAAGCCTTTACGATATCTTCCAGAACTTAGAGTACTATCTTTATCTATAGTCATAAAGCCATATTTCTCGTTTTAACACGAGGCACATATTGCCCTAAAGTCTTGAAATGACATGTCAACATTTACGTGGTCATTATATATATGCCTGAGATTAGTCATATCCTGTTGAAATATTATAATGAGATTTGTATTATCTCGAATTAATTGTTTGGGAATGGCAGAATAAGTTTGACATAAATAAAAACAATCAGTATTTTTGTTTCTGGAGTAGGTTGGAACCTTTGGTGTGAAGATAACACCAACTGAATTTTCCACAAAACACCAAAACACTATACACTACACTCGACGCGCGTTTCGCCAACAAAGTTGGCATCATCTGGAGATGATTAAAACTAATCTTATGCTAACAATGTATCATATTTATACCTAAATTATTGACTATAGTTCAGTGAATCCTGACCGTCACGGTTGCGGCTCACCTAACTATAACCGTCACGGTTGTGGCTCACTGAACTACGATCGTCACGGCTGCGACTTATCGAACCACGACCGTCACGGCCGCGGCTCAATGAGTCGTGAGTAACTCAATAGAGCCCAATAGAGCGGGCTACGTGGAACAGGCCCTCTGTCACTATTCATACTATTTTTACATTTTTTAATTTCTAAACTTTCAAATGCATCTAGCTGTCTTGAATTTGTTACATTCCTAATTAATATTAAGTTGCTAATATCTATCTTATGGTTGTTCTAGAAGGCATGTTGGGCAACACTAGACTTATCTATTCTACCATATTTAAGATGCACCATGTGCTCTTTGAACCTGGATCGTCTGGTCTGTCCAATGTACCTTTGACTACAGTCGTTACAGCTGATCGTAAATCCCCGACCTATCATTTGTGTTGATTTTATCTTTTGGATTGCCTAAAAGTTCTTTTAATCTATTTTTTGACGAATGAACTACCATTATTCCTATATTTTTAAAAATCTTACTAATACCGCGAGTGAATCGAGGATCGTAAGGAATAGATACATATTTTTCTGGATGTTCTCTTTCAGTTTGAAAGGTCGAGGAATTTCGAAGTGTTTCTTTATATCTACGTTTCCTAATCATTTTTTTAACTGTATCAATAGAATATCCATTACACGCAGCTATATCCTTGATTAGCGCTTTTTCTTTTTCAAACGTCTCCTTATTGAGAGGGAAGCATAATAGGCGATGGATTAGAAAATTGAGGCTCACTATTTTGTGTTGAACACAATGGTGGGAATCATTAGGGATATAGATATATCCCTCTATCCCTCTCAGATGAGAGTACTGGTGCCTTTTCTGTATATATCGAATTTCAACTTATTTTTGCTATTTCTAATAACTAATACATCTAAAAATGGTAATTACTCATTAGTTTCAACTTCGTATGTGAATTTTACTGACGCGAAGCGGTTATTTAATTTGGAAACAAAATTATCAATGTTCATAACTTTTGTGTCAAATACTGCGAACACGTCATCTACATACCTAAGCTAAACCCTAGGGAAGTGTCAATTTCTTGTTTTGCTTCTGTTTCAAATCTATTCATGAAGAGACTGGCAATGAAAGGTGACAATGAGTTACCCATGGCTGTCCCTTCATGTTGTTCAAAGAA
This sequence comes from Rosalia funebris, assembly GCA_037954035.1. Lineage (NCBI taxonomy): Eukaryota > Metazoa > Arthropoda > Insecta > Coleoptera > Cerambycidae > Rosalia > Rosalia funebris. The sequence continues at coordinate 17,355,699 of JAZFAV010000036.1, read as the reverse complement.
ACTGTTATTAAATTGGAAAAAATTCTGTTTCATGCAAATTTTAGTGAGTTCGGCTATATTATTTTATTTTAGTTTTATTTTTTATTATTTTTGTGTCGTCCGAAACAAAAGTAACTCTTTAGCATACTCTGATCACAAGAAGCCACGTCATCAAATATTATCACTGAATTTTGTCGAACTTTATTTGGAGGTACTACATTGTCACAATAATTGAATTCAAGATATCCTATTTCTTTTAACGGAATTATGAGAGTTCGCGGGTAATTATATTTTGGTTGATATAGTGATTTGGAATATAAGATATAAGGATTTGGCATATAGATATTCTCAAAACGTAATCCGTTAAGATGTTCTAGCAAAGTTACATTAATTTTCCCACAGCCGGATGACCCCACAATTAATCCTCGTTTTGACTGGCCACCAAAGAAAACTTCATGTTTCTGAAAAACAGGTTCGGAACTAATTGTATCGTAGTTCGCAATAAATAAGGAGATTCATTGTTTTTGGAACTTCATTTAGAACCATTTATGATAAACTTCCGATTTGAGCGCACTAACTAAGTATACATCATAGGTGACTCTAAGCGTGAGTGTGACTCAAGCGTGAGTGATCTAAAAGTGACTCTTTGATCAGTCACTCGAGATAAGTATAAAATGGTGAAACGAAAAAATATTTCAAGTAGTATTGGTAGAAAAACTGTCAAGAGAGGTTGTGATCTATTAAACGCCTTGATTAACAAGTCCGTTTAAATGCATATTCCGGGAGGTTATCAGTATCGTGGGCCCGGAACTAAGCTACAAAAGAGATTAGAGAGAGGGGATAAAGGTATTAATCCTTTGGACGAGACCTGAAAAAAGCACGACATCGCATATTCAAAATTTAACGATACAAATACGAGAAATATTTCGTATTTGTATCATTAAATTTTGAATATGCGATGTCGTGCTTTTTTCAGGCCTCGTCGTCTGAGATGAGACAGAGAATTAGCGGCAGCAGCTTCTAGTCGTGTGAAGGCTCCTCACGTAAAACTAAGAGAAAGAATTGCAGAATTTGGGGTATCCAATATAATGAATCTGAAAAGTAAAGGGTATGGGATTGAAAAGACGAAGAAAGTTGAAAAATCAAGGAGGTATCCTGAAAGCCAGAAGGAAAAGTCGACTAGTAAAGAATTAAAAAACAAGAATTATCCCAATACCGAAGACTGATGGATTCCTATCATTTCTATTTCCGCTCCTCGGAGCTCTAGGTGCTCTAGGTGGAGGCGTAGCTAAAATTGAAAAAGCTGTTAATGCTGCTAAAGCGAATCGTCAGCAACTGGAGGAACAGAAGAGACATTACATGGCGATGGAGCAAACAACTAAAGGAAAAGAACTATATCTCGGCCCATACAAGAAAGGGTTTGGATTGTACATTAATCCATATCAAAAAAACTAACAATGAAGCACCTCACAGGACTTTAACAAACATTGATTTGGAAAAATATACACAAATTCTACAAATTTCATTTTTTCGAGGAGCGTTTATGATAGATACATTATCAAAACGAATTAAGCGAATTGAATGTGGAATAGTTAATTTAGACAAAAATTCCGGAGATGGAACACATTGGATAGCTTATGCGAAGAAAAATAATGAAGGTATTTATGTTGATAGTTACGGAAATTTAAAACCTCCGAAGGAATTAATAACATACTTTTTAAGTGATGGTGTAGCATTAATAAAATCAGATATAATTACGATGCAGTGCAGAACTACAATTCCCACCTTTGTGAGCACTTATGTCTTGTTTTTTTTTATATAATCAGTACATGTAAATTTTACCTTTAGTTTTGAATAAACCTTTAAAGTATCACTATGTCTACTACTCTTGCTCTTAGCGGAGAATCATCCGTATTAAGTTATAATTTTAATCCATCTCTTTATTTGAAAGATGAGGTAGATTATGAAATTGGGTTAACATAATAATTTCGAAACATAATAATTATAATAATATAATATAAATATAATACAAATATATAAATTTAATATAAATATATAAATATAATACAAAATAAATATAATATAATACATAATATAATACATAATATAATATATAAAATAATACATAATATAATACATAACATAATACATAATATAATACATAATATGAGGACTCAAAAAGAGGAGGGTGGTGGAAATAGGGTTGATGCGGCTATAAAAGCTACCAGTTACGACTGGACTGGTAATGTGGATCCGTCTATTAAAAGGAGCTCTCTTCATAGGTCACCACCAATGAAAAGAAGTGACTCTGTAAGCAATTTGTTTATGCAGAAAGCAGATCAACCGGTATCACGTAGGGGCTCAGTTGGTGATGCTTACAGTGTAAAAAGAAGAAGAGAAGAGGAGGGGAGCCACACGACCGAATTGGAAGAATATAAGGTGACAATGGAAAAGGCGCTAAATATTGCATGAGGCCTAAAAGACTTGATAAAATGCAGCCCTTATACAAAGGTTGAAATTAAAAAAGGTATTACTGATATAAGTCACTTACTAGAAGTAATAAATAGGAAGAGTCAAGAATGCGAAATATTTCCTAAGGAAACTAAGGTAGTAAAATAGACAGAGAAGGAAACAACAGACGCCTCAATACAGGCCAATATGGTAAAAGAGGCAAGGACTGAAACCGTCAATGTTAGTACACAGACCGAAAATGAAACTAAAGAAAGCGATAAAACAGAAGTGGAGCAGACATACCAGATTCAGGAAATGTTAAATGAAGGAGAAGACTTTGCAACGCTTGCGCCTTTTCTGGACACAAAATGGCAGGAAGTCGTTTATAAAAATGTATATATAGAGAGAGAAAACCCAACAAGAGCGAATGATGGATGGGATGTCTCTCTGGTAGCAGATCTAAGACATAAAGAAGATAAAGTAATTAAAATGGCAACAAGATACTATCCTGAAATAAGAGGCTTAACTACTGAGGTAATGGAGGATGGACAAATAGATTATATAAAAGTAATATCGAAAACCACCAAAACAAAAACAAAAAAAGTTCCAAACAAAAGGATGTGACAGAAAAAACTACTTTTTGTTACATGACCCACAGTAAAGTCAACAAGGACGGAATAAATGATATTGAGATCTTGTATAATCATATCAGTGGTCTCAAGAAAAAGATAGAGAAAGACGCAAAAACTAATATTATATTTATTGTGTCAGATTATTTGGATCAAGATTACGTAAGAGAAATATTGGAATTTGCCTTTAGGAAAACAAACATTAAAATTAAAATCTGGACAACGAAACCCACCAAAGAGCTGCAGACAAAGAAAAATTTTGAAAAGCAGAGTAGTGAAAAGTTGGGACAGTAATTGTAAAGGGAGGAGATAGACCTTATGCAGAAATATTAAGATCTGTTAAAAGTAAAGTTGATACAAATAAGATTGGGGTAGTAGTTAGGACAGTAAGGAAAACAGGTGGAGGAGACCTCCTCCTTGAAGTTGAAGGAGGAAAGGAAAAAGCTGACTCCCTTAAACAAGAAATTAAAAATTAAATATAAAATGCCGATGTTAAAACCCCTAATATAGAATCGAAAGTACACATTACTGATATAGATGTAACTGCCACCGAGGCCGAAATAAAGGAAGAAATAGTTAATATTTTAGGATCTAGGACATCAGGCGATATTAAAATAACGTCTCTATGACCAAATCGAGATGGTAATCAGACGGCTACAGCGGTACTGCGCAAAGACCTCGCTGCAGAGATTGTAAGGGTGGGAAATATATTTCATTTGGCTGGAGTAACTGCAGAATACGTCAGAGAGTGGACGTTCTTAGATGTTATAGATGTCTAGAATTTGGGCATAAGAAGTCAGACTGTAAAGGGAACGATCACTCAGATGAGTGTTTAAAGTGTCGAAAAAAGGGACACAAGGCAAAAGACTGCAAAAATGAATCATATTGTACTAGTTGCAAAGAAAGGACGCATATGGCGGATCAAACAAAATGTCCATATTTCAGAAAATTAATAGACAGGAAAACAAGAGCAAAACAACAGACAACAAGAAAATCAAGAACGGACAGCGTTTTTGAACATGGAAATACAAGGAAACCGAGTTTTAGTGAAGCTCGGGCTGGAAGCAGTACTTTATAATATAAGGCCCCTCCAAACATCAAAATAATTCAGGCGAATTTAGCCCGAAGGAAGGTAGCCCATGATACCATTTCTTCAGTAGCTGCGAAACTGGATGTAGATGTTCTTGTAACTAGTGAACCAAATAAGGCAACTGTAAATAGGACTAACTGGATCAAGGACAGAAGATGTGATGTGGCAGTTTTCTTCAGAAATAAAAATATTGAGGTCAAAGAAACCTACGTGAATGAGGGGTATGTGTGTATCCGTTTAAGGGACTGTTGGCTGTATTGCTGTTATTATTCCCCAAACATAACTATGGGCATCTTTAAACGAGAAATTGATCAGCTCATGAATGATGTAAACGGAAAAAATGGTGAAAAGGTTATAATGGGCGATCTTAACGTAAAATCACCACAATGGGGCTCACCATATACTGACGCAAGAGGCGAATATCTCGTGGAATGGATAGCGACTCTTAGTGTACTTGTACATAATACAGGAGAAAAACCTACTTTTGTCAGAGGCGACACGAAATCTTTTATTGATATCACGTGCTCCACCGAACGTATTGGTAAAAATATTGTTAAATGGGAAGTATTAGATGAAGAAACACTTAGTGACCATAGTTACATTTACTTTGAAATCAGAGAACAAGGAAGCCTGTGGCGCGATATGGAGAAGACAAAGGTGTTAAATAATTAGGAAATATTTAAAGTGATGTTGGAATGGAACTTGCAAGTAAACGACGAGAGCAAGGAAACGCCAGAAGCCTGTGTCCAAATCATTCAAGATGCTTATAGGAGTAGCTTGATATACTGGCAGTAGACCAAGGAAAACGGTCCCTTATTGGTGGAATGATGAAATTGAAAATAAAAGGAGAAAATGTGTACACATTAGGAGGATATTGACAAGAAGTGCTAGACGAAATGGGAGAGACAACGAAACCCAAGAGGTATATAAGACCGAAAAACGAGAATTACAGAAGTTGATAAAACTATCCAAGAATAAGCATTGGAAGGACGTATGTCTGAAATTAAACGATGATATATGGGGTAAAGGATATAAAATTGCAATAACATATTTGACCAATTTAATACCGTATGCCCCGAGTATAGAAATGAAACGGTGCATTGTACAGTCACTGTTTCCTGCTAGAGGAGACATCTGGGAGGATGATACAGTCGTAGAAGATATAGTTCCTTTCACAAAGGAAGAGCTTCAAGAATCCGCAGATAATTTGAAAAATGGAAAAGCTCCAGGGTTAGATGGCATACCGCCAGAAGCAATCAAAGAAGTTGTAAACTTTGCTCCACTGTGGTTATTGAAGGTAATGAACAATTTGCTAAAAAGGCAAGAATTCCCTACATCTTGGAAGGTAGCTAAGCTAGTTCTTATACCTAAGTCAGGAAAGATTTTGACAGATTACTCGTCTCTGAGACCCCTATGTTTATTGGTGACTCTAAGTAAACTCTTCGAAGCATTAGTACGAGGGAGACTGGAAATGGAACTGGAAGCCGGTGAAGGCTTGTCTGAAAACCAATTTGGTTTCCGAAAAGGTAGATCGGTAATCCAGGCAGCAGAAAAATTGCGAAGTATGGTAGCAGTATGTAGAAATAAGTGGTGTGTTTTAGTGACGCTGGATGTAAAGAATGCATTCAACTCGGCAGCTTGGAACATTGTTATCCAAGAATTACGTAGGAGAAATATTTCAAGTTATATTATTAACATAATATCTTCTTACTTCAAAGGCAGGAAATTGCAAATAGCAAAAAATGAAGAGATCTGTGTCACAACTGGGGTTCCCCAGGGATCGGTACTTGGACCGACCCTGTGGAACGTCCTATACGATGGTGTCTTAAAACTTGACCTCTGCGAAGATACAATAAGCATAGGTTTTGCAGACGATTTGGCATTACTGGTAAGAGCGGACAACCTGGATGAATTGATATTTAGAACAAATGAGTCGTTGAGAAGGATAAGTGTTTGGATGGAAGTTCATTATCTAGAAATGGCACCACAAAAGACAGAGGCAATCATCCTAAAAGGTCCAAGAAAAAAGAGGACAGAGTGTCGATTCGTTTTAGAAAATACTGCCATCGAGCCGGTAAGGGTCGTGAAATACTTAGGTGTTACTTTCGATGACAGTGGGAAATTCAAAAAGCATATCGTAACAGCTGCGGAGAAGGCTGAAGCAAGAGTAGGCAAACTTAATAAAATTATGCCAAACATTGGTGGACCTAAATCTCGAAAGCGGGAGGCACTTTGGGGAACAGTGCAATCTATCTTATTATTCGGAGCACCGATATGGCATGAGACTTTACAAATAACAAAGTATAAAAATATGATGACTAAAACGCAAAGGAAAGTGCTACTGCGAATAGCTTCAGCCTATAGGACTGTGTCAACTAAGGCAATCCAGGTGATAACTGGTATCACACCAATTTAATTGTTGGTTGAAGAAAGAAAGTACCTTTACTATCGCAATGATGGACATCTTTCAGAGTCTAAGAATTACTCTCTAGTAGACAATCAAATAGCTAGACAAATTACTCTCGATAAGTGGCAGGAGCAGTGGGAATGAACGCACGATGTTGCACAGTGGACTAAGAAACTGATCCCCGATGTTAGACAATGGGTGAAATGTCAGCATCGAAATCTAGACTATTGGATGACACAAATTCTTTCAGGACATGGGCCATTCAAATCATTTGCGCATGCTGCAATCACTGCTCAGCAGAAATAGATACACCGGAGCACACGCTTTTTCAGTGTGTGAGGTGGGAAGCTTACAGAAGGCAAGTGGAAAATAAAATTGGGGTACCACTGGAAGTAAACAATCTGATCCATAATGTGCACGGAGGCAAAAAACTGGTGTATTTTACAAAAAGCATTTCACGAAATCATGGAAATCAAAGAAAAGGAAGAAAGGCTAAGGCAACAGCGAGAACATAGAGACTGAAGCGGTGCAGACATACTATCACTCTAATGATATGCTGGAAAGCGGTACCGGAATGGTTAAGTTGAAGAAAAAGGTTTTTTAGTGGGTGCGAATCCCATACTACTACACCAGATACGCCGAAGAGATGGTGAAGTGTCTTTTTAAGATTTTTCCTTTACATAAAAAAAAACACATAAATATAATACATAAATATAGATATAGATATAGATATAGATATAGATATAGATATAGATATAGATATAGATATAGATATAGATATAGATATAGATATAGATATAGATATAGATATAGATATAGATATAGATATAGATATAGATATAGATATAGATATAGATATAGATATAGATATAGATATAGATATAGATATAGATATAGATATAGATATAGATATAGATATAGATATAGATATAGATATAGATATAGATATAGATATAGATATAGATATAGATATAGATATAGATATAGATATAGATAATTTATTCATTTCATTTAACATCAATCTCACAATTACATGATTATATATAGATGTTATGAAAATTTCGAGTAATACTACTATTTCTAAATATATATAAGAATTGGATGCAAATAAATAAATAAGATGATCCCCAGAAGTATCACTAAGATACTTGTACGGGTACAAAAAAAAAAGAATATAAATACAACCAAATCATAAATATAAATCAAGAATGCCACATAATTGAATACAAAATAACATAATATAATAACAACACAACATAAGAGAGTTGGATGTATTCTAATGTAGTGTCACCCATAGATTAATTTTAGTATTTGGCTGTTTCTATCTTAAAATTTAATTAATATAGGTATATGATTTAGATATTAGATAAATAAGTATACATGCACAAAAACAATATAAACATACATATATAAATATAGATAAAATATAAATAAATGTATGGATAAAATATAACTAAATGTACAAATAAAATTATAAATAAATTAGTAAGTAGTAAAATCAACCGAGAGGTACGTACGAATTATTATTTATTTATTTAAAATTTTTATTACACTTTATTTTATTTAATTAACGAGAATAAAAATATTCATGAGTAATTTAAATCTTGAGGCAGTGAGTCATTTTATTTTACTGTGTATATAGAATTGACTTAATAATTACATGTAATTGTTTTGATCAACTAAAACGTGGAACATATTTGTCATAAATCAATGTTATTAATGCTCCACGTTTCACTTAAAACAATACACTCAAATTCGTTAGTAAATTGACTTAAAAATATCTCCAATTCCTCAAAAATTTTATTGAATACTTCTGATATTGAGATGTGCTATTTTGAAATTTTCATTATCTATATTAACATTTAATACCTCATTAGCTTCACTAATATTTTCTAGTACCTCTGTGATAATTTTTTTTTTGTTTGGTTATCTCTAATAAAGGGGTTCATTTGTAATCCCGCAAAATTTAATCTTAGTATTATTTTAAGATTTGTATAATATACTTAGTACGTGTGTTAACAAGAAGTACACAAAATTATTAATTACAAATAATGTTATATATTCATATACACACCTGTACATAAACATTAACACGCATACATTCACCTAAATTAATGAATTAATTGAATCTTCACATGCATTTTAAGTATAATTTAATATTGGATTAAACAAACTATATTAGATAATAATTATTCAAATTAAATACTTCCTTTGACAAAATATATAGGCTATAATTACACTGAGACAGATTTAAAATACACAAGGCAGACAGATTTAAATAGGATTTAACAAATTAACAATATATATTATTTATTGGAACTGAACCAGAACGAGTTTTTATTTTACTCTCTTTTATTTGTCTGGCAGTTTTTTTCGTTCCTCTTTTTCCCTTCACGTTATCTGTTGGAATGTCGGTTGTTTTAATCGGTGTGTTATCTAGGACTTCTTCCTGATTTTGAATTTCTTGCCTTAAGCCAGATGTTGGGATAGTTGGAGTCTCTGAAGCGCTAATCGATTTTAATTGATATGTAATTTCGCTATCTTCAAAATCTTGTAACTGATTTGGTGTGTATATTTTGTTGTTTAGATGCAATCTATTCTTTTTAATGTAGCAGACATTATTTTCGTCCTGCTTTGCAAAGCGAAGATGTTTATTAATATTTTGTTTTCTTCTCGTTGTTTAGGCGTCAAATCGCTTGCTATCGAGATGTTTGTAACTTTAAGTTTTTGTGTGTTTTTGATGATTGCAGCTTTTTTTAGATAAGATACAAATTCAACCTTGACAGGGCAGTCTTCTTCTTTTCCTAGCGAGTACAAATTTTTTAAATCTGCCAAATTTATATCGACATCAACCAACTTTTTTAATTCGTTAAAAATATCTTCTGCAGAAATTTGCTGGGTATGAGTCAGACCAAATATTACAATATTATTTTTTCTTCCTATTCTGTCAATTTCTTCAAGTTTCTCTTCAGTTCTTATATTATTCTTTTCCACTATATTTAATCTTCTGTTTAACTCCTCTACTTTTAATAAAATTTTAACTTCTACAGCTTCTACTATGGTTTTTAATTCTTGCCTAGTTTTTCTTATTTCATCCAAAATTAATTTGTAACCTTTTGATCTTCCATTATCTTGTGCTAAATAATGAAGTGTATGGCAAGCTTTATATTGGCTTCTATTTAAAAGTACTTATAAGAAGTGATAAGAATATTTTGATTGTTTTGATAAGGTAAGATATATTGCTATGATTTTTAGCGGAATTCTATGTTTAAGTTATGTTTTTCCCCAGTGCAGATTTCATCAAGGGATGTTCTATTTCCTTATACAGCAATATTATAGCATATATGTAATATATTTGGTTTTGATACATACGAATACTTAAATTTGTATGGAGCAAGTAACACTATAACTTCATTTCACTAAGGCGTACCACACACTAAGTATGTACCACACACAGATATAGATATAGATATAGATATAGATATAGATATAGATATAGATATAGATATAGATATAGATATAGATATAGATATAGATATAGATATAGATATAGATATAGATATAGATATAGATATAGATATAGATATAGATATAGATATAGATATAGATATAGATATAGATATAGATATAGATATAGATATAGATATAGATATAGATATAGATATAGATATAGATATAGATATAGATATAGATATAGATATAGATATAGATATAGATATAGATATAGATATAGATATAGATATAGATATAGATATAGATATAGATATAGATATAGATATAGATATAGATATAGATATAGATATAGATATACATATAAATATAAATATAAATATAAATATAAATATAGATATAGATATACATATAAATATAAATATAGTAATAAAATTGGGTTAATATATTTCAAACATTGATAACACAAATAATACATTTAAATGAGGAATCAATTATGAGCACACAGTTTCTCTTCCAATTGGTGCTTTTAACATCGATGATATTACAAATTTTATTACAAATGCGTTAATTTAAGAAGATAAGGGAGCAGTTGTTAGGATCACCACCGATATTAATACATTAAAAGTGATTATACGTGCAAATAGAAAAATCACATTTGACGTGGATAATTCCATAGGTCCTGTATTAGGTTTCAAGAAGAGGGAATTAAATATCGATTATAATGATATTTCTGACGATATAAGGATTTCTAAAATCAATGCACTATGTATCGATTGCAACCTTGTAGTAGGATCATTTTCTAATGGAAAACCAGTTCATATAATACATCAATTCTTTCCAACGATACCTGTAGGGTATAAAATAGTGGATGCATCTGTGACTATACTTTATTTTTATGTTAGCGTTAAAACTATCAACAACATCTCCATCAAGGTAGTAGATCAAAAGGGACATCTTGTGAACTTTCGAAACGAAACTATAACAGTGAGATTACATATGAGAAAAGTTCCATTGTGAAGATGGTTTTAATATTTGATTCGCATCGCCGCCAATATCTACCCTACTATATAAAAACACACCAACCGAAGACAAAAATTAGTAGCTCCCGCGGGTTCAAACTGATAACACCTGAAAATTGAAAATTTTAAAAATCTCTTGGATTACAAGTATTAATAGAATGGATTTACTTAATATAACTAGTCAACCGTTCAGTGATAATTCAGTGGAAGATTCACACATATCAACCATATATCCCAGGCAATTTAAACTATAACGACGAGATACGCATACCGATTCAAGACTTGGACGCTCATGCAGCATGTTGTAACAGTTACTTATACATTGAGGGGAAATTAACAAAATCAGATGGGGCAGCGGCTACAAAGTTAGAATTTATAAATAACGGAATCACATTTATTTTTCGAGAAATTAGATATGAACTCAATAGCGCAGTGTTCAGTTAGAAATGTCTCAACTATTAAAAATTATTTATCCTATAACGAAAGTGAAAGTGTCCTATTACAAAATGTTGGCCGGTTGCCAAAAAAGATTGTCCGTACACCTACGACGGGTACGGACAAAAAGATTTTAGTTGATGCTGCAGGAAATTTTAATGTATGTATACCAATGAGGCTTCTACTAGGATTTTTTGACGAGTATTGTTAACTAATAATCAACATTAAGCAAGAACTTGTTTCTAATAAAAATGTAAAGAACTAATTTTCAGCAGTAATGATAATGATGCAATAAATAGCTCAGATGAAACCGAAGAACCTAAAATAAATATTCATAAATTATTTTGGAGAGTTCCCCACGTAACTGTGAGCATTCAGGAACAACTTCGATTAAACTAAATTAATATTAACATATTAATAGGAACATTTAGAAGTTGGGAATTGATTGAATATCCTTCTTTATCAGCAAAGACTAGACACACTTGGCCAGTTAAAACCATGACTAAAGTTGAGACACCATGATATGTTATCATTGCATTCCAGCAAGATCGAAAGGGAAAAATCACTGAAGATATGTCCAAGTTTGATCATTGTAACCTCAAAAATATAAGAATTTTTCTTAATTCGGAGAGATATCCTTACTATGATCTATACCTAGATTATAAAAATGATAAAATTGCAACACAGCAAATCATCTTCAGGATATTAAAGCATTTATTAGAGGACAACAATGGAGTTTACCCTGAAATATTTTTCATATATATTCGTCTATTTAATTCTCTGTCCTGAAGATGGCATTAAGGAGATCGAAACGTTGCGATTGTTTTCCCAATTTTGGTTCCGCTTCCGCCATATAAGTATATTCAAATAGTAAAAGTTATTTATTTATGCCATCAAATACATATTTTTATATCACTGGTTATTACAACGGAAACTTCCATTCTCAAAAATTTTCTTGTTTGCACATTTTCAAGAATCATACTATTAAAACAAAACTAATCAACCCTTTTTTACACCTACTGAAATTATATCAAATTCTCCAATTGTACACATCGATTGATTTCACCAGAAAGAGGTTGTAGTGCGAATTGAATTTGAAACAGAATACCCTACTGCAGTTGAAACAACAGCATACTGCCTAATATTACACAAAAAAAATTTCACTAACAACCCTCTAACAAAAATTGTAAAATAGTATTGAATTGCGCTTGTTCAAATCTTATTACTTATGTCGGTCGACACGCTCTGATATTACAGTTAGTAATGAAGTCAAACCTGAGATGTCGACTTGTCCTTTTTCGAGGAGATATTAAAAAACTAAAGAGAGCTATTGACTTGTATTGTATGAAGAGACAACTACTACTAAAACTTTCTCAATTACAAATATGAATCTCGTCATTGATAATCAAGGATTTAAAGTAGAACATGGTGAGTTCATCGTAAAAGAATTCGCAGCTTTCAATGGAGACCGAATATGCCATTATCTCTTTAAACCACCATTTCAATACAACTTATTACCACCAAACTCCCAGAAGCAGGCTGAATGGCTAACAAAAAAACATCACCGCATTAATTGGAACGAAGGATTTACACCTGTACACAAATTTGGTGAAATTGTTTCAAAACTCACCCAATCGGTGGAATATATTTACGTGAAAGAATCTGAAAAAGCGGATTACATACGACGATAGACTTCTAAACCTGTGCACGAGTTAGAAGAGTGGCCTGCCTTAAAACTTAGCAGAGCCAAAAGCTTTTACCATTTATACTCTCCCTGTATGTGTTTTTTGTCAAATGTATATTATCTTTATGAAAATTTTATGATGAATTAATTTTTAATAAAATACAAAAGTAAATATTTGTTTATATTACTCTTACATAAATAATAATTGTCTTATCGAGGCCAATGACTCGATATAATCGGTCACTGACTTGTTCAGACACGCAGATGTTTGTTTAACAGACATTTGACGTTCTATTTTTAGAATATAAGATCATGTTTATTTTTAGATATGATACAGCTGCAAAGTTCAATGACCTAGTTTAATAACCGATTATCACTGCGCAGGCGGGGAATAGACATTGACTCCGCCCATATTTTATAATATATAACGCTATCATATAATATATTCATCAGTGTGTTTCGAGTGAGTTTCAATAATGAAGTATTGGAGTTTCAATAAGTGTAAACGAGAATTTACTTCAACGAGTACCCTATTTCGACGAATGTGTCAAAATTGCCCTTTCCGCGATTTTAGTGGTGATATGTTGTGTAAAAAAATTAAACTATATGATAGATTGGGTACCACAGGAAATTTTTCAATACGAAATCTAGCTGATATCGCACAACCTTTAAAGAGTGCTATCGGTTTAGGCATGCCCACTACTATGAACCCCTTACCAACAATTCCTGTTTGCAAAAAATTACAACAAAATATTTAAAAAAATTTGGGAAATGGTATAGTGCAACTTCAGAATGCATTTATAAACAGGATATCTAATTACTGTGTTTATAGCGACAAAAAGCACATTGATCCCTCTGATTTTCTAGATCAAGTTAAACAAAACATTTTGACTATTCTTTTCCAATATATTCAGCAACATCATAGTTTGAAAATTAATTTTGAGCTCTTGAATATTATGTTATACCGGAAAAGGAGTTGTCTGAAATAAAATCATTCAATACCAAAAATATAATTATAAATATATCCACAGACCTACAAGAAGTTTAGTGCATTTAAGGAAGAGATGATTTCAAAAGCCGACTTCCAAGAACGCTAATCTGGGTGGGCTATATAACAAGTGATGTTTTTGGAAGTCAACATTAACAAGTATAATCCTCTAGGGGCATCTTCCTATATAAAGCACCTAGGCAAATAGAATCAAAGAAGGTCGTGTTAAATATTGAAAACTCAGACAATTGTTGCTTTGTCTGGTCGATAAATGCAGTAATTTTTCCGGTGAATGGACAGCCAACTAGTACGAGTTCGTATCCACACTACAGTACGTTGCTTAATTTCGAAAGCATCGAGTTTCCAGCCAAATTAAAAGATATTCCTAAGTTTGAAAAAATGAATAACATCTCCGTTAATGTGTTTGGTCTCGAATCGGTGTTCAAAGATGGGAAAACAATAATTGAAGTGGTCGGACCTTTATATTTTACGTCGTGTCGTCAAGCCACACACGTGAATCTACTTTTAATTACTGATAATGGTGGAGACAGTCTTATTGTCTCATAAAAGACTTGTCAAGACTTGTAGCCCAGACAAGAATCTAAACACAATGGTCGAGTATATATTTGTGATGGATGTCTATAATTTTTTAGAACTTTAAAAGAAATTGGTTGTTCATCAGGAAAATGATTGTAACCATCTGAATACGGTGCTACCAAATCTGGACTTGAAAGATCGATAAATATGGTGAAACAATTTCTGAAAATATTTTAAAATTTGTAAATTTTGAAGAGCAGTTACCGGTGCTATTTGTAATATATGCTGATTTGGAATGTTTGTTAAAACCAATTCATCACAGTAAGCCATGTTATTTAAATTCATTCACAGTTAAGGCATATGAACGCGAGCCATATGCTTTTGCTTTTTATGTGAAATGCAATTTTAATGATAATTATTCAAGATTTATCCATTATCGCGGATCTGATGCTGCTGAAGTATTTACGACTAGATTGGATGAGGTCGTTTTAGATTTGTATAACAGCCACTTAAAGCATGTTAAAGAAATGCTCCCTCGATCAAAAGAAGAAGAAAACAGATATACCAATGCGGTATACTGCTGTGTTTGTGATAGACTATTTATCACTGAAGATAAGAAAGTGCGTGACCATTATCATCTAACTTCGGCGGAGCTGCACACTCTATCTGTAATTTACATTATAAAACACCGAAATTTGTACTAATTTTCTTCCATAATTTGACAAATTATGACTGTCATTTATTTATAAAAAAATTGGCGTTGAAAAAAAATGATTGATTGCCCAAAATAAGGAAAAATATATTTCATTCTCCAAATCAATTCTTGTCGAGAAATCAACAAAACCAAAATATATTAAATTGCGATTTGTAGATTCGTATCGATTTTTATCAGGTTCTATAGATAAATTAAGTCAAAATTTGGAAACGAGCCAGTGCAATGAAGTGAAAAAAAATTTTCAAGATGAGCAGGAGTTTAGTTTGATAAGACGTAAAGGTATTTTCCCACATACTTACGTCGACTCGTATGAAAAATTAGACGACACTGAATACCCACAAAAGATAAATTTTACAATGACTTGACTAGTGAGTCTGTTTCAGATGAAGATTATGTTCGCGCTAGTGATGTGTGGCAAACATTCAAATGCTCAATACTTGGTGATTATTCAGACATTTACTTGAAATCAGATGTGCTTCTTTTAGCAGACATTTTTCAAAATTTTAGAGCAGTATGTTTGGAAAAATTTAAACTAGACGCGGCGCAATATATCACGGTTCCATCGTTGAGTTGGGACGCCATACTACGTTTTACTCGTGTTAAGCTACGACTTCCTACTGATATAGGCATGTTACATTTTTTTAAAAAAAGGAATCCGTTGTGTAGTGAGTCAGTGTAGTAAAAGGAAAGTGGAATTCAATAATACCTTTTTGGATAACTATGATCCTTCAAAACCTACTTCATACATTTTATATCTTGATGCTACGAAATTGTATGGCTACAGTATGTCGCAGGCGTTGCCTACTGGAGATTTTAAATGGCTTGAAAACGGTGAACTAGAAAATTTTAATTGTTTTTTAATCGAAGATAACTCGCCCAAAGGACATGTTTTGGAAGTGGCCTTGCAATATTCATCGTCTCCACACGAAGCTCATAATGATTTACCGTTTTGTACAGAAAATATTATACCTCCAAATAGCAAAACTTCGAAATTAATTTCAAATTTGTCAAATAAACACAAATATATAATTCTCTACAGAAATTTATAACAATGTTTAAAATATGGTTTAAAATTGAGGAAAATACATAGAGCCATAGTATTTTCCCAGTCTGCGTCGCTAAAGCCATACATTGAATTCAATATACAACTTCTTTTTCTAGAAGCAGTTTTGAACAAGATCTTTTCAAATTTATAATAAATTCAATTTTCGGAAAAACAATGGAAAATGCAGATAAAAGACAAGATATAAAGTTGTGCACCCATTGGGAAAATTTTAAAGGAACAGTTGGTGCTGGTGCATTAATATCCTTACCACATTTAAATCATGTTAGGTGTTTGATGAAAATTGTGTAACGGTGCAATTGGAAAAAGTGAGAGTATGTTATGATAAACCGCTTTATGTAGGACTCTCAATTCTAGATATATCGAAGACCGTAATTTATGACTATCATTATGGGTACATTAAAGCGAAATATGCGACAAAATGCCTCCCTTTGCTATACTGATACAGATTCACTCATTTTGGAACTATTTGCTGATAATGCCTATAATGATATAAAGGAAAATATTGAGTACTTCGATACATCAAATTATGATGACAATATTCACAATATCCCAAAGACAACGTCGGTTGTAGGAAAAATGAAGGATGAATATGCTGGTCTACCTATCGAGAGCTTTTATGGTATAGGTGTGAAAGCTTATTGTGTTAAAGCCGGAAACGTGATGAAAAAAGCAAGAGGAATTTCAAAAAATGAATTTAAAAAATTAAAAATCACTTACAGTTTACGGATTATATTCAAATTGTAGAAAAAGGTGGATCGATATTCCGTAAAATATATGTATTCACACCCCACTTACATACCATATACACGGAATTAAAAAATAAAATAACCTTATCATCGGCTGATGATAAAATATATGTTATACCTGGAGATGTAAATACCTTGTCTTGGGGGCACTTCATTATTACTTTTGCAAATACTATGTTAGATGCGGATGCAAATCCAGACATCTTACTCAGAGAAGCTGAAACACTACTTAACACGGAAGAAGTTGACTCAACAATTGATTTTGATTTAACTTTATTAGGTTTATAATATATATATATATATATATATATATATATATATATATATATATATATATATATATATATATATATATATATATATATATATATATATATATATATATATATATATATATAAATAAAAAGTACACATGTATACAGTAATTTTTGTTTTATTTTTTCTCTTCATAGAGATGCAATTATATAATATGAACATAAATATTTCAGTGACATCTTTGTAGCCCTCATTTACAATCGTGACACCCTGACTGTGCTGGTGGTCCTCCATCCACGTGATCATACCGTTCAGGGCAATTATGATGTACAAAACAGAGTAGTTGAATCCTAAGATAGAAATTTTGAGTGTATTCTCTTGGTAATTTGTGCCACGCATACAACAGTTCAATGGGTTTGGTGTTTTCAATTAAATATTGTAACGGAAAGTTCCAGAGTCCCTCCTCAGTGAAGTCGCATAATTTCGTTTTCCCTTCCCATCGTTTTCGTTTTTCGTTCTTATGTTTATCCATCGATTCTATCACTACACAATAAGTACAACATCCGTTTAGGTCCATATTCTCTGAATAAGCCGCACAATAATTTCAGTAAGCAGCAATGAGGAACACAATGCAACGTAATAGGTCAAATATGAAATTACTCCCAAATCCACTTTACACTCAGTATTTGTACTATTCCCGTTTACTGGTGGGGGGCTAGTTGTTTGACAGTTATACAGCTTCAACCATTCAGTATCTTCAAAGGTATTACCCTTCCTTAATCATAGTTTATACATGGTACTATTGGTGGGGATTAGAAGTAACAGTTGGCACATTATTCTTTGCAAACGACTCCATTCTATTCCATTTAAATGGCCAGCTATTATTTAATACCCCGTTACTGTCAAAGCATATAAAAACTTCTTTAGTATAGTGGGGGTTTAGTATATTGGACAAACAGAGAACATTGAAGAATGGCTTGTAAAACTATGAATTGTGAAGCTAACATTGTAACTTAAGTGAATACACTGCAGTTCTATAAGACTATCATGAGTACCTATGATGAAGGGAGGGGTTAGTGGTAATTAACAAGATTCTTTATAAATTCAATTTATTATAGAGTTATCTAATATAATTTATTTAGTATTTAAAAATCTATTCACGTTTTGAAATACTTTTTCTTCCCACATGTTTATTTCTGTTTGTGAAGTATGTAAATGGATTTTTCTTGAAGATGGTTGTAAAAGATTCTTTCCTCCTATAAAAATGATTTGATTTTCTGGTGTCTTGCTTCCAATAATTAGAAGTTTATTTATATTTTCTAGAACATTCTTAGAATTATGAATCGACTCATCTAACAGCGAAGAGTGGTTCGTAAACAACATAGAATGTTTCATGTTCGGGGGATTGTAGTATGTTAAGATAAGTGTAGGGTTTTATAGCCAGTCTGTTTATTTTAATTGGTCTTGTTTGGTTGCAGTACACAAATCTATAATGAGCTTAGGTCTAGTCAACCAACAAATTCTTAGGAGATATTTTTCACTAATAATTCTACGACACACACAACACTGCTTTGTTTCTTTTACTACTACTACGCTTTCTTCAGGACTTGTTGATCGACATATCTCAGTCGGTGATAGCCGAAACATACTGTTATTACACATTACTGCTACGTTTATATCATCATGAATACCCCTACCCTTTAATTAAAATAATTGATTACTCATGATATACATGTTTCTAAAAATAGAACGTCTAGACACCAGATGTGACGGATATTTAAGGTTATTGAAGTGAGCAGATGTCCTTTAAGTTTATTGATGACTCATAATATGTATGTTCCTAAACATAGAATGTCTAGACGCCAGATGTGGTGTATATTTAAGGTTATTGAACTGAACTGAAATAATCATCGATTATTTTACTCATAATATGCGGGACTTCAAAAATAGAACGTCTAGACGACAAATGTTGGGGGATACTTAAGGTTATTGAACTGAACTAAAATAATTGATGACTCATAATATGCGGGTTTCTAAAAATAGAATGCCGGATGTGGGCGGGGTTAAGATAATAAAGGGTATGAGAGTTCTGTGATGCCGCCTAATTGATGACTCATAATATGCAGGTTTCTAAAAATAGAACGTCTAGACGCCAGATGTTGGGGAATACTTAATGTTATGGAAGTGAACTAAAATAATTGATGACTCATAATATGCAGGTTTCTAAAAATAGAATGCCGGATGTAGGCGGAGTTAAAATAATAAAGAGTATGAGAGTTCTGTGATGCTGTCTCAAGGTCAATGCCGATGTGGCATTACAGAACTCTCATTTCCCTTCTACGCTTAACACCCAAGTAGGTGTACGACTCTCCGGCATCTAAGTGGTGCAAGATGCTTCCGTCTACGAGCTGTACATCCTCTGCGTATTCTCGGCTTCACCCTCTCTTGAGATGTTGAGATGAACCAGTGCACATTTGTCTAACCCGAACGCTTGTTGGTGCATGGCACTTACCGAGGTGTCCTCTGTTTTTTATGTGCAATCTCCCTCAGCAACAATCCCACTGACTACCCGAGAAAGTTAATCTATTTTTATGGTGTTTGTATTTTTCTTTTGTATGTAAACAAGTAATAATTTATATTCAATGACTACAGTTACAGTGGGTTACAGTTACAGTCATAAAGAGATAAATAATGACTGAATGTTAGGATTTCTGGTTTTGATGAATTTAATTTAATGTTACTAATATATAGATATGGTTCGATCACGAAGTTACTGGTGATCTAATTTTTTAGGTAAAATACTGTAGAAGTGAAGTTATTGTTGGTGGTACATCCACTATTTAGTTTTAGAATTTTCTGAAGCAAATGTCATTTAAAATATCTTTCTAAACTGAAATCGAAAATATGTGCTTGTCGCATTAATTGAATTATAATTCTTGAATTAATTACATCCATAATTATTCCTGAGAGTATTGCAGTCCATAGAGTTATGTACAGCAGTCACCATTATTATTCGTACTGTTTTCTGTTGTTGCAAGATGTTAGAAACAGTAATATTCGACTTTCGTCTCCAACATTCCACATCTTTTTTAACACTATTCTCACCTATATTTTACATATTGTAGTTTCACCATGACGTTTCTGCTGTGCTAATGTAACAAAAAGAATTTTAAAAAACGAGTAATTTCGTCCAACTGGGAGATTTCTGGATTTTAAATTCATCTCATATTAATTTTATTTTTCACGAGATAAATTTTATATCATGAAGTTAAAACATGAGATCAAATTTTTATTCAATATTTGTATGAAATTTGTTTATTTATTTATTTAATGAGCATTTTGTCGGCAATCCTAACCTAACCTAGCATTTGGTCCAAGGTTTAATTTAACAGCATTTGTCTTAAAGACCGCGACATACCCATCATATTCGTCATTTGAGAATTCATTATAATTGATATTGATACTTCAATCACTTATATAGACTAATCTCCTAAAAGTTTTTTCAAAATTTTCCCATCGCAACTGCATTGGACCTAGTTATATTTAGTTACACAAGATACCAATGTGTAACAACGTTGTCTAGATTTTGTGTTCACGTATACATATATATATATATATATATATATATATATATATATATATATATATATATATATATATATATATATATATATATATATATATATATATATATATATATTGGAAGCCAGCAGAATTTTAGTCATTTATTTCGAATATTTTGTTACCATTGTTCTTCATTTATCGAGTTGGGAGAACCTTGACCGAGCCGCCGCCGAATTGTTGATATTAAATCAAATACTTTATGAGACATGTAGTATAAACTATGACATCAGCTTTCGGCGCGGTTTCGATAGAGGGACCGACCATTCAATAGTTGAGATATACGCGCCAATCTGTTCAGATATTCACTTGTAATATCTAAGAATTTAAATAAATTGGGGTATAACGAAAATCGGATTATTATTCACCCCATATTTCTTAACAAATCAGAAGTGGGATTGTCTTACGTGCTTTTGCGTGTTTTTAGTAAAAAACTATAAAATCATGCCAAAACATAAGTCAAAAAAGGACGCGCGGTCGTCAACCGAGAGTAGTGAAAGTTCGTCTAGTAGTAGTAGTAGTAGTAATACAACAAGTAGTGATAGTGACAGTCATACTCAACAAAATAAGAAATTGCGTCGTCAAGTAAAAACATTAAAACGAAAGTTAAGTAAAAAGTCCAGTGCCTATCGGGGTAAAATTGATAGTGTAACAGTATTCAGTGGAGATTTTGATGAACTGATGAATGTTAATCAGTGGTTAAACAGTGTTGACGCTACTGGTGATTTATTTGACTGGGATGATAAGGCCCGTGTGTATTGTATGATCAATAAACTTAGAGGAAACGCGAAGACGTGGTACCACAATCAAGAAAATCTTAATCTATCGTGGGAAGAATGGAAGGACAAACTACAAGAATGTTTTCCAGTACAACAGTATGTTTTCAGCAAATTAAAGGATTTAGTAAATATTGAGCGAAGTGCAACTCAAAGTTTGGTTAATTTCTTCTACCAAAAGCTAGCCCTTGGTCAGTATTGCAAACTTCAGGACAAGGTGATCGTGGAAGTCATCACAAACACAATCAACGACCCCTTCATAAGGTCAGGAATTCGAGCTGCAGGTTGTGTATCTACGAAGCATTTACTACAGTTTTTAATTGCAAATAGTGAACAGGTATCAAAACACAGCCACAAGGTAAGTGCCACACATAGTTTTAGAGATAAAAGACCATTCGAACAATCTGATGATAGGCATAGAAAAAGAGTCAAATGTTTTTTGTGTGGTCGTGACGGACACAAAAAGGTTGACTGTCGAAAATATGCTTTGGATAAAAACTGTTCATTTTGTAAGCGGAAAGGTCATAACGAAAATGAGTGTTGGAAAAGACAAAAATTTGGTGAAAGCTCAAATCGCGAATTAAAATTAGTATCGAGTGGTAACCAAGACACAAAAAACGATAAATTTTATAAAACTGCTAAAATAAATGGACAAACCCTTTCCGCATACGTAGATTTTGGTAGCAGCTGTAATACCATTAAATTAAGTGCAGTGCATAACTTAGGTCTAAAAATAGACACCGATACAACAAATAATGTTATCGTAGGTTATGGAGGGGCTACAGTAAAACCTTTAGGCCAAATAAAAGTAAAAATCGAGATAGACGAAATTGTCGTGTCAACCGAATTCCTTATTGTGCCAGATAATTTACAAACAACCGATTTATTGATAGGCCAACCGATTACGGAGAGCGATGGAGTTTATGTTTATAAAACATCGGCGTCTTTGAAGTTAACAGAACGAAATATGATATTACCATACGACGCGGTGTAGAAAAATAATGTTATTAAAATAAAAACGCAGAAGCGTTCTGAAATAAAACCCGGAATAAATATCATTGCGGTAACATCAGATGTAATAAACTGTGAAGTACGCACTTTTCACTCTGAATAAAACCGAAATGGTGCCGTAATAATAATTCCTTCGAATGAAGTACAATTCTGTCACGGGATTGGCATGATACGTATTCTAAACCTTAGTTTAGAAACATTAGAGCTTGACGAAAATACATGCTTAGCGCGAGGTTCTGGCGAATGTAATGTAAATAACAATTATGAAAATTGTAAACAGTTAAATAAAAATGTTGAGTGACTTATTGAACAATATGCCGAGTGTATTAGTAAAAACACTTGCCTTTTGAATAACATTGACATTGAAATGCATGTTGAGCTTACATCAGCTGTTCCCGTAGTGTCTACACCTTATAGTTCTTTGAAAGTGATAAAATACGTGAAATCGTTAATGAGTTATTAATACAAGACATAATTGAACCGACTATTTTCCCATACAGTTGTCCAATTCTTTTAATTAAAAAGAAAACAGGCGATTTTCGAATGGTTGTTGATTACCGAAAATTAAACCAGATAATCGTGAAAGATCGTTTTCCCCTGCCACTAAATAATAATTAAGCTCTCTAATAGAAAGCAGTTTTTTGATAAAAGGAGTAAGTAGTGAGAAGTTAGTGCTGGACCAGTAAAAATTGGAAACGATAGATACCGAGTAGCATCGTTTTCGAAAGATAAGCAAAGGTTTAAGGGCGTTGTGGCTAGTGACCGCCTAAGATTGTTCAAACTTCAGAAGGCAGATTTTTAATGTGGAAGAGGTCTAGTGTGCCTCTACTAATCAAAACAAAAGATGACTAAGAAATCAAAACAGTGTTTATTTTCTTTTAGGGTACTTAAAAATTAATTAGAAATTTAATAGTTTTTTATGTTGTAGAATGAAAATTAAAGAGAGGGTCCAGTGTACCCACCAAGAGGTTACAGTTCCAGGGTCCACAGCAGGGCTGGGTCCAGTGTGCCCAGGGGTATCGGCGTGTTTGATTAATGCACCCAAGGAAGTGGATCCAGGGCAACTACAAGACAAGCGGTCTAGCGTACCTAAACGAGTCCAGTGAACTCGGAGTAAAGATGTCGGTCCAGTAAACCTAAACTGAGTCCAGTGAACTCAGTGCAGCAAAAACGAGTCCAGTGAACTCGGAGTAGAGATGTCAGGTCCAGTGAAGCATGATGGCCCAGTGTGCCGGGGTAGCCCAGTGTGCTACATTGCAGTCCAGGAACTATGATGGTCCAGTGAACCATGATGGCCCAGTGTGCCAGGGTAGCCCAGTGTGCTACGGATGTGTCGAACGGTCTAGGGCACCGTTAGGCGTAAAGCAGGTATAACCCATATGTTGTAAGTAAAAGCCAAGGTGATTCAGTACATCACCTCTGACCCAGTGAGTCAGGTCCAAGGCCGCGAGGACGCGACCATGTCAGGATAAGCCGAATGTGAAGCCAGCAGAATTTTAGTCATTTATTTCGAATATTTTGTTACCATTGTTCTTCATTTATCGAGTTGGGAGAACCTTGACCGAGCCGCCGCCGAATTGTTGATATTAAATCAAATACTTTATGAGACATGTAGTATAAACTATGACATCAGCTTTCGGCGCGGTTTCGATAGAGGGACCGACCATTCAATAGTTGAGATATACGCGCCAATCTGTTCAGATATTCACTTGTAAATATCTAAGAATTTAAATAAATTGGGGTATAACGAAAATCGGATTGTTATTCACCCCATATTTCTTAACAATATATATATATATATATATATATATATATATATATATATATATATATATATATATATATATAGTAATTCTTATTATTATTACTATTATTATTATCATTAATTTTTTTATCCTATTAAAATTAACCAAACTATTTAGCAGCATATTTCCTATAAAATAAAAGTAGAAAACATTCAGTATCTAGTTAAATAAGCCATAGGAATTAAATTAATAAGTAAATTCAACATTATTTCTAAATTATTTTTATTCATTATTAACATTCCGCATAGCAGAAATTTATCATGTAAGGCTGTATACAGGATATCAAGGGATATACAGGATTCAATTATAACTTATAACCGCGCTATACAAACGCGCAAGTAAACAAACTGTTCAATTCAACCTATAAGGAAAATGCTGAATAAGTAATTAGGAATCATATAAATACCGTAAATTATTAGATCAGGGGGCAGTTGAACAGTCGAGTAGTCGAGCAGTCGATCAGTCGATCAGTCGATCAGTCGATCAGTCGATCTACACCGCCGATCTCTCCCTCAACATGGTACTGGTAAGAATTATTTTATTTCATATTATAATTATTATTTGTTTACCATTTTTGTCTGCCTTATTGGTCATACTACGTGTGTAGTAATAAATGTTTTCATCATTCACTTTAAATAATTATTAATAAATGTTTTTATTATTTATTTTAACTAATTATTTTTCTTGTACTTCGGTACGAGAAACCTCTCCAAGCCAAGCACCCCCTTAACGGCCGAGTCGTCACAGCTTATTCAATAAGCTGTGGCCCTGGGTCGTGACAATATATATATATATATATATATATATATATATATATATATATATATATATATATATATATATATATATATATATATATATATATATATATATATATATATATATATAACATTATTTATTTCTAACGCTTTTTGAATTAAACTTATTGAAAGTGAGGAAAGAACTGAAGAAAAATCGAATGCAACTGAGGCGAAAACTCAGTGGCGGTCCGCCCCGGCGCTCTGGTTTTAGGAGGCCTCCTAATCTCGACAAGTTCCAAACAAGACCAAAATATGTTGAATAAGTAAGAGGTAGTTTGAAGTTGAAGGCCCCGTATGTATGCAAAATAGTGTCATTCTAAACAAAATGTCTCTAGCGAAAATTGCCTACATATAACCATTCTTGAGGAAAATTATTATTTACTAATAAAGGAAAATTACTAAGTCTGGTTGCTTCGCTTTGTGATATGAGTACCACGGACTAAGAAGTTTGGATTCAGTAGGCGATGAAAAAAATATTGGTAGTACGACCTTTTCCCTTCCAAAGTCCATTTAAAATTAAGGCTTAGGCTTAGAACATACCTACGTAATGAAACAACAAATACAAATAACAAAAACGCACAAATGTAATGTATGATTGAAATGAAACATACACACAACACGAACATACTTTAAGCGATGCATAAAACAGTAATTCAAAATAATAAACACAAGAAATAGAATAAACTTTACAAATAACTACTAACTAACTACTAAACTGTACAAAGAAACTGACTAGTTAGAAATAAAAACTACAATATCTCAACTACCTTTCAAAAATTCCCCCATCGTATTGGGTACAAAAATTGGCTCGACACAAAAGATTAAATTGAACGTTGTTAAATATGTTAGGTATGTGTCGTCTATCCTCGGCGTCTTCTAAGATCCTCTGTCACAAATCTTCGGGAGAATTAACGGGGGTATAATACACTTTATCTTTTAATGTTTCCAATAAAATGAAGTCCATGGGATTAATGTCCCGTGATAGCGGCAGCCACTTTATTGGTGCATCATTCCCTCTGCTAATCTATCTTCCTTCATACACTTAATTTAGATTCTGTCTAACTTGAAGACTAAGGTGAGGGACAACGTAATTGCAACGGTACATCCTCGAGCACCTGTGGAAGTGTGTATCGAATAAATTCTAAATAGGAAGATTCATCCAATCGAGGTGGTAATTGAACAGGACAAATTAAAAGATTGTCAATTATTGCAGTGTTGTCGATGAAATTTGCGGACACCCTATATATATATATATATATATATATATATATATATATATATATATATATATATATATATATATATATATATATATATATATATATATATATATATATATCCAGATGATAATTAATCTCGTTTCATATCACAGAATATATTCAGCAAAAGTAGAACAGATTTAGGAATTTAGGAAAATATTATGGGAATGGCTTTATTTCTAAATATTAATGAGAGCTGAAAATCTTTGTTTGATTTCCTTAATAAATAACAAGAATCTGTTTGAAATTTAAAGGTTTATGTGATTCGAGGGGGTATATCAATTAGTTTGACCAGAAATGTAGAGCAATCACCACACGAAAGGAGACATGGGACATTCCAATTTCCTCTTCCCAATCAAAGCATGAAGTTGACTCTTGTCGTTAAAAATTTAGTAAACGTGAAAATGCAGCAATAAGAAAAGTCGACTAACTTTTCGGTTTTATTTTTCTTTAGGAGCCGACGGGCTGGAGCGAACGAACAGATAAACCAGGCATGTCTCTCATATCGTGGCCGTTTTACAAATCAGTCTAACATTCAGCAAGTTGTCTTAACGAACTTTTCAGGCAACGATCAAAAGTCAATAGGCAATCTATATAACTTTACCTTCGCATTCACAATGCTTCGCCACTACTTCAACTTTTCACACTCCTTCTAAATAATATCCTTTGATGTCGTTCTCGCATTCTCCCATACTCACTATGTCTCCTCGTGGAATATAATCCAAATATAACACATTCTATTCAAGCAATCACGCTGGCTTTAACCTTAGCTCGTGATATTATAAAACATATGTAGTGTATATAATTATTCTTTTAATAAAATAATGTTTATCACACACACACACAAATATATACATATATATATATATATATATATATATATATATATATATATATATATATATATATATATATATATATATATATATATATATATATATATATATATCAAAGTAAAATTCATTTAGTTTTTCCTGAGTTGATTTAGAGATTTGTGTAAGCAAGTTTACATGGGTTTTAACTTCTCGAAATAAATTCATATTTTCAAAGGTAGGGTGGACATGTAACTGACATTTTAATAATTTTTCCTTGTGTTCAAAAGCATTTTTCAGTGACGATATATTCTTGTGAACCAATAGGGTCAATTGTTTGTGTGAAATTACTACTTCACTTTTCATATGAAAATATATTCCGATGGTATTATTTATGGGAGATATGGTGTACTGTGAGGCTACTGTTCCCATTAGGTGCAGAAACCTGAAATTAAATTACTTTATCACCGGTTTCAGAAAAGAAAACCCGCCACGGGTAGTATTCAACATCTGTCCCGTATGGGAATCGAACGACAGACAGCTGTTTCGAACTTATTAGTTATCATCAGTGCCGTACACGTTACGCCGGTCCAAGATAAATACCGAATCTAATCCGTGGGATATTCATATAAATGAATACGATCTACGTCAGTAACTTATATGTCGGGAATCGAGAAAGGAACTACCAAACCGTAGATGTTGAATCCTACCCGTGGCTTGTTTTCTTTTCTGACACCTTGTTAATCGTGTAGAAACACGAGAAAGGGGTCGAGGATCGCAATTAGGTTTAATTCAATGCCTGACGGGGCTTTAACCCGAGGAGTAGTTGTTTCCTATAGCAATTATGTAATAGCCTGGCTATTCGGGAACTCCTTGATAACCGTTTTGCGGTTTGGCGGTTACTTTCTCGATTCCTCTAATAACTTATAAGTTATTATCCGGAATTAAATTTTGTTGTTTTCTGAAACGTTTTTATCAAATCGCGGTTTTTCCTTTTGAAGACTCGTTCGTCTTTGACTGTGCTATTTTGTAGTACCATGAGATTCTGTTGTTTAGATTTCGAGTATATTTAGAACTCAGTTCTTTATAATTGTAGCTATATATATATATATATATATATATATATTATATATATATATATATATATATATATATATATATATATATATATATATATACAGGGTGATTCAGCTAATCCGTTCATTAAAAGTTTATGAA
The DNA here is from genome assembly GCA_037954035.1 of Rosalia funebris. Classification (NCBI taxonomy): domain Eukaryota; kingdom Metazoa; phylum Arthropoda; class Insecta; order Coleoptera; family Cerambycidae; genus Rosalia; species Rosalia funebris. Next base: position 17,326,943 of record JAZFAV010000036.1, on the reverse strand, counting down.
CTTCTCAATGGAATTCATTTTTTAAAATTTGGAATCAGGGGTTAGCGAGGACGATCTATTCAACTAAAGTATTTTTGCTTTCCTGACACTTCCGGTTATACCGGAAGTAGCTATCAACTTCCTTATTTTAAATAGAATACCCAGTATATTATTACATTTTTGTATTACACTGCTGATTTTAAGTGAACTTTCTTAACAATTCCCTATACCTATCTTCAGCAGTTTTTGAGATATTTTAATTTTTTTTGAAAAAATTAGGTTTTGTAGTATCCCATTGGAATGCTTGTCACTTATTCAAAACAAAAGTTATAGTAGCAAATTTTGGGCTGTAATTAGGCGGACTATTAAGCTTTCAGGTGATATGTAGATTGATTTTTTATTATTTATAGGGTGTCCAAAAAATTGAGTTCATTCTGACAAACTTCAACTGCTCAAAAGTCAATTTTCTTAAATAGAACACCCTGTATTTTATTGCTTTCTGTGATGGAGAATTAAGCTATATTTCAATCTGTATTAGGATTCCCTATACCTATCTGCTACCGTTTTCTTGCTGTCGAGGTATTTTTTATTCGATACCATAGTTTTCCATTTTATTAATTTACTTCTGACCAGCGGGCCATGAAAATTAAAACAACGTAACATTTATATTCATTTTTTATCATAAACAATGGTGCAAAATTATTGAACAAAAAAAAATCATCATGAATAAAAAGCATATTTTAAACGATTTGGAACTGAAGTTACTAGAACACGCCCCAAAGATGTTACTGGTGAAGGCAACCAAGTAAATGTCTTGGCATATTTCAATGCAAATCCACATACGTCGATTAGAGCTGTGTCACAAGCTTTGGGACTACCTTACTCGTCAATACAGAGAATTCTGGAATTTTGGCGTTACATTCTGATTGAAGTATTAAATTTTCGTTAATGATGGTAGTTTCTGTATTCGAACTTGCACAGTTTATTTTAACATGAGTGGGACTTCAAACTATCACCAGCCATGTATTGGCTTTGAGTATTTGTACCTATAGCCTTGTCCGTATACTAGAATGCTATGGCAGTTCTTCGGCATTTCTACAAGATTTTTGAATAGTTGGGCTTCACATGCTGCAACTATTATCTATCGGATATGCATAGAGGTTGGAGCAGAATTTCTTAAGAGGACTTAGTTGTTTGCATCCTGTTAGGTCCTTGATGGGTACGTACAGCAAAGAATCATCATTTCTCGCGATATATTTTTGAGAAAGTGACAGTACGTGATGCAATCCAGTTCTATTATCTAGGACTGGAATGGGGTACAAATGATATAAGGTGTATAGTTGTTGTTCTACCAGTGGAATCTTTAGAACGAAAACAAGGTATGATTGTGTCTGAAATGCTTCTAATTCTATTATTTCTAAATATTTTAGCAATTTCTGAATTTTTTACTGATAAGGGTAAGTTATTCTTGATTAAGTTTTGAGATATTTCCTGAAGGGATGCAATTAAAATATCTGGTGTAATGATTGATGAGTGAATAATTTTTAAACGTGCAAATGTAATAGAATTTAGAATATCATTAATGTTATCTTGAAGGTTTATATAACATTCGAGTAGGTTTTCACAAATCTCAAAGAAAAACATATTGGTTTGGACTAGGGCAAGTTTGTCTCTTAGTTGGTGAATCGCTCGCTTAATTTTGTTTATGTCGTCATTGGAAGTTTTTTCGTCAATTTGAAGTTTTTGAATTGTTTCGTTAAATGCTTTTATAACTGACATAATAACAGAAATTTGGTTTTTTAGTAGGTTTTCCAGTTGACGTTGGTCCTGGTTTAAATTATTAATACTCTCTGTGTAGAATTTACCGTCAGAGGCGTCGAGGTTCCAGTAATTGATTTAAATATGCTACCTAGTCAGTTTATTATTCCGCGCTTATAGCGTTTTGTTTCTACTAGGATTTCTTGGAGTTTTTCTATAATTGAATCCGAAATTTGTAACAATAGCGTGACATGTGGTTTTAACTTCAGAGTGAAATTTCTGCATGCTATGGTAATTGCTATTAAGCATGTTTGTTATAGCCCTTAAAATATTATTATTACTGCTGAACGCATTTTCAATACTTGATAATTGTTTGTGTACCAACAGTGTCCACTTGTAATTAGAGACTATTAGTTTTGATTCGTCATGATAGTAAACTCCTATCGAATTTTTTACTGCTGTAATTTGAGATTGGGAATATGCTGTTCCGATCAGCATAGCAGACCTGTAAAATAATTAATTTTCAGAATACGGTTTTAGTCGATCGAAGTTTGCTTTGATTTTTTGTTTTGTTTTTGTATTTAAAAGAGTAGCAGAATTGTAATGTGTTTCTAAGATTTCAAAGGGGCCATTGAATTTATTTCGCAATTTATCTTTAATTTGGGATTCCTTTAAATACACTTTGTCTCCAACTTCATATTTAGGAGGATTTTTGGAGACGTGTTGATCAAAACGAACTTTTGCTTTTTGTTTCTGTAATTCGTTGTTGCCTCGTGCTACCTTATAATAGTGAGATATACGATTGTTTAAATCTCTGACATACTGAGTGATTAATTCTTTTGGATTATATAGGGTTTCGGGTGGTCTACTAGAGGTGTAACCAAAAACAAGTTCATACGGCGTGAATCCGTGTGTTTTGTTGGTTGAATTATTATAAAAAATTATCGCGTATGGCAATATATTGAAAGGCTGTTTGTTGGGGTTTTCGGTCTTGTGGGCTCTAATCATTTCTAACTGTCGAATGGAATCTTTTGTGGGATCCATTTGACTGGAGGTGTCCTACGCTAGAACAAGTGAACTTTATATTGTAGAGAGTGCATAAATCTTTAAGAAGAGCGTTGTCGAACTCTCTTCCATAATCACAATCGATCCTTAGCAGAGTTCCATAATGTTGCAAATAAAGAAATAAGGTGTTTACTACTGCTTTCGCGGTTTTATCATTGATTGGGTAAGCTTGACTAAAATTTGTAAGCTCGTCTATAATTGTAAGGGCATAGTTTCTGGTAGCCACTTCTAAGATATCGACATTTATCCGCTCGAAAAGGGTTCTAGGAGTATTTGTAATGACCAGTGGTGAGTCTAAATTTTTACTAGTGACTTTAACTTTTTGACATACTTGACAATTTTTGATAAGGGTTTTAACACGTTTGGTTAAGCCTTTCCAATGATATTTTTGTCTAATGCGGCGGATAGTTTCGTTTATGCCGCGATGAATATTAGCTTTACCAGAGTGATATTGATTCAGGATGATAGCAATTTCATCTGGTTCAGGTGTCTTTGTAATATCTTGACACACTATTATTTTTACGTCCTTTTCCGCTAAAACAAATGACAACATTTCGAGAATTGGTAATTCTATATTATTTTCAACATAATATGTTTCGGATGATTTAAATATGTCTTGACTTTTATACATTGAAGCAAAAAGATATTCTATTATGGTATCAGGATTATTCGGGAGAGGAACAATGAGGTATTTCCTATTTCGAACTGATCTATTTGATAAAATATTTATTTTTAATTTTTGAAAATCTGCATTCTCTTCGAAAAGGTCTTCTAGAATTTGATTATGGGTTTCTCTTACATTGTCTTGCTCGAAGAATGATAAAATATTTTTATTGCTTCGATTCAGTAATTAATTATTGGAATATTCGATTTTAGAGTCATCTATAAGAGATCTAGTTTTGTATAATTCAACGAAAGTTCCAAATTCTTGATAAAAATGTTATTTAGTTTCATCGTCGTCAGGTTGTTCGTCATTTTGTGAGTCGATTCCGTCATCGTCAGTTGTTTGGGTTGGATATACGGGAATCGGTGGTAAATTTGCTTGGGATTCAAAATTTGAAATTTCTTTATAATAATTAACTTTTATCCTGGATAAGGCGTCGGCGTTCTTATTAACCTTGCCTGGTTTATACTCGATTGTATAGTCCTATTCCTCGAGCTTGAGACGCCATCGGGCTAAACGACTTCCTGGGTCTTTTATCGAAAAGAGCCAAGTGAGTGGCCTATGGTCAGTTATGAGTTTAAATTTCCTGCCGAAGATATATGGGCGGAAATGTTTAACTACCCAGACAATAGCGGGAAGTTCTCTCTATCATGGAATACTTCGTCTCGGCTTTGTAAAGGGTTCTAGAAGCAAATACTTCTAGGACTCTTTGTAAATGAAGAAAAAGTTGGTCTTTACCTATAGGACCCTGGGAATTTATATATATATATATATATATATATATATATATATATATATATATATATATATATAGGTTCTATATATATATATATATATATATATATATAGAACCCCTTTCGAGCGGATAAATGTCGATATCTTAGAAGTGCCTACCAGAAACTATGCCCTTACAATTATAGACGAGCTTACAAATTTTAGTCAAGCTTACCCAATCAATAATAAAACCGCGAAAGCAGTAGTAAACATCTTATTTCTTTATTTCCAACATTATGGGACTCTGCTAAGGATCGATTGTGATTATGGAAGAGAGTTCGACAACGCTCTTCTTAAAGATTTATGCACTCTCTACAATATAAAGTTCACTTGTTCTAGCGTAGGACACCCCCAGTCAAATGGATCCCACAAAAGATTCCATTCGACAGTTAGAAATGATTAGAGCCCACAAGACCGAAAACCCCAACAAACACCCTTTCAATATATTGCCATACGCGATAATTTTTTATAATAATTCAACCAACAAAACACACGGATTCACGCCGTATGAACTTGTTTTTGGTTACACCTCTAGTAGACCACCCGAAACCCTATATAATCCAAAAGAATTAATCACTTAGTATGTCAGAGATTTAAACAATCGTATATCTCACTATTATAAGGTAGCACGAGGCAACAACGAATTACAGAAACAAAAAGCAAAAGTTCGTTTTGATCAACACGTCTCCAAAAATCCTCCTAAATATGAAGTTGGAGACAAAGTGTATTTAAAGGAATCCCAAATTAAAGATAAATTGCGAAATAAATTCAATGGCCCCTTTGAAATCTTAGAAACACATTACAATTCTGCTACTCTTTTAAATACAAAAACAAAACAAAAAATCAAAGCAAACTTCGATCGACTAAAACCGTATTCTGAAAATTAATTATTTTACAGGTTTGCTATGCTGATCGGAACAGCATATTCCCAATCTCAAATTACAGCAGTAAAAAATTCGATAGGAGTCTACTATCATGACGAATCAAAACTAATAGTCTCCAATGACAAGTGGACACTGTTGGTACACAGACATTTATCAAGTATTGAAAGTGCGTTCAGCAGTAATAATAATATTTTAAGGGCTATAACGAACATGCTTAATAGCAATTACCATAGCATGCAGAAATTTCACTCTGAAGTTAAAACCACATGTCACGCTATTGTTACAAATTTCGGATTCAATTATAGAAAAACTCCAAGAAATCCTAGTAGAAACAAAACGCTATAAGCGCGGAATAATAAACTGACTAGGTACCATATTTAAATCAATTACTGGAACCTCGACGCCTCTGACGGTAAATTCTACACAGAGAGTATTAATAATTTAAACCAGGACCAACGTCAAGTGGAAAACCTACTAAAATACCAAATTTCTGTTATTATGTCAGTTATAAAAGCATTTAACGAAACAATTCAAAAACTTCAAATTGACGAAAAAACTTCCAATGACGACATAAACAAAATTAAGCGAGCGATTCACCAACTAAGAGACAAACTTGCCCTAGTCCAAACCAATATGTTTTTCTTTGAGATTTGTGAAAACCTACTCGAATGTTATATAAACCTTCAAGATAACATTAATGATATTCTAAATTCTATTACATTTGCACGTTTAAAAATTATTCACTCATCAATCATTACACCAGATATTTTAATTGCATCCCTTCAGGAAATATCTCAAAACTTAATCAAGAATAACTTACCCTTATCAGTAAAACATTCAGAAATTGCTAAAATATTTAGAAATAATAGAATTAGAAGCATTTCAGACACAATCATACCTTGTTTTCGTTCTAAAGATTCCACTGGTAGAACAACAACTATACACCTTATATCATTTGTACCCCATTCCAGTCCTAGATAATAGAACTGTATTGCATCACGTACTGTCACTTTCTCAAAAATATATCGCGAGAAATGATGATTTTTTGATGTACGTACCTATCAAGGACCTAACAGGATGCAAACAACTAAGTCCTCTTAAGAAATTCTGCTCCAACCTCTATGCATATCCGATAGATAATAGTTGCAGCATGTGAAGCCCAACTATTCAAAGATCTTGTAGAAGTGCCGAAGAACTGCCATAGCATTCTAGTATACGGACAAGGCTATAAGGTACAAATACTCAAAGCCAATACATGGCTGGTGATAGTTTGAAGTCCCACTCATGTTAAAATAAACTGTGCAAGTTCGAATACAGAAACTACCATCATTAACGAAAATTTAATACTTCAATCAGAATGTAACCTTCTTCGGCACTACAAAAATACAGGCCAAAAATCGCAAGACGCTTAACATAACAACTAATCCACATCCAGTGATAATTTCCTACGATTGCTGCAGTATGATCCCAAACAAATTTGAAATGTCCAATTTGAAACCTTTACAATTCGACAACCTAAATATCGAAGACTTAAAAGTCTCCAACCATAAGCTAGAACAATATTCCAGGGACTTAGATAAAATAATAAACGAACCCTTCGTGACTAGGAATATTTTATGGTTCACTTATATAACCATAGCTCTATTAATTAGCCTGATCCTACTCTACGTAGCCCTCAAATGTAGAAATAGGTTCAAAATTAACAAGGAACGTCCACAGTCCATACACAGGGAAGCATTAAAAGGAATTAACACCCTGCTAAGAAGAAGGCCCAATATCCACCAGACCAATTTAGACACCCCTGAAGAATTATCCTAAAAGTTGAAGTATAACATTAACTTTATTTGAAAAAAGGGAGTTGTTATAGGCGAATATTCACAGCAGCTAGTCTCAGGCATATCGTATTACGATATGGTGTTTCATTTATCAAAAGCGATAACAACTTCCTTGCAATATTACTGTGAACACGCAAGCATCACGCTACTTTGAGTTCTGCTGATGCATACGTGGCAATCCAAAGGTTATAAATATTATGTTAAAACAAAATTAGTTTAGTTCAGAAAAAACTCAAGTCACAAAAACATCTTTATAAAACAGTCTAATAAACAGTCAATTTTAAACTTATAGTTATTTTTTAAAAAGTAATTTTTGAAAGTGAAAATTTAAAAAAAGAAGAATATATATATATATATATATATATATATATATATATATATATATATATTATATATATATATATATATATATATATATATATATATATATATATATATATATATATATATATATATATATATCGGGTGATTCACGGTGGATGGAGCATAAAATGTATATGGAGAATGTATTAAGCGATTGCTTTGACATTTTGGCTACCAAGAAAATCGAGTACCATTTATGCAACTAAAATTTTTTCGAACGTGCGATGTGCCACTTATATGTAAAATTTGCAACATCTTCATTATATTAAATAGAATACCCTATATATTTTTACATATTTTGGATTATCGTTTCTTTCAGAGTAACTTTTGTTAATATTGTCCTATGTCTTTCTCAAGTCGTTAACAATAATAATTCTTTTCTGAATATATTGCCAAGAATTTGACTTTCAGTAAATTTTGCTCTCTCCTATTTACGCAGCAATCAAAAGATATATATATATATATATATATATATATATATATATATATATATATATATATATATATATATATATATAATATATATATATATATATATATATATATATATATATATATATATTATATATATATATATATATATATATATATATATATATATATATATATATTGTATAGTGTTTATATATTGTAATTATATAGTGTTACCAATAGACTGTTATATTTATTTTTAGTCGGCATTCCTAGAAAATACATAACATAAGGTTAAATAAAACAAAGAACAATTGCCATTAATAAGAAAATGCTGACTGTACATCCACCGAGTCTATATATAGGTGAATGTACAGCGAGAACCCAGTTTAGATTAGTTCTATATTTGTATAATTAAACTATCTAATAAAGTGCTACTGAAATATTTCGGCGTTGAAGTTTGTTTTTGGTGATCAAATCAGGGAAGAAAGTTAACTGGCGCAGTCGGTAGGATTGTCATCACAGGCTCGCTGACATTGTGCGAAACTGGTGGGCTTCAGATTCTTTAGAAGACAACAGTCCTACATCTCAACGTTCAACTCCGCTCAGATCGACCAGGAAAAAATCAAGTAAGTCCGAGTATTTCCTAGCACTGTCCGTACCTTTCTGTCTTCGAACAAAGTTTAAGATAGTCGCGGTACAACCCTAGTACCTAATAATCATTGAAATAATTATCCTTTGACTAGGTATAATTTGTGATTCAGCTAGGTAGGAATTTCGTTTTATCTGACATTGATAGGACTTAATTTATTAGATTAAGAACAAATCACAAAAAACAATTTTGCAATTTTTACATTACATTACGCAACAATTTTATTATTAATTTTCTTTTTTAATGAGTAGACCTTACCCAACTACTCCGCCCAGACAATTGAGTTAGAGAATTAGATTTAGAACACGAACAAATCGACATGGCTCAATTAGACCTTCAAAAAGTTAAAAATCTTGTTGAATTTATTCCAAATTTTGATGGAGATGAGTTAATGTTACAGAACTTTTTTGATGCTGTAGAAAATTTATTAGAAGCCAATCCTACTAATGAACCTTTTCACATTAAAATTATGTTAAGCGCAATAAAAAATAAAATTAAAGGTAAAGCTCACATTTTACTTTCTAGTCGTCCCGATATCGTGACATGGCCACAAATGAAAAATTTATTTATTCAAAATTTTAGTGATAATAGAAATATTTTAACTTTAGAACAAGAACTTCAATATATACGATATAATCCGAAAGAAACTCTTCTAAATTTTGGTAATCGATTAATTGTATTAAAATCTAAATTAATTACTAAAATACAATTATCGAATATTTCTCCCGAAGAAAAACGTAGTTATATTAGTCTATACGAACGGCAAATATTTAATAGATATAAGATGAATTTACCGGATAATTATGAGACAATTTTACGAAATAACCCAACGATTTCATCACTTGAGACTGCCATCTCGTTCATAGACGAGCAAGTAAAATATGACGAATTTAAAGGATTATCGTTAGGCTTGCAACAACGCCCCGCTCAAAAAATTCAACCTGTGTACAAATCTTTCCAAAATTATCAATCAAATCAACCTTTTCAAAATTTCCAACAAAATTATAATAAAAACTTTGGTAATCGATCCCAAAATTTTCACTCAAATCAAAACTCCCAAAATTTCAATACTCAAAGGAATCCTAATCAATATAGGTCACAACAATTTCCCTCGCAACCTATACAGGTTCAACATAAACCAATTAAGCAAAATTTCAATACAAATGCGCAAGTTTCTGGTAAACCCCAAACTTCATATAAACCTACACCAATGTCCGGTGTCTCTACTATCAAACGCCCTCAAATGCGACCTCAATCACATATTACAACTCGACCAAATTTCCGTACATTCGACCAAACCCCACAACATTTTGCCTCCGAAGAACTATATAACCACGAAGACGAGCAACCAGAGGAGAACACTGTATTTCCTCAATATGACGTTAATGAACCTATTTCTGACGAAAATACATACCAATATAACGAATGGAATCTTCATTCCGAAATTCCAGACGACGAGATCCCCCAAGAAGAAACATTGACTGAAAATTTTCGGAATACAGTAACTGCAACAAATCAGACATAGACCATAATGCTTTTCTAGCTGCCCCACTTGCTTATATTCAAATTAACGACCCGCCAATGAAATTATTAATTGATTCTGGTTCTTCTAAATCCTTAATACATCCTGATATCATTGAAAAATATTTTCCCGAAACAATTTTTAAAGAAAATTCCACAATTAAAACATGCCTAGGTCAAAAACAAATCCAGTTCTGTGCAGAAATTCCTGCATTTCCGGAACTAAATTCTAATGTTATTAAATAATAAAAATTATTCTATTCGATTTCTATAATTACTTTGACGGTTTAATAGGCTTAGACGTTATTACTAAATTTCATATTATTTGTGATTTTTCAAACCAGGTATGCTATGGAGATAATTTTCAAATTCCCCTTTATTTTCGAGACCCCCATGATACTGCTAAACGCATCACAATAAATGCTTTTGAAATTCTTCACACCATTATTCCAATTAATATCCCAACAGGAGACGTTTACATTCCTGAACAAAATTCTGGAAATCTTAAAATCCCTTCCATTGTGACAACAGCTGAAAATAACCAAGCTTTAGTCGAAATTCATAACCTCTCAAATGAAACTGAAACTATTTATCTTGAAGACCCTACTACTGCTTATCCCCTGCAGTATTTTGAAACAAAATCCGCTTTTCAATCTCCCTTACAATTTAACACAGCTCAAATTAAGCGTAGCGATATTTCTAAATTTATTCGTACCGATCATCTTAATGTCGAAGAACGACAACAATTAATTTCCCTTTGTAAAAATTTCAAAGATGTGTTTTTACTTCCTAACCAATCTCTTTCATTCACAAATGACGTAAAGCATAAAATTCGCCTTTCAGGTGATACCCCTATCTATACTCGTTCATATCGATTTCCGCATGTCCATAAACAAGAAATACATGACCAAATCCGTAAAATGTTAAATGAAAAAATAATTAGACCCTCTTGTAGTCCCTGGAGTCGCCCTGTATGGCTTGTACCGAAAAAACCTGATGCTAGTGGAAAGCAAAAATGGCGATTAGTCATTGACTATCGCAATTTAAACAAAAAGACAATCGACGACCGTTACCCACTCCCCAATATTACAGACATTCTAGACAAACTTGGACGATGTAATTATTTCGCTACTCTTGACTTAGCGCAAAGCTTTCACCAAATTGAAATGGATCCAAATTCTATCGAAAAAACAGCTTTCACAGTTGAAAATGGTCACTACGAATACCTTCGTATGCCTTTTGGACTTAAAAATGCACCCGCGACATTTCAACGCGTAATGGATAACGTACTCAAAGACCTTCAGCATAAAATTTGTCTAGTCTATATGGATGATGTTATCATATTTTCTACATCCCTTCAGGAACATATTCAAAATTTAAAATTAGTTTTTGAAGCTTTTCGAACATACTCTCTAAAAATTTCTCTTGATAAATCTGAATTCTTAAAAAAGGAAACTGCTTTCTTAGGACACGTTATTACTACAGAAGGCATTAAACCAAATCCTGACAAAATTAAAGCCATTAAGCGATTCCCCATTCCAAAAACTGCAAAAGAAATTAAATCATTTTTAGGACTTGTTGGATATTACCGTAAATTCATTGATAATTTTGCAAAACTCACAAAACCTTTAACTAAGTGTCTAAAGAAAAATGAAAAAATTATTCACACCCCTGAATTTGTTGACTTTTTTGAAAAATGTAAGAATATACTTACCAATGAACCTTTATTAGTATACCCAGACTTTACAAAAACTTTTGAACTTACAACTGACGCAAGTAATTTCGCAATTGGAGCCGTTCTCTCCCAAGACAAAAAACCAATCGCTTACGCATCTCGAACTTTAAATCCCGCGGAAGTTAATTATAGTACAATTGAAAAAGAACTTTTGGCAATTGTCTATGCAGTAAATATTTTAGACCCTACCTCTTTGGTCAAAAATTTATAATATATACAGATCATAAACCTCTCCAATGGCTTTTTTCATTAAAAGACCCACAGTCATGCCTTGTACGTTGGCGATTGAAATTAGAAGAATACGATTACGAAATTCGTTACAAAAAAGGTAAAACCAACTTGAACGCAGACGCACTTTCTAGAATCAAAATTGACGAAACGCATGCCCTTGACGATGAACTTTCCATGATCAATAACCCTAGTACAGAAAATCAAGACGATCTATCTGATTTTCTTGTAAACTTAGACAATCTTCCTAATATAGACTCTGAAAATAATCCAGATCCTGAACTAATACTTGACAACCTTCCAAGCCCAGACCCTGAACGTCTTGAGAATTTTCTTAATGACCTATCGGACGATACACAACACACAGTACACGAAAATCCTGTTTGTGCACCACCTATTACAGAGAAACCTGTCAACTCTTTTAATCGGCAAATTATCATTACTGAATCAAACACTCTTGCCGCACGCTTCTTACCCTCGCTAGAAAAACCTTTCAATAAAACCCGACACATTCTAACATTTCATACTAGTATATCAGATGATGAAATTTTTCTTCATCTTAAAAATTATATCAACACCACAGACAACAGTTGCCTCTATTTTCATCGCGAAGCTATAAAAGAAAAAACACTCCGTGTACTGAGAAATAAATTTAGCCCCCTTACTAAAATTGTAATCTCAAATTCCTACGTCACTGATCTATTAGAAGATCGTGAAAAGATTAAAGAAATAAAATTTTGGCATGAAACAAAAACCACACACCGAGGTATAAATGAAACGATCAAACGCATTTCAACAAAATTCTATTGGCCTAATATGTCTAACGATATTAATCGTTATATAAATCTCTGCGACGTTTGTCAACGCGCAAAATATGATCAAAATCCTCAACACATTAAATTGCAACATACTCCAACACCTACTAAACCTTTGGATGTCTTACATATCGACCTTTTTCATATCCAATCAGAAATTTATCTTACTGTTTTAGACCCATTTTCTAAATACGGACAAGCGATTAAACTTCCTTCAAAAAACGCAATTGATATTGTTCAAGCTCTTATTCAATTCACTTCCTATTTAGGAACGCCTTCCCAAATTATTGCCGACGCTAGCAAAGAATTCAATAATCTTCTTCTCAAAGAATATTGTCAATTGTACGGCATAGAACTTCACATAACCTCCATTAGAAACTCCAACAGTAATAGTCCTGTTGAACGTTTCCATTCCACTCTTCTTGACTCCCTTCGAACTTTAAAAATCAACCACCCTAATAAGCCATTAAGTTATCTCGTAACTTTAGCCGTTTCTTGTTATAATAACTCAGTACACTCAGTTACAAAACTGACTCCTTCCAATGTTATATTTTCCCATCTTGACAAAGACAATTCACCCACGTTAAGTGAGGCCAAAATTACTCAAGACTACATTGACTCAACGAAAAACATTGCAAAACAACTCTATCAAACGGTACAAAGTCGTATCGAACATCAAAAAGCTCAAGTACTTTCCAGGCGTAACAAAAATTTAGATGACCCCCAACCTGTAGGTATATCATCTCAAGAATACCTAAATATAAAAACTCCACGTGACCCTAAAATAAAACCAATATTTAAACGTGTCTCAATTCATAAAGACAAAGGTCCCACTGTCGACACATCTGCCGGAACTTTTCATAAAAACAAAATAAAAAAGAAAAAACAACTAAAACCCTCCTCCTTGTTACAGGATGAAGACAATGACTCTGACATTCCTCTATCTACTCTACGCATGCGCATCACTGCAAGTAAAACCAGTCCGGAATCCTCTCCTTCCGATAATACTAGGTCCAGTTAAAATAATTTCCCACTATCACTCTTTTCTCCATGTAATTAACCTTCACACTGTAGAAAACCAATTTCTAAATATTTTTACTAATTTAATAACAATTAAAGAAGACGCTGTAAAACATGACTCATATATCAAGTGGTTGCAAGCCGAGTTTATTTTAAATAAAACATTTGATAAATTTGAAACAATTCATTCTAATAATAAAAGATTCAAACAAGGTCTAATTAATCCTGTTGGATCACTGTATAACTCCCTCTTTGGTTTAATGGATAACGATGACAGAGAAAAAAAAATTAATATTAATATCAAAATTTTATATGATAATCAACATTCAATCGTATCTCAAATAGAGACAAAGACAACCATACTTAAAAATTTAATCAACAATCTTGAAGATACAATAAAAATCATAGACGCAAATAATAATCGCACTACTACAAAACTTAATAATATAATTATTCAAGAACATATACAAGATATAATTAACAATATAAATTTTCTTCAAAATTATCTTTCTAATATCGAGAACGCTCTATTGTTCGCCCACCTAAATTTAGTACATTCAAATATTATAACTACTAATGATATCGGAGAAATTTTTGTAAATCTTAAACTCTTATATAAAACGAACGAAATTCCTATGTTTCATTTAAGCCTTTTTAAAATAAAAACTTTTATAAAAAATTCAAAGTTATATATCGAAATTTTAGTACCAATTCTAAAAGAAAAAACTTATTCTTTGTTCAAACTTATCCCACTACCCTATAAAAGCCTGACAGTTCTACCCCCTAAATCCTACCTGATACTCGGTACTGAAAATGAACATGCATGGATTGACCAAGAACTGCCGTTTCTCGATGACATCTACCTGTCTGACAACATTATGGACACTAGTAGTCACTGCATTATCGACATGATCCAACGACAGCATAACATTGCCTGTAACACGCCAAACACGAAACCTCATCCAGACACTACCTAATGGACAAATTCTGATGATTCCCACATTACCAATTGAAATAAAAGAAAAATGTACCGACCTAGAAGTTCAAATATTGAAGGAAACATCACTTATCACCCCAAATGTCAACTGCACTCTTTGGATTGACCAAGAAGAAGTCTACACATCTCCAACTTCACTCCCAATTTCAACTACCTATTTTCTACCAGAGCCACTTATGACATCAAATTATTCCTCATTATCTTTAGACAACGTACCCACCACTGAATTAAAGGAACTTCACCAACAACTTCGTGATCTTAAACATATTAATCTACAAGCTCCCGATTTGGACCTAATCGATCACCCTTGGATCGTAATGCTGTGTATCAGTATTTTTACAATACTACTGATAATAGGCCTCCTGTACATCTATAATCGATGAAGAACCAGAAGCCCCATCAAAATTAACTTATCAACCCACAAGGGCCCTTCTCCGGCTATGCCTCCGTCTATGGTGGGAGGAATTATATAGTGTTACCAATAGACTGTTATATTTATTTTTAGTCGGCATTCATAGAAAATACATAACATAAGGTTAAATAAAACAAAGAACAACTGCCATTAATAAGAAAATGCTGACTGTACATCCACCGAGTCTATATATAGGTGAATGTACAGCGAGAACCAAGTTTAGATTAGTTTTATATTTGTATAATTAAACTATCTAATAAAGTGCTACTGAAATATTTCGGCGTTGAAGTTTATTTTTGGTGATCAAATCAGGGAAGAAAGTTAACTATATATATTTTTTTTTATTTTCACTTTCAAAAATTATTTTTTTAAAAATAACTATAAGTTTAAAATTGATTGTTTATTAGACTGTTGTATAAAGATGTTTTTTTTTTAACTAAACTAATTTTGTTTTAACATAATATTTATAACCTTTGGATTGCCACGTATGCATCAGCAGAACTCAAAGTAGCGTGATGCTTGCGTGTTCACAATAATATTGCATGGAAGTTGTTATCGCTTTTGATAAATGAAATACCATATCGTAATACGATATGCCTGAGACTAGCTGCTGTGAATATTCGCTATAACAACTCCCTTTTTTCAAATAAAGTCAATGTTATACTTCAACTTTTAGGATAATTCTTCAGGGGTGTCTTCATTGGTCTGGTGGATATTGGGCCTTCTTCTTAGCAGGGTGTTAATTCCTTTTAGTGCTTCCCTGTGTATGGACTCTGGACGTTTCTTGTTAACGTTGAACCTATTTCTACATTTGAGGGCTACGTAGAGTAGGATCAGGCTAATTAATAGAGCTATGGTTATATAAGTGAACCATGAAATATTCCTAGCCACGAAGGGTTCGTTTATTATTTTATCTAAGTCCCTGGAATATTGTTCTAGCTTATGGTTGGAGACTTTTAAGTCTTCGATATTTAGGTTGTCGAATTGTAAAGGTTTCAAATTGGACATTTCAAATTTCTTTGGGATCATACCGCAGCAATTGTAGGGAATTATCACTGGATGTGGATTAGTTGTTATGTTAAGCGTCTTGTGGTTTTTGACCTGTATTTTTGTAGTGCCGACGAAGGCGTGACATTCTAATTGAAGTATTAAAACAGAATTTTCGTTAATGATGGTAGTTTCTGTATTCGAACTTGCACAGTTTATTTTAAAAAGGGTGTGACTTCAAACTATCACCAGCCATGTATTGGCTTTGAGTATTTGTACCTTATAGCCTTGTCCGTATACTAGAATGCTATGGCAGTTCTTCGGCATTTCTACAAGATTTTTGAATAGTTGGGCTTCACATGCTGCAACTATTATCTATCGGATATGCATAGAGGTTGGAGCAGAATTTCTTAAGAGGACTTAGTTGTTTGCATCCTGTTAGGTCCTTGATGGGTACGTACAGCAAAGAATCATCATTTCTCGCGATATATTTTTGAGAAAGTGACAGTACGTGATGCAATCCAGTTCTATTATCTAGGACTGGAATGGGGTACAAATGATATAAGGTGTATAGTTGTTGTTCTACCAGTGGAATCTTTAGAACGAAAACAAGGTATGATTGTGTCTGGAATGCTTCTAATTCTATTATTTCTAAATATTTTAGCAATTTGTGAATGTTTTACTGATAAGGGTAAGTTATTCTTGATTAAGTTTTGAGATATTTCCTGAAGGGATGCAATTAAACTATCTGGTGTAATGATTGGTGAGTGAATAATTTTTAAACGTGCAAATGTAATAGAATTTAGAATATCATTAATGTTATCTTGAAGGTTCATATAACTTTCGAGTAGGTTTTCACAAATCTCAAAGAAAAACATATTGGCTTGGACTAGGGCAAGTTTGTCTCCTAGTTGGTGAATCGCTCGTTTAATGTTGTTTATGTCGTCATTGAAAGTTTTTTCGTCAATTTGAAGTTTTTGAATTGTTTTGTTAAATGCTTTTATAACTGGCATAATAACAGAAATTTGGTTTTTCAGTAGGTTTTCCGCTTGACATTGGTCCTGGTTTAAATTATTAATACTCTCTGTGTAGAATTTACCGTCAGAGGCGTCGAGGTTCCAGTAATTGATTTAAAAATGCCACCTAGTCAGTCTATTATTCCGTGCTTATAGCGTTTTTTTTCTACTAGGATTTCTTGGAGTTTTTCTATAATTGAATCCGAAATTTGTAACAATAGTTTTAACATGTGTTTTAATATGTGTTTTGTAACATGTGTTTTAACTTCAGAGTGAAATTTCTGCATGCTATTTCTAATTGCTATTAAGCATGTTTGTTATAGCCCTTAAAATATTATTACTGATGAACGCATTTTCAATACTTGTTAAATGTTTGTGTACCAACAGTGTCCACTTGTCATTGGAGATTATTAGTTTTGATTCGTCATGATAGTAGACTCCTATCGAATTTTTTACTGGTGTAATTTGAGATTGGGAATATGCTGTTCCGATCAGCATAGCAAACCTGTAAAATAATTAATTTTTAAAATACGGTTTTAGTCGATCGAAGTTTGCTTTGGTTTTTTGTTTTTGTACTTAAAAGAGTAGCAGGATTGTAATGTGTTTCTAAGATTTCAAAGGGGCCATTGAATTTATTTCGCAATTTATCTTTAATTTGAGATTCCTTTAAATACACTTTGTCTCAAACTTCATATTTAGGAAGATTTTTGGAGACGTGTTGATCAAAACGAACTTTTGCTTTTTATTTCTGTGATTCGGTTTTGCCTCGTGCTACTTTATAATAGTGAGATATACGATTGTTTAAATCTCTGACATACTGAATGATTAATTCTTTTGGATTATATAGGGTTTCGGGTGGTCTACTAGAGGTGTGACCAAATACAAGTTCATACGGCGTGAATCCGTGTGTTTTGTTGGTTGAATTATTATAACAAATTATCGCGTATGGCAATATATTGAAAGGGTGTTCGTTGGGGTTTTCGATCTTGTGGGCTCTAATCATTTCTAACTGTCGAATGGAATCTTTTGAGGGATCCATTTGACGGGGGGTGTCCTACGATAGAACAAGTAAGCTTTATATTGTAGAGAGTGCATAAATCTTTAAGAAGAGCGTTGTCGAACTCTCTTCCATAATCACAATCGATCCTTATCAGAGTTCCATAATGTTGGAAATAAAGAAATAAGGTGTTTACTACTGCTTTCGCGGTTTTATCATTGATTGGGTAAGCTTGACTAAATTTTGTAAGCTCGTCTATAATTGTAAGGGCATAGTTTCTGGTAGGCACTTCTAAGATATCGATATTTATCCGCTCGAACCGGGTTCTAGGAGTTTCTGTAATGACCAGTGGTGAGTCTAAATTTTTACTACTGACTTTAACTGTTTGACATACTTGACAATTTTTGATAAGGGTTTCAACATCTTTGGTTAAGCCTTTCCAATGATATTTTTGTTTAATGCGGCGGATAGTTTCGTTTATGCCGCGATGAATATTAGCTTTACCGGAGTGATATTGATTCAGGATGATAACAATTTCATCTGGTTCAGGTGTCTTTGTAATATCTTGACACACTATTATTTTTACGTCCTTTTCCGCTAAGACAAATGACAAAATTTCGAGAATTGGTAATTCTATATTATTTTCAACATAATATGTTTCGGATGATTTAAATATGTCTTGACTTTTATATATTGAGGCAAAAAGATATTCTATTATGGTATCAGGATTATTCGGGAGAGGAACAATGAGGTATTTCCTATTTCGAACTGATCTATTTGATAAAATAATTATTTTTAATTTTTGAAAATCTGCATTCTCTTCGAAAAGGTCTTCTAGAATTTGATTATGGGTTTCTCTTACATTATCTTGCTCGAAGAATGATAAAATATTTTTATTGCTTCGATTCAGTAATTAATTATTGGAATATTCGATTTTAGAGTAATCTATAAGAGATCTAGTTTTGTATAATTCAACGAAAGTTCCAAATTCTTGATAAATGTTATTTAGTTTCATCGTCGTCAGGTTGTTCGTCATTTTGTGAGTCGATTCCGTCATCGTCAGTTGTTTGGGTTGGATATACGGGAATCGGTGATAAATTTGCTTGGGATTGAAAATTTGAAATTTCTTTAAAATAATTAATATTTATCCTGGATAAGGCGTCGGCGTTCTTATTAACCTTGCCTGGTTTATACTCGATTGTATAGTCGTATCCCTCTAGCTTGAGACGCCATCGAGCTAAACGACTTCCTGAGTCTTTTATCGAAAAGAACCAAGTGAGTGGTCTATTGTCAGTTATGAGTTTAAATTTCCTGCCGAAGATATATGGGCGGAAATGTTTAACTGCCCAGACAATAGCGGGAAGTTCTCTTTCTATCATGGAATACTTCGTCTCGGCTTTGCAAATTCCTAAATTTGCAATTAAAAAAAAATCCTAGAATCAAATGCTATAAGTTGGTCTTTACGTATAGGGCCCTGGGAAAGTATTGCGCCGATCTTGCGATCGGCCCAGTAAGCGCTTGCGTCTGTGGTAAGTACGAAGCATTCTTCGAAGTTTGGGTATGCGAGAACAGGAGTTGTAGTTAGAGCTTGTTTCAAAGTTTCGAAAGATGTTTGACATTCGGAATCAAAGATGAAGGGAGTATTATTTGTAACAATTTAATTATGCTTTTGATATCTTGGCAAAACTATGAATAAATCTGCGGTAACAACCTGCAAGACCTATAAAAGATTTTATATCTTTTTGGTTAGTGGGTTGAGGAAATTTTCTGATACATTCTATCTTAGACGGATTTGGTTTTACGCCTTGTTCTGTTACTAAATGACCAAGATAAGCTACTTCCTTACATAGGAATTCACATTTATCTGGTTGGATTTTTAGATTTGCTTTTTGTAACCTTTTGACAATTTCTGTGAGCCTGGAAGTGTGCTCATGGATGGTGGGAGAGTAGATGATGATGTCGTCCATGTAGACGAGACGCCTCTCATTTTGTATACTCTTTAACTCTGAAAGCAGTCAATCACTGCTTTCATAGCACTGCAGCAGGTCGTCCCTCAGCTCGTCCCTCAGCTCGTCGGTCCACTCAAAGCGTCCATGTATTTGGCGTACGTCGTCTCCAGGCAATCCATCCATTTGACTTGCTTTTAGTAAAAAAATAATATATATATATATATATATATATATATATATATATATATATATATATATATATATATATATATATATATATATATATATATCTTATATGCTATTTTAGCTTATAAGTTTTTTAAAAACAATTTTTAATATTAAACACTTTATTTTTAATTTTGTATAATTTTGTAATGAGTGGTAGACGACGAAATGAAGTTACAATCTAGACTGACTTAGTGCTGGCTTGGATGAAATTTATAAGTTTATAATGCTGACGCGCTAACGCTTGCAAAGCGTAGTTTTCCGGGAAGGCCTTGGCAATACTCCAAGCCATCACATTCAGTGATAAATGAAATATGAAATGCACAATCAAAAGTTAAACAGGTATCGTATGATGTCTGAAAAGAGAATGATAACAGATTCCCAGAATATCATATTACCTTCTCACAAGATAATAGTATTGCGTTACATAATGAAATATCCTAAGTTAACAATGTATAACGGTACTTTTATATAACAACTCCCCCCTTATAATTGCAACTTTTAAGGAAGTTGGAAGTAAAATTAAACCGAAATAAAAAAAAATGAACAATATAAAAACAAAAATATAAATGAATAAAATACAAATTGTCTTTTGCACAACACATTAGTTCAGTTCAATAGTGTCTTGAGCGATGTCTTCTTCGGGTCGGATGGAAGGTCTTCTCCTAGGAAGGATACTTCCAAATAGTCTTTTTCCGGGTCTAGGTGGAGGTGGAGGCGATTTCGTTGTAAAGGCGATTGCGAGTCTCCTCTTCTTACGGCATTTACAGAAAATGTAAAGTATGATAATACCGATTATGAGGGTAATTGTAAAATATGTGAACCATGAAATGTGCTTAGAAACGAATGGTTCATTTATTAAGTCGTCTAATGTTTTTGAGTACTCGTCTAACTTGTATTTAGCGATGTCCAAGTCTTTTACGTTTAAGTTGTTTAGTTTTAACGGTTGCAATTTCGGCATTTCGATGTTGTCAGGAAGGTCTTCACAACAATCGTATGGAATTATAATTGGGTGAGAGTCACTGGTTGTTTCAGAAAAGTCCTTGGGATCTGCTTGTACTCTGGTAGCTCCAATGAATGCATTGCATTCTGGTTGTAATTTTAAGACCGAGTTTTTGAGAATCAATTCGGTTTTTGAATTTCTCTGTTTACAGTTGATTGTGATTTGTAGAGGCTCTGAATTTATAATTAACCAAGTATTTCCGGTTAATTTTTGAACTTTATAACCTTTTACGAATATCAGCGAAGTTTGGCAGTTTTCGGGTATGGATATTAGGTTCTTCATAATTTGTGCTTCGCAAATGGCATCTTTGTCGATAGGGTATGCAAACTGGTTCGAACAAATTTGGGTTTCATGAAACAGTAGTTTACAATCATCCAGGTTAGACATAGGAATGTACATCAAAGAATTGTCATCTCGCGCAATGTATTTTTGAGATGTTGATAAAATGTGGTATAGACCAGTTCGGTTGTTTAGAATTGGAATTGGAAATAATCTAAACAAAGTGTATATTTGCTGATCAGTTAATGGAATTTTTAATACAAAAATTAAATCATCGTTTGCTTGAAAAGCTTCTAGTTCCATTACGTCTAGGTATTCAGCAACGTTTGACATTCTAGTAGGAAGTGGTAAATTATTTTGGTGTAAATTTTGAGCAATTTGGTGATGTGAGGTAATCAGATTTTCGGGTGTAATTATGGAGCTATGGATTATTCGTAATCTTGCAAAAGTAATTGAATTTAAAATATCATCTAACTCATTTTCGATATACAGATAACTTTCCATGAGCATTTCGCATTTTTCCAAAAATTTCAATGTTAATCGAATAATTTTGATTTCATCTGCTGTACGATAAATTGTGTCTGAAATCAATTTAATGTCGTTATTAAACGTCCGCTCATCAAGCTGTAGTTTTTGAATTGTAGCGTTAAAATTTTTTATTACTGATGTTGTGACTGAAATTTGATTTTTCATCAGGTTTTCTAATTGGTGTTCATCGTTATTTAATTTGTTAATGCAATTTTTATAATACTCGCCATCTTCAGCGTCTAAGTTACCTGTGATCGCTTTAAATATGGTGCCTATACCATCTATAATGCCACGCTTGTATCGCTTTTTGACATCATAATTAATTATGTTTAATTTTTCTCGAATTGATTTTGAAATTTGAGTTAGGAGACCGACATGCGTTTTAACCTCGCCTTTAAAGAGATTCATATTTTCAAATGTGGGACTAATTGTTTTTACAAGTGTACTCAGTAGTTTTTCATTGTGTTCATAAGCAATTTTTATATTAGAAATGTTCTTGTGAACCAGGAGAGTCCATTATTTGTTCGTTGTTACTAAACTTGATTCTTGGTGATAATAAATTCCGATGGTGTTGTCAATGGGTTTAATGGTGTATTGAGTGAGTGCTGTGCCAAACAGCAAGAGAAACCTGAAAATAAATTTTAATTTTCAAGATAAGGCTTCATCCGATCGAAATTTACTTTTGTTTTTTGTGAGGTTTCTAAATTCATGAGTATTGCAGAGTTTTTGAATATTTCTTGTACTTCGAATGGACCATTAAATTTATTACCTAATTTGTTTTTACTTTGAGCTTCTTTAACGTAAACTTTGTCACCGATTTGAAATTGATTGGGTTTTTCTGGTACGTGTTTATCGAATCGAATTTTCGACTTTTCTTTTTGAGCATTGGTTTTTGATCGGACTATTTTGTAATAAAATGAAATTTTATTATTTAAATCTCGTATTTACTTTGATATTAACTCCTTTTGATTATATAGGGTCTCTGGAGGACGACTAGATGTGTGTCCGAAGACAAGTTCGTATGGTGTGAAGCCATGTGTTTTATTTACGGAATTATTACAACATATAATGGCGTATGGTATTATTGACAAGGGATGGTCGTTTGGGTTTTCGGAAGTATTTGCTCGTATCATTTCAAGCAATGTTGAATGAAAACGTTCAACTGAACCATTATATTGAGGGTGATTAACGCTTGAGAAGGTTAGTTTGATGTCATATAGTCTACATAAATATTTTAGTAAAGTATTATCAAACTCTCTGCCATAGTCGCAGTGAATACGCAGAGGCGTACCGTAGTGTTGAAAATATAACAGTAAGGTATTTACGATTGATTTGGCAGATTTATCTTGAACAGGATAGGCCTGTGTGAATTTTGTCAATTCATATCTGATTGTTAAAACATAATTTCGAGTAGGGATTTCTAAAATGTCGATATTGATTCGTTCAAATGGGGTTTTTGGGGTTTCTGTGATTACCAATGGGTTATTTAAATTTTTTCGTAAAGCTTTAGTTTTCTGACAGATTTCACAATTTTGAATGAACCTTTCTACATCTTTGGTTAAACCGGGCCAATCATATTTGTTTCGTATTCTACGTATGGTTTCATTTATTCCTCGATGTAGGTTTGCCTTTTCGTTGTGATATTGATCTAAGATCAAGGGGATTTTATCATCATCGGGCTTTTGAGTAATATTTTGACATACTACAAAATTTAGATTTTCTTCACTAAAAATGAAATAAAGCATTTCTAAAATAGGAAGTTCCGAATTGTTTTCGACAAAATACGTTCTTGAGGGTTCAAAAATGTCTTTGTCTCTATAAAGGGTTAAGAACATTGTCTCTATTATTTCTTCGGGATCGAAGGGTAATAGAACAATATAATATTTTCTGTCTTTAACCGTTTTACTTGAAACGATATTAATTTTGTTGTGACAAAATTTTGGTGCTTCTTCGAAAATGTCTTCGATTATTGAATAATGCAATTTTTCTAGTTTGTCTTTTTGAAAAAATGTAATGACGTCTTTTGTCGAGTAATTGATTATTTGTTATTTTGATTTTATTGTAGTCAATTAGTGACTGAGTTTTATATCAATTTATAAAGGTTTCTAGTTCTTGTACGACAGCTTCTGGGGCAATTTCGGTTGCTTCAGATGCGTTCGATTCATTGTCAGAGTTTGATGTCAGAATTTTATTTTGAAATTTTGAACAATTTTGAAAACGATTGACGATTGATTTTATACGACTAAGAGCGTCTGTGTTTTTATTTATTTTGTATATAACTTCATACTCATATTCCTCGAGTTTTAATTGCCAACGTGCTAGGCGACTGCCGGGGTCTTTTGTTGATAAAAGCGACGTTAATGGTCTATGATCTGTCACTAATTTGAATTTCCTGCCAAAAATGTTCGGTCTGAAGTGTTTTACGGACCAAACTATTGCAAGGAGCTGACGCTCGATTGTGGAGTACTTAGTCTCAGCGCTACACAGTGTTCGTGAAGCATAAGCTATTGGCAGATCTTTACCTATCGGTCCTTGAGATAAAACAGCTCCGATAGCGAAAGAACTAGCATCGGTTGTGAGTATAAATTCGCCATCAAAATTTGGATAAATAAGAATAGGAGTGGTTACTAAGGCTTCTTTTAGTTGATCAAATGATTTTTGACATTCTGAATCAAAATTAAATGCAACATCTTTTTGCAATAATTTTGTCAATGGTTTTGATATTTTAGCAAATTGGGGTATAAAACGTCTATAATAACCGGCTAAGCTTAAAAATGATTTGATGTCTTTTTGGTTTTTTGGTTTTGGAAAATTCGCAACACATTTAATTTTATCTGGGTTCGGTTTTACTCCTTCTGGTGTAATATAATGTCCTAAATAAGCGACTTCCTTTCGAAAGAATTCACATTTGTCCGGTTGAATTTTGAGGTTTGCATTTCTTAAACGTTTGAAAAATTCGGTTAGACGATCAATATGCTCATGAATTGTCCGGAATAAATAATAATATCGTCCATATAGACGAGGCAGCGTTCGTTTTGTATGCCTAAATTGTATGCCTAAAAGGATATTATCCATCACACGCTGAAAAGTAGCAGGAGCATTTTTCAATTCAAATGGCATACGGATAAATTCAAAATTTTTCCGTATTTCCGTATTTTTCCGTTTGTCCATTTTCTACAGAAAATGCAGTTTTGGAAATGTCTTTTGGCTCTATTTCTATTTGATGGAATCCCGAAGCTAAGTCAAGGGTTGAAAAGTATTGGCATTTTCCTAATTGGTCTAATAAGTCTGATATGTTCGGGAGAGGGTATTTGTCTCCTACGGATATTTCGTTAAGCTTACGATAATCAACTACAACGCGCCACTTTTGCTTGCCAGAGGCGTCTACTTTTTTCGGTACAACCCAAACTGGGGATGCCCAGGGTGAAATAGATGGTCGTATAATACCTTGTGATAAAATTTTCGAAATTTGGGTTTTAACCTCTTCTTTGTGAATATGCGGGTAACGATACGATTTAGTGAAAATAGGTTTCGCATTACCAGTATCAATAGAATGTTTAATTTCGTTAGTGAAGCTTAAATTATCTCCCTCTAAATAAAAGATGTCTGAAAATTCCAAGCAAATTTCGGAAATTAATTCTTTCTCTTCATAATTTAGATGATCTAACCTGAGTTGATTTTTTATTTCTCCTATACGGTCAGTTTGACATGTTTCTGGGCTTAAAATGTTTGAATTTAGCAAAACAGAATTTTGAACTGATTCTAATTTTAACTCTGAAAAATCTATCATTTTTGGGATTGCATTTGCATTAATAACGGAAGTGAAGAATTCACCTTTGTGATTAATTTTAACAAGTGCATTTGGCAAACGAACCTTTTCTACTTCTTGAGCTGATAATATAGCATCAGTGTTTACGAGGTTGCAATGAAATTTAAAAATTTGTTCCGTACGAGGGGTAATCGAGATTTTGTTTGAAATAATTTTAGTTACAGGACGTAAAATATTATTTTGTGGAACATTTCCTGATTTTAAATTTTCAGATGCCTTAAAAAGTGGAATGGTTTTTAAATTTGTGATCAATTGTTTATTTTTTATGTCTATTACACAATCGTAGTGTTCCAGAAAATCTGATCCCAGTAGTCCGTCAAATTCAATGTCTATATCGTGAATATAAACTTTGTGAGAGTTACCTTTTGCAAATGGAATTAAAGTCGATTCAGTGATTAAAATTTTTTCGTCAGTTATACCTTGAATAATAACATTTTCAGGATAACGTTGATTAA
The DNA here is from genome assembly GCA_037954035.1 of Rosalia funebris. Taxonomy (NCBI): domain Eukaryota; kingdom Metazoa; phylum Arthropoda; class Insecta; order Coleoptera; family Cerambycidae; genus Rosalia; species Rosalia funebris. Next base: position 17,300,562 of record JAZFAV010000036.1, on the reverse strand, counting down.
ATTTTTCGCAAGTTTTCGGTTTAAAAATCGAAAGTCCAGCGCCTGTGTCTATTAAAAGTTTAAATGTGTTTGTTGCATCCTTAATATAGTATAAATTTTTAGAGCTTACTGTCAAAAGAGAACTTGTAAATCCACGATTTATAGAAATATCTGTTCGTCTGATTGATTTTGGTTGAGGTTTATTGTTCGAACCTGCGTTTGAATGTTGTAGATTTGGGTTTCTAAATTCCGGTTCTAAATTCCGGGGTTGGTCTTGGGGTTGAATTAGTTGAAAATCCTGATTGGGATTACAATTGTATTGGTCGTCAAAATTTTGAATTTGATGAACAGTATCATCATAGCAATAATTATTGATTTGCTGATGATCAGTATTGTTAAGATCGTAATTTTATTTAATATTTGGATCGGAATTATGGTGATCGTAATTGTAGTATTGGTATTGATCAGTTTGATCAGTCTCATATTGATTTTGATTAAAGCTTTCGTCGTAATATTGATCATCGAACCTGTTTACATGATGGGCTCTCTGATTGAAGTTTGGGTTTGGTCTGATGACCGGAGGTCTTTGTTGATTTGTAAAATTTGGGTTTGGCCTGATAGCTAGTGGCCTATTTTGTTGAAAGCTATTTTGAGCAATGTTTTGATTAGGTGGTCTGAATGAGTTTTGATTCTTTTGAGGTCTCTGAAAATTACTAGAGGCTGATTGTTGAGTTTGGTTGCTATTGTTATTGTTAAAATTATTAAAACTTGGACGAGAAAAATTTTTAAATTGTGGTGAATAACCACTTTGTTGCTTGGTACGGCATTCATCAGTAGAATGGCCAATTCTTTTACAAAAATTACAAGTTTTTCTAGTCGAGTTATTTTGTGTTGGCATTGATGTTCTAAAATTTGAATTTACAGGTTTTTGATTTCTCAATTTTTATGATTCAAAATACGATAATTGCAACTCGCGTTTGATACGTGAAATTGCAGTTAACATGTTCGCAGGGTTACTCGCTCTAATAATTGATCCTAATTTTGGATCTAGGCCAGTTAAAAGGGTGTTAAGCGTCATTGTTTCTATTAAATTAGATTGAGCAGTTTTTTGCTCGAGCGTTAATGTTTGTTTCTGCACGGCTGCGTGCATTTTCGCGTTATGGGTTTGTAATCGAGACAAAATTTAACGCACCTTCGTTACTTTGCTGATGGATCCTTTGAAGATCCTGTATTAGAGAAGGGTTGCGAGAGTTAACTAACTCTACAGCTTTACCACGCAATTTATTCTTTACATGGAGAGTCAAAAATATACGCTGGTCAGCAACGGCCATACTGTAAGCACACCTTACAGCATTCAAAAAAGTTTGTAAAAAAATTTGATTACCATCAAATTCTGGTACAATGGAAAATATTTCGGAGAGTTTGTAGGGTTCTACGTGTTCTCCTTCATTAACATTATTAAGATTTTCATTAGACATTTTTGTTAATTAGTTGAAATGAAATTTTAAATGTAAAAATAACCTGGACTGGTCTATGTCCTTTTTTGTAACGAATAAAATATCGTTAAACGCACAAATGAATGCGAATAAAATGTACACAATAAAAATGGCAAGCGAGACAATTCTTTGACTTACCAAATTCCTTCCATCTGCTCCGCCAATGGGTCCGAAGCCAGTGAGGTCAGGTCCGTGTTCTAGCGACGGCGGGCCAATGTAGAGGATGGGCAGGTGTCGGCTGAACTCGCGGGCAGTTAGGCATGGCTCCGTGTTCTACTCCGAAGTTCACCGCTGTTGGTTGATTTCTTTTCTTTTCTTCTTTCTTCTTGATATTTCTTTTTTTCAAGAGTTGCTTTGTATTTCTTTCTTGTTTCTTCTTCGTAGCACTTTTTGTTTATTTTTCGTAGCACTTTTTGATTCGGATACCGCTTTTAGAGATTAGAATTTCACATCACCAGTGAGGCAAAAGTCCGTGTTCTAGCGATGCGCGATATCCTACCGGCTGCGCCAATTTCTTATATGATATTTTAGCTTATAAGTTTTTTAAAAACAATTTTTAATATTAAACACTTTATTTTTAATTTTGTATAATTTTGTAATGAGTCGTAGACGACGAAATGAAGTTACAATCTAGACTGACTTAGTGCTGGCTTGGATGAAATTTATAAGTTTATAATGCTGACGCGCTAACGCTTGCAAAGCGTAGTTTTCCGGGAAGGCCTTGACAATACTCCAAGCCATCACATTTAGTGATAAATGAAATATGAAATGCACAATCAAAAGTTAAACAGGTATCGTATGATGTCTGGAAAGAGAATGATAACAGATTCCCAGAATATCATATTACCTTCTCACAAGATAATAGTATTGCGTTACATACTGAAATATCCTAAGTTAACAATGTATAACGGTACTTTTATATAACATATATATATATATATATATATATATATATATATATATATATATATATATATATATATATATATATATATATATATATATATATCAGGTGAGTCTTTAAGGTGTACATATATTTTAACCAATTAATGGCTACACATAGTAAATGATTGTTGTGAAAACCATTTTTTAATATCGGCCTTATTAACGGAGTTATTGAATTTTTAATATTTAGAAAAATTTGCTCAACATTTTGAGAACCACTTATTTGTTGTATCCATTATATTCATCATGCAAGTATGATTAGACGTATAACGGCCACTGTTGCCAAATTTTCACATTTACATTTTCTTCTTTTAGTTGACAAAAAATGGCCAAAAATTGATTTTATTGCAAATAACGTGGAATAAACAAAGCTGAGATGTAAGATGTATTTTTAGCAGAGCTGTTTTGTATTTAATTTACATTACAAAATTGTATATGCTGTATAAAAGAAGAGTTTTTCTGATATAAATTTAGGGTTAATTAGAAAACGATATTTGTGACATCTATTTTGTACCGTTTTATTAAAATTTCACCTTAAAAATTATTTAAAAAATGTCACACATGCCTATGCAAATCCAATGGTTAGTCTGCATACTACTGGATAATATTATAACTAGTAATAAATGGATACAAATATACAATAATGATAAACAGACACATAGATATTTAGATATTTTTTAGTGCAATTCATATACACACCACAAAAAAGAAAAGTAAAGCAAATGGGAAAATTGTGATAACAAATACAATCCAATGTATAAAAAAACAATAATAATACATTTGGGGAATAAGGCAATCAAATTATAAATGTAATAAGAATAAATACAAACAGAACATAAAAACAATAATCGGAAACAGTTACTTCATAGTCATAATAGACGTTATACAATAAATGATGAAATACACACTGGTTTGGGCTGGTTAAAACATATTTAATAATAAAAAATCTACTCGTTTGAATCCTGTTCTTCCAATAGATATATGTTTTTAATATCACTATTACTGCTGCCAGTATCTACATCTTCGTATCATGATCCTGTAGAACTGCTATCTGTCCATTCATTTCGTACTGTGCGAACTGTGAAGATACGTTTCATCTACATCTATCATAAGATTCCGTAAGAACTTTTCTGTTATCACTAGCTTTTTTCCACCTGTAAGGTGGAAATTCAAACACTTTATTTTCATACACAGATCTTTCGAATGTTCTTACTGATAGTATATAATTTTGCAACTCTGTACTTACTAGGTCAATGGAGCTATAATAAAGCAGATATATGTATATTAGTATTCTTCATAAAAAATACTTATTATAATACAAAGCATCTTAGCAAAGTTGTTTACTTTATTGATTTGCCTTTGTGTAGTTTTTATATAACTTAAAGTGCATAAAACAACTACTAGGTAACTGAGTCCTCCTTAATTATAGATATAAACAGTAAATACAAATAAATTGAAGTATAATTTGCCTCAAGTCCATTTTTCTATGAAAGACTCGCAAGAAACTAATTCTGCCATCAAAAAGTATACCAGTGTCCATCATTTTACGTATATCTGTGTAAACAAATCAAGCAGTTAATAAAAATCTCTCAGGAAATATTTTGCACTTAGTACAAACCTTTTACAGTAGGCCTTCCCTTCCCTATTATATAATATTCGTGAATTATCTTTCGCAAACATTTTTCAGCAGAATCATGTATGACTACGTACGTACGAATACTATTTTGTGCTTGTTCTATTCTTTTTTTCTTTGGGGAAATGGAGGTACCTTCATTCAAACGAATAGATTCAAACGAATAGATTTTTTATTATTAAATATGTTTTAACCAGCCCAAACCAGTGTGTATCATTTATTGTATAACGTCTATTATGACTATGAAACCACTGTTTCCTGTTATTGTTTTTATGTTCTGTTTGTATTTATTCTTATTACATTTATGTTAAATCACTTGTTTAGATTTAAACTTTTTAAAAACAATTTATTTTATTTAACGGACGAACAAGAATTTAGATGTGTGAGTATAACAATAATACTAATACTAAAATTATACTGCTCATGCCACGGGTTTGCTGTGACTTTATAAGTTTCGTTATGCTGACATCGTTGAAAGTAAAGTTAAAATATAATTGGCAAAAGATTAATTTAAAGAAAGAACATTATAAGGTTTCAGCAAATCATCATAAACGTTGGTTACAATGTATATAGTTAAATGATAAAACACGTAGCAGTATTGAGTTACGTCTGGCTTTCAGATGATAACATACTGAAGGTTTAATGTTACCTGATAATAAAGTTATAGAAGTGTGAGAACTACTTTGAATAATGAATACAATACAATATATTTTATATAACAACTCCCCTTTTTAACAAAAAGTTGGTGTTATACAGCAACTTTTCAAAAATAAGTAAATTTGAAATTAATAATTATGAATTTAACGATTATTGAAGTTATATAATAATAATAAAGTTAAATGAGAGTATAAAGCCTTAAATTGAGTTTAAATTATACAATTAATATTTTTAAATATAAAATTTACAAAATTAAAATATATAGAGTCTTTGAAACCGATTTATAACTGAAAACATTAGTTCAGTTCGATTTCTTCCTCTGGGGTTTCATCTTTGGGTCTGATCGATGGTCTTCTTCGGGGCAGGATACTCCTGAAGGATTCTCTTAAGCATTTAGAAGGTCCAGGTGGAGGTGGTGGTGAATTTGTTGTGAGGGCGATTGCTAATCTGTTTCTCTTTCGGCATTTACATAAAGTATATAACAAAATGAGAGTTACTATTAGTGCAATGATAAAATAAGTGAACCAAGAGATGTGTTTGGTGACAAATGGTTCGTTGATCAAATCGTCTAACGTTCGAGAATACTCGTCCAATTTGTGTTTGGCAATCTCGAGGTCTTCCACATTTAAGTTATTCAATTTTAATGGTTCCAATTTTGGGATTTGGATGTCATCGGGGATTCCTTGACAACAATTAAAGGGAATTAAAATGGGGTGATCACTAACACTGGTTTGCGAAAAGTTCTTAGGGTCAGCTTGTATTTTTGTCACTCCTATGAAAGCACTACATCCAGGTTGCAATTTAAGAATGGAATTTTTATAAATGATCTCTGTCTTGGTGTTTATTTGTTTGCAATTTACAGTAATTTGAAGTGATTCTGAAGTAATTGTTAGCCATGATGAGTCTGTTAGTTGTTGGACATTGTAGCCTTTTGCAAATATTATTGAAGTTTGGCAGCTCTCAGGTAAAGTTTTTAAGTGTTTCAGGATTTGGGCTTCACATATAGTATTGTCGTCGATGGGGTATGCAAATAGATTGGAACATATCTTTGTGCCAAAGAAAAGTGGTTTACAGTCTTTCAGATTTTTGATGGGTATGTACATCAAAGAATCGACGTCACGCGCTAAGTATTTTTGTGATGAAGATAAAACATGATATAGACCAGTTCTATTATTTAGGATAGGGATTGGATATAATCTAAAAAGGGTGTATCTTTGTTGGTCTATTAGAGGGATTTTTAATACAAATACCAAGTCTGAATCAGTTTGGTATGCTTCTAATTCCATAATATCCAAATATTTGGCAATATTGGAAGATTTTATAATGAGTGGTAAATTGTTTTGGTGTAAATTTTGTGAAATTTCCTGAAGCGAGGTTATCAAATTTTCAGGATTGATTATCGACGTATGAATAATTTTTAATCGCGCGAAAGTTATTCAATTTAGAATATCGTTTAATTGATTCTCGATATACAGGTAACTTTCCATGAGAAGTTCACATTTTTCTAAAAATCTTAATTTTGCTTCAATTACTTTAATTTTATCTGCTGTCCTATAAATTGTGTCTGATATTATTTTTATATCTCTATTGAAGGTGGCTTCATCAATTTTCAACTTTTGTATGGTAGCGTTAAAATTCTTTATGACGGATGTTGTTACTGAGATTTGATTTTTCATTAAATTTTCTAATTGATACTCGTCATTAGTTAATTTATTGATGCAATTCATGTAGTATTCGCCATCTTCGGAATCTAAAATTCCTGTAATTGACTTAAATATTGTACCAATGCCATTGAGAATTCCACGTTTGTAACGTTTAGTATCAAAATAAATTTCGCTTAATTTTTCTTGAATTGAATTTGAAATTTGGGTTAATAAGCTGATGTGTGTTTTTACTTCACCTCGAAAAAGGTTCATGTTTTCAAATATGGGGTTAATAGCGTGTAAGAGAATTTCAAGCATTTTCTCGTTATGTTCAAAAGTGTTCTTTATTGATGAAATGTTTTTGTGAACCAGAAGAGTCCATTGTTTATTTGTTACAACGATTTCGCTGTCTCGATGGTAATATATTCCAATGGTGTTGTTTATTGGAGTAATGGTGTATTGGGATACTGCTGCTCCAATCAGCAGAAGAAACCTGAAAATAATTTAATTCTCAAAATATGGTTTCATCCTATCGAAATTGACTTTTGTCGTTTGTGACGTTTCGAGATTTAATAAAATTGCAGAATTTTGAAAGATTTTTATTATTTCGAAAGGACCGTTAAATTTATTATGTAATTTATCTTTAATTTGAGATTCCCTAACATAGACTTTATCGCCTATTTTAAATTGTGTAGGATGTTCTGGAACGTTTCTATCGAATCTTAATTTAGCCTTTTCTTTTTGAAGCTCAGTTTTTGTGCGTGCAATTTTATAATAGTATGAAATTCTATTATTTAGGTCTCGTATATATTTTGATATCAATTCTTTTTGGTTATACAAAGTTTCAGGTGGGCGACTGGACGTATGTCCAAATAATAGCTCGTATGGAGAGAAACCATGTGTTTTATTCGTCGAGTTATTATAACAAATAACAGCGTAAGGAATTACGTTTAGTGGATGTTTATTAGGGTTTTCAACCTGATTAGTACGAATCATCTCTAAAAGTGTGGAGTAAAATCTTTCCACAGATCCGTTTGATTGAGCGTGGCTAACGCTAGAAAATGTTAATTTTATGTCGTATAAGGTACATAGGTCTTTAAGTAATACATTGTCGAATTCTTTACCGTAATCCGAATGTATACGAAGCGGAGTACCAAAATGCTGAAAATAAAGAAGTAATGTATTTACTGTTGATTTAGCGGATTTATCCTCTAATGAGTACGCTTGAGTAAATTTGGTTAGTTCATCCCTAATAGTTAAGACATAATTTCTTTTTGGAATTTCTAATATATCGATATATATTCTTTCAAATGGTGTTCTTGGTGTTTCAGTTATCACAAAGGGATTGTTTAAGTTTTTCCGTAAAGTCTTTGTTTTCTGGCATATTTCGCAATTTTGAATGAATTTAGTTACGTCTTTAGTTAAACCGGGCCAGTTATATTTATTTCTTATTCTCCGAATGGTTTAGTTTATTCCGCGGTGTAAATTTGCTTTTCCTGTATGGTTTTGGTCTAATATTATCAGAATTTGATCTTCGTCAGGCGTCTTAGTTATGTTTTGGCAACTAACTAGGTTTAAATCTTTTTCAGTGAAAATAAATGACAACATTTCGAGTATTGGCAATTCTAAATTGTTTTCAATGAAATATGTTTTTGAAGATTCGAAAATGTCTTTGTCTTTGTAAAGAGTAATAAACATTGTTTCGATTATCTCTTCGGTGTCGAAGGGTAACAAAACAATATAGTATTTTCGGGTTTTCACTGTTTTACTCGTGACTATATTAATTTTATTGTGGATAAAATTTGGTTTTTCCTCGAAAATATCTTAAATTATTTTATAATGTAAGTCTTCGAGTTTGTCCTTTTGGAAAAACGTTATTATGTCCTTATGTCCTTTGTCTAATAATTGATTGTTTGTAATTTTAATTTTTGAATAGTCTATTAATGACTGGGTTTTATATAAGTGAACAAATGTATTTAATTCTTGTAAAATTGATTCTGGTGAAATTTCGGTATTTTCTGAACTAATTGATTCGTCGTCTGTATTTGATGTTAAAATTTTGTTTTTGAAATCCACACATTTTTGAAAATGGTTAATTTTGATACGGGATAAGGCATCCGCATGGAATGTCACTGGGTTCGATCTCAATTTGGTGGAAACCGGAGGCCAAATCGAGGGTGGTGAAATATTGACATTTGCCAAGTTGGTCTAAAAGATCAGAAATGTTTGGTAAATGGTATTTCTCTCCTACAGTTAACTCATTGAGTTTTCTGTAGTCAACTACGACACGCCATTTTTGTTTACCTGACTCATCAAGCTTTTTGGGGACAACCCAAATCGGTGAAGACCAAGGGGAATTTGAATGTTTGATAATACCTTGTTCTAGCATTTTCGATACCTGTTTTTTCACTTCCTCTTTGTGAATTTGAGGGTAGCGATACGACTTTGTAAAAGTAGGTTTAGCATTGTTGGTGTCTATTGTGTGTTTGATCTCATTAGTAAATGTTAGAATATCTCCTTCGAGATAGAAAATATCTGAAAAGTCTAGGCAAAGTTGAGTAATTATTTCTCTTTCTTCCTCATTTAAGTGATCAAGACGAAGTTGCTGTTTTATTTCTTCGCGTCTATCTGTATAAATTTCAGAATTATATTCGTTTAAATTATTTAATGAAAAATTTTGAATTGGTTCTAGTTTAATTTCGGAAAAATCTATTATTTTTGGGACTGCGTTTGCGTTTAATACGGAGGAAAAAAATTCTCCTTTATTGTTAATTTTGACTAGTGCATTAGGAAGTCGTACTTTATCTATTTCCATAGCTGTTAATATGGCTTCGGTGTTTACAAGATTACATCGAAATTTTGAAATTTGTTCTGTACGAGGGTTGATAGAAATTTTGTTGAGAAATTTATTAGTTTGAACATTTTGTTTTTTTTTATTTTGTACATTAGTGGAATTTTCTGTGGCTTTGAATAAAGGTACAGTTTTGAAATTGGTAATTAATTGTCTATTTTTTATGTCAATAATGCAGTTATAATGTTCTAGAAAATCGGATCCTAGTAATCCGTCGAATTCAATATCAATATTATGAATGTAAACTTTGTGAGGATCGTTGAGAGTAAACGGAACGAGTGTAGATTCATTAATTAGAATTTTTTGATCGGTAATTCCCTGTATTATAACGTTTTCGGGAAAACGTTTAGAATATTTTTCACAAGTTTTTGGCTTAAATATGGATAGTCCGGCACCAGTATCTATTAATATTTTAAATTTTTTGTAGCATCTTCAATGTAAGACAAAAGGTCTCCAAAAAAAGATGAGTGTATAGAGTTCAAAATAAAATATTGGGTACTGTTCAGTGAAAAAACTTGGGTGCAGATAAAAGTGTTTGTATATAATACGTACAGGAACCGCTGAGAATAAAATGTCCGAAAACAATTTCAGGTATATACAATAAATCTTATTTGCATGTTTTTTATTTTCTTTTTGTAATAAGCATACTTACCTATCTTATATTAATTATTGGCAAAAATGTTAAATCCATATTCTGCCATTTCGAATTTCAAACTGCAGTATCAAGCCTATTTCTGTACGCAATTCATTTTTAAGGTCATTTCTGATTCGATTTTGGTTTTGAAAAAGCTAGTGTGAAGGTAATTCAGTCTCCATCAGACAAGATGAGAAAATATATAGAGTGCTATTTAAACTAAAAGAATTCTGGTTAAACCAGAAGAATGGTACTTCCGGTTAAACCAGAAATGTATTTTTGGGTCTGGTCAAGTTAAAAAATGTATTTTTATGCTAAATATCTTGTATCCTAATTTTAAATTTTTAGCTTGCAAAACATAGAAAAAAGTGAGGGACAGACTGATTTCGCGGTCACCCGGTAGAGTGTACTATTAAAAAAAAGCATAATAGCCTTTATGAAAAAAATATTTGCAAAATATATCAAAACTCAATCTGCATAATATAGCTCTTTTCATAAACTATGACCGGCTCCGTCGCGACTGAAATATGCCAGAAAATTTTATTAATTTAGAGTATTTTATCCATCTCGTATCTCAGCCGCAGTGTAGCTCGGTAATTAAATATTTATAGTTTAGTTTCTGTTTACTTTTATCATAACTTACAATTAGTGGCGAAGAAAAGCAAATTTATTCGACAATCTTAAAACTATTTTCTAAACTTAATGATTATTCATATTCCATAAACTTTTGTCTTTTTTTCTTTAAGTTTATCATTATAAAGCAAGAAGATATTATGGAATTATGTTTATATTTTGTAATTAAATAATTTATTAAAAATGGGCATAGGTATAATACATATATAGCCAGATAACCGGCATTTTAAGTATTAAGGCAGTTTTTTTGATAACTTTTTATTTAACAGGAATTTGCTATATCCCTTCATTCCATTCGAAGCGCTCTAAGAACATTTTAAGTCTTTCCGGTCAATGCGGAAGTGTTGAAAGGACCTCAATACTAAAACGAACATTTTAAGATTTTCCGATCAATGCGAAAGTATTGAAAGGACCTCAATACTAAAACTCAGTTTTTATTAACATATTATTAGGTACTATGTTATTTTTAAAAAATTCCCGAAACTGTCTAATCATAATAAAGAACATACACTCAATAAGACGTTTTCACAATTTTGCTAAAAATATGTACAAATATATTCCTTTAGATTTAGTTTATCACACATTTAAATAAAAAATACTTAGGGCCATTACTCTGAACTTCGGTTAACAATTCTTTTATTTGCCAACAATATGCCAAACTGTCATTCGAGTTCATGTCCCTGTCGTGACTATGAATGATAGTTAATTTATGCTTAACGTGTAATTTAAATAATCATGATAAAATGTGTTAATCGAAGTTCAAAGTAATGGCCCTTCATGTTTGGTGATAATGTAAAAGAAGGCTGAAATCTGGTTCACTTAAAATAAAGTTAAATTAAATGATAAAAAAACTCACACACTTATTTTCACTATTAATAACAATTTATCGATAACAGGAAATGTTAAACTACTTGGTGTAGTCATAGATAATAATTTAAGTTGGTCTGGTCATGTCGAATATATAAGCAAAAAGTTATATAAGTATTATTTTTTTATTTAGAAAATTAAAATTTGTTTTAAATTTGGACACTTTAAAAAATGCTTATCTTTATACAATATTTTACCTCCTGAAATAAAACAAGTTGTATTAAATTCAAAGCTACCATTAAACGTTATATTTTAAGTCAAATGTTTTTATTCTGTTGATGAATACTTAAATACTTCTTTCAATATATAAAAGAGTTATTTGCTTTATAGTGACATGATTTGTACTAGAGGCGTCTTTTTTGCTGCTATTTATTTGTTGTTTTTTTATATATAGATATACGAGTAAGTATAAACCTGTTTGTTTGTAACTTTAACGTTTATTTTTATACATTATATTATTATATTTGTCTACGGTTATATTTGTTATATAATAATTATTATGTATTTGTACATATGTTTCTTAGACTTGCTAAAATGTATACATGTATCAAAAAATAGCCAATAAATTCATCTATCATCTATCTATCTAAATGTCTATTTTTTATTTTAGACTTTAAATTTTCACTAATTTTAAAGTTATTACAAGTAAATACCTAATTGCGATCTTATTTTGTAAACCTATACCTATCAAAAAAGCTCAACCTGTAAACTTTATTTATAAAGTTATTACTAATAAATAGGTACCTACCTTATTGCATTTTATAAAGGAAGATTATAAAAAGAGACAGTTATTAATTTGTTTGTCGTTTATTCGGAATTTATATATTATATAAATTTTATATATTAAAATTAAAATTTTATTGTATTAAAATTACAATTTCTTTAAATTTACAATACATAAAAAATACTAACTTTCAGATTTTCCAAGCATACGTTGTTAGCCTAACACAATACATCTAAATAGGGACGCAAATATGATCAATTTAAGGCTAAATAAATTTTTAGGTCAGAATGAATTTTACAAGTTTTGAGACTACGAAGTTGTTTCAGCCTAAATAGGTCCTACATAACCTTAATGTTAACAATATAAATTTTAATGACTTTAACTGAAGGAAAAATGTCAGGAAAATATTGACTCTAAGAGGCCAGTTTGTAATAAAGTTTTGACTACTAAGTTATTGATCAAAATTGCTATTATTTATTAAATTGGCACATTGACGGTTCCTTCACCCAACGTCGTCTCCGTCTTGGATTCTTCTCACAGTAACAGTTGACTAGTATTTCCACTATGAGGCGTCGCTGATTGGGGCCATCTTGGACAGAAATGGTTCTTACTTCAGAACCTTCAGGGCATACTCTTTTGAAGTCTTTTTTCGTGTTAACTAAATATGTACACCCATATGCGTAATTGTTGTCATGCCTTGAAAATGTGGCGACCCATCTATGTGGATTTCTCCCCAAAGTCACTTGAGGTACTACGTCGAGCAGTGTGTAGCCTGGAGGTGTATGTTCCTCAATAATATTTCTGGCTCTCGCCAACGTTTGTTGATCGACGTTTTCCGCACAAGGAAAGAGGTTCACTGCAAAAGTTGCCGCCATGCAGAAGCAGACAATAATTAAAATCAGCATTATGTGCTTCTGGAAAAAAAAATTCTATTAATTCAAGCATTTAGTAATTATTAATTAAGAATTGCTTTTTAAATTAATTATAAACGAAGATATGTTAATAAAATGTTTGAGAACATTATTATACATGCACAGTTAAATTTATTGATATTAGAGTTGTCATTATTATCAAATATATTATTAAATTTTATCGTGAAGCGACTTGATGACAACTTCATGAACTAATAATTCACAAGTGTCAAACTACCATGATTTGATGATAAAGATTATTAAATTAATAAAATTGTATTGGCCTGAAGTACTAAGCGTCTTGTCTAATATAAAATCACTAAAATTTCAACAAAATAATAATAATAATAAGCCTGCTGTCTTTAAAATAGACTAAAAGAAAATAAATCTTGGATAAAGTATTCTTTTCCCAAAAAATTTCAAAATATTTAATTTAAAATGGGATATATTTGAAACAATGCAAAGCGAATATTCCTAATAATGAAAGGTTTAAGATAGTCCAATGGACTTGTAATAAACTAAGTAAATCTAATCTTACTAACCAAAAGAAACCAAAACTAACCCAAACTAATCGAGAGTAACACAGACTAACCATAATTAACACAAGCCAAGAAAATGCTTTTTCAAACGGTATTTTTGCTTTAATATGTTCAATTGTGGCAAGCTTTCCCATAAATGGCTTATACTAGACAAGAACCAAACTTGCCTATGCGATGTAAATCGCACTAAAAAATATTTTAAGACTTTTGTTCTATACACATCCGCTGTTTTGAAAAAATAAATATTGAAAATAAAAATAATACTCCTTGAAGAATTTATACAAAGGCACAGATATATAAAGATATATAGAAAAAAATACTTACTTTTATGTAATGTAATGTTTCGCCGAACTCCAATGAAAACTAATAACTAGTGATGGGTAGTTCGCGAACGAACTATACAAATGAACGAACTATACATTTAGGTGAACTAAATGAACTAGTTCGTTGTTTGCGAACGAACTAGTTCCATACGAACTATATTTTTGAATGGCGAACTAAATGAATTGGGAATTGAATTGAACATACAACGACGCGACGGAGAACTGAGATCTGGGAGCGATCGCAGCAGAGTGAGATGATATGAATTATGAATATAGCGGAGTGGGAATAGAGACTTGAAGAGCCGAAAGATTCACGCTGTATGTTTGTTTACTGCACAAAACACGTGGGTATTTTGTGGTTTATTGACAATCAGGGGTGAGATTTGAGATTGTTGTCGGTTCACGGTCCACATTAACATATCCCACTATAAAATATAGTACGCCATATTGCGTGTTATGATTATAAATTATAATAGTGTATAATTATGTATATTTGTTGATTAACAGTAAGAACTAAACATTCTATCAAATAAGTTTTGCATTTAGAATGAAAATAAAACAGACCATATAAAATAAATATTTAATATAATATTTTTAAACTTAAACAGAAAAGAACAGAAATAAAAAGGTATTTAATAAAATAAAACAAAAATAAATTCTTTGGTAAATAATAGGTACACATCAAATAAAAATTATATTTTGAACATGCAAAACATGCATGTTTACGCATTCTAAAAAATTGATTATAAATTGAGCCGTTGAAAGTCACGATGGTCTAAGTCAAGATATTGTGTTCTGAGATATTGAGGCTTATAGTTAAAACATTCTGTACAAATCCTGGCATAAGAAATGAGTGCTTCAGTGCCGTCTTCATTTTGAACAAGTATCAACTTAAGTTTACAGATCTATTGTTGAACCATGTTCAAATTTGGTAGAGGAGTAGTTTTCCATATAAAGATGTTATTTTAGCAATTATCTCCAAAACCTAATTTTATGATTTGAACCACTCTGGTTTTCAACGGCTCAATTATATTTATAAATTATGATTTAAAAATACAATTTGATTAACTTTGGAAGAAATTAGTCTGTTCCTCTTTTGAGTAAGTATTTGGCCAGTCTTTGAAAAGATACGTTCACAAGGAACAGACGTCGCCATTACACAGAGCCGTTTTTTAATCATTTGAAAGAGACGAGGATAAACTTTTTTCCTTTCATTCCACCATAATAGCGGATCTTCAGTGCGATTTAATAAAGGCTCATTAAGGTATTTGTCCAATTCAATTATGGCCGATGCCGTAGGATTATCTGGCGTACAAACATGCTTAATTTTATGGTCAAAATCATCCCAAATCGAAAACTGATTATGACCACGATTGCTTTGACTACCATCATATTATGAAGAGGCATTTTATTGCGAGGAAAATACCTATATAAAATAAATAATATCTAGGTATAAACGTGCATATAGAAGAGCGCCAGAACGCCAGAACAGTGTGCGTTCTATGACTGCGTCTCTGCTAATGAACGAAGACAAGACATCAAGACAAAGAGCAAAATGAAGTAAATAGTAAATGAACGGCTGCGCAGTGCGGAGCTAGCCGGCGACCAGTTTCTAAACATGTTTTGCGCGCGCATATAGTTCGTGAACGAACTAATAAAAATAATGGCTCTTTACAAAGAACTAGTTCGCGCGAACTATATCCTTAAAAAGAACTAGACTGCCCATCACTACTAATAACTAAGAACTAATAATGAGAACTAAGAATTGATTCAAAACGAAAACGAGCCAATTTGCAACTGTATAAATTATATCTTATACTACGTGAGGTTTTCAATGTTTTTTTTTGCTGATTTATCAATCTTGCCAGAGAAATATATTATGTAGCTTATTTTATAGACTATCGATCGCTACCGGGAATTTACAAAACGAGAAGAAAGAAAAATCATTTAATTTTACATAATTGGACGTCAAAAAATACAGGATTTTTCATTTGAAAAAAAAAAAGTTTTCGCGGTTTGAAATTGACAAAATCTAACACTTCGTATATTATTTTCGATTCTATTTTAATTGTTAAGATTAGAACACTTTATGTTCTTACGCTGTGATAAAAATGTAATTCAGATATAGCATCTTCGAAGCCTTTCCACCTGCAATTTTTTTCTTAAAATGTTAAAAATCTCCGAAATATGGGGGTTTAGCATAAGGTGCGATACGTGTTTGTCTTAAAACTGTGTGCTCTTCCCGAATTTCAAAAAATATATAAGGTATTCCATTTAACACGTTCAGTGCAACAAGGCTTTTGGTGAGGTTTCTCAGAGTGCTGTACGAGACATATCAACACCCACTGAATAACAAGGCCTTAGTGCTTGTCGTGTGACGTCATTAATGTAAGCCGTGCAATTTTAATCATATAAGGGGATACATACACTAATATTTATGAAAACTATCAATAGTAACTTATTTTAAAGAACGCTAGTTATATGACAGGCTTCTTGACAAATCCCAAAAATTATGTTTGAGTTTTGGTTTAATACTAGGTGTAGTATTAAGTGCAGGCTCCCAACTCCCCTACACCTGCGCCAAAATTCAGGATATGTATTTATGTATAATAAACATTTTTCGCACTACTGAAAAGAGATTATTACACATAAATACATATACTGAACTATTACACACCTTCTCTTAATTATTATTACTTAGTAGGTATAATATAGGTATGCATGTTCATGTTATGCAGTTTCAAATTTCATTTACCTACTACCTAACATCGTGCATAACTTAGTGTTGAGGTGAGAGTTTAGGTATAAAAAATATATTATAGAACACAAGCCATGAAAATACATTAATTAAACTTTTAAAGAAATAGGTCCCAAATTATATACGTTTAGTTATAAAAAATATTTATGCATGTATAGGTAGGCATATGGCCTATACATGCTCGATATATATATGGCTCGATACATTAACTTCGTTAATGTATCGAGTTTTCTTTTTTATTTCCTTTTTCTAAATGGTCGCTATTTTTAGCGCAATAATTTTTTAAGAGGGCATTGGAAATACTTTTGAGAATAATTTTTAAAATGTCTTTTCCATTATGATTAGCACATCCATCGAAATGTGAGACATGTTTCTGTTCAATACAATATTCCAAAATTAAATGAACCATGAACGATCTTTTATTATAGATTTCTAGAAATGTGTCCTCAAATTTATTTATTAATTTATTGAAGATTATATAAGTCACAGATAGGACATTTATAACTTGTCCTTGGGGATATAAAAGTCCTCCACGATTTAATTTATTAATGAGATCAAAAATGTCCTCAACAATAAATTGCTCGTCATATACTAATTTTTGTTTACAGCTGGCACATTGTAATTTTTTTAACGTAATATAGCAACAATAACCACCTAAATATGTAATTAACGGCAATACATCGTTGATATCGTGAAAGTGATCATCTTTTATTAAAATTTGAGACAATAACGTTTTAATTTGAGAAAAGTCTTGTTGAGAGCAATTTTTGCTTATTTCAAGGGCTTTTGACAAATTTAACTCATCAATATTTTTGAGCTTTTCATCTTTACTTGCCGTATTTTGACATCTTTTGATAAATAAAAGGGGCAATTTAAAAAAATAGATGGTATACAGTCTTCTTTTAGCCGTGGTTTTAGTAAATCTATTGTAAAAATCTTACCAGTGTTTGAGTCTTGAACTGTTGTACTTTTTATTATACTACCTTCAGGAAAATGAGCTTCACATACTCTCGTGTTGTTTGTGGACTGAATGTTATCTCGGGGTATCGCTTTTAGCCATTTTTGTCGTAAACTTACGTCCTTTGGAAAACCGAAAACATGAACTTTAGGCCCATTTTTATAATAGTTTCCGTTACAGCGAGGAACACAACACTTTTGAGGCATAATTTCACTAAGTATCAGTTACCACAAAACTAGCCGAAACCAAGAGAAAAACATACAATTAAACACGAACAAAAACTTATAAACTATGCTGTAAACAAACCGACGGACCGCCAAAAAAGCAACAGGTTATAAGTCCGAAATATGGTTTTACGTATTTAAAAATACGCCTAACAATATAAATTGTATACCTAAATATACAACGAAATATTAGGTACAAGTTTCACGCACTTAAAAGCACATAAATAGTTCTGATTTCAGAAAAATGTAAGAAATAACGCTGAATATAGCAACTTTTAGGTTTAGAGGTTAACGTACCAGATGAGCGCTGTTGCCGGCTCCGTAAGGAAAGTATTTTTGTTAGGGAAGTCGAACAAGGTAATAGTATTTGATAATTAAATAAATAAATTACGAAATACCACATTAAAAAAGAGGAAAGAACATCTTATGGAAATATGTGTTTTACGATATTGAAGAAGAAAATGGTTTATATACTGGAATCCTAATATTCGCTAGTATCGTAGTAGTCTGGCAACGTTGCAGACATCTGTTGCCTTTCGATCGTGTTTCGCCACCGGTAAGCTGGCTTCCTAAATCTTCGCTACATATCGGAAAGGCCTACATTCATGACGTCACGAGCTAAAATTTTGTGAGCGCTTTGTCCTTATGTAGAGGTGTTGTTGGACATATACATATATCCCGTTGACTACTTCTTTACCAAGTGCTATACGAGACTTATATGTACGTCCCGTGAACTATTTACCATTTTTTGGCCTTTATGATACGAAAACAAGTTTAATATTCAAAAAAACCTTAATATTATCACTATTTATTAGTATTCTAAATAATGCTAGTGCAGGTAATGAATATCTCTCAGATTTAACGTTTTATTAAAAAAATATGTATAACACAGTTTTTAAAACAAAAGGATATAATTCGCAAGAATACTTACAAAATGATTATTTATTTAGATATGTCTAACATATATAAACAGTGTATGCTATTTAGCGAATATAAAACTATCTTTGTTGAAGCACCTAAGACAATAGTTTTACTACCTTTTTAGGCACCCCGACTGCCCTCACAGTTTGCACAATATGTGGAAACTTTTTTAACTTTCTTATCGGCCTCTCGACTAGACATTGTTTGGCGTAAAGTTTAAAGTAAACAGCTAATACATTTTTTTCTTTTTTTATTCTAGGGCCCGCTCTCAGTATATGTGTGTATGCGTTTGAGTGTTCGTGGTCTAGGTATCTCAGTTCCATCATCTATCAATGCTTTGCAAACATTTACTCGAAAATCCAAAATTGACATTTTATTAGTTGCAAATTTTCCATTACATAATATCCACGCATTTGTGATAGCTGATCCAAGTAATAATTCAGTAGCTACTTTCCTATACCATTTTATTCCTTTTCTAAGAGGACTTTGGTATGCCGCCATTTGGACACTGAAATTAAAAGTACTCATTTCTACATTTTTCAAAAAAAAAAAAACAAAATTACTAACCTGAAGTCTACACCTTTTTTGCGTTATTGTAATCTAATATACATTGTAGTTTTTTGACCGGATTTCTACTTCTGTCTACTCTTCCAGTTTCAATGAGACTTGAGTTATGATTTGGACAGGTTGTTAACATGGACACAAGACGTTTATCTATCCATTTGATAACTTTCACGCATCCTTTTTGGAGAGCGTAAACTTCCCCCTTTTTCTGCCACTTCATATTCATTGCTTTCGGATAGCACCGTCTATTTTTTCTATAAGTACCACATATATATGTATTATTTTTAAAAATGTTCTCAGCTACCGTTACGGTAGTATAGAAATTGTCACAGAAAAGAGTCCTCCCAGTTCCAAAAAAAGGTTTCATTAATATGTTTATAACAGCTTCAGCATGACCCACACCACTATTAAAGTCTGATTTGCCTGTATATATTTTAAAATTTAGTACATAGCCACTAACACAGCACAATTTATAAACTTTTACACCGTATTTGTGTCTCTTATTTTTTATATATTGTCGATATCCTAGGCGTCCTCGCCAGTGTATCATTGACTCATCTATTATAATATATTTTCCTGGAACTATACATTGTTGAAATGATTTGACCAATGGACTGAGAATAGGTCTTATTTTAAAAAGTTTATCCTCTCCAGAATCTTCTAAGTTGTTTACAAAGTGTAAACATTTTAAAATTAGTAAAAATATGTCTCTTGGCATAATTTTTGATATAAATTCATTATGAAAAAGTGAGTCTTTTGACCAATAAAATCATCTGCGGTTCATCAACAATTCCCATGGCAATAATAATGCCGAAAAATATTTTCAACTCCATTGAGTCAACAGAAAACTTGCGAGCTCTCTACTAATTGATTAACATATCTATTTGTTTCTTGTACTATTGTTTCAATTAGTTCTTCTGTGAAAAATAACTGATAAAATTCTATAGGTTTTATAATATTTGTAGGAACATTAAATTCGTCATTTTTGGAGCAAGTAATATTAAACACAGTTATATCTAATATATTTTCAGACCAACCATTATCATTTATAGATGAATTTGGTACATCACTGTTCTCGTTGTCAGATGTTTCATAGTCACTTTCCCCATCATTTGAGTTCGACTCTGTGCCACTTGGAACATAATTTTTATCCGCAATGGAATCATCCGAGTCCTCACTAAAATCCTCAGAACTTGAATTTACACATTGACTTATAGCCAAATCTGAATTCTCTTACTACGCGAGCTTATTTTTATACTACCCTTATCCACACCGCGGTAAAAAGACACCTGGCCCAAAATAGGTTATGTCTACGAATCTGATGAGTAATACATTACGGCGCATGATTGGACTTGTCTGAGTGACCCGTATGTAGTATTTTGATTTTAAGGTGCGGTACGGGACATATATGTCCCGTAAACGTTTATAGTATAAATACATTCAGGGAAAGATATGTAACACAATGGTACACAAAAATTGAAAAAAATATTAAAAAATAATGGTATTACACCTTCCGCACTGCAGAAAATAGCACTGTTTCTGCAGCCGCACCCTACGAGGGTACGATACGGGACATACATGTCTCGTACAGCATCGAACGTGTTAAAATAAGAACGTTAGTTGTTACCCAGGAGATATCGAACACCCTGTACATTCACCGATATATTTTTTAAATGCTCTGATAAGTAACAGAGGCACTATAGAGCAAATACGCACTAAAAACTCACCCTATATGTATGTACAATTACATACAGGGTGTCTCACGGTGACGGTCTATTAGACGTTTTCGAGCTGACCACTGCTTTATTTAATGAAAATAATGCCATGTATGTAACACTTCTGGTTATACCGGAAGTCGGCAACAACTTTATTTTACTTTTCAATACTATTCCCTATCTCTAAAACCAGTAGTTTTTTTAGATATTTCGATTTTAATAAAATATTATGCGAAAATTAGTCCGTACATAAAAATTAATAACTTTCGCTATGGTACGTTTCATTAAGCAATTATTTTCCTATATATTAAAGAGTTATGAAGCTTATGTATGTATAAATTACAAATGCTACAAAATACACAGGATATCCAAAACAGGAGGTCAAACTTTGACAACTTCGACCTTCAATAAGTGGCTTTTTCAAATTTAACATACTGTATTTCATAACCCTATTCGCTTCCGTATTTGATTACCTTTCGGCATATGTACATATGTATGTATGTATATGGACATTTCCTATAGCTAAATTGTACGGTTTTTGAGTTATTTAGAGTTATTTAGGAGCATTGTTGGATTAACATCGAGTGCAGTGTGTCATGGAAAACAAATAAATGTGTTTGTGTTTGCTTTATAGCTCATATTGTACATATATCACCTTTAATACACTTATTAATTTTTCGTAGTACTTTTTAATAATTTAAAGACAAAGTAATAATTTTATTTTTAATTACCTTTTTCAACTTCGACGTGAATTATTTTTATTTTTGTTGTATTATTTTTGTTACATTTGTTGTAGATATCGAATTTTATTGTTTTGCTTTCAATGGCTCGCAGACCGGTTTCCTTTTTCACTTGTAAAGATAAATCAGTTCATGTAACTGTTATTTTGTATCTGTGTGCTTTTGGATTACCACCCTCCCGAGTACAGTTTGTGTTCTCCAAACAATAGATTTTATGTATTTATTATAATACGTATCGTTTATTTATTTATTTATTTACACTGTTCTACAGGTAATTACCCAATTATTGAATAGGAAAAAAACTGAACATGCACATACAACATTCAAAAACATATTTCCTTATAAATTTTATATCGTGGTCGATAAAAATCAATTTTTAAAAACAATTTATTTTTGAATTGCACAATTGAACGTTTTGTTATAAAGGATTTGAAATTACAATAATATTAAGTGAGTACCGGAGGTTTGAAATGAGTTATGCTAGTTACTATGCCGGTCTGCCGGATACTATGCCGCTCTGCCGGATACTATGCCGCTCTGCCGGATACTAACTTCTGGTCGCACGCTTTCGCCTATATAAACTGTCATTTGCTGACTCTGCATGGGAATGGCTTTAGCCATGAGTATTCTTAGAAGTTAGGCGTGAGTTGCTGACCATAAGCAAGTCTTTGTTTTTGAGAATAAGATAAGTCACGAATAGTATCAAGTAACTATGAGAAACAACTGATAAGAAAAAGCAAAGATTGTGTTACTTGAGATATGATACAATGTAAATTGTACCTAACTGAAATTATTCTAAGTATTCTAAGTCTAAAATGTATACAATTAAATATTTTATATAACAACTCCCCCCTTATAGAAAAGTTGGTGGTATACAGCAACTTTTGGATAAGCAGAAAGTTCCAAAAATATGAAAGTTGCTATTAAGTGCAACATAAATGCAATAAGCAATATAATAATATAAAGTAAAATTGTAATAAAATCAAGTGAACAAAATAAAATAATAATAATCACATAAGTCCAGTTCACTTGAACACTAGTCACAGAATATAAAATGTTAAAGTTCCAAAATCACTATAAAGTCTCAATTTAGTTCAGTATCTTCTGGGGAACTGTCTGTTGGTCTGATAGCGGGCCTTCTTCTTGAAATAAAGTTGGTGAGTCGTCCAACGGGTTTTGATTGTCCAGGAGGCGGTGGAGGTAAATTTGACGTTAAGGAAATAGCAAGTCTTCTTCTTCTTCTGCATTTGCATGTGAAGTATAGGATGACGAGAAGAATTATGACAGTAATTATGAAATAGGTAAACCAAGAAATGTGTTTCGTGACAAAAGGTTCGTTGATTAAATCATCAAGGGTTTTGGAATATTCATCTAATTTGTGCTTTGCAACTTCAAGGTCTTCAACGTTGAGATTGTTTAATTTTAAAGGCTTTAATTTTGGAATTTGCAGATCGTTAGGAATGTTGTCACAACAGTTGTAAGGGATTAGAATAGGGTGAGAATCATCATGAGTTACAGTAGTGTCTCTAGAGTTTGCTTGGACTTTGGTAACACCAACAAAAGCACTACAATAAGGTTGTAACTTGAGAATAGAATTTTTGAAAATGACTTCAGTTTTAGAATTTCGGTTTTGACATGAGATGGTTATTTGAAGGGGTTCAGAATTGATTATAAGCCAAGTGTTGTCTTCTAGATTGTGAACTTTGTATCCTTCTGCAAATATTAAAGATGTCTGGCAATTTTCCTGAAGGGTCCTGGTGTTCTTCAGAATTTTGGCTTCGCATATGGCGTTGTCATCAATGGGGTAGGCGAACAAATTTGAACACAGTTTTTGTCCAAAGACGAGTGGTTTGCATCCGTCGAGATTTGACATAGGAATGTACATTATAGAATCGTCGTCTCGTGCAACATATTTTTGATTGGTTGACAAAACATGATATAAACCAGTCCGATTATTGAGGATAGGCATTGGGAATAATTGGAATAAGGAAAATCTTTGTTGATCAATAAGAGGAATTTTTAGAACAAATATTAAATCTGAATCGGTTTGAAATGCTGATAGTTCTATGATATCTAGATATCTACCAACATCAGATAATTTTATTGGAAGTGGTAAATTATTTTGATGTAAGTTTTGAGATATCTCCTGTAATGCGGATATCAGATCTCTAGGATTTATAATAGAAGTATGAATGATTTTTAGACGCGCGAATGTAATTGAATTTAATATGTCATTTAATTGATCCTCAATGTACAAGTAGCTTTCCATTAATATTTCGCATTTTTCTAGGAATCTTAATTTTACTTCGAAAATTTTGAGTTTCTCTTTAGTTCTGTAAATTGTGTCAGATATTAATTTAATGTCTCTGTTAAATGTTTCTTCGTCTAGTTGTAATTTTTGAATAGTTGTGTTGAAATTCTTTATTACCGATGTTGTTACGGATATTTGATTTTTTAATAAATTTTCAATTTGATGTTCGTCTGTAATTAATTTGTTAATACTGTTTGTGTAATATTCGCCATCTTCTGCGTCTAGATTTCCTGTGATTGCTTTAAATACAGAACCAATAGCATTTAAAATACCGCGTTTATAGCGTTTTGTATCATAATTAATTTCATTTAATTTTTCTTTAATATTACCAGAAATTTGTGTTAATAAACTGATGTGTATCTTTACTTCGCCTCGAAATAAATTCATGTTTTCAAAAATAGGGCTGACGGCATGTATTAAATTTTCAAGAATATGTTCATTATGTTGATAAGCTAATCTTAGAGCTGAAATGTTCTTGTGAACAAGGAGGGTCCAATGCTTGTTTGTCACATAAATATCGCTTTCATGGTGATAATAGACTCCGATTGTATTTTCTATGGGTGTTATTGAGTATTGGGATGCTGCTGTCCCTATCAGCAGGAGAAACCTGTAATTAAATTTAATTTTCAAAATAGGGTTTCATTCGGTCAAAATTTACTTTAGTTGTTTGATTTGTTTCAGAGTTTAATAGGATTGCAGAATTTTTTAGTATTTCTTGAATTTCGAAGGGACCGTTAAATTTATTGCTAAGTTTATTTTTGATCTGTGACTCTTTCACGTAGACCTTGTCTCCGACTTTAAATTCGTATTGATTTTCGGGGACATTTTTGTCAAACCTAGTTTTTGACTTCTGCTTAGACAGTATGGTTTTTTCACGGGCAATTTTGTAGTAGTGAGAAATTCTGTTATTGAGGTCTCTGATATATTTTGAAATTAACTGGTTTTCATTATATAATTTTTCTGGAGGTCGGCTGGAAGTATGACCGAAAATTAATTCGTATGGGGAGAATCCATGGGTTTTGTTGACGGAATTGTTGTAGCATATTACAGCATATGGGAGTACTGTTAGAGGGTGTTCGTGAGGGTTTTCTGTTTTATTTATTCTAATCATTTCTAATAAGGTTGCGTGGAAACGTTCAACCGATCCGTTGGATTGCGGATGATTAACACTGGAATACGTCAGTTTAATGTCATAGAGGGTGCAAAGATCTCTAAGCAGGGTGTTGTCGAATTCCTTTCCATAGTCGCAGTGAATGCGAAGGGGTGTGCCAAAGTGTTGGAAGTAAACAAGTAAAGTATTTACTGTCGATCGTGCGGTTTTGTCTTCAAGCGGGTATGCTTGAGTAAATTTAGTTAATTCGTCTCTGATGGTCAAAACATAATTCCGAGTGGGGACTTCTAGAATGTCAATGTTAACTCGTTCAAACGGTGTTTTCGGGGTTTCCGTAATTACTAGAGGACTACTTAAATTTTTTCTCAAAATTTTTGTTCTTTGACATGTTTCGCAATTTTGAATGTATTTTTCGACATCTTTTAGTAAACCGGGCCAATTATATTTTTCTTTGATTCGTCTAATGGTTTCATTGATTCCTCGATGAAGGTTAGATTTTCCTGAATGATATTGATCAATTATAATTGGTATTTGGTCATCGTCAGGTCGTTTGACTAAATTTTGACAAATAGTAAGTTTTATGTCTTTACCAGAATAAATATAGGAAAACATTTCTAAAGTTGGTAGGTCTAAATTATTTTCAATATAATAATTTTTTGTTTCTTCAAAATTGTCTTGTCCTCTGAATAATGTGATAAAAAGCGTTTCTATTATACTATCAGGTTCAAATGGTAAAAGAATTATATAGTATTTACGATTTTTAACGGATTTACTAGAGACTATGTTAATTTTGTTATTCATAAAATCGGGTTGCTCTTCGAGTATATCCTCGATAATTTTATAGTGTAAATCTGCTAATTTATCTTTTTGAAAGAATGTAACAATATCTTTATGTTTTTTATCTAACAACTGATTATTAGTAAATTGGATTTTGTTGTAATCTATTAGGGATTGAGTTTTATACAAGTTTACGAAATTTTGGAGTTCTTCTACAATTGTCTCAGGGGATTCGTCAGTACTGATAGATTCGTTATCGTCATTGTCAGAATTTGAATTTAAAACTTTTGTTTGTAATTTTGCACAATTTCTGAAATAATTAATTTTTATTCGCGATAGTGCGTCCGCGTTTTTATTTATCTTACCTGGTTTATACTCAATTTCGTAGGAGTATTCCTCTAATTTTAAACGCCAGCGCGCAAGGCGGCTGCCTGGATCTTTAATCGAGAAAAGCCATGTAAGAGGTCTATGGTCTGTGACCAGTTTAAATTTTCTGCCAAAGAGGTACGGTCTAAAGTGTTTTACACTCCAAACAATAGCTAATAATTCACGTTCAATGGTGCTGTATTTAGTTTCTGCTTGACATAATGTCCTTGAAGCATATGCAATGGGGAGGTCTTTACCGATAGGACCTTGAGATAAAACTGCGCCAATTGCGAATGCACTAGCATCCGTTGTCAGTACAAATGGCTCATCGAAATTTGGATAATTTAGTATAGGGGTAGTGGTTAAAGCTTCTTTCAATTGTTCGAATGCAGTAATACAGTCATTGTCAAAAAAGAATGGAACATCTTTTTGAAGTAATTTTGTCATTGGTTTGGATAATTTTGCAAAATTTGGAATAAATCGGCGGTAATAACCTGCGAGTCCGAGAAACGATTTAATATCTTTTTGATTTTTAGGTTGCGGAAAGTTTGCAACACAATTAATTTTGTCGGGGTTTGGTTTTACACCGTCAGGGGTTATTATGTGTCCAAGATATGCGACTTCTTTCCGGAGAAATTCGCATTTGTCAGGTTGAATTTTGAGGTTCGCGTTTCGTAGTCTCTTAAATACGTCTGTAAGTCTTGACATGTGTTCCTGAATAGTGGGTGAATAAATGATAATGTCGTCCATATAGACGAGACATCGCTCATTTTGAATTCCTAATAATATATTGTCCATAACACGTTGAAATGTGCTAGGGGCATTTCGTAATCCAAAGGGCATTCTAACAAATTCATAGTGATCATTATCGACAGAAAAAGCAGTTTTGGAAATATCTTCGGGATTAATTTCTATCTGGTGAAATCCAGAGGCAAGATCTAAAGTCGTAAAGTATTCGCACTTACCGAGTTGATCTAATATATCCGAAATATTGGGCAAAGGGTATTTATCACCTACTGTGGCTTCATTTAATTTACGGTAATCCACCACAACACGCCATTACGCCATTTTGTATACCAGAGGCGTCCATTTTTTTCGGGACAACCCAAACAGGGGAGGACCATGGCGAAACTGATGGCCTAATTATACCTTGATTCAACATTTTAGATACTTGATTTTTTACTTCATCCTTGTGGATGTGCGGGTATCTATAAGATTTGGTGAAAATGGGTTTAGAATTTCCGGTATCAATTGAATGTTTAATCTCGTTAGTGAAAGTGAGGTTATCTCCTTCGAGATAAAATATGTCTGAAAAGTTGAGGCAGAGTTCCGTTAATAACTCTTTTTCTTCTTTATTTAGATGTTCAAGTCTTAACTGATTTCTTATTTCAAAATTTCTATCAATAAATTGACCTGAATTTTGAATTTGGTCATTTAAATTGAACGCTGAAAAATTTTGAATAGGTTCTATTTCAAATTTAGAAAAGTCAATAGTTTTTGCTATAGCGTTAGCATTGATAACTGTTGTTAAAAATTCACCTTGGTTATTAATTTTCACAAGGGCATTCGGTATACGAACTTTTTCTATTTCTTGATTACATATTATTGCGTCAGTATTAAAAAGATTACATTTAAATTTGAAAATTTGTTCAGTTCGAGGACCTATACAAATTTTATTTTGAATTTTGGAAGGTTTTTGGATTATTTTTGAAGATGTCTGATTATAATTTGGAAAACTAAAATTTTTGTTTTCAACTGTAGTCAGTTTTTGATCGAATTTAGAAATTTTTGGAAGAGGATGAGTCACTTCTTTAGTCTGATTCGGAATGGAGGGCGGCAGATCAAAATCTTGAGAAGGGTCTTCGACCTTAAATAGAGGTACTGTTTTAAAGTTCGTTACGAGTTGTCTATTATTAAAATCAATTACACAATTATAATGCTCTAGGAAGTCAGAGCCTAGTAAACCATCGAAACTAATATCGAGATTGTAGATATATACTTTGTGTGGATCGTTGTCAGCGAATGGAATTAATGTTGATTCAGTAATTAGAAGTTTTTGATCGGTTATACCCTGTATAACAACGTTTTCAGGGGACCTTCTTTTATAATTTAGACATGTTTTTGGCTTAAAAATTGAAATACCTGCTCCTGTATCTATTAAAATTTTAAAAGTATTAGTTATGTCCTTTATATAATACAGGTTGTGAGGATTTACGGTGAGTAAAGGCCTATTTACATGAATTTCTGTTCTTGGCTGTCTTGATCTTGATTTAAGTTCATCGTTTGAAATTAAGCTTGAATTTGTTCTAAAGCGGTTGATTGATTCGGCGGGTCTTCGTAAGACTGCGGGTCTAATTGAAAATTTTGGGTATTTGAATAAATGATGCGTACGTTGTTGATTAAAATTTGGATTTGATCTTATCACGGAGGGTCTCTGAAAATTTGGGTTTTGTCTAAAAATTGGTGGTCTATTTTGCATAAATTTGTTTTGTTGAAAATTATTATTTGGCTGATTTGTAGACATCGGCCTAGGTTGATTTTGGGTAAATGTAGGTCTTGGAAAAGTTTGTTGACCTGGTTGATGAAAATTTGGCCTAAAAGTGTTATTAGAAAAATTCGTAGAATTATTATTATTAAATTGGTGGGTAGCTTGTCTAGTGCGACATTCGTTTATAGTGTGTCCGTTTCGTTTGCAGTACGAGCAGACTTTTTGTACACTAATTTGAGGCTTCTTAATTTGAGATGTATTTACTGAACGAGAAAATTTTTGGTTTTCAAAATACGAAAGCTGTAGCTCTCTTTTAATTCTGGATATTGCTTCTAGCATATTACAAGGATTGCCAGCACGAATTATGGAGCCAAGTTTAGGATCTAGCCCTGTTAAAAGAGTATTTAATGTTATCGTCTCTATTAAAGTAGATTGTGCTAATTTTTGCTCTGGTGTCAATGGTTGTTTCTGAACACAAGCGTGCATTTTCGCATTATGTGACTGAAGTCTCGAAATAAAATTTAAAGCAGATTCATTCTGATTTTGTGAAATGCGTTGAAGGTCTTGAATGAGGGATGTGAGATCCCTAGAATCTCCGAAATGAGTTTCCAATAATATTTTAATCTCGTCCCATGTTGCAGGGTTGCGAGAATTAATTAATTCAGCAGCTTTACCTTTAAGCTTATTTTTGACATGGAGGGTCAATAATGTTTTCTGGTTGCCTACAGCCATTTGAAAGGCACAACGAACAGCGTTTAAAAATGTTTGTAAGAAGATCTGATTTCCATCATATTCGGGTACAATAGAAAATACTTCTGAAAGTTTATAAGCTTCTACCTGGTCTTCAATTTGATTATTTACGTTGGCAGTTGCCATTTTTAATAAATCGGTTAGAAAAATTTAAATAAAATAATAAAAAATAGGTTTATATATTTTTTCACGTTAAATGTAAAATTAGGGAGTAAAGTAAATATAGGAGCAATAGCGACTGGACTATACCACTTTATTTTTAGATGTAGATAAAATGTAAGTAATGCGATTAGCGGTATAATCGCGTAATTAAAATGTGACGATTAACAGTATAATCGTATAATGTAATATACACTTTGAGATAAGGCGTGACAATTCTATATGAATGCACTTACCAAATCAAATTCATCCGGACGCTGGCCTGGATATCGCAGTTAATGAGGCAATTTCCGTATTTTAACTGGGTCACCTGGGAACAGCTGATCTTCCGGGCTTCAAGAGGTTCGGACCAGTTAGGCGATTCCGTGTTCTGGAGCGATTTTCTTCTTGGGGTTTTCTTGCGTTCTTCGTAAAAATTGTTTTCTTTCTTGAGGTTCTTTGTAGTCACTTGGGAATTGGAATTCCACGACGATAGTGAGGAAAGTCCGTGTTCTAACGACGTGTGAAAATCCGAACGACTGCGCCAGATTTTTATATCGTGGTCGATAAAAATCAATTTTTAAAAACAATTTATTTTTGAATTGCACAACTGAACGTTTTGTTATAAAGGATTTGAAATTACAATAATATTAAGTGAGTACCGGAGGTTTGAAATGAGTTATGCTAGTTACTATGCCGGTCTGCCGGATACTATGCCGCTCTGCCGGATACTATGCCGCTCTGCCGGATACTAACTTCTGGTCGCACGCTTTCGCCTATATAAACTGTCATTTGCTGACTCTGCATGGGAATGGCTTTAGCCATGAGTATTCTTAGAAGTTAGGCGTGAGTTGCTGACCATAAGCAAGTCTTTGTTTTTGAGAATAAGATAAGTCACGAATAGTATCAAGTAACTATGAGAAACAACTGATAAGAAAAAGCAAAGATTGTGTTACTTGAGATATGATACAATGTAAATTGTACCTAACTGAAATTATTCTAAGTATTCTAAGTCTAAAATGTATACAATTAAATATTTTATATAACATAAATATAGTTATACAGTATCACAATTCATAATATTATAAAAAAAAAATAGTTACAATACAGTGCAAACTACAAATACAAAACAGGAAAATATAGACTACCCAAGATGATACGATTTTATATAATTAAGGCTGCAGAAAAATATATCTAATTGATTACAGTAATTGCTACAATTACGGCAAATCGTATCAAAACAAGTATCAAATCAAGTATTCTGTGGTTTAGGTTAAATATGAAATTATTCTGACCAAGATCCAAACTGTTTAGGGCTAAAATTTGACGATTCTCATGCAAGTATCTGAAAAGTATGTAGAAAGTAAAGTTTTTCTTTAATTGCTAGCATACAGACATATGTATATGAATTTACAAAATATATTTGAAATGATAAAAAGAAAATATGTGTTAATGATTGCAAAGAAAAGATTTTTAAATGAGTCTACTTTGCATATTGATGCATCATTGTTGGAACGATTTGTCCTTGAAAAATTGTAACGATGGCATTATGGCAACTTCCTAAATATAGCATGACATTCTTTCAACCTTTTGCTGTACCCACTAAAAATATGTAGATGTGCACGCACATTTTGTATTATAATTTGACGAATGTGTTTATGTACGAAATGTACTCGAAACATTCACTATGCGTTTTTACAATACAGGGTATTCCATAACTCCGTCTCCTATTGATCGTTGATCATCTAAACAGAAACCATGTGAATACATACCTACATACATATATTATTATAATTTTATTCCTACTAAAGGGGCCTTAGTTAAATTAAAACCCCAAAAGTAATAGAAAAATAATTGTAATGCCAAAACTCAAATATACACAGAATTACTACTAGCATATTTCATAGTCTATAATCGAATAAATGTCCGATCCCTATCCATCCGTATTTGTTTATATGAAATACGAGCTGTCGAATCACGATAACCAAAACAATCTTGCTCGCTCTTTGTCCTTTGTCGTATGCTCCTTACAGTCGAGCTGCCTTCACTACACATTTTTAGGAAGTTGTTTACTTCTGTACGAAAGTACATGTACCTGAGTATACACTATACAGGGTGTTCCCGAAAATCGTCACAATACTGAAGTGGGTAATAAAACACATCAATTGCAACGACATATTCTCATTCAGTCATTTTTATTTTCGGCCATTTTTCGTAAAAAAAAATAGTACAATAGTTCAAAAGTATCAGTTCCAATATAAAGGTACAAAAAAGTAAAATATTTCACAAACTACTGATGACATAACTTTTCGCCATTTTTTTTAATCCATCGACAGTAAATTATAAGTCGGAAATCGAGTAAAGAACTACAACACCACCAAGTAGTTATTAACGTAGTTCCCGAATAGCAAATCACCAAAAACAAATTAAAATACAAAAATGATTTACACCGTCTCTATATCATTTTATCCTAGCACAGACACGGAAGGCGCAGTTTGTTTCTCGGTTTTGTTACTTTCCAATAAATTACCTTTGTTTTTTGATATATTGATATCGTCTCTATTTGGATATTCATTTACAATACATATTTTTTAATTTTTGACTTAGGGTCGAAGTACTATTTGATATGTTATGTATTACATGGACAATTTCCACGATACAGTAAAACTATTTTTGATTTACTTGATTAATAATAAGCATTATTTTAGTGCACGAATAGTAATGGCAAAAAATCTTATTTTAATGCAAACAAAATTTGTATAATGCAAAGTTTTCAGATGGTAAGTTTTATAAACTTTCATAATGTGGAGACTTATACTCTAACCATCTGCAAATTCCTTAAACATTTAGGATTAAAACAAATTAAGCCAAAACAGCTACTCCTCGGGCTATATGCCTATCGATAGGCGTTGAATTACGTGGCTAAATTTGCCGTATTTAGTTCTAACCTTCTAAAATAGAACTAAAATACAATGATTTGGATAGCTCGAAATTCCCAAGGAAGATGCAAAGCGTCATTTATCTCAGAATACCGCTAACCGTAGACCAGTTTTATCCTTCTTGGGACTTGTCAATACGGTGTAAGCGAGTACCCCTTTCGACAAACGAGGTTCAACATCTCATAGACACGGCTACGTTCTACAGTAGTAACGTAAACCAAGCCATCTCTCGGAAGTTTCGGAACCAATCCAAATCGAATAAGACTTAATCATCTACAATGACATAAATCATGTATAATGCAAAGTTTTCAAATGGTAAGTTTTATAAGCTTTCATAATGTGGAGACATACTCCAACCATCTGCAAATTCCTTAAACATTAAAGATTAAAACAAATTAAGCCGAAACAGCTACTATCCCGGCTATATGCCTATCGATAGGCGTTGAATTACGTGGCGAAGTTCTCCGTATTTTGTTCTAACATAGAACTAAAATCAATGATTTGGATAGCTCGAAATTCCCAAGGAAGATGCAAAGCGTCACTTATCTCAGGATACCGCTAACCGTAGACCAGTTTCGCCCTTCTTGGACGAAATTACGAAAGTTTATAAAACTTACCACCTGAAGACTTCGCGTTATACATGATTTATGTCATTGTAGATGATTAAGTCTTATTCGATTTGAATTGGTTCTGAAACTGCCGAGAGATAGCTTGGTTTACTTTAATACTGTAGAACGTAGCCGTGTCTGTGAGATGTTGAGCCTCGTTTGTCGAAAGGCGTACTCGCGTACACCGTATTGACAAGTCCCAAGAAGGACGAAACCGGTCTACGGTTAGCGGTATTCTGAGATAAATGACGCTTTGCATCATCCTTGGGAATTTCGAGCTATCCAAATCATTGTATTTCAGTTCTATGTTAGAACTAAATACGGCAAATTTTGCCACGTAATTCAGCGCCTATCGATAGGTATATAGCCGGGGGAGTAGCTGTTTTGGCTTAATTTGTTTTAATCTTTAATGTTTAAGGAATTTGCAGATGGTTGGAGTATAAGTCTCCACATAATGAAAGTTTACGAAAAAATTTAATATAATTTGCGCAACTATTTATTATAGTGCCGGTTTAAATCTTTTCTGCATAAAATACATATGTATGTAAGTTTATTTATTGCGAAATATGTCATAAACTAATGCTCAAAATAATAATTTTAATAGTTAAAAGTATTTTAAATAATGCGTGGTTAAATGATATTCACAAGTACTAAATTTGAAGTCATCTTAATTTGTTTCAAAGTTACCGATCTAATTGACAGATAGATGCTTCAAGAAAACATTTTTTTCGTAATTTAGTGCTCACTAAATTCACCAAAATAAATACAGGAACCTGTATAACCCTAGCAAAAATGCAAAAACCTGTAAAAGTATCAATTAAATTATTTTCATTAATTTTTTTAAACGAATAACTGGTTAAAATCCAACATAGTAAAGAATCAGGCAAAGTATAAATTAACGTATTTAGCCTTATGTTTCGGTTGCTCATAAATCACACACAAACAAATATTATCGTCGTATCAGATAAAATTATTTCACTTCGATTTGATAATAAACTGCACTGCGCTTTGATCTGACCCGCCAAACTAGTCTACCAACGTTGCCGCCTCGATCGGATCTCAACATATACATAAACCGCCTTAAGTACCTAATCGATTGATGCGCCATCTGCTTGCTCGCAATAAAACTAAAACTGTATATCTGGCGATAAAATGGTGAAAGTCGAGTTCCGGAAAAAAATTGAAATATTGATACCATACATTAAACCGCTCAATATAGAAACGATATACACGTAAAACATTTTGAGATTAAAAATCGGATCTCACCTTTCGAAACGGATCTCGCGATATACATAATTTAAAAAAAAATTATCTCGAGATGTATGTATAATATATGTATATATATATATATATATATATATATATATATATATATATATATATATATATATATATATATATATATATATATATATATATATATATATATATATATGTCATATAAAATATATTGTATTTCATTCATTATTCATAGTAGCTCCCACACTTCTATAATTTTATTATCAGGTAACATAAAACCTTCAGTATGTTATCTGAAAGCCAGACGTAACTCAATACTGCTACGTGTCTTATCATATAACTATATACATTGTAACCAACGTTTATGATGATTTGCTGAAACCTTATCATGTTCTTTCTTTAAATTAATCTTTTGCCAATTATATTTTAATATTACTTTCAACGATGTCAGCATAACGAAACTTATAAAGTCGAAGCAAACCTCTTGCACGAGCAGTATAACTTTAGTATGATTTTGACATAGCTTTAGTATAGTATTACTGTTATACTCACACATCAAAATTCTTGTTCGTCCATTTAATAAAATAAAATTGTTTTTAAAAAGTTTAAATCCAAACAAGTGATTTAATAAATTTGGCGCAGTCGTTGTAGGATTTCATGCGTTATTAGAACACGGATTTGCCTCACTAGTAACGTGGAATTCCAATTCTGAAGTGAAATCAAAGAACAAAGCTCAAGAAGAAAAGAAACACGAAACAAGAATACTTTAAAGAAGCAACTTCGAAACACGAAGACTTCAACAAAGAAACAAAGAAACAAATCTACAAAAGACAAAGAAAACAAGAAAGAAAACAACAGGGGAAATCGCAGATGGAACACGGACCTGCCCTCACTGTTTGTGATTCTCCTCTGCAAGTCCATCTTTCCCGAAGACACCCCGCTTCCAGAACACGGAATTGCATCACTGGTTGTGGACTCTGGCCGGAAGACGAATGGAAAAAATTTGGTAAGTCAAAGAATTGACACGTTACCTTTGAAACAATTATTTATAATTTTAAGAAATATTATACAGGATATAGACCAAAAACTATTATCCTTCCCATCTACAAATTAATTGTTATTTAATTGTATTTAATTAAATAACTGCTTAAAATATTTAATTTAAACATAATAATTAATTAACTTATAAAAATGGCAAACGAAGCTATCTTAGAACCTTACAAACTGTCATAAATTTTCTCAATTGTTCCGGAGTATGACGGAAATCAAATTTTCTTGCAAACATTTTTAAATGCTATTAAATGCCCTTTCGACATGGCAGTCGATAATCAAAAAATACTTTTAACTCTCCATGTTAAAAATAAATTACGTGGAAAAGCCGCTGAATTAGTAAACTCAAGGAACCCGTCAACTTGGGAAGAAATCAAATATCTATTAGAAACGCACCTTGGAGACTCTAGGGACCTTACGTCTCTGGTTCAAGACTTGCAAAGAATTAATCAACAATCAAATGAATCTGCTTTAAATTGTGTATCCCGCTTGCAAACGTATAATGCGAAAATGCATGCAGCCATTCAGAAACAACACTTAACTGTGGAACAAAAAACCGCACAATCCAATTTAATCGAGACAATGACTCTTAATACTTTATTGACAGGGTTGGATCCAAAATTAGGATCTATAATAAGAGCAAGTAATCCTATGGATATGCTTCAAGCAATATCCAGGATTAAACGAGAGCTTCAACTTTCGTACTTTGAATCTCAAAAATTTCAAAAATCAAATAAACCATTACCACCTAATTCATTAAATGCTAAAAAGATATGTACATTTTGTAAACGTAATGGTCACACAATAAATGAGTGCCGAACGGAGCAACAAAATTCTTCAGCACCTTTTCAAAGTTTTTCTAAGCCTAATTTTCAGCAAAATTTCAATCAGGCCCAATCTTCCAATTCAAATCAGAATTTTCAGCGACCTCAATTTAATCCAAATGGAAATAACAGACCGATGAATTCAAATTACCAACAAAACAGTTTTCAACAAAAGAGGCCTTCAGCTATTAAACCGAATCCCAACTACACAAACCAATCAAGACCACCAATAATTCGGCCAAATCCGAATTATAATCAACAAAGCGCTTATCATATAAACACTCAGATGAACCAAAATTTTGATGATACAGCTCATCAATACGATTCACAGTACATTGATGATACTGCTCATCAGTACAGCTCACATGCACAATATACTGATGATACCGCTCATCAATATAATTACAATTATGATCAAAATTATGAACAATATAAAGATTCATATTCGGACGAACCAACATATCAACACAATTATAATTTTTCAATAGACCAATACAATCATTCTGATACTGATCAAGATTTTCGGCAAATTACCCAAGCTCAAGACCATCCACCAGGTCAACAACCATGCGAAATAACGGAATTAGAAAATCAAATTGAAATAATGAATTTGCGCACCAACCAACAGCAAGACGAACAAATATTCCTATAAATAGAGGAATATCAAGTGCCCTTTTAACAGTAAATCCCAAAAACTTATAGTACATTGAAGATGCTACAAAAAATTTAAAATATTAATAGATACAGGTGCCGGACTATCCATATTTAAGCCAAAAACTTGTGAAGAATTTTCTAAACGTTTTCCCGAAAACGATATAATACAGGGAATTATCGATCAAAAAAATTTAATTAATGAATCTACACTCGTTCCGTTTACTCTCAACGATTCTCACAAAAGTTTACATTCATAACATTGATATTGAATTCGACGGATTATTAGGATCCGATTTTCTAGAACATTATAACTGCATTATTGACATAAAAAACAGACAATTAATTATCAATTTCAAAACTGTACTTTTATTCAAAGCCACAGAAAATTTCACTAATGTACAAAATAATAAACAACAAAATGTTCAAACTAGTCAATTTCTCAACAAAATTTCTATCAACCCTCGTACAGAACAGATTTCGATGTAATCTTGTAAATACAGAAGCCATATTAACAGCTATGGAAATAGATAAAATACGACTTCCTAATGCACTAGTCAAAATTAACAATAAAGGAGAATTTCTTGCCTCGGTATTAAACGCAAACGCAGTCCCAAAAATAATAGATTTTTCCGAAATTAAACTAGAACCAATTCAAAAATTTTCATTAAATAATTTAAACGAATATAATTCTGAAATTTATACAGATAGACGCGAAGAAATAAGACAGCAACTTCGTCTTGATCACTTAAATGAAGAGGAGAAAGAAATAATTACTCAACTTTGCCTAGACTTTTCAGATATTTAAGCATTTACTAATGAAATCAAACACACAATAGACACCAACAATGCTAAACCTACTTTTACAAAGTCGTATCGCTACCCCCAAATTCACAAAGAAGAAGTGAAAAAACAGGTATCGAAAATGCTAGAACAAGGTATTATCAAACATTCAAATTCCCCTTGATCTTCACCGATTTGGGTTGTCCTCAAGAAGCTTGATGCGTCAGGTAAACAAAAATGGCGTGTCGTAGTTGACTACAGAAAACTCAATGAGTTAACTGTAGGAGATAAATACCCTTTACCAAACATTTCTGATCTTTTAGACCAACTTGGCAAATGTCAATATTTCACCACCCTCGATTTGGCCTCCGGTTTCCACCAGATTGAGATAGAACCCAGCGACATTCCAAAAACCGCTTTCACAGTTGACAGTGGTCATTTTGAGTTTAATAGGCTTTCATTCGGTTTGAAAAATGCCCCATCAACCTTCCAACGGATAATGGACAACATCTTAATATGAATCCAAAACGAGAGATGCCTCGTATACATGGACGACATAATCGTCTATTCCCCAACAATCCAGGATCATGTTTCACGGCTTACCGAAGTCTTCAAACGTCTTCAAAAAGCTAATTTGAAAATTCAACCGGACAAGTGTGAATTCCTTCGTAAGGAAATTGCATATTTAGGTCACCTCGTCGCCAAAGAAGGTGTAAAACCAAATCCAATCAAGATCGAATGCATCAAAAATTTTCCCCAACCAACTAATCAGAGAGAGATTAAATCATTTCTTGGCCTCGCCGGATATTACCGACGATTCATTGATAATTTCTCCAAAATTTCCAAACCTCTCACTAAATTACTGCAAAAAGATACCCCTTTCAATTTTGATTCAGAATGTTTAAAATATTTCGAAGATTTAAAACAAACCCTTATCTTAAGCCCCATATTATCGTATCCAAATTGTGACGAGCCATTCTTACTTACAACAGATGCGAGCGCTTTTACGATCGGCGCTGTACTCTCGAAAGGTCCTATAGGTAAAGATCTTCCCATAGCTTTCGCCTACAGAACTCTCTGTAGCACAGAAACAAAATACTCAACAATAGAACGAGAACTCCTCGCTATTGCTTGGGCTGTAAAACATTTTCGCCCATATATTTTTGGAAGACAGTTCACATTGATAACAGATCACAGACCTCTTACCTGGCTTTTCTCTATCAAAGACCCAGGTAGTCACCTAGCACGCTGGCGCTTAAAACTTGAAGAGTGCGACTACCAGATTGAATATAAACCTGGCAAAATAAATAAAAATGCGGACGCTTTGTCCCGTATTAAAATTAACCATTTCCAAAAATGCGTGGATTTCAAAAACAAAATTTTAACATCAAATACAGATGACGAATCAATTAGTTCAGAAAATACCGAAATTTCACCAGAATCAATTTTACAAGAATTAAATACATTTGTTCACCTATATAAAACCAGTCATTAATAGACTATTCTAAAATTAAAATTACGTACAATCAATTATTAGACAAGGCACATAAAGACATAATAACATTTTTCCAAAAGGACAAACTCGAGAAATTACATTATAAAATAACTGAAGATATTTTCGAGGAAAAACCAAATTTTATCCACAATAAAATTAATATAGTCACGAGTAAAACGGTGAAAAACCGAAAATATTATATTGTTTTGTTACCCTTCGACACCGAAGAGATAATCGAAACAATGTTTATTACTCTTTACAAAGACAATGACATTTTCGAATCTTCAAAAACATATTTCATTGAAAACAATTTAGAATTGCCAATACTCGAAATGTTGTCATTTATTTTCACTGAAAAAATCTAAACCTAGTTAGTTGCCAAAACATAACTAAGACGCCTGACGAAGATCAAATTCCGATAATATTAGACCAAAACCATACCGGAAAAGCAAATTTGCACCGCGGAATAACTGAAACCATTCGGAGAATAAGGAATAAATATAACTGGCCCGGTTTAACTAAAGACGTAATTAAATTCATTTAAAATTGCGAAATATGTCAGAAAACAAAGACTTTACGGAAAAACTTAAACAATCCCTTGGTGATAACTGAAACACCAAGAACACCATTTGAAAGAATAAATATCGATATACTAGAAATTCCAAAAAGAAATTATGTCTTAACTATTAGAGACGAACTAACCAAATTTACTCAAGCGTACCCATTAGAGGATAAATCCGCTAAATCAACAGTAAATGCACTACATCTTTATTTTCAGCATTTTGGTACTCCGCTTCGTATCC
Organism: Rosalia funebris; assembly: GCA_037954035.1. NCBI lineage: Eukaryota > Metazoa > Arthropoda > Insecta > Coleoptera > Cerambycidae > Rosalia > Rosalia funebris. The sequence continues at coordinate 17,260,514 of JAZFAV010000036.1, read as the reverse complement.
ATTCGGATTACGGTAAAGAATTCGACAATGTATTACTTAAAGACCTATGTACCTTATATGACATAATATTAACATTTTCTAGCGTTAGCCACCCTCAATCAAACGGATTTGTGGAAAGATTTCACTCCACAGTTTTAGAGATGATTCGTACTAATCCAGTCGCCCACCTGAAACCTTGTATAACCAAAAAGAGTTGATTTCAAAATATATACGAGACTTAAACAACAGAATCTCGTACTATTATAAAATTGCATGTACAAAAACCGAGCTTCAAAAAGAAAAAGCTAAAATAAGATTCGATAGAAACGTTCCAGAACATCCTATACAATATAAAATAGGCGATAAAGTCTATGTTAAGGAATCTTAAATTAAAGATAAATTACATAATAAATTTAACGGTCCTTTCGAAATAATAAAAATCTTTCAAAATTCTGCAATTTTATTAAATTTCGAAACGTCACAAACGACAAAAGTCAATTTCGACAGGATGAAACCATATTTTGAGAATTAAATTATTTTCAGGTTTCTTCTGCTGATTGGAGCAGCAGTATCCTAATACACCATTACTCCAATAAACAACACCACTGGAATATATTATCATCGAGACAGCGAAATCGTTGTAACAAATAAACAATGGACTCTTCTGGCTCACAAAAATATTTCATCAATAAAGAACACTTTTGAACATAACGAAAAAATGCTTGAAATTCTCTTACACTCTATTAAATTGTATTCGTTTCCTAACCACTTTAGGTCGCTAGAAAGGGTCAAGGGGTTTATACAATGAATATATTCCCGAGTTCGTAGTACTCTATATTGGGGAGCCAATGGTTACAATCTTAATGCACACACTTTTTTATATCAGTTACGCTCGCTTCGAATGTTCTTTACACACTTCTTTTTGTTGCGGGTTCTTCTCGAATCTCCGCCGGCTCGCCCTTGCCAATGTCAGGCGGTTCAGTGGCGTCGTTCGTCATATTTTCCACATCCTGGCCGGGCGGGGAATCGTCAACTTCTAATTGATAAAGAAGTTGGATCGGTCTTCGTAGTAGGTCGCCTTTAGCTGTCCTAAACTCACAGGCTCTTATGCGACCATCTCGTCCTTGAAATGTATTCGTTATTCTTACCAGCTTCCTTTTACAGTCTTGACACGTTGTCTTCCTCTGACAATCCAATATTTCTCTCTTGTTGCAGCAAGCGTTGCGTTTACCCCACTGTGGTTTACATTTTCATGGGACTTCCAAATAACCTTGTCTATGTATTCTGATTTGCTCGGTAGAATCGGGCTTTCGCCCAATCGGCCTCCCAACCGCATGACTTGCTTTTCCATGAATGGGTTGAGCGTTAAGATAGGGGAATTAGTACTTAACGTTCTCCTCTTTGATAATAGAGCAATTTCTTCAGGAAACTCCCTCATCTGGACAATTTGGATCCAATACGTCTCAGCGTTATTTAACTCGTTAACAGTCAATCTTCCGAACAATTTTTCGGTATTCGGCTTGGCATTGTTTACGAAACGTTTAACATAAGCTGTTATTCGTAAAATTTTGTCAAGTTTACGATATCTGTCCACTAGAAAAAGAACTGCCTAATACACTAAAAGGCTGTTTTAGTGTTTTAGGCAGTTCGTCGGTCCTCACTAAACAGGTCGTTAACAGGTTCAGACGTTTCGGACAGGTCATAATATTCGTCATCAGGCCATTCTTCTTGAATTCCTGACAACCATGTGGGTCCGTGAAGCCATATTTCGGATTCCATTACATTTTTTGAAGAAACTCCCCTCGTTAACAAATCGGCAGGGTTTTCTTTTCCAGGACAATACCTCCATTGACCTTTCGTTGTATTGCAAATTTCCGTTACACGATTCTTGACATATGGCTTCCATCGTTGTGAATTTCCTCTAATCCAATACCAAGCAATCTTTGAGTCAGACCAAAGAGTTATGCTTTTGACGTTCAAATTGGCATTTTCCAGAATAAATGATTGCAGTCTTGCTGCGCAAAGAGCTGCCGTTAATTCAAGTTTCGGTAACATTAACGATTTGTCACCTTTGGCGTTTAGGGGGCAAATTCGGTTTTTCGATAGGAAAATCGTACATTCGTTAGACTCCAAACATTTTATGTACGCTACTGTACCGTATGCTTGTGTACTTGCATCGGCAAAGAGATGAAGTTCTACTTCGTTCGCTGTGTTTTTTATTACACATCTGGGTATCGAATAATTGGCCAACAACGAAATTTCTACACACCATTGCCTCCAGTTGTTAATGAGGTCTTCTGGTAAAATCGCATCCCAAGTTAGGTTCTGTTTCCATATCTTCTGCAACAGAATTTTTGCACGGACGGTAAATGGAGCGATAATACCCATTGGGTCATATAATTTTGACATCGTTTGCAAAATCACTCGTTTTGTAGTTAAGTTGTGATTTTGAGCGTTTAATATATTTCCCAAATCAATCGATAATTCGTCAGTTGCGGTATGCCAAAGAATACCCAACACTTTCTTCTGTTCTTGTCCAGTCGTTTGACAAGGTCGTTCGAGAAAACTTCTCATAATTTCAGGATCGTTAGAACACCATTTCCGTAGATTCATGTTAGCTGACTTTAAGATTTGAATACTTTGTTGATATATGTTATATGCCTCTTCCCTTGACGATACGGCGACGATTAGATCATCCACATAGAATGAGTTCAGTAAAACATCGACGACATCCTTAACGTTACTCGGTTGGTCTTGCAGATGTTTGCGTAAGGTGGCAGCTAACAGGAACGGACTCGTTGTTACTCCGAATGTAACTCGGGTCATTCGGTACGTTTGTAACGGCGGTAATTCGGTAACCGATTTAATGTCCCGTTTTATAGGTTCGCGATACCAGATAAATCGTTGAAAATCGCGGTCTTCTTCTGCCACAGATATTTGCAGAAATGCTTTTTCGATATCGGCGATTAAAGCGATAGGATCACACCGAAAGTTCATCAAAATCTTGAGTAAGTCCGGTAATAAGTTTTCACCCGGATGCAACAGGGAGTTGAGCGATAGAGACCCTGGAGCATGCGCGGACGCGTTAAACACTACCCGCACTTTCGTAGTTTCTTTGTCCTCGCGATACACGGGACGGTGCGGCATATAATAGACTAGTTGTTGTCTATCGTGATCACTTTTTACGATTTCAGCACAGTCCTTGTTTATGTACTTGCGAATGGCGTTATCGTACTCGTTAAGTTTGTTACTTTTACACAGTCTATTCGTTAAGTTTTTCACGTGACCTAATGCCTGTAAGTAGTTATAGTCCAATATTTTAGCGTCAGATTCGCACGGTAACGAAACTTCATAACGTCCGTTTTTAAACGATATTTTGTCCTTGATAAATTGCTCCGTAAATTCGTTCGAACAATTTATATTTCCGTTAATACCAATCGTCTCTAAGTCCCATTAAGTCTAAGGTTCTTAAGTTTTTAGGTTTTTAAGTCGAAATCAGATTCGACTTCGTTTGAAACCGTTTGCACGTGTAGCACTGTTGCCATATTTAAATTGACCATAAAGTTACTTGTTTCACTTGTATCTTGACGCCCGTGTAAAGACCAACCTAATTTAGAGTTAACAGCCGTTAGAGTTGCTGATAATCTCTCCGTTTCACCAGTTACAAGTTGCCAGTAGTTATCGGCTCCCACTAAAAGTGTAATTCCGTTAATATTTCGTTTTTGTGCGTTAGTATCCGCTAATCGGTGATTTACAGCGAATTTTCGAATTACAGGATCCATTAGTGATGGTGGGTTTAAAGCCTCGAAATAGATTTCTGGAACTTCAATGGCGGTTATCGTTACAACTTCATCATTAAATTGGTTTTGCAATTGAACCTGTACACGGTTGTATAATCTGGTTGGAGCTCGATTATTATTTCCAAACGTTAAAATGGATATCCTATGCGTTCCGATAATTGGAAGATTTAATTTTCGCGAAATACATTCTTTAATGAAAGTTAATTGACTCCCTCCATCGATAATTAGTCGAATGAAGACGTCGTTTTCGTTATTCTGTGATTTAAGAAACACAGAGGCAGTTTGAAGATATATATCACCTTATTAATAAATTTAATAAATTGGTAGCATTTTCGGTGGTCGATACTACACTATTTTCTTCGTTTAGTTTGTTATTAGGCGTTGTTTGGGAATTTACAAATCTAGGGTCACACATAGTCGTTGCATGTCGTTTTTTACATTTTGAACAGTGAATGTCCTTACTCTTACAAAATTTAGAGCTATGATTCGGTCGTGTACACCTAAAACAGCGCGAATTCTGCTTCAGAATGTCCTTTTTCTGCGTCAACGTTAAATTTCCGTTACTTTTTTTTAGATTTACACAACACACATTGATCTGATACGGTTGTAAGCAAACCGGCCGCGGTAAACGAACTGTTTTTACCCGAAACCCGATTCCGATTAAACTTTGATTTTTCGGTAAGTTTATTATTGTCCTTTTCTGTCTTTTCACTTACTACGCGGGCCTGTTCCACAGAGTCCACTTCTAATTTTATGTACGATAATAGTTTAGAAATTTGTTGCTCAAAGGACTTCTCTGAATGACTGGAAACTCCCGCTACTAAGTCCACCAACGATCGTGCGTCATCTCCTTGCTCGTTATCTTCGGAGTCACCAATGGCCTGCATTTTATTAAATTCAACTCTCATGACAAACGGTAGATTTTTCAAAATTATTGATTTGACCATCATTCCATAGTTATTGACAGAAATTCCTAGTTGCTAAAGTGACATAGTTATTTTTGTGGTGGTATTATACAGTTTCCTTAACGATAATATGTCATTCCTACTTTTGACACGATTTAACGATAAAAGTTGTTGAATATAAGCATCTATAATCCTTGCGTTATTACTATATTCATTTGTAAGCAGCTGGATAGCATCGTTATAACTAGTTTTACTAGACGTTAGTCCTTGAATTGTGACAGCTGCGTTACCCGTTAAAACAGACTTTAAATATGCAAATTTATCGCTATCACTTAGAGCGTTATTTGAGTGAATAGCCATATTGTTCCCAAAAGGCAGGCCATTGTTGATGATCTCCATCGAATTTAATTAGCTCTAATTTGGGTAATCTTACCGACATTTTATTGTAAGAAATGCCCCCGTTACTCATCTGCGTCACTGGTGAGCGACTCGGTACCTGTTCCTGTTCTACGTTTGCGGAGCGGTCCAAGTCACGTCCTTCATCAGCTGATTCACGCTTTTGCCGTTCCTCGATGTTGCCCGGCGTTCCTACGCCGGCGTTGGTCGCTGGCGAATCTTCTCCAACCTGGGAAGTCAAGTTTCTTTTTTCCTCGGCAATCCGTTGTTCTAGGTATGCAATTGCACTCACTGCATTATCCTCGTACTCGAGAATTTGTTCGCACTCTGCTTCGAATTGGTCACTTTCGATATTCGGAGCTACTTTTTCGTTCGCAGCGTTCAACGTATCCCGTGCCGATTTGATTCTAACGACGAGCACTGCCGCCTCGATATGATCAAATGTCTCCGATTTTAATAGTTCGATAGCGATATTAACCAGTTTCATTAGCCTAGTACGGCACGAAGATCTCATAGCGATTTCCATCTTAGTTTCGTTATTTATGATGGCGTTATGACCGTTACGTTACGTTAGGTTAATTTTCTGTTCTTTCCGATACACAAATCACAAAGTCACTGCGATTTAAAGGTTCCACAACACGAGTCCCGGGTTTCGGCACCGAATATTAAATTGTATTCGTTTCCTAACCACTTTAGGTCGATAGGAAGGGTCAAGGGGTTTATACAATGAATATATTCCCGAGTTCGTAGTACTCTATATTGGGGAACTAATGGTTACAATCTTAATGCACACACTTTTTTATATAAGTTACGCTCGCTCCGAATGTTCTTTAGACACTTCTTTTTGTTGCGGGCTCTTCTCGAATCTCCGCCGGCTCGCCCTTGCCAATGTCAGGCGGTTCAGTGGCGTCGTTCGTCATATTTTCCACACACCCTATTAATCCCATATTTGAAAACATGAACCTTTTTCGAGGTGAAGTAAAAACACACATCAGCTTATTAACACAAATTTCAAATTCAATTCAAGAAAAATTAAGCGAAATCTATTTTGATACTAAACGTTACAAACGTGGAATTTTCAATGGCATTGATACAATATTTAAGTCAATTACAGGAAATCTAGATTCCGAAGATGGCGAATATTATATGAATTGCATCAAAAAATTAACTAATGACGAGCATCAATTAGAAAATTTAATGAAAAATCAAATCTCTAACAACATCGGTCATAAAGAATTTTAACGCTACCATACAAAAATTGCACATTGATGAAGCCACCCTCAATAGAGATATAAAAATAATATCAGACACAATTTATAGGACAGCAGATAAAATTAAAGTAATTGAAGCAAAATTAAGATTTTTAGAAAAATGTGAACTTCTCATGGAAAGTTACCTCGATATCCTTATATACCTTATATCGAGAATTAATTAAATGATATTCATAATTCAATAACTTTCGCGCGATTAAAAATTATTCATACGTCGATAATCAATCCTGAAAATTTGATAACCTCGCTTCAGGAAATTTCACAAAATTTACACCAAAACAATTTATCACTCATTATAAAATCTTCCAATATTGCCAAATATTTGGATATTATGGAGTTAGAAGCATACCAAACTGATTCAGACTTGGTATTTGTATTAAAAATCTCTCTAATAGACCAACCAAGATAAACCCTTTTTAGATTATATCCAATTCCTATCCTAAATAATAGAACTGGTCAATATCATGTTTTATCATCATCACAAAAATACTTAGCGCGTGACGTCGATTCTTTGATGTACATACCCATCAAAAATCTGAAAGACTGTAAACCACTTTTTTTGGCACAAAGATATGTCCAAATCTATTTGCATACCCCATCGACGAAAATGCTATATGTGAAGCCCAAATCCTGAAACACTTAAAAAATTTACCTGAGAGCTGCCAAACTTCAACAATATTTGCAAAAGGCTACAATGTCCAACAACTAACGGACTCATCATGGGTAACAATTACTTTAGAACCACTTCAAATTACTGTAAATTGCAAACAAGGAAACACCAAGACAGAGATCATTTATAAAAATTCCATTCTTAAATTACAACCTGGATGTAGTGCTTTCATAGGAGTGACAAAAATACAAGCAGACTCTAAGAACTTTTCAGAAACCAGTATTAGTGATCACCCTATTTTAATTCCCTTTAATTGTTGTCAAGGAATCCCCGATGACATCCAAATCCCAAAATTGGAACCTTTAAAATTGAATAACTTAAATGTGGAAGACCTCGAGATTGTCAAACATAAATTGGACGAGTATTCTCGAACGTTAGACGATTTGATCAACGAACCATTTGTCATCAAACACATTTCCTGGTTAACTTATTTTATCATTGCACTAATAGTAACTCTCATTTTGTTATATATTTTATGTAAATGCCGAAATAGAAACAGATTAGCAATCGCCCTCACAACAAATTCACCACCACCTCCACCTGGACCTTCTAAACGCTTAAGAGAATCCTTCAAGAGCATACTGCCCGGAAGAAGACCATCGATCAGACCCAAAGATGTAACCCCAGAGGAAGACATCGAACTGAACTAATGTTTTTCAGTTATAAGTCGGTTTCAAAGACTCTATAAACTTTAATTTTGAAAATTTTTATATTTAAAAATATTAATTGTATAATTTAAACTTAACTTAAGGCTTTATATTCTCATTTAACTTTATTATTATTGTATAATCTCAATAATCGTTAAATGCATAATTACTAATTTCAATTTTATTTATTTTTGAAAAGTTGCTGTATAACACCAACTTTTTGTTAAAAAGAGGAGTTGCTATATAAAATATATTGTATTACACTCATTATTCATAGTAGCTCCCACACTTCTATAACTTTATTATCAGGTAACATAAAACCTTCAGTATGTTATCTGAAAGCCAGACGTAACTCAGTACTGCTACGTATCTTATCATATAACTATATAAATTGTAACCAACGTTTATGTAGATATGCTGAAACCTTATAATGTTCTTTCTTTAAATTAATCTTTTGCCAATTATATTTTAATATTACTTTCAACGATGTCAGCATAACGAAACTTATAAAGTCGCAGCAAACCCGTTGCACGAGCAGTATAACTTTTATGATTTTAACACAGCTTTAGTATAGTATTATTGTTATACTGACACATGAAAATTCTTGTTCGTCCATTTAATAAAATAAAATTGTTTTTAAAAAGTTTAAATCCAAACAAGTGATTTAACATATATATACATATATATATATATATATATATATATATATATATATATATATATATATATATATATATGTATATATATATATATATATATATATATATATATATATATATATATATATATATATATATATATATGTATATATATATATATATATATATATATATATATATATATATATATATATATATATATATATATATATATATATATATATATATGAAAGCAGTGAGCCCATATGGAGGGGATACATGGCACGTACGCATGCTCTGTGGTGTGAATTACATCCACAGCATGATTCCTCCACTCCGCAGACTCTGCGTAATTATGTATTCCATTTTCGTAGAAAGGGTCATGTGAGGACTGCAGTCCGATTCGCGAATGAGCTAGCTAAAGGGCTGCCTAATGAACTAGTTGAGAATGCGATCTTCACCGCTCCGGACCGTGCTAATTCCGAAGACCGGAGATTTGTCCAACCCAAATAAATACCAACAGATAACCTGCTTAAACGCATGTTACAAGGCGTTTATACGCATCTTGTACCTGCGAGTACTCCTAGCAATTGAGCCTGTTTTCGGGGGGATGTACGTACAACGAGGGTCTAAGAAGGGTGTCGTTGGCGGCAAGGAGAACCACCAGATTGAAATCGACCCGAGAGATATTCAAAAAACCGGTTTTACTGTCGAAAACGGTCATTTTGAATTTGTAAGACTTCCCTTTGGTCTTAAGAATGTCCCATCAACGTTTCAAAGAATGATGGGTAACATTCTTTTAGGTATACAAAATGAGAGGTGTCTCGTCTACATGGACGACATCATCATCTACTCTCCCACCATCCATGAGCACACTTCCAGGCTCACAGAAGTCTTCAAAAGGTTACAAAAAGCAAATCTGAAAATCCAACCAGATAAATGTAAATTCCTACGTAAGAAAGTAGCTTATTTTGGTCACTTAGCGACAAAAGAAGGTGTAAAGCCAAATCCATCTAAGATCATCATAAGAATGTATCAGAAAATTTCCTCAACCCACCAACCAAAAAGCCATAAAATCCTTTATAGGTCTTGCAGGTTATTACGGCAAATTTATTCATAGTTTTGCCAAGATATCAATAGCATTAACTAAATTGTTACAAATAATACTCCCTTCATCTTTGATTCCGAATGTCAAACATATTTCGAAACTTTGAAACAAGCTCTAACTACAACTCCTGTTCTCGCATACCGAAACTTCGAAGAATGCTTCGTACTTACCACAGACGCAAGCGCTTACTGCGCTGATCGCAAGATCGCCGCAAAACTTTCCCAAGGTCTTATAGGTAAAGATCTACTTATAGCATTTGCTTCTAGGACCCTTTGCAAAGCCGAGACAAAGTATTCCACGATAGAGAGAGAACTTCCCGCTATTGTCTGGGCAGTTAAACATTTCCGCCCATATATCTTCGGCAGAAAATTTAAACTCATAACTGACCATTAAAGAAATTTCAAATTTTCAATCCCAAGCAAATTTATCGCCGATTCCCGTATATCCAACACAAACAATTTATTGCTTTATATTGCTTTATTTCCAACATTATGGAACTCTGCTAAGGATCGATTGTGATTATGGAAGAGAGTTCGACAACGCTCTTCTTAAAGATTTATGCACTCTCTACAATATAAAGTTCACTTGTTCTAGCGTAGGACACCCCCAGTCAAATGGATCCCTCAAAAGTTTCCATTGAACACTTAGAAATGATTAGAGCCCACAAGGCCGAAAACCCCAACGAACACCCTTTCAATATATTGCCATACGCGATAATTTGTTATAATAATTCAACTAACAAAACACATGGATTCACGCCGCATGAACTTGTTTTTGGTCACACCTCTAGTAGACCACCCGAAACCCTATATAATCCAAAAGAATTAATCACTTAGTATGTCAGAGATTTAAATAATCGTATATCTCACTATTATCAGGTAGCACGAGGCAAAACCGAATCACAGAAACAAAAAGCAAAAGTTCGTTTTGATCAACACGTCTCCAAAAATCCTCCTAAATATGAAGTTGGAGACAAAGTGTATTTAAAGGAATCCCAAATTAAAGATAAATTGTGAAACAAATTCAATGGCCCTTTTGAAATCTTAGAAATACATTACAATTCTGCTACTCTTTTAAATACAAAAACAAAACAAAAAAAGCCAAAGCAAACTTCGATCGACTGAAACCGTATTCTGAAAATTAATTATTTTACAGGTTTGCTATGCTGATCGGAACAGCATATTCCCAATCTAAAATTACACCAGTAAAAAATTCGATAGGAGTTTACTATCATGACGAATCAAAACTAATAGTCTCCAATGACAAGTGGACACTATTGGTACACAAAAATTTATCAAGTATTGAAAATGCATTCAACAGTAATAATAATATTTTAAGGGCTATTGCAAACATGCTTAATAGCAATTACCATAGCATGCAGAAATTTCACTCTGAAGTTAAAACACATGTTGTTATAAATTGCTATTGTTACAAATTTCGGATTCAATTATAGAAAAACTCCAAGAAATCCTAGTAGAAACAAAACGCTATAAGCGCGGAATAATAGACTGACTAGGTAGCATATTTAAATCAATTACTGGAACCTCGACGCCTCTGACGGTAAAAAGTAAGTAGTTGAAGTTGGGAGTGACGTTGGAGACGTGTAGACTTCTTCTTCGTCAATCCAAAGAGTACAGTTGATATTTGGGGTGATATGTATCTTTTAATATTTGAACTTCTAGGTCTGTGCATTTTTCTTTAATTTCAATAGGTAAGGTAGGAATTATCCATTAGATAATGTCTGGACAAGGTTTCGTGTTTGGTGTGCTGGCACAGCGTTACAGGCGATATTAGGCTGGCGTTGGATCATGTGGGGTCATCTGTTGGATCATCAAGGACTTAGGGGGTAGAACTGTTAGGTTTTTATAGGGTAGTGAGATAAGTTTGAACAAAGAATAAGATTTTTCTTTTAGAATTGGTACTAAAATTTCGATATATAAGTTTGAATTTTGTAATAAAGGTTTTAATCCTAAAAAGGCTCAAATAATAATGGATATGAAACATAGGAATTTCGCTTGTTTTATATAAGAGTTTAAGATTCACAAAATTTCATTATTAATTATAATATTTGAATGTACTAAATTTAAATGACCGAACAGTAGAACGTTTTGATATTAGAAAGATAATTTTGAAGAAAATTTATATTGTTAATTATATCCTGGATATGTTCTTGAATATTATTTAGTTTTATAGTAGTGCGATTATTATTTGCATCTATGATTTTTATAGTATCTTCAAGATTGTTAATTAAGTTCATAAGAATGGTTGTCTTTGTTTCTATTTGAGATACAATTGAAGTAGAGGGCGATAGCTGGTTCTACAGTTCCCCCACCACTTTCTATGACGTCACAGTTGACCTTGAGGGGTCACCCCGGTCAAGGTCACCTCGATGTCATCTCGGTCAAGGTCACCTGGATCAAAGCCATTCGGTGAAGGTCGTCATGTTCAAGGTTATCTCAAGGTCCTCTCGGACAAGGTCGGCCCGGTCAAGGTTCCCTCGGTCAAGGTCGCCTCAAGGTCATCGTGACCTTGGTCGAGGTCACCTTGATCTTGATCAATATCACCTGTGAAAGTCACTTGGTGGGGCTTATTTCAAAGTCGATTTCATCGGGACCAATCACAGATGAGATATTTTGTTTAAAAGTGTGGACATGTTTCAGTTAGCGTCATACAAACAGTGTATTGTAAGGTTCACTCTCGTTGACTTTGGGTGTGTAATTAGTGCAACAGAATATTTTATAAGCAAGTAATATTTTAAATTATTTTTAACCAATATTTTACTGATATATTTCATTTAAATATGGCGGCTGCTAGTATTAATTTAGCAAATATCAATGATATGCTTAATGGTGACATGGAAATTTATGAACAAAAATTAATTTCGTCTTTAGAGATAAACAAACCTTTTGTGATTAAAAAGTTACGTGTGGTTAGTACTCGCTTTGGGAAAACAATTCTAGCCATTTTATTCGATAATACTAGAAGTCTGACTTTTAAATCATTTTTACCGCAGAGATTGTATGAATCTAGCAAGTATCTTAATGCGATATGAATATTCATAAACAAAGATTAATTTCATATTTGGAGATAAACAAGTCTTAAAAAAGTTACGTGTGGTCAGTACATGTTTTAGGAAAACAATTCTAGCCATTTTGTTCGAGAATACTGTAAATTTGACTTAAATCAGTTTTACCGCGAAGAGCGTATGAAATATTGACTGAAGAGACAAGTAGTGTAATCAATTTATCTCATGGAATATATGTATACATTAACTCGCTTGAGTAAAAGTAATCCAATCATTTCTAGTTTAAAACCCGAGACTATTAAAATTCGGTAATATAATTAAACAAAATTTCAAATTAGTAAATAATATTGGAGAAAATAATTTAAATATTATGTTCTAAGATGGGTTTTTGTTATCACTAATTACCACATAATTTGTTTTTTATAGTTAATAAGGTAAATTATTGAAATTTTCTATATTCTATATATATATATATATATATATATATATATATATATATATAATATATATATATATATATATATATGTTAATTTGTTATATTTTCTTAGGTGACCTCTTACATAAAAAAAATGTGGATGCATTATTGTGAAGCAAGCTGGCCCATATCTAAAGATTTGGAGACCAGTATTGATAGACTACCATGTGAATTGAACGCCCTAAGTTTTGATACGGAACACGACATGGTCTACAGTAACAGCTATGATGAGGACACTATGCTAAGGCACGATAGTTGGGCTAAAAAATACCGTTTAGGTGCGAAGTTATGCCAAAAGTATCTTTTGTAATATAATAAATTTGGATGAATTTTGCACCTTAATGATATTAGGTGATTTAAAAAGTTTTCTATATAAAATAGTAGAACATTTACCCGAGGATATTGTATCAAAATTCCAATTAAATGACTCAGGTCTTGATGATGATAATGGAGAAGTATTAACATAGTTGGTCCTTGGTGAACAAATACCGCATATGTACTTGTTAGATATATATAAAAAATGTAAAGTCAAATTATATATCAAAATATTTTTCTTAGTTTTATAGTTATCGATAAAATGTAATACTAGTCAAATATGTTTATTTTTATATTATAGTATAATCAACTTGAATTACCAGATTGTATTCATACTGTACTTATCAAGCAAAAAATAAATATAAAACGTATAATGTGTTATTCACATCCTTATACCATCTTTGATAAAAACATAGTTAAATAAATAAAAGACATAAGTGGACTTCTTGGTTTTTCCCAGGTTGTATGGAAAACGGAATGTTCCTGTAAATGGTACAGGTTATGTTAATATATTTTATTGGTAACAAATTTCAAAGATATATATTTTTTTTCATTTGTAAATATTTATAGATATTTATAGATATGAGGGTACCTAGTCCCAGAAATATTCGATATAACAAAGAAAACATATATAGTTGTAGATGTTCATTTAAATGTAATAGAGGGTACTATATATGTAATCGTTTTATATTATAGTTGTATAAACAGCGACCTTCTTTCCATTGTCTAATGAAGTAACAATTTGGTTGTAGACGCGGGTGTGTGTGAACCACAAATTTTATTGTCAAATACAATGTTTTATATACATTTATGAAATTACAAATGCCAAAAATAAAAATATTAAATATTATTTGGATTATAAAACAATTCCAATATCCAAGAGTTGTGTTTCTCGGTGAAGCCGGACCATTTCACTAATACTTCCTTGGTTCCATCTTTCCTTTTCCGACATCGTAAAACTTTTTCAACGAGATATACATTGGGATTTCGTGTTTTTTGTAGTTCCATTTCATAAAAATATCCCTTAATTGGTCGACCATCTATATCTTCTAAGGCATATGTAACAGGATTTGTTCTATTTACATTTACTATTTTGAATAATTCCGTTGACCAGTTGGCATTGTAATCCTTTTCAAACGCATTCTTAAATTTATTGATTCGCACAATGTCTCCTATATGGAATTTTACTTTTAAGGGTATAATTTTAGGATGGCTGTAGGCTTGAAGTTCTGTACTGGGTGTAACATCAGCCGGTTTCATACCTATCGTCCGATGCTTTGACTGATTATATTTATGTGTAATGTCTGAGAGAATACTCAACCATTCATATTGACACTTAACTGAAAATTGTTTGTAAATCGAATTCTTTAATGTCCGTATAACTCGTTCTACAATCGCGGCCTTCTTAGAGCTATATGTGGAATAATGATTTACATTATGATTACTCATTAGCTTTGAAAAATTTTGATTGTAGAACTCGGTGCCATGATCGCTTTGAATATTAACTGATGAGTAGCCAGCTTCTTCAATAATGGTATTCATAGCTTTAGTAACCACCAAACCAGTTTTATTCCTAAGTGGTCGTGTCCACACATACTTGGAGTAGCAGTCGATTACTACAAGTATATACCTATAACCATTATTTACTTGGGTGCATGGTTGCATTTCAATCAAATCGGCTTGTCATAAATCGCCATATCCTTTTATGATAGTTTTCCTTCTTTTAAAATTTCGTCGAGCCGATCTATGTAATTCATTAACAATTTGACGTTTAATATCTGACATAATTTTAAATGTCAACTTCTCTACTGGCCAACCATTGAGGAGGAATAGCTAGTTTACCATTACGAGGATCTATATTATCTTGGACTGGAACTAGTTTTTTGTTTAACAGTTCAAATTGTTGAGCTAAAGTCTCCTTTGCAGTTTCTGTTTCTCGAATCTGTTTTTTTAACACCTCAGTTTGTTTAGGTAATGTCTCTTCAATATTTTCTAATTTCTTACGCAGCTGATCTTCATTCTTTGAGACAACTATTTTAACTGTCGCAATTTCATTATTCAAGCGGTTATATGTGGAGTTTAAAATCATTTTCGCCGATTCCTGAACGGCATTCTGAATACCTTGTATAGTTGACAGTAATTCTTCAACGACCTTGTCGATACATTCGGTTATATATTTCTGTGTGGCAGCATCACTTTCTTGTAGAGGATATCCAACATTTGTCAGACGTTTACTTCGTACATCATAATTACCGTCCTTTAACTTGAAACCAACACCTGGAGGTCCCCGTAATATTATACGCTTGTCCCCACCTTGTCGTCGTCCAAATTTATGGATAATGTTGTTAAGTGTACTCATTTCTGCATCTATCTGATACAATCTCCATAGTTAGCTCCCTATTATACTTAATATTGTCCTGTTACCAACCAATATTCATGTTTTTAATATTTAATGCACAATGTTCTCTTCACGCAGTTCCTCTATTATGCTTAAAATTTCGTTGCCGTGACCGGTATGGCCTGCCATCTTTGAGCGCCATAACAGTCTGAGTCGATCCACTAACTCTTTAGGCTTATTCCAATACACGTAATCGACCGCCCGACAAATTTCTTGGGGGTAAATAAATCACTTTCGTGGTAGGTAGTTTTGAGGGATGTATACCTTCACCACTACGTTGTGATCTGGTTTTCACTCCATAGTTCAACATTGCAGGATTTATGATTTCCACATATTTCTTGCTTGTACTTCTATTTTTACCTCTTTTAATATCATAACCTTTTAATATCATCATGGTAGGTGGCGTTTGTTAACTTCAACATTTAACCATAAGCTTGCAAATTATCATCGTTAATAACACCTTCGAGTCTGTGTAATATAGGAGGAATCCTAAGAAATATTAAATCATATAGTTCAGAATTTCCTTGAAAGGATTTCAGTTTTTTATTTCCACGCCAAAATGAAATGATATTTCTGATAAAGCGTACTTCTGCATCTCCCATCCATAGCTTATTAGTATTTGGGTCGAAACGTATAACATATACAGTATCATAATTAGACTTTTTGGTTTTCAAGCCTTCAATGTAGCTGTATGGTAAGAATTTCTCGTCATTAGGGCCGCTTGCACTGACCGAGAAGGATGGTATCATAGAAAGCGAGGTATCTGGAGGTGTTGGTGCAAATGGACTCTGTAAGAGCATTGCATTATCCTCCTCATATTCTGTTTCACTATCCTCACTCTTTGTGTTAGGGCTCATTGTAGAGATTGCGTTATTTTCCGTTTTCATCCGTAATGGAGTTCGAGAAAATGGAATTAGCTGAGACTTTGCATCCGTTGCAACTTCTGATATATTTTTGAGGGGTTTTGTTATAGGTTCATATAGTTTTTCGAGGGCGTTTTATTTTCAACATGTCTGTTTTTGACCATGTGAAATTTTTTTCTAACAGCATTAATGGCATCCACCAGTTTCCGTTTTGAATCAATTTCTTCAGTGGCTGCGTCACTACTGTAAACCATTTTGTGAACAACACACAAATTAGTTTGATGATGATGTACACCTACCGTTGACTGCTTAGCAAATGAGATGTTAGGTTATTGCCCGATACATAAATATGGCTGTCGAAACCTTCTCGATACCGTTCCTTTTGTATCTCGCTATCTTTATCGATCACTTAAGCCATATTTGTTCTTCCAACATAGTGCACACATATCTAGAAATTGATTGAATGTTATATCAGGTGATACATGATCAGAGAAAATGTGTCGTAAGTTCAATTCATCCTGCTTGAATAATATTAAAAAATTTGCATTGTCGCGAATTAGCTGTTTTGGCACTCGCGAATACGTTTGTGCAAGGTAAAAGCAATCTATGATCTCATGACGACTCATACTAAAATATGATCTGATTACGTCTTGCTTTTCACAAATTACATCGTCAAATATAAAGATGGAATCTGACTGTGCTTCGGACGGTTCCATGATAGGAGCATTATCTCTATGAGTATAAAATCCTAGTCCTTTGATTGGTGCCAATACTTTGCGAAGGTATTCATACTTTGGCTGATATAAAGACTTTGAATATATATAGACATTGGCGAACCGTAAACCGTGAGGGTGTGTTAATAGCGATATCATTACATTGGTCTTTCCACAATTTGATGGACCTATTAAAAGAGTTCGAACAGTTCGGGGTAGAAGATGTTCGTGACGCGGTATTTGATTATCGTGCATTGTTCCACCTATAACCCCCTCATCCAGGTTATCTAGCACAAGCCTTTGTCTCTGGGGCACCACTCTCATCGTTATAGATAATAAATATGTAAAGTTGATATGGAATATCTTATTTCGATGTCGACTCTCAAACGAGTAGGGGGTTATTCGAGGTGTTCCCACTGCCGCAGAGGTTACAAAACTGGAAGTGGTATTATTAATTCACTAATTAAATAAACTACTGTTGAGACTCATTTGCCTGGGGGGTACCAGTACTGCGGACCAGGTACGAAGCTAGGGAAGAGACTAGCAAGAGGAGACGTTGGTATAAATCCACTGGATGCTGCCTGCAAAAATCACGATATAGCTTACGCCAAAAGTATCGACTTAAAAGATCGACACAAGGCAGACTACGAGCTTGAACAATGTGTTTGGGAACGTGTGAAGTCCAATGACGCAAGTATCGGGAAAAGAGCTACAGCTTGGTTAGTGACGAATATCATGAAGGGAAAGCAACGCTTTGGAATGGGTTGTGAATCATCGTGCAAATCTAAAAAAAAAGAAACATACCAGAAAATCGATAGGGGGGAAGGTAGAGCGCAAAGTTCCATTTGGAAGTGCAATAGTACATAAAGTTCGTGATGTATTGAGAAAGAGTGAGGGAAAATGCATAAAGGATGTACACAAAGCCAGTAAGATCGCCATAAACGCAGCTCGCCTAGTATTAAAACATGTCGGGGGCAAGCGAAGAATTCGAACTCCACGCATAATACCGATTCCTAAAACTGGTGGTATTTTACCTTTATTGCCGATATTTTCCGGTTTATCGGCATTGGGAGCACTTACTGGTGGCGCTGCAGATGTATCTGAAGTTATTAGTGATGTCAAGTTAGGTAAACAGCGTCTACCTGAAGCTGAACACAACAGAAATATGGAAGCCATAGCCATAGGCAAAAGTGGAAAAGTGGAAAAAAGGATTATACTTGAAACCAAATCGTACAGGGTTAGGCCTTTACTTGACCACATCAAATAATTAAAAAAAACTACTAGACACCCTACCCCGAAAACCACTCAGTGATCTTGATTTACAACACTATTGTAAACAATTGAAAGTAAATCATTTCAGAGGAGTGTTTATGCGCGATAATCTACCGGTAGATGGGCCACATCGAAATGAAGCAGCCATTGTTAATTTGGATATTGCAAACGGTCCAGGGACCCATTGGATTGCATACAGAAAAAACGGCATTTTAATAAACTATTATGATAGTTTTGGTGATTTGCCCCCACCTATCTAGTTAATAAGATATTTTAAAAAGGGTAGGGTACCTGTTAAAATAAGCTATAACTATGAACGTCATCAAAAATTCAACACAGTTTGGTGTGGTCACTTGTGCCTTAAGTTTCTCTCATCCTTCTTGAGTCAGACAACGAGAACAATACATTAATATGGAAATAACACCGCAAATGGATCGTCAGCAACTCAAGAGAATGGGGCATGCCCTTATTGCGTTTACACGTTTACGCAGTTTAACAAAAATGAGTCGACAACAACTAGCTGATATGCCCAAGGAAGTGATGTTTGCGTGTGCCCCAAATGAAATTGCTTTAGTGTGGGATAAATTACCAAAACATTTGCAAAGCGATATTGATATACTAAAGTATCAGTACTGTACGGATTATATTGATGATTATACAAACAACGAGATGGATCGAGATGTAAATGATGGACAGCCACCAAGGAAGTTAATTTGTTGCTATTGTAATATGAGTGATGTAAACGTAGCCACGGGTAATAATATCGAGATGTCTTTGACTCCATCGTCGAAAACTGAGCCGAGACCCAAGCAGTTATTTTTAAACTGTTGTTGATGATACAAAGATAAATTAGTATGTTAGTGTCGAACTCCATCAGTCATGTCGCGTACGTTCACCATATCTGGACAATCGAGTGTATTACACGTAGACTTTTATCCACCTCTTGAACTAGATCGTGGTCTACCTTATGGATTGGATTTGCTTGGATTCTATTCGTACAACTCTATTCATAATATAAGTAAAAGTAATAATGTGCTTGCATATAGAAGGAAAAATAAATCTCAGCTAGAAGTTATTAAAATACCTCCGGGTGTGTGTGAAATTGAAGAAATCCATAAGGCAATATATAATGCTATGAAAATTCGTAACAGCGCCGCTTCTCCGAAAGAGACTGTTGAAAACTTATTTACCCTCCAAGCTAACAACAATACCCTACAGTGTGAACTTACTTCAGTATATGAAATTGACTTTACACCTGCTAATTCTATTGGAAATCTACTAGGTTTTGAATCGAAACGTTTACAACCTAATAAAATTCATCAATCAACGTTACCTGTTAATATTATGAAAGTACGAATTGTACGTGTATATTGTAATATTACATCTGGTGCGTACCATAACGGTGAGCCAACACACACTTTATTTGAATTTGATGTGGACGTGGAGCCTGGCCATAAACTCACCAAAGAGCCACAGAATATTATTTATATGCCTGTTAAACCGGACGGTCGTCAGTTTATTGACAACATTACGCTGAGTATATCAGATGATGACGGCGACTAGATTGATTTTCATGGGGAAAAGATTATCGTAAAACTGGAATTAAAATCAATTTTATAAAAAAAGAGAAGAAGAAACAAGATGGGTTACTGTTACAACACTGAGTTGCTTCGGATACGTCGTAATAATGAAACTATGGCGGCTAACACTGACAACAAAATAGTTGGAAATAAAAGAATTAGGGAGGACAAGAAGAAGCTCATTCGACGCAAAACTGTTAAGCCATCAACACGCCATTGTTTACCTCCCGAAGATCGTTTATTTCTCCAGTCAATTGGGCTTCAACTAACTAACAAGGCATAACCACCAATTAAAAAGATGCCTATTTCAAGTACATGTGAAAAGCTGGAAATTTTCGATGAACCAGTATTTGACAATTCCTTACTTAGTTCACACGAGCATACCTACAAACCTTATGGATCACCAATCTACAGAGATTCCGATGAGATACGCATACCTGTTCATTTTCAAGATCTCATTTTGGATATAGCTGACAGTTATATTTACATTGAAGGAAAATTTACTCCGAGTGATGTTTCCAAAATATGTCATTTATCTAACAACACCCTAGCATTTCTTTTGATGAAATACGCTATGAATATGATGCATCCACAAAGAGTGACTGTTTGGTGCGGCTTATGGGCTGGCGGCGTCATCGGGCCGTACTTCTTCGAAAATGAGGTCGGCCAAGCAGTTGCTGTGAATGGTGTTCGCTATCGCGAGATGATAACGGACTTCTTGTGGCCAGAAATTGAGGATATGGACCTGGACGATATGTGGTTCCAACAGGATGGTGCCACTTGCCACACAGCCAACGAAACAATGGCACTTTTGCGCGAGAAATTCAATGGCCGTGTTATCTCACGTCATGGCGATGTTAATTGGCCGCCAGGATCATGTGATTTGACACCGTTGGACTTCTTTCTTTGGGGATATTTAAAAGAAAAAGTGTACGTCAATAAACCAAGAACAATTCAAGAGCTAAAGGATGAGATAATTCGGCACATTAACGACATTGAACCTCAATTATGTCTCAGAGTCATTGAAAATATGGACCATCGGATAGAGGTATGCCACCGAAGCCGTGGCGAGCATTTGGCGGATATTTTGTTACGCACATAATTGTCATAGATCCTTCCATCATAGTAAAAATATTAAGATAATTCTCTGAAAACTTTTTGTTTTATTTACAATTAACATCGTTTAACTTGCGTTTTAGTTGGACCCCCTTTTATATGCGAAAGAATAAGGTTCGAGACTGAATGTCTTGTTTGTATATGAACATTGTGGGTTAGGTTCACAGGTATCGATAGGTTTTAAAACTGATTCAAAATCTGCATAAATCACAAAAGGCACCTCCATCTGTTTTTCGTTTCTCAAAAGTTCTCAAATTTTAAAATGTTTTCTGAAACATCCGCACCAAATTTATCTTTTCGATTCTTTTTCGAGGGTATCACCATACACGTATGATTAGTCATTTTTTTATGATATAATAATAAATTTTCATTGCTAAAATATAATAAGCACCCATCACAAAAATATTTCTTATGTCTGTGCTTTGATAACTGTGTAGAAACTAACCTTGACAAGTTTTTAATCCAACAGTAATGACTTTTCCCCGAATCATCGGTTACTAGCAGCAAATTAACATGTGTGTTCATTTTTTTCTGGGAATAATATAAAGGGCCCACAACCTCGTATATTACTCTATTATTTTCAAATTTACGTACTAAACCATACACGTTAACCGAAATATTATTTTTAATTTCAAATTTTGGAATATCCCGTATTTTAACTGGAAAAGACATACCTTCAACATCCAGTACCGTAGAAAAATGAGGATAAAATGAAATGTCCGATTTATTTAGTTGTGTGGGGTATAACGCCGACATTATCGCCCATAAAAAGCAGCATTCATCTTGATTATGTACATTCACCACCGCCTTTTTATTTTCGATGAACTTTGGGAGTTTTATGTATGAAGACCCCCAAAGCAGCTAAATTTGTTTATGTTCACTTCCATATACATAATATACTCCAGAACCCATTCTGAAATTTAAAAAAATAATTATAAACGAACCATTCTCATTTGTAAAAATATCTTACCTGAATCACGTTCTTGAAACTCAGACATTTGTGTTGCCATTAAATCCACAAAATCACGGAAAACGCTGTCTAGATTCATCAATTACTTTGTTAACTGTATAAAATGATTTAATGTCAACAACCTCCTGAGTCTTCAAACTGTATCTAGCAAATAATTCCATGTTTACTTTCACAGCTCTATGCACTGTTATAGCATCAGTTAGTAAACGTAAAACATAATTTTTTACCATCTCAACATGGGATTGTCATTGCAACGATTTTCGCTAGATACTCTATAACTTGCTGTTCTTGACTTAAATGCGGTTTGAATTAATTGGACACCTGGTATGTAGTCGATGCATGCATTCGTTCTATGTTCTAAAGTTCCAAAGTGTGCCTTTCGAGCGCTGTATGTAACGGTTTTGTTGCAGCAATTACATACCACGGTTTCATTGCTTGATGCAGATGTCGATGGTGTGCTATCCATTCCTGATGTTGATGTTCCCTCTTCTGTTCTGAGTTTTTTTTGGCGTAGGGCTCTCAGCACCTTTACACGACTCTCTAACATGCCTTCTCAAATTACTCTCCCTAGTATAACTTTTTCCACAATTATCGTACACGTACATTTTAACCGTAACTGTATAACTGCAATTGCTTACTTATAAAATATTCTGTTGCACTAATTACACACCTACAGTCAACGAAACCTTACAATGTGCTGTTTGTATGATACTAACCGAAACGCGTCCACATTTTCAAATCAATATCTCAACTGTGATTGGTCCCGATGAAATCGACTTTGAAATAACCCCCACCAAGTGACTTTCACAGGTGATATTGATCAAGATCAAGGTGACTTCGACCAAGGTCACGATGACCTTGACGCGACCTCGACCAGGTGACCTTGTCCTAGATGACCTTGAGATGACCTTGATCACGGCAACCTTTAACGGGGTGACATTGACCAAGGTGACCTTGACCAGGTGACCTTGTACAGGGTGACCCCTCAAGGTCAACTGTGACGTCATAGAAAGTGGTGGGAGGAACTCTAGAACCAGCTATCGCCCTCTACTAATTGAATGTTGATGTAAAGTGTGGTACAACCATAATGCACGATGTTAATTGTGAGTCACACCTTAACGTCAAGTTTTTTGCCCAGCTTAATTTGACATTTCTTTGTTTCAGTATTTGACAAATTCAACCATGGAGAGGTACACAGTTGAGCAGTGCGTTAAGATTATTGAAGCCTTTTACGAAAATGGGCGTTCAAATCAAAATGCATTTCGTGCACTTCGTGACTTTTTTGGTCAGCATAATCGACCAAATGTGTCCACAATCGGGAGAATTGTGCGCAAATTTCAGCAAACCGGGTCTGTAGGAAATGTGAAAACACCTGTGCATGCTCGCCCAGTTCGTTCTGCGGAAAACATTGCTGTTGTTCGCGATAGTGTAGCAGAAGAGCCGTCAACTTCGACTCGTCGTCGTGCCCAACAATTGAACATCTCACGAACATCACTGATGCGAATTTTGAATAAAGATTTGAATTTACACTCTTACAAGGTTCAATTGACTCAAGAGCTGAAGCCTACTGACCATTTCAAGCGTCGTCAATACGCCGAATGGTTGGTTAAACAGACAGAAGTAAGTGGTGACTTTACAAAGAAAATCATCTTCAGCGACGAGGCACACTTTCACCTCAGCGGATTCGTTAACAAGCAGAATTGCCGCATTTGGGCAAATGAGAATCCACGAGTGATTGTTTAAAAGCCGATGCATCCACAAAGAGTGACTGTTTGGTGCGGTTTATGGGCTGGCAGCGTCATCGGGCCGTGCTTCTTCGAAAATGAGGTCGGCCAAGCAGTTACCGTGAATGGTGTTCACTATCGCGAGATGATAACGGACTTCTTGTGGCCAGAAATTGAGGATATGGACCTGGACGATATGTGGTTCCAACAGGATGGTGCCACTTGCCACACAGCCAACGAAACAATGTCACTTTTGCGCGAGAAATTCAATGGCCGTGTTAACTCACGTCGTGGCGATGTTAATTGACCGCCACGGTCATGTTATTTGACACCGTTGGATTTATTTCTTTGGGGATATTTAAAAGAAAAAGTGTACGTCAATAAGCCAAGAACAATTCAAGAGCTAAAGGATGAGATAATTCGGCACATTACCGACATTCAACCTCAATTATGTCTCAGAGTCATTGAAAATATGGACCAGCGGATAGAGGTATGCCACCGAAGCCGTGACGAGCATTTGGCCGATATTTTGTTTCACACATAATTGTCATAGATCCTTCTATCATAATAAAAAATATTAAGATAATTCTCTGAAAACTTTTTGTTTTATTTACAATTAACATCATGCGTTTTGGTTGGACCACCTTTTATAAAATTTTGATATTAGCATTAATCTTCTCTCTGTCGTCGTTATCTATTAAGCCAAAAAGGGAGTTGTACAGTGAACCAACAGGATTAATTAGACCTCGTTTAGATTTTTTATTATTAGAGTGAATTGTTTCAAATTTATCGAATGTTTTATTTAAAATAAATTCAGCTTGTAACCACTTAATGTATGAGTCATATTTTACGGCACCTTTGATCGTTAATAAATTAGTAAAAATATTTAGAACTTGGTTTTCGACAACATTAATTACATGAAGAAAAGGGTGGTAATGGGAAATAATTTTAACTGGACCTAGTATTATTGGAAGGAGAGGATTCCGGATTGGTTTTACTTGCAGTATTGCGCATTCGTAGAGTAGATAGAGGAATTTCAGAGCCAGTGTCTTCATCCTGCAACAAGGAGGATGGTTTTAGTTGTTTTTTCTTTTTTAATTTATTTTTGTAGAAAGTTCTGGCAGAGGTGTCAACAGTGGGACCTTTGTCTTTGTGGATCGGGACACATTTAAATATTGGCTTTATTTTAGGGTCACGTGGGGTTTTTGTATTTAGGTATTCTTGAGATAATATACCTACAAGTTGGGGTCGTCTAAGTTTTTGTTTCGTCTATAAAGTACTTGAGCTTTTTGATGTTCGCTACAACTTTGTACTGTTTGAAAGAGTTGTTGTTGCAATGTTTTTCGTTGAGTCCATGTAGTCTTGAATAATTTTGGTCTCACTTAACGTGGGTGTATTGTCTTTATCAAGATGGGAAAATATGACATTAAAAGGAGTTAGTTTTGTAACTGAGTGTACTGAGGAGTTATTATAACAAGAAACGGCTAAAGTTACGAAATAACTTAATGGTTATTAGAGTGGTCGATTTTTAAAGCTCGAAGGGAGTCAAGAAGCGTAGAATGGAAACGTTCAACTGGACTATTATTGTTGAAGTTTCTAATTGAGGTTATGTGATTTTTATACCATACAGTTGACAATATTGTTTGAGTAGAAGATTATTGAATTGTTTGCCAGGGTCGGCAATAATTTGGGAAGGCGTTCCTAAGTAGGAAGTGAATTGAATTAGGGCTTGGACAATATCAATTGCATTTTTTAAAGGGAGTTTAATCGTTTGTTAGTATTTAGAAAAGGGGTCTAAAATAGTAAGATAATTTCTGATTGGATATAGAAAAGGTCGATATGTAAAACATCCAGAGGTTTAGTAGGTGTTGGAGTATGTTGCAATTTAATGTGTTGAGGATTTCGGTCATATTTTGCATGTTGGAAAACGTCGCAGAGATTTATATAACGATTAATATCGTTAGACATATTAGGCCAATAAAATTTTGTTGAAATGCGTTTGATCGTTTCATTTATACCTCGGTGTGTAGTTTGATGCCAAAATTTTATTTTTTCAATCTTTTCACGATCTTCTAATAGATCAGTGACGTAGGAATTTCAGATTATAATTTTAGTAAGGGGACTGAATTTGTTTCTCAGTACACGGAGAGTTTTTTCTTTTATAGCTTCGCTATGAAAATAGAGGCAGCTTCTGTCGGTGATATTGATATAATTTTGAAGATGAAGGAAAATTTCATCATCTGATCTGATGCTAGTATGAAACATTAAGATATGTCGGGTTTTGTTGAAAGGTCATTCGAGCGAGGGTAAGAAGCATGCGGAAATAGTGTTTAATTCAGTAAAGATAACTTGTCGATTAAAATAGTTGACAGATATTTCTGCGATAAGTTGTGCGCAAACAGGATTTTCGTGTGCAGTATGTTGTGTATCGCCTGAAAGATCATTAAGAAAATCCTCAATTCGTTCGGGATCTGGGCTTGGAAGGTTATCAAGAATTAGTTCAGGATCTGGATTATATTTAGAGTCTAGATTAGGAAGATTGTCTAAGTTTTCAAGAAAATCAGATAGATCGTCTTGATTTTCTGTACCAGGGTTATTGATCATGGAAAGTTGATCGTCAAGGGCATTCGTTTATTATAAATGTTTGACCGAAAAGGTAAGGTCTAAAGTATTTTACTGCATAGACGATTGCAAAAGTTCTTTTTCAATAGTACTGTAATTTACTTCCGCGGGATTTAATGTTTGAGATGCATAAGCGATTGGTTTTTTATCTTGGGAGAGAGCGGCTCCAATTGCGAAATTACTTGCGTCAGTTGTAAGTTCGAAAGCTTTTGTAAAGTCTGGGTAAACTAATAAAGGCTCATTTGTAAGTATATTTACATTTTTCTAAAGAGTCAACAGATTCAGGGGTATGAATAATTTTTTCATTTTTATTTAAACACTTAGTTAAAGGTTTTGTGAGTTTCGCGTAATTGTCAATGAATTTACGATAGTATTCAACTAGTCCTAGAAATGATTTAATTCTTTGCAGTTTTTAGAATGAGGAAACGTTTGATTGCTTTAATGTTGTCGTGATTTGGTACCTTTTGTAGTAATTACGTGTCCTAAGAAAACAGTTTCCTTTTTTAAGAATTCAGATTTATCGAGAGAAATTTTGAGAGTATTTTCGAAAACCTTCAAAAACTAATTTTAAATTTTGAATATGTTCCTGAAGGGATTTAGAAAATATGATAACGTCATCCGTATAGACCAGACAAATTTTATGTTGAAGGTCTTTGAGTACGTTATCCATTACGCATTGTAATGTCGCAGGTGCATTTTTGAGTCCAAAAGGCATACGAAGGTATTCGTAGTGGCCATTTTCAACTGTGAAAGCTGTCTTTTCGATATAATTTGGATCCATTTCAATTTGGAGAAAGCCTTGCGTTAACTCAAGAGTAGTAAAATAATTGCATCGTCCAAGTTTATCGAGAATGTCTGTAATATTGGGGAGTGGGTAACGATCGTCGATGGTTTTTTTGTTTAAGTTGGATAGTTAATGACTAATCGCCATTTTTACTTTCCACTAGCATCGGATTTTTTCGGTACAAGCCATACAGGGCTACTCCAGGGACTACAAGAGGGTGGGATAGCTACCCGATATTTTGCAGTGTTTGTCCACTTAACATTAAAATATGTTACCGAGGATTTAGGGGGTAAGAAAGTACGCTAAAAGAAAGTAATTAAACAAATCTTGGGTATGTTTTAAGGTTTTTTTTTTATAAAATTAACGCATAAATTAAGGTAACATCCTGAATTTATTGGTGCATAACTATACCGCCTATTAGTTAAAACTTAACAAAACCACCTACAAACAAAAATTAATAATGTGTTACGTCTCCATTTTTACGAATTACTTCAAATAGTCTATTATTCATATTGTCCACTAGGTTATTTAAGACTTCAGGCCACTCCAATAAATTTTTTTGCCTCGAATCGAACATCTGAAATTAAATAAGCTTTTTAGGAAAAAACAGGTCTGAAAAGTGAAAGCTTAAGACATTCCTATGAAAGTTTGCATTTCATACAAGTGCCTTAAATGCAATTTTCACATGGATATTATACAATATTTTTTTTCTCTTATGAACGTCACTTTGAACAAGTTTCCTTGAAAAATTAGTTCTACAATATATCATAACATTATGGTGCGCACCAAAAGTCTGAAATAAATTAATTATTTCTAAAACGACTAAGTTTGATGAAATTTCCTCGGATACGTCGATTTAGCTCTTTGAAATTACACTTTTTCCTCTACCGCATTTCCAAGGTTTATTTGTTTTCGCATGATGACGTCATCAGCGGTGTTTTTTTAATAGATCTCCTATATATTCTTAACGGACTCTTGTGTAGCTTAATTTTTTGAATTCGAAAATATACAACTAATATACTTACTAGATTCATTCAACTTCCGAAGAAAGAAAATTTTGCTAACTCAACGTTTCGTTCCTTTATTGGAGCATCTTCACGACAAAAGAAGATTAGTTTTTCACGTTAAAGTGATTGTAATATACACGGGACTCCACATTAGAAAAAAATAAACAAGTGTACGTCCTAACATCTACTTCACAGTTATCTTATAAAATTACTCCACAAGCATACAGTATCGACTTACTAGAAAAATATTGTTCTAGTAAGTTATACGACTATTACGGTATACGACTATAAAATAATAATTATATTGGGGCTTCAAAAAATTGTGCATTACAAAAAATAAAAACGTTTACCTAGATGGTTTTCATTTTTCACATTTTTTGCAGGTACTTTATATTGTGAATTATGAGGCATTCGCAGTTTGATTTTAACAAGGGCAATCTCTATGCATTCCCTTTTTTAGTTTGCTTCTTAATTCTATTTCCAATAGTAGAAGCGTTAATATTTTTGAAGCGTTAGTGAAAAAAATACCATTGAAAAACTAGGAACTTAATGGTGAATTGGCAGTAATATAAACTAGAAAATTAAGTCTAATAACTAGAACTGTTAAAGTACGTCATGTGTAAATACAAAGCGCGGCAAATTAATGAGAAAACCTTTCTGAACAATATTATGGAATTTATTCTGAAGAAAGAAAATAAAATATATTCATGATGAAAAAAAAACATCCGATAACGTCGTCATGTGAAAAAAAAATGAATATAGGAAATGCACAGGTACAAGAAAAAATGTATTTTTAAGAAGCCAAGTCGACATGACATGTCCGAGGAAATTCCATGAAACTTCGTTTTAGAAATAATTAATTTATTCCAGAATTTTGGTGCACACTGTATATTTAATATGACTTGGATCTGCTAAACGCATTAGTTTTCATATATTTTTTATCGTGGTCTTTTTATTGTTATAAAACAAATACTAATACGAGTTCAGGTGTTAGGGTATTGATTTCGAGTAAATTTTCATCGAATGCTGAAGAATTTCATAATACTTTCTGATTTTAATAGTTTTTTTATTGTAAAGTAATTTGATTAATTTAATTTGACATTTATTTCTGCACTTGTGTGATAAAGCAAAACTTTTAAAATTCAAATGAGTGTGAGAAGTTCGATTTTTCGTTCATGAATAAGAAAACATATTTTATATGTACCCTTATTTTGGTAACAAAACAGTTTAACACAATTAATTATCATAAAATATTTATACATGACTTACACTGCCATTACTACTGCTGGTATCTGGTGAAGTAGATGGCAAGTATTCAGTTTCAGTACCATGCGTCTCGTAAGGGTCAGGAACGTCAGATTTATCAGAAGTACTCGAAAACAAATTTTGAGTTTATAAAATAAATTATGTTAAATATAGGAACATAACATATAATATATCCATAATGTCACATTAATTACGTGGAAAAGAGCTTTTGAAAGTTAAACTAATTCTAATAATTCTAAACTAATTACTTTATTAATAAAGTATATTTTCCTTTAATGTAAAATCCTGTGTAATATGATACCCATGCTTATACCATTCCTTTTATTTTCGATAACATATCTCTTGGCAATATTACGCTTAACGTAATATAATTATTTGAATCATTTATCTCAACAGAAGCTGACACAGCCCTTAGATAAGAAACTTTATAAATACTCATTTCTGTCCTTCATTACTAACAGTGAATCTTGTAAGCTTAAAATAAACGTTTTGTTGTGCCAACCCCATGTCTCACTTGTATTACTGGCGCAGTCGGTAGTGGATAGTCGTTCAACGTTTCTGCTGTGTATCGAGCACTCTTCAATTTTCCGAAGAATCAGAAGTCGCTGATCGTCCGTCTCAACGGTTCAACCATCCAGAATCTTCAAAACGTAATCCAAGAGCACAACGGCACCAAACGTAAGTAAACTTGCATTATTCCTGTTCACCCGTCCCTATTTTTGCACTGACAATTTTCAAGCTACTTTTGGAAAGTGTGTAATTTTAGTGACAACCTCTTGGAGTCCCGCATCGTGCGATATTCTAAGGGAAGCTTTTTATTTTTTGTATCGTACAAATTAAAAAGATTAGGTTAAGAATTCAAAAAACAAGAAATTAAATTTATTAAAACATTTTAATAATTTTAAAGATAACTTCAGTAGAGATTAAATAATTACCATTCATTTTACTGTTTAAAGAATTTTAATTTTTAATTTTTCCTTACTTTTATTTTATTTTATTTTTATTTTTATTTACATTGCTAATAAATTACCAGTTGAATTTTTATTTGTTATTCTATTTTTTATTTTTGCATTGCTAAGAAACTACCAGTTGAATTTTTATTTTTCCTTTTATTTTTATTAACATTGCTAATAAATTACCAGTTGAATTTTTATTTGTTATTCTATTTTTATTTACATTGCTAAGAAATCACCAGTTGAATTTTATGACAAGTTTATACTCTTCAGAAGACGAAGATTATTCTCACACTTTAAGTAAAGACGAGATTTCGGATATTTCTGATCTTTTGAAAAACACTCTTTCATTTAACACGATGTCTGAATTAGATTTGCATAAACTTAAGAAAATTTCTGAATTTGTTCCGATTTTTTCTGGCGAAGAAACGGAAATAAGTAATTTCTTTGATGCTGTTGAAAATCTAATGGAAGTGTGCAATTCAAATGTTCCCCTACATATTAGAATTGTAGTAAGTTGCATAAAAACTAAAATTAAGGGCAAAGCTCTTCAACTTTTGAACAGTAGACCTGATATTCAAACATGGCCTGAAATAAGAAATCTTTTCTCCACTTTTCAGATCATAAAAGTTTAGAAACATTACAGCTAGAGTTACAAAATTGTAGATTAAAACCAAACGAACCTTTGATTAATTTTGGCAATCGTTTAATTGAACTTAAATCTAAAATAATTTCAAAAATTCAGTTATCAAACATACCAATAAATGAAAAGGCTGGGTCTATAGCGTTTTATAAGAACCAAGTTTTTAATATTTACAAAATGAATATGCCCCTTAATTATGAAAACATGCTTAGGTATAATACCGCCATTACTGAATTAGAACACGCCATTACTTTTATCGACGAGCAGGTTAAATACGATGAGTTCAAACGCTTCGCGTTCGGACGACAGAGTACAACACCTCGATATCCGATGTTACCAATGCCTAAACCACGCCAACAAACGAATCAACCGGTGCGATTACCAATATTTCAATCTCAACCCAATAATTATGCAAACAATTTTAATAACCCTGGTAATTTTAAAAACCATAATATACAACAACAACGCCCCTTTGGCACCCAAATACAACAAAACCAAAATAATAGATCCAACGTAAATGTGTGGAGACCAAACCCGAACCAAAAATTCGCTAGACCTACCCCAATGTCTGGAATCAGTGGAACGAATGCAACTAGACAACAGCCTAGTACATCAAGAATTCAGAACGCCCCAAACCACAACTGGCAACCAAGATACAACCAGCCGAAGTACATGGTAGAAGAACTTTTTAATCAAGAAACGGATCCTACATCGCAGAATCCCTGCTGGATGGACAATACCCCACTGACACCTTACGACGAACCCTCAACAAGTCAAATGGACCTCCCAGAAGAAAATCCACAAGGAGAAGAATGGGTATACTTAAACAACGAAAATGGAAACGAAGAGAATATACCGAATGATTATGAAGAAAGTCAAGAACAAAATTTTCCTGCAGCCCCGAATATAAACAACCGGACATAGTAGAACTAAACTCTGCCAATACACCGTGTTCGCTTCCATATATTAATATTCGAGAACCCCCTTTAAAATTACTGATCGATACCGGATCATCAAAGACCATAATTCGTCCTGAAATAATTCAAAAATATTACCCCAACCATATTTTCTCTCATGAAACACTTATCAAAACTTCAACCGGCAAATCGACTTGTCAATTCCAAGCAAACATCCCTTTATTTAAAGAATTTAATATAGACTTCGATTTAAACGTACTTCTGTATGATTTCCATGATTTCTATGATGGCATTTTCGGTTTCGAAGACCTACAAACGTTAGGTATCCAAATAGATTTCCAAAATCATCTTATCTATAATGGTAGTCATTATAGATAAGATTCCAGATTCCAATTTCTATTCGACAACCCGAAGAAATTTCACGTACTTATTCTTTAAACCCCGTCGAATGTATTGTTCGAGAAATTCCTGTCTCTATTGACAACGGCGAAATTCTCATCCCATTTCAAAAAACCGACAATTATCTTATTCCTTCTGGTATAAGCAAAGCCAAGAATGGCCTAGCTCAAGTCGAAATATTTAACACTTACCCTATCACGGCTCAATTCGATACCCCAATTGATGTCCAACTCTATTCCGAGTATACTGGTTTTGAACCTCAAATTTCCAAAAACGATAATCCAACTTATAATTCTCTCAATTTCACCAATCAACACATACAAAATCTTCTACGCACTGACCATCTAAATGAAGAGGAACGTTTTAACCTTCTTGAACTCTGTAAAAATTACTCACATGTATTTCACTTCCCTAATGACAAATTAACCTTCACAAACGAAGTCAAACACCAGATTAAAACTACCGATGATACCCCTGTTCACGCGAAATCATATAGGTATCCTTATGTCCACCAAAAAGAAGTACAATTGCAAATTGATAAAATGTTACAAGATGGGATTATTCGACCTAGCTCCAGCGCTTATAGCTTCCCCATTTGGATCGTGCCGAAAAAACTCGATGCGAGCGGCAAACAAAAATGGAGGCTTGTAGTTGATTACAGGAAGTTAAACGACAAAACCAAGACTGATAGATACCCGTTACCTAATATAGCGGATATACTGGACAAACTGGGCAGATGCCAGTATTTCACGACTCTCGACTTCGCTTCAGGGTTCCACCAGATTGAGATGCACCCTGACAGCATAGAAAAAACTGCTTTCAACGTAGAAAATGGCCACTTCGAATACGTACGGATGCCATTCGGCCTCAAGAATGCGCCCGCAACGTTCCAGAGGGTGATGGATAATATATTAAAAGATCTGCAGAATAAAATATGCTTCGTATACATGGACGACATCATAATTTTCAGCACGTCGTTACAAGAACACCTACAAAACCTGGAACTGGTATTTAAAACCCTCGAAAAGGCCAACCTGAAGATTCAATTGGACAAATCGGAATTCCTCTGTAAACACGTGGAATTTCTTGGCCACATTATAACCCAAGATGGTATCAAGCCAAACCCGAAGAAGATAAAAGCCATTAAAGAATTTCCGATCCCAAAAACAGCGAAGCAAATCAAGAGTTTCTTAGGATTGCTCGGATTTTACCGCAAATTTGTCCCCAACTTCGCTCGTGTAACTAAACCCCTTACCAATTGCCTCAAAAAGGACCAAAAAATCGAGTTAACCCAAGACTACCGCAATTGCTTTGAAACTTGCAAGGATTTACTCTGCAATGAGCCTATCCTAGCCTACCCCGACTTTAATAAAACATTTACTCTCACTTGCGACGCATCCGCGTATGCAATAGGAAGCGTACTTTCACAAGATGGACACCCCATTAGTTATTATTCCAGGACATTGAACCCTGCTGAATGTAATTATAGCACAATTGAGAAGGAGTTACTAGCCATCGTAAATTCCGTTAAATACTTCCGACCTTACTTGTTTGGCGTTAAATTTATAATTGAAACCGACCATCAGCCTTTGCAGTGGCTGTTCAACCTAAAGGACCCTAACTCGCGACTAGTAAGATGGCGTCTAAAATTGGAAGAATACCAATACGAAATAAAGTACAAAAAAGGAAAAACAAACCAAGCTGACCCGCTCTCGCGTATCAAAATTGATGAACTTAACGCAATAGAAGAAGACAATATGTCAATGATAAATAACGCCCCCGATGTAAGTACTTTACTCGATAATCTACCAGAACCAGACCCAGAAAAGTTCCAAGAAGTTTTAGACGACTTAAATTCAATAGACGACCCGAATCACGCACCGCCCTCAAGAACTAACCAGACTATTCACTCTAGTCACGAAAACCCCATTCTAGAAGTCAAATACTCCGAAACACCCTTAAATAGGTATAACAACCGATGGATCCTCCTGGAAAAGGATAGTAATAAAGTTAATTCGCATTATGCAATACAGCCTTTCCCCAAAGTTAAAGAACATCACTTCAACTTAAAATCACGCTCATCCGACGAAGAAATTTTTAAATTTTTATCTCCATTCGTTCAAAGTAACACCACCATACATGCTCTATACTTCGAGCAACCAGAGTTAGAAAACAAGATCATCAGAATCCTTCAAAACCACTTATCTCATTGGCTCAAGTTTTTAATTTGCAAGAAGAAAGTAGAAGACTTAGGTCCCACTCTAAAACTGTTTCAACGTAAGGCACATGCTGAAGGCAAATATCATAAAGCCTATATCAAACGAAAACCCAGGCTTAAGAAAAAGAAAAGCGAACAAAAGGTTAATACTGAACCTTCTTTACAGGAAAAACCCCCAGAGGAAATTCAACCTATTGAACTAAGCAGCGAGACAGATGAAGGTGTTGGCTTTGAGGATAAAATCCCTCCAATTACAATTAAGTACCAACCTGGTCCTTCTCACTCTTATTCACTACGCCTCCGCGATCCGAATAGAGACTATACGAAACTCCATTCACATAAATCGCCTAACATGTGAAACTAAAATAATACAATCACAACATGACTTTATTCACATTATCGATTTAAAGGACGTAACGAACAATTTATACAAATTAAAATCCGACCTAAACTTTTTCCAAAATAAACATAAATATTCTAATAGTACTATTAATCAACAGTTAAAATACCTCGTAAACTTGACCGAATATAAATTAAATAATTTTAGGAATCCTGAAGTCAGACTTAAACGTGGACTTATAAACGCTATAGGTTCCGTTCAAAAAATATTATTTGGTACTGCCGATGACAATGATGTGCAAGAACTCCATTCTAAAATGGATACATTAATGTCAAATCAGGAAACTCTAACGCACGAAATTAATTTAAGAACTTCTCTATTTAAAGCTCTTAGCGACAAAGTTAATCAAAGTCTAACCCAAATAAACGCGAATATAGAACTACTCTTCAAAACGTTCGAAGAAGTTCAACAAGACTGGTCATACTTTGAAACTGGTGTCACTATAAAAAACGAATTTAATATATTTTTAGAATTATTAGACACTTTAGAGAATGCAGTCGCCATGGCTCAGCATAATATCATTCACACCTATTTTTTGCCAGTCCCAAATATACAAATTATTTTAACTAAACTCTCGAGTCTATATAAACGAGATCAACTGATACATTTTAGTAATATGCATAGTTACCTTAATCTTTTTCATATCTCAGCAACGGTTAAGGATCTTAAAATCTACATAAAATTGTCAGTGCCAATAGCCACCCAAGCACCTTACTATACTTACCATTTGATTCCCACGCCTTACCAATCCAAAGTTCTTATACCAACCAAACCCTATCTCATTGCAAGTTTACGAACCAAACTCACCTTTTGGAAAGAGGACTCCTGTCCACGGCTCGAAAATGTATGCCTGTGTAGAAAGGATAGCCCATATAACCACGACGAGTGCTACCTTCCTATTCTACAAGGAGAAAATCCACGATGTAATCTAACCAGCGTACGACTGGGAGCTACCATAGTTGAACAAATTGCAGAGACACAACTCATAGTCGTCCAAATACAAAGGACCAGAATCGAAGAAAATTGTAACACCCCCATGGACCACTTTATCGAGCAGCCCTCAATTGTTACTTTAGAGAGCTGCCCCGTAATTATCAACGACGACATCTTCAACGCCAATCACGAGCTTCCCGACGAAACGTCCCTGGCGTTACCTACCTTCAAATTGAACTCAACCCCAACCGCAGAACTCCACCTTCAGGACATCAAACTACAGGACCTAGCAGACCTTTCCACCCAACTTGGCAGCCTACACCCTGTGCGGATTAAAGACTTTGGAAAAAACAATTCTCAGAATACTATGTTTTATATTTTATTATCTATACTGTTCATGGGCTTGCTTATTTATATATACGTCAAGTTTTGCCACCAAAAGGTAAAAATATTACTTCTTAAGAAGCCTACAGGTCCTTCAGAACCTGATAGCCTTCCACCTAGGGAAGGAGGTGTAATATGATACCCATGCTTATACCATTCCTTTTATTTTCGATAACATATCTCTTGGCAATATTACGCTTAACGTAATATAATTATTTGAATCATTTATCTCAACAGAAGCTGACACAGCCCTTAGATAAGAAACTTTATAAATACTCATTTCTGTCCTTCATTACTAACAGTGAATCTTGTAAGCTTAAAATAAACGTTTTGTTGTGTCAACCCCGTGTCTCACTTGTATTACTCCTGTAAACACAGATAAAAATGATAATTGGAACAATAATGTGATAACTGGAATACTACCACCTTAAAAGCCCATTAAACGACATACCACATCAAATTATGATCAGTAGTTTCCCTTGCCGGAGCAAAGAGGTTATTGAGCTTGAAATATGTATACTTAAAACAGTGGCGGATGGTGAAATGTCAAGTGGCAATAATTTGAAAACGAAATATGGCACCCACATCATATGTTAGGAAATTACTGTTAAGCTTGACTAGAAAGATATTTCAGCAAAACAATTTAAAACGAAAGCGAAAAAAAGTTGGGAAAACGTGCAACACACACACGAGTATGTATCTCCAAACGGTAAGTGCAATAGTTGCATAAATTTTTTTTCTATAAATAGGGAATATTGATTCCCTATAAAAAAGGGGTTCTTGTATTGACAAGAACCCCTTTTTTTACAAGAAACAAAACAAGAAAAAGAAGAAAGAATATTTCAAATAATCGATTTTTCTTACATACATCTTAGGTTACATCCATCTGAATTTTTTTGTTTCGCCAAATTCTGATCTGTCAAGCTTCATAATATCTATTGTAATATCAAAATTAATAAGCAATTTGGAAAACATAAAATATCAGATTCTTGTATTGACATCCTGATTGCAGAAAAGATTTGAGAAAAAATTGTTTTTCTCAAATTACGTTTAAATTGTTTTTACTGCAATATATTTCTAATAATGCTTTAAATCGATTTTTTTATCTCAACCCTCAAGAACATGCCTGTAAAAGGATTTATAAAAATTCGTTGAATTGTGAAAGTTATAGGCTTTAGAAAGCCGATGCGCATGGAGCGGCGAGCGGGCGCAGCCGGCTGCGTGCGGGAACAATTGAGCCCTTTCAGCCTCTTTTTGTCGCTTCCTGGTCTGTTTTGCATTTCGCATCAGTATTTTCTGCTATATATGTTAAAGTGATATGGAAAGCGTGCAAGAAAGACATGAATTTTTATCAAACCAGTAAACGAGGTGCTGGGTTTAAACTATTGATGCGATGTGAGTGTGGTGATGAACTTATCAACTCCTGTTCGTTGATCAGAAATGCGTACGAAACTAATTGGCGACTAGTTTTCGTGTTCCGTCTACTGGGTGTTGGACTGAGTAGATTTTATAAGTTTTGCGAAATCATGAATATTTGCAGAGGACTTTCGCATTACGCAGGCCTGTGTTGATAACTTACATACTGCTGCATCTGCTGTGTATGACAGAACTCCAATTCCAAAGTCAATTTATAAAGATTTATCGTCGAACAATTTATTGAGCAGATGTCTCGGAGCTCATATACAGAAGCTACGTTCCTCATGTAATGAATTTTTGAATTCGCTCATTTGGTCCTTCGCTCCTAAACACCTACACTCAGGGACTGTAGCTGTTGAAATTGCCACCTTCTTAGCGGTTACAATATGGCTTCGAAGGCTATTTAGAACGAACCTTTATTACTTATTACAGATAATGGAAGCAATGAGCATCATCGTTGGACCAGAAGCGGCAGCGTGCGCCGATCGTCTGAACGACGAGCGCGAACGTGTTGAGCTCTTGGATATGCGCTTGAGCGACGCGACAAAAAGGATGAGAATCTAGCAGATAGAAGAAAGAGCAGCACAGTAAGAGATTTTCGAGGAAGAGCAAGGATGCATGTATAGCCCTAGTATAGCAGATTAAGAGTAAGTTGATTTGTTTCTGTGTAATTATATTCTAAAACTTTAAACGCGTTTTTCTCGAAATCACATTTTCAGAATTGGCGGGCACGATATCTCAAAATCTGTTGAACCGATTCACTTGACCTTTCTACAGCATTATCAGCATTATTTTTCCCAGGGACTGAACCTAGAATTGGTTGATAAACTTTTACGGTTTCTCTTTTACGGACATTTAAATGACAAAAAAAACATCATCAAAAATTGAACTTCTTTCTTCGGAACTGCATAACTTTTGTAATTTTTAAGTATCTATCTGCATCTAGGTTCAGCTCCTGGGAAATATCATAACAATTAATAAAAAATTTGAAATTTATGTTTCAGACCACTTGTACACCGCTAATCCTGCTCCCCAATTCACCTAGCGCGGTGTACTCACCGTTGTTTGCGCTCTCTCGGGGCCGCCATTTTGATTTTTTTATACAACAAAAAATATTTCTTTATACAGCAATGCGTTGTGAATAAAATAAAAAAAAAACAAAAATCAATCTGTCTTTTAGTTTATGAAAAAAAAATCCTGAATTTCAGCTCAAAAAACGGCCGTCACAGAGGAATACCCCCTTAAGATAGTAATCTCTTAAAATATGGTATGGGTAATATGTTTCTGGAAGTGGAAGTATGTGACCCCTAATAATAACAAAAACCTTAATAAAACCATTTCCAAGGTACCTTCTGAGTAATGTCCCTCTTAAAGTGGACATATGTCCACCTGAAACAGTATTTTATTTAAAATCTTCAAAACCTTTCAATGTGAAACTATGAAATTTAACTAAATACAAATATATGTGCAAATACACATGTATATATTGCTACAAAAATGGATCTGAGAAAGTTTTTTTGACTTGAACCTGTTAGACCTTCCTCATATCTCTAAATCCTTTCCTCAACCTATTTTTTGAAGTGAATACTTCTTTGGCGGCGTTCTGATATTTGACGAGAATGGAGAGTGAATTGGAAAAAATGTAACGCTTCCAGATTTCGTTACACGAGAGAGAAAAAAGATATAACGTAGAGAGAAGAGCTATACGTTTGGTATATCTAAAACACAGGCTTCATTACAAGACAGAGTACACAGATATATAACATAGAGAGAAAGAGAAATACATATATAAGAAGAGCTATACATCATATATATCAGTTTAGGCTATCCGCGTCTCCCTGTTGTCGCGCATGCGCGCGCTATAGATGTACGCGTCCAGACGCTATATATTAACAGCTGAAGCATCACGTGAATTATGTCAGCCACCTTACAACTGCGCTAGCAGTTCTTATCTCAATTCTTAGAGAAATGCTGACAGCAACATCTTAAAACCTATGATTTATTCTGTATCCATATAGTTAGTTCTGATGTAACATTCAAATTGTAAAGACGTACTTACAATAAATATTTTAATTAAACTAAAATTCAATTTGTGAAAATTTTGTTTTTTTAAAAACCGGAAATCGGCGACGAGGTATATAAGTGGCGCAGTCGGGAACGGATTTTTCGTGGGACTTTCATCGTGAAAACCTGTGAGTTTCAACTCTTAAACGAAAAAACGGTCTTACATAAAAAAGAACAATATACTGAGTGCTGACCGCAAGGGCTCCATCGAGGAAAACCTAAGGACAGCAACCGCCGTCGAGAACACAGGCATCGATGTTGTAAGTAGTCTTTTTTGTTCATGTCAGACTCCTCTTTATCCATTGATTCCTTAAGCGAAAACAATCAGGATTTAGAGAACACCTTAGTTAAGTTTTTCAGTCAATTAAAAATCAAAACGAAAAGTAATTCTAGTGAAAGTAGTAAGAGTAGTGAAAGTAATTTTTTAGAAAATAATTTAAATATGCCGAACGATCAAATACCAATTTTAGATATTAAAAATCTATCAATTATTCCAAATTTTGATGGCAATCCAAATAAATTACATAGATTTATTAGTGCTTCGGAATCAATTTTAAATCATTATTATGATAGATAAAATGCTAATAATTTCCAAAATTTACTTTTAATGAATGGTATTTTAAATAAATTAGAGGGAAGAGCAGAAGAGATTGTCGCAATAAACGGCACATCAAATTGGGACGATATAAAAACTGCTTTGCTTCAAAATTTTGGCGATCAAAGAGACGAAATTTGCTTGAATCAAGATTTAGTAAATTTAAGACAAAAACCAAATGAAACACCGTATCAATTTCACGAAAAGGTTATTCATTTGCTAAATACAATTTGTAATTATATTGACCTTCATTGAGATATTGCAGAAAGGCAATGTAAACGTAGTTTTTTCACAAAACAAGCTTTAAAAACATTTTTGGCAGGATTAAGAGAGCCTTTAGGACCTATAATTCGTGCAATGAGACCCACAACTCTTGCCCAAGCTTTACAATTTATTTCTGAGGAAGATAACGTTAAATATTTTCAAAAATCTATTCCAAATTCCAATGTTTTAGTTAAGAAACCTGTTGTAAATCACTCACAAAATTTTTATAACCCCTCATTTTCACAAATGAGTGGCCCTTCTAGACCAACAATGTATCAACAACAAACAATGAGTTCTAAATTTCCACGCGGTCCAATAAATATTCAAAGACATCCTAATCCACCACATCAAAGATTTTTGACTAATTGACGAGTTTTTGGCAGACCACAAAATATCTGGAAACCATCAAGTGATAATAACAATCAACAAAATAAACCAACGCCAATGAGTGTATCGACTAGAAATACGACACCCCAATGAAGACAACAAACTCTAAATATTTTTTTTCAAAATAATAGTCAAAAGCCTAAATTTATTTCGGAAGAATTATTTAATGCCGAATTAGATAACCAACCAATTAATAACCCTGAATATTCTTATGACGAAGAACAGACATATGAATATCATATCCTGATGAAAAACAATGCGAAAATTTTCAGGAGAACCTCAACTCGATCGACGAAAACATAATAGAATATCATTCTAGTGAGAGTAGTAATATTTCGACCAATAAAAAAGAGCTGCCATATATTCAAATTTCAAAACCACCTCCAAAACTTCTTTTAGATACAGGCAGTACTAAATCATTTTTAAATCCCGAAATTGCCTCAAAATATTATTATGACAAAATTTCTTATGAACCTTTTACTGTTGTGCGCGCGAGTTTTCCCTTTTTTATCAGAAAAACACTGGCAAGATTGAGTTTTAATAAAGACACGTTTATTTTCCTTTAGGTATATATTAAAGTAAAAAGAGGACAAGTGAAACCGTATAATACATGTGAGAAACTGACTAAACTATTATCTACTCTGGGCTTAAGTATAAATCTTATCTAAACGACGAGGGTTGTTTATGCATTCCGATGTAAGGGCCACGTGCGTGTTCCCATATCGATGTGAAACGTCCTGAGTTGATGCTGATATAATTATATATACACTATAACCTACCACAATAAGTTCGTTAGTACTAAAAATGGACCGTTGCGGCTGAAGTTGATGACTAGGCTTTGTTTTGAGTTTAACAATTTATTGATCTAATGGCTGCTCTAAATCCAACGGTCAATGATATTAGGTGACATTAATAAGCAATAGCATAAAAAATACGTTGAGGATTGCACAACTGTATCTGCACTATTTCAAACATCATCTCATAAATATTGCGCAGAAATTCCTATTTTTCCAGAATTTAAACAAAAAGAAAATTTTAAATTTTATCTTTTTAATTTTCATAACGTTTATGACGGACTTATTGGACTTGATAATTTAAAACTTTTAAATGCTCGATTAGATTTTGTAAATTCAAAATTAGTAACATATAATTGTTCTATTGTTCCTATTCATTATCAGCAGTCAGGTCAACAAGTTTTATTAAATTTAGAAATTAGCGCATATACTCGAAAGGTAACTAAAATTCCTGTTGCTCAAAAACAAGGTGAAATAATTACACCCTATCAGCAAATTAAAAATTGCGAAATACACACAAAATAATTCTTGAATTTTATGGATCAATATAATCAATCCCTGAACACAACAGGACCAAAATCAAATGATATCGATAATCTGTCAATGATTGCAAATGCCAGCGAACAACCAAGAATGGAAGACGTCACTGAAGAAACATGCCCACCAGCATTAAGAAGACCTACTACAGATACCGAAGGAACTATATCTGCAGACGAACCAGAAAGAAGAGACTCCGAAGAGACAATCTCTGCAGAGGAACCAGAAGAAAGCGACACTGTGCATACAGTTCACGAAAATCCAATACAGAAACTTCCAATATCAGAAAAAGAACTAAATTTATTCGATTTTCAACTAGATATTACTTTTGTCTTACATTCGCCCGCAAAACCAGAAATTAAACAAATATTTTCAAATAAAAAACGAATTTCCGCCCAGTTGTCTGTATTCGAATTAGAAAAAGATATAATTAAGTTTTTCAAAAATTATTTAGACCCAAAATTTACGTACGGTATTTATTTTAAAGATGAGACATTCGTACCGCAACTTTGCGAAATTTTACAGAAAACGTTTAAAAATTCAGCATACAAACTAATTAAGTGTAATAGCATTTTACAGGATGTTATAGAAAAAGACTTACAGAAAGATACAATAAACAATTATCACGAAGGTAAAACCAATCACAGAGGGATTTTATAAACTGAAACTCGCATAAGACGATCATATTACTGGCCCGGTTTAAAAAGCGATGTTACAAATTATATCAATAATTGCGAAATTTGCCAATCCAATAAATATGATAGAAATCCACCTAAACAAAAATTAATGATAACTCCTACACCATCAAGACCTTTCGAAATTGTTCATATTGATACCTTTCAGGCACAAGGACAAAAATGTTTGACACTCATCGATACTTTTTCTAAATATGCTCAAGCTTACCCCCCAGCAGGTATGTTGGGTACAGAAGTTGTTAAAGCTTTTCTAATTTTCATGATCCATCATGGGTTACCATCACTTGTAATTATGGATAACGGAACTGAATTAAAAAATTCCGTAGTACAAGAATTTTTCAAAATTCATAAAATTGAAACTCATTATATTACAGTCAATAATCCCCAATCTAATGGACCAATCGAAAGATTTCACTCCACCATCATTGAACACTTAAGAATAATATGAGCAAAAAATAAAGGTAAAATCGATATTTTAAATCAAATGCCATATGCTATATTAGGTTATAATAATTCCATACATTCAATTACCAAACAGAAACCTATTGACATTATTAACGGATACTTAAATACTAAAAACCCCTTTGACATCAATTTAAATCAACAATTAATGAATAATTATATGCAAGAACATCGCGAAACCACTAAAGAAATTTATAAAAAATTAAATGAACAATTATCTCAACAAAAGGAACATGTTATTGAAAGTCATAATGAACGACAAAATCGTCATGACCCTTTGACATATGAACCAGACACTAACGCATACAGGAAAATTACCACAAAAAATCGTAATAAATTAAATCCAAAATTTTCTAGAGACAAAGTTATTCAAAACAGGAAAATAAAAATAAAAACTTTTAGTAATATATTACATAAACAAAATCTAAGAAGAGCCCGGTCTAATAAAAAGCAATTGTTACAGGAACCAACTGTTCATCCTGATCCTGGTGATACCCAAGATCATGTTTAAGGAAGTAACGATAACTAACCTAAATAAAAATCCTGGGATTCTCCTGTATAAATTAGGCACAGCCAAATTTAAATCCAATACACACACCTTTATCCACTATTTTGACTTAGACCCTATCAAAAATGAGATAAGAATACTAAAACAGCTATATATAAATATAACTATTACAATAAACGAAACCCTCAATCAATCATACTATTTTGAATTAAGTAATTTTGATAGAGCTCTGCAATATCAATTAACGTTAGCTGAACAAAAATGCAATTCTCTAAGCCCTACAGGTAGAGTTAAACGTGGTCTTATTGATGGATTAGGCACCATAATCAAAAGTATTTCTGGAAACTTAGATGCAAATGATGTTGCTCGTTACGATCAAGCAATTTCCGATCTGCAAAATAATCAAAAAGAAATCACTCAAAAATTAAACAGAGAAATTTCTCTTGCCACTCAAATGATTGATAATTTCAAT
The DNA here is from genome assembly GCA_037954035.1 of Rosalia funebris. Classification (NCBI taxonomy): domain Eukaryota; kingdom Metazoa; phylum Arthropoda; class Insecta; order Coleoptera; family Cerambycidae; genus Rosalia; species Rosalia funebris. The sequence continues at coordinate 17,215,928 of JAZFAV010000036.1, read as the reverse complement.
GAAACAATGACATTAATTAGAAATAACCAAATTGTAATTATTTCTGCTTTAAATAAAATGAGAAAAGAATTAAATAAATTGTTTTTTGACTTTAATCATTACCTGGAAATCAAAAATACCTTAGATCAAATTAGTTCGACATCAAATCTAATTTTGCAATTATTAAGTGATGTTGAAAATTCAGTCACTTTCGCCAGATTAGGTACATTGCACCCTAGCATTTTGAAAATCGATGAACTAGAATCAATTTTAGATACTATTATAAAATATAATACAGTCAATCAATTAATTTTTCCACGCAATTCAAAAAATACTCATAGGTATTATAATTTAGTTGACACTGAGGCTTATTACTCAGGTACAAAAATTGTTTTCGTGGTTCATTTCCCAATTATTTACCCCCAAATATTTTCCTATTATCATCTTTACTCGATTCCTACACAAAACCTCACAACAATTGTTCCAAAAAATACCTATCTGGTTATGAACGAAAACTTCTACGAGTATACATCGATACCTTGTATCAAGTTACACCCTGACTACTATTGCCCTGAAAATAATTTAATCAACGGGATCAATAAAGAAGATTGCATCTTTGAATTATTACGATTGGAGTCCACCCACGAAAATTGTGTAGTTACACCCATACAAATCGCCGATACTGTGGTGCAACAAATCGATGAATCACATTACATAACAGTTTTCCCAGAACCCACTAAAATACGAACGGTATGCCAACGTACGGACCTTACAACACTACAAGGGAACTATCTTATCAATCTACCTTTTAGATGTTCCAAACAAATGAATAGATTTATGTTAATGAAAAGTCAATCAGTGAAGGCCAGCCAATGCTTCTACCAGAAATCATTATTCAACATAATTCACCTGTACCTTCTCCAACCAAAATAAATTTAGAAAACGTCGAACTTGACAAAATTTATGAGCTAAGAAACAACAACGAAGTCTGACACCTATCGATCTCACTCCAAATCGAACTACATGGACCAATACTTTTTGGACAATCCCAATATATATTATTTTAATTTTTACTGGCCTATATTTCACATATGCATTTATCCGAAGAAGAAGAAGGATGACCAACGAACCCAGTAGTGACCAGCCGCAACCCAGCACTTCGGCATTTTTCACCCCTTGAAATATGCCTCAATTTAGGGATGGAGGAATTATGTCAGCCACCTTACAACTGAGCTAGCAGTTCTTATCTCAATTCTTAGAGAAATGCTGACAGCAACATCTTAAAACCTATGCTTTATTCTGTATCCATATAGTTAGTTCTGATGTAACATTCAAAATGTAAAGACGTACTTACAATAAATATTTTAATTAAACTAAAATTCAATTTGTGAAAATTTTGTTTTTTTAAAAACCGGAAATCGGCGACGAGGTATATAAGTCGCGTGTGTACCGAATATTTATCATTGTGTTTTGTAATTATTTACGTTATTATCTGTGTTCTGTGATTATTTGATAATATCCTTGAACCGTTTAACTTGTTAAAATCTAAAGATATAATATATTTCATTCACCGCTCTCTACTGGTGTACAGCCACACAGGTGCAAATGCACTTGGAAGAGGCGAAGACAAAATCCCTTTGATTCTCGGGGGAGATTTCAATGTAAATTTCGAATCCAATGATTCTTTGACGTTGATTAACTTTCTTCGAGAAACATTTGGTCTGCTATAAATAACAATCCCAAAGAATCAACAACAAAATCCGGAACAACAATAGATGCAATTTTTACACGTTATCTAGAAAATATCGAATCACGAACATATATTTCATATTTTAGTTATCACAAACCCATCATATCAGTATTACCAATTGAACCACCAGCCGATGGTAGTGTAGATAATGAATAAACCGAATATTTTTTACACAAATTTTATATTTTTACACAAATTTTATATTGTTATATTTCTTGTGAAATTATCCCTCTCCCTTTCTCTTTCTCTCTCTTTCAATCTCTCACCCTTAATCTCTCTCATATTCACTTCTATCACGTGTACTGTGCTGCACATGATATTTTTTCCTTATTAATATTTCATCATATTATATCACTCAAATTATAATTTAGAAAAAATATGCTGGCCACCAAATTGAAATAAACAGTTTTTGAAGTTCAGATTTTACTCAAAAAAATGGCTAGTCCTATCAAAGGTCAACAGGAATATTTTTTGTTCATAAAAACTTTTCTCTGTTCGGCTGTTCTGCTCTTTTATAATTTTATCTTAAAAACTGAAAAAAGTGAAATAAAAAAGGTTGATACAAAATATACCACCTTCCACTCGCTTCTAATGCTTCTGAAAATATATTTAAACTTTTTTCATCGTACGTATAGAAAAGTAATATGTGTAAGATTTCATAATTTTAAGGCAAATGTTTTTCAAAGTATTAGACCTTAGTAGGGTACATCTCCCTTGGGACCTTAATACTTTAGAAAATAAGTTTTTAATGGTTTTTGTCATTATTTGACATGTTATACATACTTATATGTTTTGAAAATTAAACTGGGAAGCACTTTATTTTTATTATAAATCCCAGTATTTATATGTCACTGTTTTTAATAAGGACAAAGGCAAAAACATAAATGCTATTATTATATTATAAAAAAAACAACTTACCTCCTCCCTTTGCCCTTGCTAGGGCCACAATTCGCAGACTTCTTTCACGCATCTCTAAATGGGTGCTCTTTAGACTGTTTTTCTGAGACTGAATATATGTATATTGATAATATTTTAATGCGAACGATTGTTAAATCGGGCCTTGTGCAATGTCATGTTAGCCAAAACATTTTTAGCAATGTTGCCATATTATATGGTGCCACAAATCACATAAATATGCCGGGTGCCTAATCCGCAAAATACTTATACATGTGTATATAGCAAAGCGCCATCTATACTAAAGTAAGTGAACTAAACAATATATCCCAGAGGAATCTATGTATATCTGACACCCTATCTTAATTTTGTAAAATGGTATGAATCACGTTTTCTCGCCAATTGTCAAATTTTTTCGTAAGAAACAATGTGGCACCCAAAGTCGGGTGCCTCATTGGTACTTTCGGGTGCTATAATTACAATAAATATACATGTTTTGGAGCCACATTGACATTATATATATATATATATATATATATATATATATATATATATATATATATATATATATATATATATATACATATATATATATATATATATATATATATATATATATATATGTATATATATATATATATATATATATATATACATATATATATATATATATATGTATATATATATATATATATATATATATATATATATATATATATATATATATATATATATATATATATATATATATATATATGCAGTTCCGAAGAAAAAAGTTCAATTTTTGATGTTTTTTTTGTCATTTAAATGTCCGTAAAAAAGAAACAATAAAAGTTTATCAACCAATTTTAGGTTCAGTCCCTGGGGAAAAATAATGCTGATAATGCTGTAAAAATTTCAAGTGAATCGGTTCAACATATTTTGACATATGGTGCCCGCCAATTCTGAAAATGTGATTTCGAGAAAAACACGTTTAAAGTTTTAGAATAGTATTACCCAGAAACAAATCAACTTACTCTTAATCTGCTATACTAGGGCCATATAGGCATCCTTGCTCTTCCTCGAAAATCTCTTGCTGTGCTGTTCTTTCTTCTCTCTGCTGGATTCTCATCCTTTTTGTCGCGTCGCTCAAGCGCATATCCGAGAACTCAATACTCTCGCGTTCGTCGTTCAGATATAGTTTATCAATAAAGTAATTAGTTTAGAATTATTAGAATTAGTTTAACTTTCAGAAGCTCTTTTCCACGTTATTAATGTGACATTATGGATATATTATATGTTACGTTCCTATATTTAACATAATTTATTTTATAAACTCAAAATTTGTTTTCGAGTACTCGAGAACTGATAAATCTGACGTTCCTGACCCTTACGAGACGTATGGTACTGAAACTGAATACTTGAACTGAAACAGTGTAAGTCATTTATAAATATTTTACGATAATTAATTGTTTTAAACTGTTTTGCTACAAAAATAAAGGTACATATAAAATATTATCTTTTCTTATTCATGAACGAAAAATCGAACTTCTCACACCTATTTGAGTTTTAAAAGTTTTGCTTTATCACACAAGTGCAGAAATAAATGTCAAATTAAATTAATCAAATTAAACTTTATTAAAATCATGAAGTATTATTAAATTCTTCAGCATTCAATGAAAATTTACTCAAAATCAATACACCTAACACCTGAACTCGTATTAGTATTTGTTTTACAACAATAAAAAGACCACGATAAAAAATATATGAAAACTACTGTGTTTAGCAGATCCAAGTCATATTAAATATACAGTGTGCACCAAAATTCTGGAATAAATTAATTATGTCTAAAACGAAGTTTCATGAAATTTCCTCGGACATGTCATGTCGGCTTGGCTTCTTAAAAATATACTTTCTCTTGTACCTGTACATTTCCTATATTAATTTTTTTTCACATGATGACGTTATCGAATGTTTTTTTTCATCATGAATAGATTTTATTTTCTTTCTTCAGAGTAAATTCCATAATACTGTTCAGAAAGGATTTCTTATTAATTTGCCGCACTTTGTATTTACACATTACGTACTTTAACAGTTATAGTTATTAGACTTAATTTAAAATAGATTTTCAAGTTTGTTATTGCCAATTCACTATTAACTTCCTGGTTTTTCAATGGTATTTTTTTCAGTAACGCTTCAAAAATGTTCTACTATTGGAAATAGAATTAAGAAGCAAACTAAAAAAGGGAATGCATAGAGATTGCCCTTCTTAAAATCAAAATGCGATTGCCTTATAAATTTACAATATAAAGTACCTGCAAAAAATGTGACAAATAAAAATAATCTAGATAAACGTTTTTATTTTTTGTAATGCACAATTTTTTGAAGCCCCAATATAATTATTATTTTGTAGTCGTATACCGTAATAGTCGTATAACTTACTAGAACAATATTTTTCTAGTAAGTCGATACTGTATGCTTGTGGAGTAATTTTATAAGATAACTGTGAAGTAGATGTTAGGACGTACACTTGTTTATTTTTTTCTAATGTGGACTCCGATGTATATGACAATCACTTTAACGTGAAAAACTAATCTTGCTTTGTTCTGAAGATGCTCCAATAAAGGAACGAACCGTCGAGTTAGCAACATTTTCTTTCTTCGGAAGTTTAATGAATCTAGTATATTAGTTGTACATTTTCGAATTCAAGAAATTAAGCTACACAAAAGTCCGTTAAGAATATATAGGAGTTCTATTAAAAAACGCCGCTGATGACGTCATCATGCGAAAATAAATAAACCTCGGAAATGCGGTAGAGGAAAAAGTGTAATTTTAAAGAGCTAAATCGACGTATCCGAGGAAATTTCATGAAACTTAGTCGTTTTAAAAATAACGAATTTATTCCATACTCTTCGTGCGCACCATAATGTTATGATATATTGTAGAACTAATTTTTCAAGGAAGCTTGTTCAAAGTGACGTTCATAGAAAAAAAAATATTGTATAATATCCATGTGCAAATTGCATTTAAGGCACTTGTATGAAATGCAAACTTTCATATGAATGTCTTAAGCTTTCACTTTTCAGACCTGTTTTTCCTAAAAAGCTGATTTAATTTCAGATGTTCGATTCGAGGCAAAAAAGCCCTGAAGTTCCTCTCCAAAAAGACTTGCAAGTATAAAACTGTTTACTTCTGCTTTTAACTTCCTGTTTTCAGAATGTTCTATAAATTCATATCCGTCTATATCAAATTACATTTTCAACGTATGTTAATAAAAACGTATTTTGATATCCATACTAGTAACTACAATTAGTAACTAAAGTTGATTTTATTTCAAGTTTCAACATTTTAGAACGAAATGCATTAAAGCTGATTTTCTTACAGTGCAAAAAGGCCTTGAAGTGGACCCAGTTGAGCACATTCTTCTTATCTTCTTTACTGAATCTATTTTAATACTGAATATACGTCAACAAGAAAATGTGGCACCCTCTGAACTGGCAACAACGGTGGGTGCCACATTAAATAATATTGTTAAATATATAAACCGGATGTCACTTATACCATATTCTTTGTGGTGCCAATGTAACAATTTTATTTTTATACAACATACGCTCGGTGTTACATTTACAAAGTTTATATGGGAGCCCGAATATACAGAACACATGTATATATATATATATATATATATATATATATATATATATATATATATATATATATATATATATATTATATATATGTATATATATGGGGTGAAAAATCGGATCGACAGCCTCCTAGTGGCGCGCTCTGGACAGGTAGGGGTAACTCTGCTGGACCAATGTTGGCTCCGTTGGACCGTAGGCTCTTGGGACTACCCATCCCCCGGGTCTGAATCTGGTTACAAATCAGACCAGAGGTTTCCTCACAATCGGCCTCGGATAGAGGTCAGAGACAGGTGGGAGGGGCCTTACCGGACTGTCTCAATAGTAACGACCAAGGCAATGAAAATGGACGCTTTAGGTGGACGAGGGAACTAAGGGATGATCTGCTTACCTGTTACGAAAGCAGCAGTCATGGCCGTAGGGGATACATGGCGAGATTGCACTCAGCTTGGAGTGAAATGCACCCCAAGTATTGAGCTTTCTCTAAACAAAATCTGAGAAACCAAGTATTCTATCTGCGAAGGTCAGGATATGTAAGGCAGCGAAAGAGTTGATGGGAAAAATCCACGAGAGTATGCCGAGCCCTCCATAAGGACAAAAGGTAACCTTAATATCAGGGTTAACCTAAAGGCACAAGACCTGGTAAGAATGGATGCTAGAATCGATGAGGAACTTCCAGAAGATGCAGACATCTGGCAGATCAATTGTCTGTCTACAGCGCCGCTAAGGAGCTCGTTCCACGTGAGAAGTCAAACTCTTTCAATAGGAACGAGAAAACCAAGCGGCGAGTAGAGCAGATCAAAGGCAAAATACAGTCGGCCAGACAGCATGCCTCTCGAATCCAGAGTGTGGTGGAATATATAAGAAGCAATCGGCAGTTTACACCTAAAGTCCGGGGTATTATCGCCGGACTCAGACGCCAACATCACATTCTGAATCAGACGGCGCTCTTAGCTACCAAGCAGCACTGTTTAGAGAGGATTCGAGCACTTATGACAATTAAGAAAGCTTTGAATAGGCGGATAAGGAGCATGGAACAAAACAAATTGTTCCGTACAAATCCGTCCCGCTTTATTCACGAGCAACAGCGTGCTGTCGAAGATCCACCGGCTCTAGAGGATGTCGAAAACATTTGGAAGGAAATCTATGAGACGCGTCCATTCAATAACACTCCAGTGATTGCACGCTTCCAGGCTCTTTGCGACACTCTCATTGAAGAACCACAGGAATCATGCCCGGCAATTAGTCTGGAGGAAGTTCAACAAGCACTTGTTGGAACTAAGAACTTCGCTGCCCCAGGCTCAGACGGATTGAATATATGGTGGTGGAAACGGTTTCCGTCGACCCACCGCCGCCTGGCCTGAGTTTTCAACTCGTGGTTGAATGAGGGGCAGTAGATTCCAGATTGGTTTGTCGAGGGGAGAACTGTACTTTTCTCCAAGAAAGGGAATTTGTCCAATCCAAAAAATTATAGGTCCATTACGTGACTCAACTCCTGCTACAAGTTGTATACACGCATATTGTATGTTAGGACCTTGAAGCACGTAAAACCGGCTCTTCAAGAGATAGGGGAGCAATGCGGTGCAAAAAGGGTCAGGCAGGTTGCAAAAAGAACCTGTTGATAGACCGCTCTATTACGCAGGACTCTGTACAATACAAGCGGAATCTATCGATGGCCTGAATAGACTACCGCAAGGCTACTAGATTTGATTCAACATCCCACGAGCTGTTGATTCGCTTGCTCGGATATCTTGCGGTACCAGCACCAATAGTGAGATGCATACAACACCTACTACAGCTCTAGAAAACTCGCTTCACCATAACATTCAGTGAACGGCGGGTAACCACTGAGCCGGTAGTGTTTAGGAGAGGAGTGTTTCAGGGGGATTCCCTAAGCCCTCTCCTATTTTGTATCTCGCTATTACCCATGTCACTTGAACTTCGCCAAACTCGCGGGTATTATTGCGGACCACCCAATAATCGGAGGCATAAGGTCACCTCTGTTTTACATGGATGACCTCAAGATCTATGCCTCTGGAGAGTAAGGCTTGCAAAACGCCCTCAGGGTGATGCAAGAGTACACGTGGGCAATTGGCATGGAATGCGGATTAGACAAGTGTGCAGTTTTCCATCTCAAGAGAGGGCGATCTACGGGGATCCCTGAAAACACGCAGATAGCAGACGGAAGCATCCTAAAACATCTGGATGTCGGGGAGACGTACGCGTACCTGGGTATAAATCAGAACTATATCCAGGATACGTAGCGCGTAAAAAACCCTCTCTGTTGCAAGTACAGACATCGACTCCGAAAGATTTTGTCATCAGATCTATCGGGGAAAAAACAAGGTGTCTGAAAACGAATATGCTTGCCATTCCGATACTGCTTTACTCCTTCGGAGTAGTGAAGTGGACTGCCGATTACCTACGTAGGTTGGACAGGGAAACCCGAAAGATGTTGCACATATATAGAAGTATTCATCCAAGATCGTCTGTTCCTCGGCTATATCTCCCGAGACAACGGTGAGGCCGAGGACACTTGAACCTGGTGTATATGCATGACGGATTAGTCGTGGGTATAGCATGTAACATCGTCCGTAGCTCGGATCCATTTATGCGGCTAGTGAGAGATCATGAAGTCGCGGAGGTGGGAGCGGGTCTATTTAAGGCAGCACAAAAAGCCGCAGAACGATTCGGTCTCAGATTCGACCATAAACGAAGAGGCAGGCAAGGTGATGACATATAGTCAATCACTGAACTGGAGCCGAATCGTCTGAAAGTCCAAATCGAAGCTGCCGAACAGAGAAATCTGTTTAGGGAGCATATCGATAAGGCCCTACATGGAGTTTTCTATAACAACATTGAAGCACAAGGTTTATCGACGGCGATGACCTTCGCTTATTTGAGGTCAGCCGGGCTCAGATCTGAGACCAAAGGTTTTATAGCGGCCTGCCAAGATGGTGTTATAGATACCTTGGTCTGCCGAAGCCGAGTCATGGGTGTAGAGGTACTTGATATCAACTGCACGGCCTGCCACCAGGCACCCGAATCGCTGATGCACCTGTTATCGGCGTGCCCTGTATATGCGACTTCGGCCTACATCCATCGGCATAACGCTGTATTACGTGTGCTATATTACTACCTAAAGCACTCGTATGGGGTGGAAAAAACACCGGTGCTGCCATACGCCCCCGGAGATATTGAGTCCGTTGTTGGGAATGAGAAGTGCCGCATATATTAGAACTACTCGTTCCCGACCATCAGGAAAATACAAGCTAATAAGCCTGATATGGTCCTCCTGGACCATCAAACGAAGATGATGTATGTCATCGAGTTCTCGGCTCCTGCCGAGGAAAACATTACCTTGAAGGAGGAGGAGAAACGGACCAAATACGTAGATCTCTGGGGTGAGTTGCGGACGCTGTACCCAGGCTACTCTGTTAAGATGGTGGTTCTGGTTATCGGTGTTCTCGGAAGGATGAAGCCTACGCAAGTAGAGGACGACAGCCGGCGCTAGAGCCCCCCCACCACTTTCTGTGACGTCATTGACCTTGAAAAGGTGACCTTGACCGGGACGAGCTTGACCTTGATAGAGGTCACATTGGTTAAGGTCATCGTGACATCGACAGAGGTCACCTTGACCAAGGTCATCGTGACATTGACCGAGGTCATCGTGACCTTGAGCGAGGTCACCTTGACCTTGAGTAATGTTACCTGTGAAAGTCACTTGGTAGGGGTTATTTCAAAGTCGATTTCATCGGGACCAATCACAGATCAGATATTTTGTTTAAAAGTGTGAACATGTTTCGGTTAGCGTCATATAAACAGCGCATTGTAAGGTTTACTCTCGTTGACTTTGAGTGTGTAATTAGTGCAACAGAATATTTTATAAGTAAGTAATATTTTAAATTATTTTTAACCAATATTTTACTGATTTATTTCATTTAAATATGGCGGCAGCTAGTATTAATTTAGAAAATATCAATGATATGCTTAATGGTGACATGGAAATTTATGAACAAAAATTAATTTCGTCTTTAGAGATAAACAAACCGTTTGTTATTAAAAAATTACGTGTGGTCAGTACTCGCTTTGGGAAAACAATTCTAGCAATTTTATTCGATAATACTATAAATCTGACTTTTAAATCATTTTTACCGCAGAGATTGTATGAATTATTGACTGAAGATACAGTTTGTGTAATTAATTCATCTCATGGAAGATATACATTAACTCATTTGGGTAAGAGCAATCCAACCGTGCCTGGTTTAAAACCTAGGACTTTATTAAAATTTGATATTAGTAAGTAACAAAACTGTAAATCCGTAATCATATTGATGCAGATAACCTAAAAAAATTATTAGTTAGTAATTAAAACAAAATTTCAAATCAATAATAGTATTGATGAAAATAATCTAGCAAGTATCTTAATGCGATATGAATATTCATAAACAAAAATTAATTTCATCTTTGGAGATAAACAAGTCTTAAAAAAAGTTACGTGTAGTCAGTATATGTTTTGGGAAAACAATTTTATTTTCCCAAAAGCCATGTTGTTCGAGAATACTATAAATCTGTCTTAAATTATTCTTACCGCAAAGGGCGTATGAAATATTGACTGATGTAATCAATTTATCTCATGGAATATATACATTAACTCGTTTGGGTAAAAGTAATCCAACCATTTCTAGTTTAAAACCCGAGACTATTAAAATTCGGTAATATAATTAAACAAAACTTCAAATCAGTAAATAATATTGGGGAAAATAATTTAAATATTATGTTCTAATATGGATTTTTGTTATCACTAATTACCACATCATTTGTCTTCTTATAATTAATAAGGTAAATTATTAAAATTTTCCATATTCTATGTATATATATTAATTTGTTATATTTTTTTAGGTGACCTTTTACATAAAAAATGTGGATGCATTATTGTGAAGCAAGCTGGCCCATATCTGAAGATTTGGAGACCAGTATTGATAGAGTATCATGTGAATTGAACGCCCTAAGTTTTGATACGGAACACGACATGGTCTACAGTAATAGCTATGACGAGGACACTATGCTAAGGCAGGATGATTTGGCTAAAAAATACCATTTAGGTGCGAAGTTATGCCAAAAGTTTCTTTTTAATTTAATAGATTTGGATGAATTTTGCACTTTAATGATATTATGCGATTTAAAAAGTTTTCTATATAAAATAGTAAACATTTACCCGAGGATATTGTATCAAAATTCCAATTAAGTGACTCAGGTCTTGACGATGATGATGGAGAAGTATTAACATAGTTGGTCCTTGGTGAACAAATATTGCATGTGTACTTGTTAGATATATAAAAAAAATGTAAAGTCAAATTATATATCAAAATATTTTTTCCTTGTTATATAGTTATCGATAAAATGTAATACTAGTCAAATATGTTTATTTTTATATTATAGTATAATCAACTTGATTTACCAGATTGTATTCATACTGTACTTATCAAGAAAAAATAAATATATAAAACGTATAATGTGTTAATCACATTCTTATACCATCTTTTATAAAAACATAGTTAAATAAATAAAAGACATAAGTAGACTTTTTGGTTTTTCCCAGGTTGTATGGAAAACGAAATGTTCCTGTAAATGGTACAGGTTATGTTAATATATTGTATTGGTAACAAATTTCAAAGATATATTTTTTTTCTTTTGTAAATATTTATAGATATGAGGGTACCTAGTCCCATAAATACTCGATATAACAAAGAAAACATATATATAGTTGTAGATGTTCATTTAAATGTAATAGAGGGTATTATATATGTAATCGTTTTATATTATAGTTGTATAAATAGCGACCTTCTTTCCATTATCTAATAAAGTAACAATTTGGTTGTATACGCGGCTGTGTGTAAACCAGACACTTTATTCAAATTAAAAAAAAATGGTACATACAAATTTTATTGTCAAATACAATGTTTTATATACATTTATGAAATTACAAATGCCAAAAATGCAAATATTAAATATTATTTGAATTATAAAACAATATCCTTTTCCAATATCCAAGAGTTGTGTTTCTCGGTGAAGCCGGACCATTTCACTAATACTTCCTTGGTTCCATCTTTCCTTTTCCGACATCGTAAAACTTTTTCAACGAGGTATACATTGGGATTTCGTGTTTTTTGTAGTTCCATTTCATAAAAATATCCCTTAATTGGTCGACCATCTATGTCTTCTAAGGCGTATGTAACAGGATTTGTTCTATTTACATTTACTATCTTGAATAATTCCGTTGACCAGTTGGCATTGTAACCCTTTTCAAACGCATTTTTAAATTTACTGATTCGCACAATGTCTCCTATATGGAATTTTACTCTTAAGGGTATAATTTTAGGATGGTTGTAGGCTTGAAGTTCTGTACTGGGTGTAACATCAGCCGGTTTCATACCTATCGTCCGATGCTTTGACAGATTATATTTATGTGTAATGTCTGAGAGAATACTCAACCACTCATATTGACCCTTAACTGAAAATTCTTTGTAAATCGAATTCTTCAATGTCCGTATAACTCGTTCTACTATCGCGGCCTTCTTAGAGCTATATGTGGAATAATGATTTACATGATTATTACTCATTAGCTTTGAAAAATTTTGATTGTAGAACTCGGTGCCATGATCGCTTTGAATATTAACTGGTGAGTAGCCAGCTTCTTCGATAATAGTATTCATAGCTTTAGTAACCAGCAAACCAGTTTTATTCCTAAGTGGTCGTGTCCACACATACTTGGAGTAGTAGTCGATTACTACAAGTATATACTTATAACCATTATTTACTTGGGTGTATGGTTGCATTTCAATCAAATCGATTTGCCATAAATCGCCATATCCTTTTATGATAGTTTTCCTTCTTTTAAAATTTCGTCGAGCCGATCTATGTAATTCATTAACAATTTCACGTTTAATATCTGACATAATTTTAAATGTCAAGCTCTCTACTGGGTAACCATTGAGGGGGAATAGCTAGTCTACCACTACGAGGATCTATATTATCTTGGACTGGAAGTAGTTTTTTGTTTAACAGTTCAAATTGTTGAGCTAAAGTCTCGGTTTGCCTTCCCTATTTCTCGAACCTGTTTTTTTAACACCTCAATCTGTTTAGGTAATGTCTCTTCAATATTTTCTAATTTCTTACGCAGCTGATCTTCATTCTTTGAGACAACTATTTTAACTGTCGCAATTTCATTATTCAAGCGGTTATATGTGGAGTTTAAAATCATTTTCGCCGATTCCTGACCAGCATTCTGAACAGCTTGTATAGTTGACTGTAATTGGTCAACGACCTTGTCGATACATTCGGTTACATATTTCTGTGTGGTAGCATCATTTTCTTGTAGAGGGTATCCAACATTTGTCAGACGTTTACTTTGTACATCATAATTACCATCCTCTAACTTGAAACCAACACCTGGAGGTCCGCGTAATATTATACGCTTGCCCCCACCTTGTCGTCGTCCAAATTTATCGATAGTGTTGTTAAGTATACTCATTTCTGCATCTATCTGATACAATCTCCATAGTTTGCTCCCTATTATACTTAATATTGGCCTGTTACAAACTAATATTCATGTTTTTAAGATTTAATGCACAATGTTCTCTTCACGCAGTTCATCTATTATGCTTAAAATTTCGTTGCCGTGACCGGTATGGCCTGCCATCTTTGAGCTCCATAACAGTCTGAGTCGATCCACCAACTCTTTAGGCTTATTCCAATACACGTAATCGACTGCCCGACAATTTTCTTGGGGGTAAATCACTTTCGTGGTAGGTAGTTTTGAGGGATGTATACCTTCACCACTACGTTGTGATCTGGTTTTCACTCCATAGTTCAACATTGCAGGATTTATGATTTCCACATATTTCTTGCTTGTACTTCTATTTTTACCTCTTTTAATATCATAGTCTTGGTAGGTGGCGTTTGTTAACTTCAACATTTGACCATAAGCTTGCAAATTATCATCGTTAATAACACCTTCGGGTCTATGTAATATAGGAGGAATCCTAAGAAATATTAAATCATATAATTCAGAATTTCCTTGAAAGGATTTCAGTTTTTTATTTCCACGCCAAAAAGAAATGGTATTTCTGATAAAACGTACTTCTGCATCTCCCATCCGTAGCTTATTAGTATTTGGGTCGAAACGTATACCATATACAGTATCATAATTAGACTTTTTGGTTTTCAAGCCTTCAATGTAGCTGTATGGTAAGAATTTCTCGTCATTAGGGCCGCTTGCACTGACCGAGAAGGATGGTGTGGATGTTATCATAGAAAGCGAGGTATCTGGAAGTGTTGGTGGAAATGGACTCTGTAAGAGCATTGCATTATCCTCCTCATATTCTATTTCACTATCCTCACTCTTTGTGTTAGGGCTCTTTGTAGAGATTGCGTTTTCATCCGTAATGGAGTTCGAGAAGATGGAATTAGCTGAGACTTTACATCCGTTGCAACTTCTGATATATTTTTGAGTGGTTTTGTTATAGGTTCATATAGTTTTTCGAGGGCTAATTTATTTTTAACATTTCTGTTTTTGACCATGTGAAATTTTTTTCTAACAGCATTAGTGGCCTCCACCAGTTTCCGTTTTATATCAATTTCTCTAGTGGATGCGTCACTACTGTAAACCATTTTGTAAACAACACACAAATTAGTTTGATGACGATGTACACCTACCGTTGACTGCTTAGCAAATGAGATGTTAGGTTATTGCCCTACACATAAATATGGCTGTCGAAACCTTTTCGATACCGTCCCTTTTGCATCTCGCTATCTTTATCTCACTAAGAAGCCATATTTTTCCTTCCAACATAGTGTACACATATCTAGAAATTGATTGAATGTTATATCAGGTGATACATGATCAGAGAAAATGTGTCGTAAGTTCAATTCATCCTGCTTGAATAATATTAAAAAATTTGCATTGTCCCGAATTAGCTGTTTTGGCACTCGCGAATACGTTTGTGCAAGGTAAAAGCAATCTATGTTCTTATGACGACCCATACTAAAATATGATCTGATTACGTCTTGCTTTTCACAAATTACATCGTCAAATATAAAGATGGAATCTAACTGTGCTTCGGATGGTTCCATGATATGAGCATTATCTCTATGAGTATAAAATCCTAGTCCTTTGATTGGTGACAATACTTTGCGAAGGTATTCATACTTTGGCTGATATAAAGACTTTGAATATATATAGACATTGGCGAACCGTAAACCGTGAGGGTATGTTAATAACGATATCATTACATTGGTCTTTCCACAATTTGATGGACCTATTAAAAGAGTTCGAACAGTTCGGGGTAGAAGATGTCCGTGACGCGATATTTGATTATCTTGCATTGTTCCACCTATAACCCCCTCATCCAGGTTATCAACGATAAGCCTTTGGTTCTGGAGCACCACTCTCATCGTTATAGATAATAAATATGTAAAATTGATATGGAATATCTTATTTCGATGTCGACTCTCAAACGAGTAGGGGGTTATTCGAGGTGTTCCCACCGCTGCAGAGGATACAAAACTGGAAGTGGTATTATTAATTCACTGATTAATAAACTACTGTTGAGATTCATTTTCCTGGGTGGTACCAATACTGCGGACCAGGTACGGAGCTAGACAAGAGACTAGCAAGAGGAGACGTTGGTATAAATCCACTGGATGCTGCCTGCAAAAATCACGATATAGCTTACGCCAAAAATACCGACTTAAAAGATCGACAGAAGGCAGACTACGAGCTCGAACAACGTGCTTGGGAACGTGTGAAGTCTAAGGACGCAAGTATCGGGGAAAGGGCTTCAGCTTGGTTAGTCACGAATATCATGAAGGGAAAGCAACGCTTTGGAATGGGTTGTGAATCATCGTGCAAATCTAAAAGAAAGAAACATACCAGGAAATCGACAGGGGGGAAAGTAGAGCGCAAAGTTGCATTTGGAAGTGCAATAGTACATAAAGTTCGTGATGTATTGAGAAAGAGTGAGGGAAAATGCACAAAGGATGTACACAAAGCCAGTAAGATTGCCATAAACGCAGCTCGCCTAGTATTGAAAAATGTAGGGGGCAAACGAAGAATTCGTACTCCACGCATAATACCGATTCCTAAAACTTGTGGTATTTTACCTTTATTGCCAATATTTGCCGGTTTATCGGCATTGGGAGCACTTGCTGGTGGCGCTGCAGGTGTATCTAAAGTTATTAATGATGTCAAGTTAGGTAAACAGCGTCTAGCTAAAGCTGAGCGACACAACAGAAATATGGAAGCCATAGCCATAGGCAAAAGTGGAAAAGGATTATACTTGAAACCATATCGTACAGGGTTATGCCTTTACTTGACCACATCAAATAATTCAAAAAACTACTAGACACCCTACCCCGAAAACCACTCAGTGATCTTGATTTACACCACTATTGTAAACAATTGAAAGTACCTCATTTCAGAGGAGTATTTATGCGCGATAATCTACCGGTAGATGGGCCACATCGAAATGAAGCAGCTATTGTTAATTTGGATAGTGCAAACGGTCCAGGGACCCATTGGGTTGCATACAGAAAAAGCGGCATTTTAATAAACTATTATGATAGTTTTGGTGATTTGCCCCCCCCCTATCGAGTTAATAAGATATTTTAAAAAGGGTAGGGTACCTGTTAGAATGATAACCTATAACTATGAACGTCATCAAAAATTCAACACAGTTTGGTGTGGTCACTTGTGCCTTAAGTTTCTCTCATCCTTCTCGAGTCAGACAACGAGAACAATACATTAATATGGACATAACACCGCAAATGGATCGTCAGCAACTCAAGAGAATGGGGCATGCCCTTATTGCGTTTTCACGTTTACGCAGTTTAACAAAAATGAGTCGACAACAACTAGCTGATATGCCCAAGGAAGTGATTATTGCGTGTGCCCCAAATGAAATTGCTTTAGTGTGGGATAAATTACCAGAACATTTGCAAAGCGATATTGATATACTAAAGTATCAGTACTGTACGGATCATATTGATGATTATACAAACAACGAGATGGATCGAGATGTAAATGATGCACCGCCACCAAGGAAGTTAATTTGTTGCTATTGTAAAATGAGTGATGTAAACGTAGCCACGGATAATAATATCGAGATGTCTTTGACTCCATCGTCGAAAACTGAACCGAGACCCAAGCGGTTATTTTTAAACTGTTGTTGATGATGCAAAGATAAATTAGTATGTTAGTGTCGAACTTTATCAGTCATGTCGCGCACGTTCACCATATCTGGACAGTCGAGTGTATTACACGTAGACTTTTATCCACCTCTTGAACTAGATCGTGGTCTACCTTATAGATTGGGTTTGCTTGGATTCTATTCGTACAACTCATTTCATAATATCAGTAAAAGTAATAATGTGCTTGCATATAGAAGGAAAAATAAAACTCAGCTAGAAGTTATTAAAATACCTCCGGGTGCATATGAAATTGAAGAAATCCATAAGGCAATATATAATGCTATGAAAATTCGTAACAGCACCGCTTCTCCGAAAGAGACTGTTGAAAACTTATTTTCCCTCCAAGCTAACAATAATACCCTAAAATGTGAACTTACTTCAGTATATGAAATTGACTTTCCACCTGCTAATTCTATTGGAAATCTACTAGGTTTTGAATGGAAACGTTTAGAACCAAATAAAATTCATCAATCAACGTTACCTGTTAATATTATGAAAGTGCGAATTGTACGTGTAGATTGTAATATTACATCTGGTGCGTACCATAATGGTGAGCCAACACACACTTTATTTGAATTTGATGTTGACGTGGAGCCTGGCCATAAACTCACCAAAGAGCCACAGAATATTATTTATATGCCTGTTAAACCGGACGGTCGTCAGTTTATTGACAACATTACGCTGAGCATATTAGATGACGACGGCGACTACATTGATTTTCATGGGGAAAAGATTATCATAAAACTGGAATTAAAACCGATTTTATAAAAAAAGAGAAGAAGAAATAAGATGGGTTTCTGTTACAACACTCAATTGCTTCGGATACGTCGTAATAGTGAAACTATGGCAGCTAACACTTACAACAAAATAGTTGGAAATAAAAGAATTAGGGAGGACAAAAAGAAGCTCATTCGACGCAAAACTGTTAAGCCATCAACACGCCATTGTTTACCTCCCGAAGATCGTTTATTTCTTCAGTCAATTGGGCTTCAACTAACTAACAAGGCATAACCACCAATTAAAAAGATGCCTATTTCAAGTACATGTGAAAAGCTGGAAGTTTTCGATGAACCAGTATTTGACAATTCCTTACTTAGTTCACACGAGCATACCTAAAAACCTTATGGATCATCAATCTATAGAAATTCCGATGAGATACGCATACCTGTTCATTTTCAAGATCTCATTTTGGATATAGCTTACAGTTATATTTACATTGAAGGAAAATTTACTCCGAGTGATGTTTCCAAAAGATGTCATTTATCTAACAACACCCTAGCATTTCTTTTTGATGAAATACGCTATGAAATGGGTGGAGAGCAAATAGCAGTAGTTAGAAAACCAGGCATAAGTACGGCGTTGAAATCTATGGTATCATTCAGTGAAGTTCATTACGAGCATTATTAACTAGTGGATGGGGTTTAACAGCAACTAAACAAGATATTTTTGATCGGGACAGTAACATCTTTAGTGGAAAGTTACCCCTTAAATATCTTATGGGTTTTGCCGAAGATTATACCAAGGGTATATTAAACGTTAAGCAAGAATTAATCCTTATCATTGCTCGCTCCTTCAGAAATTGTTATATTGGGGAAGTTGATGCTAGTATTCAGATAAATAAAATAGAATGGAAAATCAAGCATATTGTACCTGAAGACCGACAAAAAATTAAACTGCTATCCCATATAAATAGCGGAAATAGTAAAGCATCTGTTAATATGGCTTATAGAATGTGGGACCTGTACGAATTGCCTGCTCTACGGGAAACCTCTTCAGATGTGTGGGCCATAAAGACTAGTACAAGTCTGGAGATGCCACGATACGTTGTTTTAGGTTTTCAAAATACCGCCCAGTCTGATAATAGAAGCATGGATGCGACACAATTCGTTCACGCCGATATTAATAACATCAGATTATATATAAATTCCGAAGTTTTTCCATATGAACGCTGGAATCTGGATTTTGGAAAGAAATTATACTCTACTGCGTATTACGCATATGAACATTTTCAAAAGAGTTACTATGGCAAAGATATGGGGGAACCTATGATGGATTATGGACAATTCTTAAATAACCCCCTATTTGTCATTGATTGTTCACATCAAGCCGATGCATTGAAATCATCTACAGTAGACATCAAACTTGAATTTGAAACACGTAAAAATAAATTTCCCACCAATACCAAAGTATACGCGTTGATTATTCACGATGCATACATGTGTTATAATATATTGGATGGATCGGTGCACAACGCTTTTTCTTTATTAATGTAATATTAAGTTTTCAATATAGCAGTTCTCACAAGCTGAACTTTATATGAAAAAGATTTGTATTAATTAATATTACTGTACTTATCAAGTTTAAAATAAATATATGTAAAAGAGATAATGTGTTTTGTGTATTTCATGTAAACACATCCTTACACTCCCTTATTAAGTATGTAGTTAAATAAATAAAAGAAGGTAGTACTGTTAAAGGTTTATTATATTTAAGAATATAAAACATATAAAACTCTAAATAATCAACATTAAAATACAAATTATAGAATTAACCACATAAATACCGTAAATAATAAACATTAGGATTAACATAACAATATGTTGTGATATGATTTTTCCAGTTTTAACAAATCAAATTTTACATTAGTTGATATTATTTAATTCATCTATAACTGCCATCAATGCATCCAAATTTTGTTCTATTGAACTTTGGTAAAATAAATCATCAAAATGTGTTAACTCATTGTCAAAGTTAGTTTCTGCAGATATATTATCAATTGACATAATATCATTCAAGGCATTAATTACCCACTGATTATTTAGTGCAGGGTCTGTGTGGAAAAACTCAATATCTGTGTGACCCCATGCTAAGGTTTTGGTTGAATTTGGAATTAAAAAGCGCTTATCGTCCTTGTGTGACAGAGCGACTTTATTCTTCATTTCTGTATACATATCGTGCAAATATGTTGTAAAGGTGTTCATTTTTCTAAATACCAAATCACCTTGTTCCACAATTTTCCTGTAATCATCAATTGTCAACTCTTTATTAATTACAGATTTTTTTAACACCTTTTCCCTTTTTTAATTCATCTTTAACTGTCTGGACATAATATGCCTTAGCGCCGGTACCGTAAAAACATTTAATCGGGTCAGCTGGAAACTCATCTTTCATATTCCCCAACATCGACCGACTCACCGGAACATTAAACATATTACCAGGTTTGTAATTCGATGTATCGAATCTGTCTATGTTTCCTGTTATGAAATTATAAAAATTATCTGTGTATACTTTGATTATTAAAGAATCGGTATCTGTATATAATAATGATGCATTTGAACCGTAATTTTTCTTTATAACATTATAAAAGAAATCATAGAGTACTGTCTTAGATAATTCTAATATAGAAAATCCTACATAAATGGGTTTATTGTACATGAATTTTAGAACATCCAAATGAATTGCTACGAAATTTTCAGAAAAAATTGAACATGTTTTAAAATTGGGGCGAGTTATAAGCCCCCTAGCACCCAACTTTTTACCATAATTTTCCCAATGTGTCATTAGTCGTATATCTTTTCTATTTTCAACATTTTCCATGGTCTTGCCAAAAACTGAATTATTCATTAATTTATAAAACCCTTTCTCAAATTTATTTTCAGCCCTATTTCGCATGTCGGTATTTAAATCGATATGTCTTCAACCATCGGGACTGGTTAAACTTTAATACGCGGTGAATTTTTTTCAAAACTAAACCGTTTTCAATAGCCTGATGTAAATTTTTGTAGTGAACAACATAATTTGTTTTACCATTCAAATTTGGTATTAGTTTTGTTAGTTTAGAATTTGAATTTGGAGGAATTATATTTTCGGCTAGGAATGGAAGATCTGAATGTATATCATGCAATTCATTTGGATACTGGACATCTACTTCCAAAATATACCCATATGGATTATCGTCTGGAATTTGCATGACATCCAAGTTTGCAATTTCACTTTCAGTTAGCCACGCAAACCCACTTGTCGGCAATGCTTGGGACATACTGTGTCCATACAAATTTGTGGCATCTAAATACATAATAAATGAAGATGGGTCGTCACGATTATAGTTAGGAAGAAACGTATTATTGGCTACATGTTTTCTATCCGAACACTGACTTATTCCACCTCGAATTCCCTTTTTCAACATATGCAACATATCTATATCGGTCAACAGTTCTAATTCAACCTTTGTATACCTTAACATGGCGTTCCAGGATAGCCCTGGTGCTGTGAAGTACTGTAGGGGGTCTAGTTTATATGTAACGAGACATATTTTTCTAAAATTTTGAAATACATCACATAAGAGAAGCACATCAGATTTCAGATAAATATCTGAATAATCACCAAGGGTGCGACAACCGAATAGATTCCACACCTCTTGAGTTCGTCCATAGTCTGCATCTGTTATGTGCTCCTGATTCAAATTATCGTAAAATTCCGCTTTGCATGGTAGATATTCTAAAATTTAGTTTGTCTAAACTATCAACAAAACTGTATGGAAACACCCCCTTCTGTCGCATCAATCTAAATTTTGAGTCATCTGGAAAGTATTTTCTTGTTTCAAAAAATAAATCTGAACTTAAGTTTTCACCCAAAGTTTGTAATGAGGAGGCCATAAATTTGAAACTATCAATGAAACGAAGTTTTAAATACTTTTTCTTTGCATGACCCTGTTTATCAACATAATCGTCTACATGTAGGTGTTTTGTGAAAGAAATATATTTCTCCTTGCTTTGAGCTATAACATCTACATTAGCTTTTTCCACGCAAAGTTCTTTGATAAACATATGACAGTCATACCCACTCATATTATGACAAATAATTGGTATGAAATTGGGAATTTTATAATTTAAATTACAAGCGGAATGTGCTACACATCTTATTTTACCTGTGAAATGGCAGTGGTCTTTAACTTTTGATTCACCCTCTTGAAAAGGTATTTCACAGATACCACATATTTCTGTTTCCATGAGCTCTTTCTCCCTCTCCTTAGAAAGAACTTCCATTGGGACAATATACTTGAAGTACTCTCGATAGATACGTACCACATCACTTTCAATTTTCTTTACAAAAACAGTAGCGGCATTTTCACCCCGATATAATTCAAATTTGGAGAGAGAATCATTAAATGAACATTTTATTATATATGCGAAAGAATAAGGTTCGTGGTTGAATGTCTTTTTTGTGTAGGAACATTGTGGGATAGGTTCACAAGTATCGATAGGTTTTAAAACTGATTCAAAATCTGCATAAATCACAAAAGGCACCTCCATCTGTTTTTCAAAGTTCTCAAATTTTAAAATGTTTTCTGGAACATCCGCGCCAAATTTATCTTTTCGATTTTTTGTCGAGGGTATCACTGTACACGTATGATTACAGTCATCTTTTTGATGATATAATAATAGATTTTCATTGCTAAAATATAATAAGCACCCATCACAAAAGTACTTCTTATGTTCGTTCCTTGATAACTGTGCAGAAACTAACCTTGACAAGTTTTTAATCCAGCAGTAATGATTTTTTCCGAATCATCGGCATCGGTTACTAGCAGCAAATTAACATGTACGTTCATTTTTTTCTGAGAATAATATATAGGTCCCACAACCTCGTATTATTTTCAAATTTACGTTCTAAACCATACACGTTAACCGAAATATTATTTTTTATTTCAAATTTTTGAATATCCCGTATCTTAACTGGAAAAGACATACCTTCAACATCCAGTACCGTAGAAAAATGAGGATAAGATGAAATGTCCGATTTACTTATTTGTGCGGGGTATAATGCCCACGTTATCGCCCATAAAAAGCAGCATTCATCTTGATTATGTACATTCACCACCGCTTTTTTATTTTCAATGAACTTTGGGAGTTTATGTATGAAGAACCCCCAAAGCAGATAAATTTGTTTATGTTCACTTCCATATACATAATGTACTCCAGAGCCCATCCCGAAATTTAAAAAAATTATTATAAAAGAACCAATCTCATTTGTAAAAATATCTTACCTGAATCGCGTTCTTGAAACTCAGATATTTGTGTTGCCATTAAGTCCACAAAATCACAGAAAACGCTGTCTAGATCGGCGGATTCATCAATTACTTTGTTAACTGTATTAAATGATTTAATGTCAACAACCTCCTGAGTCTTCAAACTGTACCTAGCAAATAATTCCATATTTACTTTCACAACTCTGTGCACTCTTATAGCATCAGTTAGTAAACGTAAAACATATTTTTTTACCATCTCAAAAAACATGGGATTGTCATTGCACCGATTTTCGCTAGATACTCTATAACTTGCTATGCTTGACTTAAATGCGGTTTGAATTAATTGGACACCTGGTATGTAGTCGATGCATGCATTTGTTCTATGTTCCAAAGTTCTAAAGTGCGCCTTTCGAGCGCTGTATGTAACGGTTTTGTTGCAGCAATTACATACCACGGTTTCATTGCTTGACGCAGATGTTGATGGTGTGCTATCCATTTTTGATGTTGATGCCCCCTCTTCTGTTCTGAGTTTTTTTGGCGTAGAGCCCTCAGCCCCTTTACACGACTCACTAACATGCCTTCTCAAATAACGCTCCCCGGTATAACTTTTTCCACAATTATCACACACGTACATTTTGACCGTAACTGGATAACTTTAATTACTTATAAAATATTCTGTTGCACTAATTACATACCCAAAGTCAACGAGATTGAACCTTACAATGCGCTGTTTGTATGACGCTAACCAAAACATGTCCACACTTTTAAACAAAATATCTCATCTGTGATTGGTCCCGATGAAATCGACTTTGAAATAACCCCTACCAAGTGACTTTCACAGGTGACATTACTCAAGGTCAAGGTGACCTCGCTCAAGGTTGATTCATGACCTTGGACAAGGACACGATGCCCTTGGTCAAGGTCACGATGACCTCGGTCACGATGACCTCGGTCAAGATGACCTCTGTCAAGGTCACGATGACCTTAGTCAATGAGACCTCTGTCAAGGACACGATTACCTTGGTCGAGGTGACCTCTATCAAGGTCAAGGTCGTCCCGGTCAATGTCACCTTTTCAAGGTCAATGACGTCACAGAAAGTGGTGGGGGGGGCTCTAGCGCCGGCTGTCGTCCTCTACTTATGCACAGTGTTCAAAATAGGTGAAATCCTGATCGAAATTAATTACGTTTATACGGTAAAGTCGATCTAGCTAAAAAAATGAAGTATTTGATATTTTATACTGTAGAACAAATATATATAAAAAATAAAGAGCGGTCTTTTCGGTTTCCACCCCATAGGGGGTAAAATATTTTAAATAATATCGTAAAGTATGATTCCTCTCTATTTCTTTTTGTGCGATCTTTGTTTCCTTTACTATTCAGCAAATAAATG
Organism: Rosalia funebris; assembly: GCA_037954035.1. Lineage (NCBI taxonomy): Eukaryota > Metazoa > Arthropoda > Insecta > Coleoptera > Cerambycidae > Rosalia > Rosalia funebris. The sequence continues at coordinate 17,191,013 of JAZFAV010000036.1, read as the reverse complement.
TTTTGGGAAGAGCCTTAGTGCTATATATACTTACTCATTATCCTTTCAAGTATTGGGGGAGGGGGGTGACGGAAAATTAAATGATTTTTTTCTAATTTTCAGCAAATTAGTTTTATTGCAGGTATTATTGTTATTATCATATTGTTTATAAAAGTATAAACACTAGTGATCTGAGTCTTCATATGCTTCTTCTTCGGAAGATCCGTCAAAATCCCATTTGCAAATTAAACGAAATGTGCTTTTTTCCGATATTGTAACACATTTCATTAAACGTTCACAGGTTTTATGCAATAGAGATTGAAGAGGGACTTCACATTTCGTCTCAGACACAAAAATATCACATGGGTAAAGTTCTTTTTTGAGTTCCAATATTTTATGGTACGTAGGATAAAGATCAAATCCATGTTCTTTGGCACCACGTCTTAAATCTTTGTACAGCTTCACTGTCATATTTTTTGAAATAATCAATGATAAGGCTTCTTCTAAGGAGTAGCTAGACAGAGAAACGTTACAAGATTTTCGCCAACTACTTAAAATTCGACTTGCTCTTGTGGGTGTAGTCGTAGTTGCCTCTGCTAACAATTTTGACGCTGATACGTTTCCTTCTTCGCTAAATTTCATGGAAGCAGCGAATGATAATTCCGCTGCTGTTTTCTGTTGTCGAATTTCGTTAGTCTTTCTACGTTTAATAACATCTGAACTCTCCTCAAATGGTTTTGATGGACGACCACCTATATTGATGTAAAATGTTAGAATTAATGAATGAATAAATAAATGAATGAATATATACCAACTTACCACCACTTGTAGATGCAGAACCTCCAGGAATCGCAAGGCCTTGTTGACAACGAAATACTTCATTTGGAAAGATGATTTCAACCCGTAACCAGTCGTAATACCTCGACAAGAAGTTGTTCTCCTTCCTTCCAACAGCTTTCCACTTTGTAAGATAATTAGGGAAAAACGATTGTCTCATAAAATTGTCAAGCGCACTAGTTGCAATTTCATCTCCATTTATGTGAAAATGTTCTCTTAGGTAGTCTAAAACACGAATTTTCTTCATAGAAAAATATTGGCCATACACTTCCATCATTTTCTGATGTAGATGCACGTGTAATTGCCATTGTGACAAAACGGCGAAAATGCACAAAAAACACTTAAATATAAAACGCAAATCTCTTCTGACAACACCAACAAATATAACACAAACTAAACTTATGACTGTACTTAATAACATCTAATAACAGAATAAATACGCCAGGTACTAGGCGCAAACTAATGCCCAATGCACCTTGTTGCGCACCTTTGCGCAGGTCAAGCCATATGTTTTTTAATTCCTCACATTATAAGCTTTTATTTGATATATGATTTATCAACAAGCAAGCATTTCAAAAAATAAAACCCGCCACAGGTAGGATTCGACATTTGTCCCGGATCGGAACCGAACGACATACAGCTGTTTCGAACTTGTTAGTTCTCATCAGTGCCGCATACGGTACGCCGATTCAGGACAAATGCCGAATGAACTTTATGGCCTATACATCTTTATCGATACGATCTCTGTCAGTAACTTATACGAATTCGAATTCTTATACGAAGTCATGTCGAATTCGAAAAACAAACATCGTTTGTTTTTCGAATTCGATTCGATTTCGATTTCTGCCAAAAATCACATTAAAATAGAAAATATGGATTAACAAGAAGACCGTTGGAAATAGGTATAGGGAAAGTTATAGCGAATCGATGCAGAATCAAATTCTGCATCCAATCATCCAATCACACAGGGTATCACATTTGAAATAACGATCTTTTTCAACTTTGATAATGATGTAATTGGTGATCAAATTTTGGATACCCTGTTTGTGATAAATTAATTGTCAATGTGGATTTCGAAAGTGCCATTCTTACTACCATATATATATATATATATATATATATATATATATATATATATATATATATATATATATATATATATATATATATATATATATATGTTATATGCAAATATTCATAGCAGCTAGTCTCAGGCATATCATATTACAATATTGTATTTCATTTATCAAAAGTGATAACAACTTCCTTGCAATATTATTGTGAACACGCAAGCATCACGCCACTTTGAATTCTGCTGATGCTTACGTGGCAATCCAAAGCTTATAAATATTATGTTCATACAAAATTACGACAGTTCAGAATAAACTCAAGTCATAAAAACATATTTATAAAAACAGTCTAATAAACAGTCAATTTTAAAACTTATAGTTATTTTTTAAAAAGTCATTTTTGAAAGTGAAAATCTAAAAATTGGCGCAGTCGTGGTAGGATTCTGCACGCGTTCAGAACACGGAAACTAACTGGGCGCGGTGGTTTTCCAAAACCTTTAAAAGAAGAAAAGAAGCTACGAAAATTTACAAAAAACAACAGCAGCCACTATTCCAACCGTCCGTCAGGTCTCTTCGGCATTGGGAACAAGCCAGCGCTAACCCGGTGTAACAACGTTCACGAAGTAGGATTCTCCGGTCGCCCCGAGGAATGTAGATAACATTAACGTAAGTCATTTAAGAATCATCTCGCATCATCTTTTATTGCATTTAAATATTTGCGAAACAGTAACATTTATATTACAAATTCAGTTCTATTTCCCTTTTAATATTTTTATTTCGTATCATATTAAGCTCACATTAGTATTAATAAATTAAATCGAAAAGTTTATGAGATTAAGATCCAGGATGGTACCTCCACCGGAACAACAAACACAAAATGTAGAACCTTATAAATTAAACGAAATATTTTTGATAATACCTGAATTCGACGGAAACCAAATATTTTTAAATTCATTTTTAAATGCTATTAATGTTGCATATAATATGGCAGTAGGAAATCAAAAGGTACTTGTAACGCTACACGTAAAAAACAAACTAAAGGGTCGTGCCGCAGAATTAATAAATTCTAGAAATCCCGAAACTTTAGTTGAAATCAAACAGCTTCTAGAAAGCCATTTTGGCGATTCGCGCGATCTCACTGCTCTCATCCAAGATTTACAAAGGATGAGGCAGCTGTCGAGTGAATCACCTCTTACTTTTATCTCTCGCTTACAAACGCATGAGGCAAAAATGAACGCCTCCATTAATAAACAAAGATTGACAAACGAACAAAAAGAAGCCCAAACTCAGCTCACAGACGCTATGATTTTAAATACATTACTTACAGGATTAGAACCTAAAATAGGACATTCTGTCAGAGCTAGCAACCCACCTGATATGTTAACAGCCATTTCTAGAATCAAACGCGAACTTCAACTTAATTATTTCGAAAACCAAAAAAGTAATTTTAACCGAAATACAAATATGCAACGCAGACCGAATACACCAGTTAAACAGTGCTCTATTTGTAAGCGAATAGGTCACACTAATATAGAATGTCGCCAAAGACCGCATAATTTTGGTAATTCATCACAGACAAATTTTTCTAGGCCCTCATATCAACCCCCACATCAACAACAGTTCCAAAGAACTTACCCAAATATACAACATAGTCAAACACCTCAACAAAGACCCCCGGTTATCATGCCAAATCCGAATTTTGGTGGTAATAGACCTCCTACAATTCAACCAAATCCAAATTACCAACCTTCAACTAGTAGACGAACATTACATTTAAATAAAGAGGACCAACCCCAGCAGGAAACTCCTCAGAACTATTATACCGCTAATAGTTCTCAGAACTATTATACTGTTAATAGCTCGTATAACGATAATAACCAAGACCCGTACAATGAGAATTACCAATACCAAAACCAGAACGAAAACTATTATACTGCTAATAGTTATGACGAAGCGACAAACCAGAGTTATTATACTGATAATAACCCATATGAAAATCCCACTCAAGACAACGCAAACGAACAATATCCAAACCAAAATTTTCAATTAGGCCAACCCCTTCAACCGGACCCACCGAATATCGAAACCCAAGATCACAGTATTGCGAAACTACAAGCCCAAATTCGCGCAATGAATTTGGACAATTTCAACCCCAATTTAAACTTTCCGGAACAGAACTTTCTGTAAGTCCAGCTTTGTCATTAAATTCAAAAAATCTGTTTTACATTAACGACTCTAGTAATACTTATAAACTACTGATTGATACAGGTGCAGGAATTTCGATTTTTAAACCAGAAACATGTAAAAACTTCCGGTATAGATATCCCGAAAATGTAACCATCCAAGGCATTACAAATCAAAAAATTTACATTAACGAATCCACCTTAGTACCTTTTTCAGCAACTGATCCTCATAAAGTTTATATTTGTAATCTTGATATCGAATTTGATGGTCTACTTGGCTCAGATTTCCTAGAGCACTATAACTGTATAGTAGATCTAAAAAATAAACAACTTATAACAAACTTCAAGACTATTCCTTTACATAAAGCCACAGAAAATATCACACCGCAAACGTCGCAAAATTCAACAAACAATCCAACAAATAATAAAATTTCCATAGAACCCCGGACTGAACAAATATTTAAATTTAAATGTAATCTTAGTAACACAGATGCTATACTGTTAGCATCAGAGATAGAAAAGGTACATATTCCCAACGCGGTAGTCAAAATAAACCATAAAGGTGAATTTCTTGCTTCCGTGTTAAATGCGAATGCAATACCAAAAACAATCGATTTTAGCGAAATAAAATTAGAGCCACTCCAACATTATTCACTAAATAATATGAACGAATGTGTCTATGAGACCCAACTTAACAGACATGACGAAATAAAACGACAACTTCGCCTAGACCATCTCAACGAAGAAGAAAAAGACCTAATAACACAACTCTGTCTAGATTTTGCTGACATTTTCTACCTTGAAGGGGATCAATTGACTTTTACTAACGAAATAAAACACTCCATTGACACAAACGAGTCGAAACCCGTGTTTACTAAGTCCTACCGTTATCCTCAAATCCATAAGGAGGAAGTAAAACGTCAAATATCCAAAATGTTAGATGAAAATATTATCCGACCATCTAATTCACCATGGTCTTCTCCTATCTGGGTAGTCCCCAAAAAGCTTGACGCTTCAGGCAAGCAGAAATGGAGAGTTGTAGTAGACTACAGAAAGCTCAACGAGCTGACTGTAGGAGACAAATACCCACTTCCCAATATTTCCGACCTTCTTGATCAACTTGGCAAATGCCAATACTTTACAACCCTTGATCTGGCCTCTGGTTTTCACCAGATTGAAATCGACCCAAGAGATATTCAAAAAACCGCTTTTACTGTCGAAAACGGTCATTTTGAATTTGTAAGACTTCCCTTTGGTCTTAAGAATGCCCCATCAACGTTTCAAAGAGTAATGGATAACATTCTTTTAGGTATACAAAATGAGAGGTGTCTCGTCTATATGGACGACATCATCATCTACTCTCCTACCATCCATGAGCACACTTCCAGGCTCACAGAAGTCTTCAAAAGGTTACAAAAGGCAAATCTGAAAATCCAACCAGATAAATGTGAATTCCTACGTAAGGAAGTAGCTTATCTTGGTCATTTAGTCACAAAAGAAGGTGTAAAGCCAAATCCGTCTAAGATAGAATGTATCAGAAAATTTCCTCAACCCGCCAACCAAAAAGACATAAAATCCTTTCTAGGCCTTGCAGGTTATTACCGCAGATTTATTCATAATTTTGCCAAGATATCAAAACCATTAACTAAACTGTTACAAAAAGATACTCCCTTCATCTTTGATTCCGAATGTCAAACGTCTTTCGAAACTTTGAAACAAGCTCTAACCACAACTCCTGTTCTTGCATACCCAAACTTTGAAGAATGCTTCGTACTTACCACAGACGCAAGCGCTTTTGCGATCGGCGCAGTACTTTCCCAAGGTCCTATAGGTAAAGACCTACCTATAGCATTTGCTTCTAGGACCCTTTGCAAAGCCGAGACGAAGTATTCTACGATAGAGAGAGAACTTCTCGCTATTGTCTGGGCAGTTAAACATTTTCGTCCATACATCTTCGGCAGGAAATTTAAACTCATAACTGACCATAGACCACTCACTTGGCTCTTTTCGATAAAAGACCCAGGAAGTCGTTTAGCTCGATGGCGCCTCAAGCTCGAGGAATACGACTATACAATCGAGTATAAACCAGGCAAGGTTAATAAGAACGCCGACGCCTTATCCAGGATAAAAATTAATTATTTTAAAGAAATTTCAAAATTTCAATCCCAAGCAAACTTATCACCGATTCCCATATATCCAACCCAAACAACTGACGATGACGAAATCGACTCACAAAATGACGAATAACTTAACGATGACGAAACTAATGACATTTATCAAGAATTTGGAACTTTCGTTGAATTATACAAAACGAGATCTCTTATAGATTACTCTAAAATCGAATATTCTAATAATCAATTGCTGAATAGAAGCAACAAAAATATTTTAACAGTCTTCCAGCAAGACAATATAAGAGAAACCCATAATCAAATTCTAGAAGACCTTTTCGAAGAGAACGCAGATTTTCAAAAATTAAAAATAAATGTTTTATCAAGTAGATCAGTTGGAAATACCTCATTGTTCCTCTTCCGAATAATCCTGATACTGTAATAGAATATCTTTTTGCCTCAATATATAAATGTCAAGACATATTTAAATCATCCGAAACATATTATGTTGAAAATATTGTAGAATTACCAATTCTCGAAATCTTGTCATTTGTTTTAGCGGAAAAGGACGTAAAAATAATAGTGTGTCAAGATATTACAAAGACACCTGAACCAGATGGAATTCCTATCATCTTGAATCAATATCACTCCGGTAAAGCTAATATTCATCGCGGCATAAACGAAACTATCCGCCGCATTAGACAAAAATATCATTGGAAAGGCTTAACCAAAGATGTTGAAACTCTTATCAAAAATTGTCAAGTATGTCAAAAAGTTAAAGTATGTCGTAAAAATTTAGACTCGCCACTAGTCATTACAGAAACTCCTAGAACTCCTTTCGAGCGAATAAATGTTGATATCTTAGAAGTGCCTACCAGAAACTATGCCCTTACAATTAGAGACGAGCTTACAAAATTTAGTCAAGCTTACCCAATTAATGATAAAAGTGCGAAAGCAGTAGTAAACACCTTATTGCTTTATTTCCAACATTATGGAACTCCCCTAAGGATCCATTGTGATTATGGAAGAGAGTTCGACAACGCTCTTCTTAAAGATTTATGCACTCTCTACAATATAAAGCTCACCTATTCTAGCGTAGGACACCCCCAGTCAAATGGATCCCTCGAAAGATTCCATTCGACACTTTTAGAAATGATTAGAGCCCACATGATCGAAAACCCCAACGAACACCCTTTCAATATATTGCCATACGCGATAATTTGTTATAATAATTCAACCAACAAAACACACGGATTCACGCCGTATGAACTTGTTTTTGGTCATACCTCTAGTAGACCACCCGAAACCCTATATAATCCAAAAGAATTAATCACTAAGTATGTCAGAGATTTGAACAATCGTATATCTCACTATTATAAGGTAGCACGAGCCAAAACCGAATCGCAGAAACAAAAAGCAAAAGTTCGTTTTGATCAACACGTCTCCGAAAATCTTCCTAAATATAAAGTTGGAGACAAAGTGTATTTAAAAGAATCCCAAATTAAAGATAAATTGCGAAATAAATTCAATGGCCCCTTTGAAATCTTAGAAATATATAACAATTCTGCCACTCTTTTAAATACAAAAACAAAACAAAAAACCAAAGCAAACTTCGATCGACTAAAACCGTATTCTGAAAATTAATCATTTTACAGGTTTGCTATGCTGATCGGAACAGCATATTCCCAATCTCAAATAACACCAGTAAAAAATACGATAGGAGTCTACTATCATGACGAATCAAAACTAATAGTCTCCAATGACAAGTGGACACTATTGGTACACAAAAATTTATCAAGTATTGAAAATGCGTTCAACAGTAACAATAATATTTTAAGGGCGATAACAAACATGCTTGATAACAATTACCATAGCATGCAGAAATTTCACTCTGAAGTTAAAACACATGTCACGCTATTGATACAAATTTCGAATTCAATTAAAGAAAAACTCCAAGAAATCCTAGTAGAAACAAAACGCTATAAGCGCGGAATAATAGACGGACTAGGTAGCATATTTAAATCAATTACTGGCAACCTCGACGCCTCTGACGGTAAATTCTACACAGAGAGTATTAATAAATTAAACCAGGACCAACGTCAAGTGGAAAACCTACTAAAAAACCAAATTTCTGTTACTATGTCAGTTATAAAAACATTTAACGAAACAATTCAAAAACTTCAAATTGACGAAAAAGCTTTCAATGACGACATAAACAAAATTAAGAGAGCGATTCACCAACTAGGAGACAAACTTGCCCTAGTCGAAGCCAAAATGTTTTTCTTTGAAATCTGTGAAAACCTACTAGAAAGTTATATGTACCTTCAAGATAACATTAATGATATTCTAAATTCTATTACATTTGCACGTTTAAAAATTATTCACTCATCAATCATTACACCAGATAGTTTAATTGCATTCCTTCAGGAAATATCTCAGAACTTAATCAAGAATAACTTACCCCTATCAGTAAAACATTCAGAAATTGCTAAATATTTAGAAATAATAGAATTAGAAGCATTCCAGACACAATCAGATCTTGTTTTCGTTCTAAAGATTCCACTGGTAGAACAACAACTTTACACCTTATACCATTTGTACCCAATTCCCGTCCTAGATAATAGAACTGGATTGCATCACATACTGTCACTTTCTCAAAAATATATCGCGAAAAATGATGATTCTTTGATGTACGTACCCATCAAGGACCTAACAGGATGCAAACAACTAAGTCCTCTTAAGAAGCTCTGTTCCAACCTCTATGCATATCCGATAGATAATAGTGCAGCATGTGAAGCTCAACTATTCAAAAATCTTGTAGAAATGCCGAAGAACTGTCATAGCATTTTAGTATACGGACAAGGCTATAAGGTACAAAAACTCGAAGCCAATACATGGCTGGTTATAGTTTCAAGTCCCACTCACGTTAAAATAAAATGTGCAAATTTGAATACAGAAACTACAATCATTAACGAAAATTCTGTTTTAAAACTTCAATCAGAATGTAACGCCTTCGTCGGCATTACAAAAATACAGGCCGAAAACCGCAAGCTGCTTAACGTAACAAGTAATCCACATCCAGTGATAATTCCCTACGATTGCTGCAGTATGATACCAGAAAATTTTGAAATGCCCAATTTGAAACCTTTGCAATTCGACAATCTAAATATCGAAAACTTAGAAGTCTCCAACCATAAGCTAGAACAATATTCCAGGGACTTAGATAAAATAATAAACGAACCCTTCGTGACTAGAAATATTTCATGGTTCACTTATATAACCATAGCTCTATTAATCAGCCTGATCCTACTCTACGTAGCCCTCAAATGTAGAAATAGGTTCAAGATTGACAAGGAACGCCCAGAGTCCATACACAGGGAAGCACTAAAAAGAATTAACACCCTGCTAAGAAGAAGGCCCAACATCCACCAGACTAATGAAGACACCCCTGAAGAATTATCCTAAAAGTTGAAGTGTAACATCAACTTTTTTTGAAAAAAGGGAGTTGTTATATGCAAATATTCACAGCAGCTAGTCTCAGGCATATCATATTACAATATTGTATTTAATTTATCAAAAGTGATAACAACTTCCTTGCAATATTATTGTGAACACGCAAGCATCACGCCACTTTGAATTCTGCTGATGCTTACGTGGCAATCCAAAGCTTATAAATATTATGTTCATACAAAATTACGACAGTTCAGAATAAACTCAAGTCATAAAAACATATTTATAAAAACAGTCTAATAAACAGTCAATTTTAAAACTTATAGTTATTTTTTAAAAAGTCATTTTTGAAAGTGAAAATCTAAAATATATATATATATATATATATATATATATATATATATATATATATATATATATATATATATATATATATATATATATATATATTTATTGTTAACTTCTTGACTCAAACACTCCTTAATATATTATGTAGAATAAATAAATAATTACCCAATAGGAAAATACATTAATTAATATTCATTACCTAATTTAAATAATACTAAATGAGACCACTTTTAATGAAGTATTTATTATATTGTATAATAAATGGTACGACTGTAAGTTTTGGATTTAAACTTTTGCGAGTTTAGGGTGAAGTTGAAATTAAGTTATTAATTTATAGAAGAATCATTTTTATATCCCAATTTAACAGAAAATTTATTATGACCTTATCTTTAGGCAATTAGAAAGTAAAGATCATTAAAATATGTAAAAGTCGTGGGCAGAAAGTGTAAGAGAGTATAATTTATTTATTATGAGCAGATAATTTGTATAGATCATCCAGATTCGAGCGAAATCTTCAGTGGAATAAATTTTAGTTTTCGTAACTATTTATTATATCTTTCTTTTTATATATAGAGGAGCACTAATTGTAAGTATATATATACAGTGCTATTCAAAAGTCCCCTCCCCCCCTCTTATCTTTGGAACGATTATACATAAACTAGTGAAATTTAGTAACTGAATATTAAGGGTTGTAAACTTCCCTACTAGTGATGATAGATAACTTATGCGTCAAAGATGACGTCACAAGGTCATTGTGACCAATAATTTTAAATGGAACCCTATGGCAAGCGACACCTCTTTTAAAAGGTATCGAAAAAACCTATCAGTGATACTAATATTGTGTCTGTTTACGGCAGTTTTGACAACTGGCTTTCAAAACCTGCAAAGCTGTGATGAATTAAATCAGTTAATAATAAAATTTAAAATTCAAGCTCCGCCACTGGATAGTTGGATAGTAAATAATCTGACGTTTTTGCAAGTCTCTCCAATTTGATGTTTTTTTAGCTGTCAAAGTTTTTATACATTTAATAATTTGTGTATTGTTGATCGAACGTTTAACTGTTTTAGTACCTTGTGGTAATTTTAAAATATTTGTACATTCAATAATTTGTTAAACTGTTGTGAGCTGAACGTTTAAGTGCTTCAAAAAGAGAAATGGTACGTGTTTTAGGTGATAAAGTAGCAGCGATCCTGATACTTGGTGAAACTGGAGAAAATATTCATGCAGCAGAACGCATTTTTAATGAAAGGTTTCCCGATCGCCCAGTTTCGAGGACTTATTTGAGAGAGCTTCTTCGTAAGTTTAAAACAACGGGTAGTATTAATGATGCAAAACGATGTGGCAGACCACAAATTTCTGATGAGAAAAAAATTGATATACTGGCAGAAGTAATAGTAAATCCTACTTCTTCAACAACTCAAGTTGCATCAACCTGTGAAGTCAGTCAAAGTACAGTGCACAGGGTGTTGAAAAAAAACAAATTTCACCCATACAAATTAAAAATGGTTCATCAACTCTCAGACGACGATCCAGACCGAAGACTGCAATTTTGTGAAAATATGGAGACTAAAATTGACCAACAGCCAGATTATATCAAAACAATTTATTTTAGTGACGAAAGTACTTTCTATCTAAATGGAAATGTAAATACACAAAACGTGAGATATTGGAGTGACGCAAATCCTCACATGTTTCGTGAAACACATACTCAGTATCCCGAGAAGGTCAATGTTTGGGCAGGTATACTGGGAAACCACATCGTTGGGCCTGTTTTTTTGAAATACCAACTTAACCGGTGAGGTGTATCTGCAGATGTTGCAAAATGCAATAGAACCGTTAATCCTTGAAATTTTGGAAGATAATCAAGATGAATTCGACATTTTGGAAATAACATTCCAACAGGATGGTGCTCCTCCACACTATTACGGTGCAGTAATACGGTATTTGGATGAAGAATATCCTGGTAGATGGATTTGACGACGAGGTTCAATGGAATGGCCGCCTCGATCACCGGACCTCACACCTTTAGATTTTTTTCTGTGGAGGTATCTTAAATCGAAGGTTTACGCCACTCAGCCTGACAATATTGATGTTTTAAAACAACGTATTGTTACAGAATGTAGGGCTATTTCCGCAGACACATTTGAAAAAGTACGAGAAGAGTTTCGCAATAGGATGTTTTACTGTCAGGAAGTAGATGGAGCTCACTTCGAACAATTACTATAAGTAGGTACTGATTCTTGAATCTGTAATTAAAATTATTATCCAAGTTTACTGATTACTGATTTAATCCATCAAAACTACCATAAATACAAACAATATTAGTATCATTGAATACGTTTTTTCGATACCTTTTAAAAGAGGTGTCGCTTGCCATAGGGTTCCATTTAAAATTATTGGTCACAATGACCTTGTGACGTCATCTTTGACGCATACGTCATCTATCATCACTGGTAGGGAAGTTTACAACCCTTAATATTCAGTTACCAAATTTCACTAGTTTATGTATAGTCGTTAAAAAGATAAGAGGGGGGGAGGGGACTTTTGAATATATATATATATATATATATATATATATATATATATATATATATATATATATATATATATATATATATATATATATATATATATATATATATATATATATATATATAGGTGAGCCACGGTGGATGGAGTATTAAAAGTATATGGAGAACGGATCAACCGATTGCTTTTAAATTTTGGTTACCGAGATAATCGAGTATGACCTATGCAACTAAAATATTTTCGAAAATGCGGTGTTGCAACTTATACGTAAAACTGACAACATCTTCGTTATTTTAAATAGAATACCCTATATATTTTTGCATTTTTTGGATTATCGTCTGTCTCTTTCTGAGTAACTTTTGTTAATACTGCGCTATATCTATGTACCTTAAGCCGCTGTTGAGATAATAATTCTTTTTTTAATTTATTGTCAAAAATTTTACTTTCAGTAAATCGTGTTTTCAACATGCTATTTTCCTAAATAATTTGACATTAGTGATATTTGCACCTAATTTGAATAGCTGTAGCACAAATATGGCAGAAATTAATTATAGAAATACAATTTTAATGGATTTGTTTATTATTCATGGATAGTGCAAGTTTAGATTATCAGCAGAACTTAGAGAAAATTTGATGAGAAATATCTGAATTTGCCGCAGATGAACAACAGAAGTTTCTACGAATTCAGAGAAGTTTTATAAATTTTGGTCCGTAAGAGAATCAAGAAATTTACCGAAACCTGTAACATCTGACGAGGTAAATCAAATTACTATGCTAGCATATTTTCATGCAAATCCCCAGCATTCCATACGTTGTGCTGAACAGAATTTAGGATTGCTATATTCATCCATTTGAAGAATACTAGCAAACCATAAAATGCATAATCATAAATTTACAAGAGTCCAATTTCTCATGGCTCAGGGTTATCTACAGAGAATAGAATTTTGTGAAATGTTACTAGTACGTATGCAAGGGGACCCCAATTTTTTAATGAAAATTATATGGACTGATGAATCTAAATTTTCTAGGGAAGGGATTTGTAACACACGAAATCGTAACCATTGGACTACAAACAACTTTCACGTTACCAGAGAGGCTGGTTTTCAAGTCAAATTTAGTTTCTATGTTTTTGTGTGTTAATGGATGATAAACTAAAATATTACATATACGACGAAAAATTTAATTCAAGAAAATATTTAGATATAATTAGAACAATTGTGAAAGAAATCCTTGATAATCTGTCACTTGGAAAATATAGAACTTGTTGATGTCAAATAACATTCTATCCCCTTAACTGTTTTATTTTTTGAAATAGAAAAAATGGTAAATACGAAAGTTGTAGGAAATTTTATTGGAATCTCAGGCATGTATTTAGAAAAACAATCGAATCTCGCGTTCGGAGATCCAGACCAAACTTATATTTTCTTTAATAAAACCTGTGGTACTATAATCCTCCTATTGCTACGCCACTGTTTAGTGCTGCATTCTAACACTAGAAGCCACTGAACATCCAGAACGTCGTGGAGAAGCTTCAGTACGCCTGGGGCTCTCAACGTGGACGCTAGATGCTCGTACACTTACAGACACACGCTACACCAACGATACATACATACACACATTACATACATATACAAACAAACGGTTTCGAGTGTTAAATGCCGTCGTGGCTTTATTAGAACATACTCACGGACCTTAGTGTAACCTTGTCATATTTACTTGTTTCTTTCTAGTGTAACCTTGACTATACTTGTTGTTTCTTTCTATTACCATTTAGACATGTACAAGTTTATTTGTAGTAAACTAGTTTGATAATATAAATGTGTATCACTCGCCTACCTCGTAATACTATATTTTGGCGACGAATTTAAAAGATAAAGTGAAACAAACTATTGTGATTTCGATTGTGAACATTCAACTTTCCGTTGTGACAATATAGTTGGAGGTTGTGTAGTGGACAACTTACTAAAATGGGGGAAAACGACGTATACAAAAAGTATCATTTTGAAAATTTCCAGCCTGAGATAGAACAATGGAACTATTATTTACAACGTTTCGAAGAACTAGAGATGTACGGACTGATGACGGAGGACAACGCACAAGTAAGACGAAATTTATTGCTGTCAAAGGTAGGTCCACATAGCTTTAAAATTTTAGCGGACCATTTTAAACCGGAAAAGGCAATTTCGAAGTCATATATTGAACTCAAAACAGTGCTAAACCGTTTCTATGGCAAGAAAGTGTACATATTCGCGGAACGAATAAACTTTGCTAGTTGTTTTCGGAAGGACAATGAGACTGTAACCGAATATGTGAACCGATTACGCGCCGCGGCAGGAGACTGTAGTTTTGGAGCCGGTATAAACGAAGGATGCGCGATCAACTTATTTTCGGGATAAATAATCGCGAGTGGCAAGAGACTATCATTCAAAAACATTCTACAAATGAAACCACTCTCGAGGAAGTCGAGGCTACTGCTATAATCTTAGAGCAGGCTTCAATTCAAACAAAACAATTGACATTCTTGCACACAAACTTTTACTCGGAAAACCAAGTAAATCGCGTAAATAAACAAACAAAAAATCGAGAAACCTCAAACAGTGGAATTTAAAACAAGACTTTAATAAAACGGGACATAAAAATTCGCGAGTTACGACCTGAAATAGACTGCCTTTATTGTGGAGATTCTAAACACCGTCAAAAACATTTTCCCGCTTTTGGAAAAATTTGTAGTGCTTGCGGAGAAGAAAATCATTTTGCTTGCGTGTGCGTAATATCCGGAAATGCAGTAATAAGACAGTCTACTACGAAAAATCCAAAACGGTCTACATGTTGCGTGCAGGAACAAATTGACACAGGTGACGACGATATGTCAAACACTGACGTTGATTCGGATAGTGATGTAGAAAGTCGGAATCCAATGGTAATGAACATTCGAAAAATAAATTCCGTCCAGTAAAATTATGTTATCAGTTCGTATAAATAGACAAAATCTCGAAATGCTTTATGACCCAGGGTCTGTGCATTCCGTTGTTGGAAAAACAACCTGGAAACAACTCGGAAAGCCAGCACTAACAAGGACAGATAATTTAGTTGCATACGGAAATACACAGATTAAAACATTAGGTAAACTAGGAAGTAAATGCTTTTAATCAACAGTTAAGCTTACCTTTTTATATAACAAGTGATGATGACATACCGTTTTTTGGTTTAGACTGGGTTTTAGCCTTTAAATTACCGCTGCCCCCAGGAGCAAAAGTCTGTCATATTAAAAGTAATCCTATTGTTACAAAAATAAAGGAGGATGATGCCACGCATAAAACAATGATAGATGAAGTATTGCGTGATTTCTCGGACCTGTTTGAGCCATGTTTAGGCACCATAAAAGGGCACCAAGCTAATATCCATATTGACGACAGCGTTATACCCAAAAGATTTCGACCGAGAAGCGTACCTTTAGCGTTACAAGATCAAGTTTCAGCAGAACTTGACAGACTAGTTCAAGAAGGTGTTTTTGAACCAGTAGCTACAACGAACACTGCAATTTCATGGTCCTCGCCTATTGTTGTTGCCATGAAATCAAACGGCAGTGTAAGAATCTGTGCCGATTTTAAGGTCACCATAAACAAACACGTTCAAATTGATGATTATCCCTTACCACGTTTTGAAGATATTACAGCCAAACTTTCTGGAGGCAAATATTTCTCAAAAATCGACCTTAAGGACGCCTATCTGCAACTGGAGATCCACCCCGATGCCAGGAAATATTTGGTCATCTCCACTCATAAAGGATATTTCGCCTACAAGCGCTTTCCGTTTGGTATCAGTTTTGCCCCAGCATTATTTCAACGTACAATGGACCAAATACTTTTAGCAATAGAAGGTGTCGTCTGTTACTTAGACGACATATTAATTACGGCATCTGATGCGCTGTCGCATTCAAAACGACTAAGAGAAGTTTTACGTCGTTTGCAAGCTTCCGGAATTAAGACACAAAAATCAAAATGCGACGTGTTTAGAAGTAGTGTCACATACCTTGGACACAAAATCGACGGAGAGGGGTTACACCCAACAGAAGAACGTATTGAGGCCATAAAACGAATGGCAGTGCCAAATAACACTTCCCACCTACGTTCATTTCTGGGAGCTATTATATATTACGGTAGATTTATTGATAGTCTCCACGTAAGATGCGTTCCCTTGCATCGGCACTTAAAGAAAAATGCAAAATGGGATTGGTCGAACGAAGACACCGAAATTTTTGAACAATTAAAGAATACCCTTACCTCGAACGATAGACTGGTCCATTACGATCCTAACAAGCCTTTAGTCGTTAGTAGTGATGCCAGTAATGTCTGCACGGGAGCAGTTTTGTCCCATAAATTTTCCAATGAGGTCCTGAAACCGATAGCATATGCGTCACAATCTTTTAGTAGTGTAGAAAAGCGCTACTCCACCATAGAAGAAGCACTAGGACTCGTCTGTGCTATTACAAAATTTCACCAGTACCTTTATGGTAGACGTTTCACCTTAACTACCGATCATAAGCCATTAGAACGGATTTTTGTCGAAAACAGACAAATTCCAAAAATAGCGAGTAACCGATTACTAAGATGGGCTATAACCCTAAACAGTTATAATTTCAATGTGGAATATCGTCCGGGGAAAGAAAACTGTCCAGCTGATTCATTATCTAGACTTCCTCTACCTAACTATGTAAAACACGAACCCTTACCACCAGCCCACCCCTGATTATTAAACCTAAGAATAAGGAAGCTTCCAATGAGCAGGCAAGTATTAAAAATAGAAACTCAGAAAGATAAAATACTGTTAAAAGTGATTCACTGTATACAATCATACTGGTCCGAGAAAGACGCCCTTGAAGACGATCTAAAACCTTACTATGAAAAACGTACAGAATTGTCTTTTGAGGAGGACACGTTATTATGGAAAGGACGAATTTGCATTCCCTCTGTCTTACAGGAGGAAATGTTAGCAATGTTGCATGATGGACATCCAGGTATAACTGCAATGCATTAGCAAAATTGCATGTACATTGGCCAAATATTAACGCCGACATTATTCGGGAGGTAGAGAAATGTAATTTTTGCCAACAATCTAGGTAAAATGATCGAAATGCACCTCTTCATCCATGGGGTGTATCACCCGAACCTTGGTCTCGTCTCCATTTAGATTTTGCAGGGCCACTGCAGGAAGATGTGGATGATACTCATTGACGCCTACACCCATTGACTAGAGATAGTGCTAATGAGGAATATACATCTCTTACCACAATAAATACACTCCGTAGTATGTTTGCACGTTTTGGGTTACCAAAGTTTTTGGTTACAGATAATAGCCCACAACTCAATTCAAATGAATTTGAAAACTTTTGTAATGATAATGGCATAACACATATTAAGACGACGCTATATCACCCCAAATCAAACGATCTTGCTGAGCGTGCCGTACGAACATTCAAAGAAAGAATGCGTGCCAGTGATCCGAGCCGATCAATTCTTAAGACTTTAAAATTTCTTATTCTCTTACAGAAATACCATTAGAAGATCTACAAAAAGGACACCTAGCCAGTTAATGTTTGGACGTCATCTTAGATCTCGTTTAGACTTGTTAAAACCCGACGTTGCGAAAAATATGGAATCCGAACTGGTAAATCAGAAACAAAATCATGACCGCACGGCTTCTTCACTACAATGCTTCACCGAAGGAGAAGATGTATGGGTAAATAACCCACTAGGAAAGGGTTCCCTCCCAGGACGGATCGAAAAACAAACTGGACCACTGTCATATATGGTAAATGTTGATGGAATTACCATCGCAAACACTGGGATCAGATGCGGAAACGGAATTCAGACGTTTTGCAAAATGAAAATAGAGACACCGATGAACACATAAATATGGACATTTCAACCCAGGAAAACGAACAAAATGACATATCTATTAGCCAATACTCGAACATGACTAGTTCAGGAGAGACCCATCCTCAGGGAGACGCATATCCAACATATGATCCCATGGTCACAGAAATTAAATGTCGAACACCCAGAAGGAATCCTCCACGAGAAAAAAAACTTCCAATCCGTTACAGGGAATAAGTTTTCCATTGAAGGGGAGGGATGTGGTAATATAACCCTCCTATTGCTACGCCACTGTTTAGTGCTGCATTCTAACACCAGAAGCCACTAAACATCCAGAACGTCGTGGAGAAGCTTCAGTACGTCTGGGGCTATCAACGTGGACGCTAGATGCTCGTACACTTACAGACACACGCTACACCAACGATACATACACACACACTACATACATATACAAACAAACGGTTTTGAGTGTTAAATGCCATCGTGGCTTTATTAGAACATACTCATGGACCTTAGTGTAATCTTATCTATATTTACTTGTTTCTTTCTAGTGTAAACTTGACTATACTTGTTGTTTCTTTCTATTACCATTCAGACGTGTACAAGTTTATTTGTAGTAAACTAGTTTGATAATATAAATGTGTATCACTCTCCTACCTCGTAATACTACAGAACCTCCTGTTTATTTTTCTATTTTTGAAATCTACGTGCTTTTACGATTACAATAATATATACATATTATATCTTTGCTCTAGTAGTTTGCACAGTATCGCCCTTTGAAATGTCGAATATCAAACAAAATTAAGATCGCCATGGAAAATTGGAAACAATAATTACGAGATTTATTATAGAGGTTGACTTTGACAGCTTGTCTGATGTGTTAGTTAGTAAGTATTGACCTGGATTTCGTTCTATGGGGCACTTTGAAAAATCGGGTATATACAGAAAGGTCAAATAACGTAGAAGAACTTAGAGAAGAAATATGTCGGGAGGTCATGAGACTGGTATCTTGACTTACAAACGCAATTTGTTAAGGAGGTATGCTCTCTGTATTGCACAAAATGGAGGTGTTATAGAACACCTTCTGTAATTTACAATCATAGTTTTTATAAAATATTACTTTGTATCCAGAAATATGCTTTTTAATAAAACTATGATAACATCAAAAATAAAATCTAATTTAAACTATCAAACTCTGTTTACGAGTATAACAATTCTCGTAATTATTGTTAAAATTTTCCATGGCGATCTTGATTTTGTTTGACATTCGATATTTCAAAGGGCGATACTGTGCAAACTACTAAAGCAAAGATATAATATATATACTGTTGTAATCGGAAAAGTACACAGATTTCAAAAATTGAAAGATGAACAGGGTGTTCTATTTAAAAAAACGTAAGTTTGGTCTAGATCTCCGAAACGCGAGATTCGATTGTTTTTCTAAATACATGCCTGAGATCACAATAAAACCTACCACAACTTTCGTATTTACCATTTTTTCTATTTCAAAAAATAAAACTATTAAGGGGGGTAGAATGTTATGTGGATAATCCTGTACATACGAAATTAGTATGGAGTTGGACCGCCTTTTCGATGACAGTTGGATTAGACGTTTGGAACTGCAAAATTCGCCTCCGAGGTCCCCTGACCTTACCCCGTTAGATCCTTTCTTATCTTTCCCGTACTCTCAAACATAGAGTTAAAACTTCAGTCCACAACAGGGAAGAATTAGAACGTTGAGTGATTCAAGAGATTGAAAACTTGGACTTCGCTGATATAAGAACTATTACAACAAACATCATCCATCGTTGTATACAAAAGTGTCTGGAATTTAATTGTCAACATTTCGAACAATTATAACAATAGTTTTAAAATTTTTATACATTTTATTGTTATTGGTATTATTTGTTATTGCTCCTTAGGATTTGTTACTGTTATTACTGCTTAGGTATTATTTTTTCCTAATACTGACACTGTCATTGTCATATTCTCTAGCCTATCTAGACTAGACCGCAGCTCGTGACTCGTATCGCTGTGGTCTCGTTGCCCTCAGGCATCTGCACGAGCATGGTGGGTGGTATTCTTGGTGCGGAACTTCATCCTACGGATTGCCGCCGGTGAATGTCCTTGGCTTTTTAGGTTCTCTTTGACTTCATCCTCACTTCCCCCCCCCCCCACCGTCCAGGGTTACGTGGACTATGATCCGGACTATGATATATATATATATATATATATATATATATATATATATATATATATATATATATATATATATATATATATATATATATATATATATATATATATATATAATGTGTGGTTTAATTTATTATTTACTTATGAATAATAAGTAGAATTGTTTCTCTGAAATAACAAAGTTGTATTATTATTTTATACAAAATACAATAAAATACTTATATTCAACTTATCCTAATTACAAATCATACCTGAGATAACAAAGAAACAACAACATAGGAGGTCTGAATTACCGACTCAACCCAAGCGCTATATTCAATTAGATTAAGGATACTTTCCTTACATATATATAAACACACTCCGATTCCTGATGGCGGACTATTTTCCCACGGCTCCGATACTCGTAAGAAAAGAGCCGGCGTATTATCAATAACAACGCCTCACTAACCTATGAAATTAGTTACCGTGGATCCATAATCATGTGCCTTAAGTAAACGCAGAGAACCCAAGATGTCCGATATCTGCATTTGACCTGCCAACCACTAAACCGATTTTTGGTAAGCCGGAATTATCTTCAGTTCCGACAGCACCGTAGGATTCGAGCTGTGAACGACGTTACATGTTATGTCCAGTACCGGAAGTAGAGCAGTACCGGAATGGAGAGCATATTTGTTGCAGACACCTTGTCTTTACCCAATAGATCTGATGACAAAATGTTTCAAAAGTCGATGTCTGTATTTGCCACGGAGAGCGTCCTTTACGCGTTTCGTATCCTAAATATAGTTTTGTTTTACACCCAGGTACGCGTACGCTTCAACGGCACCCAAATGTTTTAGGATGCTTAAGTCTGCTATCTGCGCATCTTCAAGGATCCCCGTAGATCGCCCTCTCTTGAGATGGAAGACTGCACACTTGTCCAATTCGAATTCCATGCCAATTGCCCACGTGTACTCTTGCACCACCTTGAGGGCGTTTTGCAAGCCGGGCTCTCCAGAGGCATAGATCTTGAGGTCATCTATGTAAAATAAATGGGTGATCTTATGCCTCCGATTGTTGGGTGGTCCGCAATTATACCCGAGAGTTTGGCGATTCACTGGATGTTCTGGTGAAGCGGGTCTTCCAGAGCGGTAGTAGGTGTTGTATGCATCTCACTATTGGTGCTGGCTCCATCCGAGCAAGTGAATCAATAGTTCGTGGGATGCTGATTCAAATGCCTTGCGGTAGTCTATCCAGGCCATCGATAAATTCCGCTTGTATTGTACAGAGTCCTACGTAATACAGCGGTCCATCAACAGGTTTTCCTTGCAACTTGCCTGACCCTTCTTTGCACCGCGTTGCTCCCCTGTCTCTCGAAGGATTGATTTCACGTGCTCCAACGTCCTGACATACAATAGGCGTGTAAACAACTTGTAGCAGGAATTGAAACACGTAATCGGCCTATAATTTTTTGGATCGGACAAATTCACTTTCTTGAGGAGGTTGTCTCTCGACAATCCGGAAATGCTGCCCCTCGTTCAACCAGGACGTGAAAACTCCGGCCAGACGGCGGTGTGTCAACGGAAACTGTTCCCACCACCACTATATATTAAATCCGTCTGGGCCCGGGGCAGCAAAGTTCTTAGTTCCCACAAGCGCTTGTTAAACTTCCTCCAGATTAATTGCTGGACACGGTTCCTGTGGTTTTTCAATGAGAGTGCCGCAAAAAGCTTAGAAGTGTGCGATCACTGGAGTGTTATTGAATGGACGCGTCGTTTCAAAGATTTCCTTCCAAAAGCTTTTGACATCCTCTACAGCCGGTGGATCTTCGACGGCACGTTGTTGCACCTGAATAAGGCGGGAGGGATTTGAACGGAACAATTTGTTCTGTTCTATGCTCCTTATCCGTCTATTCAAAGTTTTCTTAATCGCCATAAGTGCTCGAATCCTGTCTAAACAGTGCTGCTTAGTGTGTCAGTATTAGGAAAAAATAATACCTATATATATATATATATATATATATATATATATATATATATATATATATATATATATATATATATATATATATATATATATATATATTAATAATCCACCATTCGTGGATTTTGTTCTGCCCAAACATGCCAATTCCTCCTATTTATTATCCCTTCTCTGTTAGATATTGACTCATCGGTGTAAATAATTTTGTTCAAAAAATGTGGGTCTTCTTGCGTTTTTAATAAAATGCTTTCGCAGAATGCCACACGAAAAAGCATGCATTTTATGTTTTTCCAGAATTCTTTGTATTGACGAGTAAGATAGTCCCAAATCTTGTGACGCAGCTCTAATCGACGTATGTGGATTTGCATTGAAATATGCCAAGACATTTACTTGGTTGCCTTCATCACCAGTAACATCTTTGGAGCGTGTTCTAGTAACTTCAGTTCCAAATCGTTTAAAATTTGCTTCTATTCTCTTGAAGGCAGTTTTGTTTAAAGGCCGTAAATGTGGATATCTCTCGTTAAACAAACGACAAGTTCTTTCAATAATTCTTTTACATTCTCCATGAATGAAAAATAAATTTAATATGTCTTCATTTGAATATTTCTGTTGGATTTCCATAATACACGTTATAATTTATAATACTATGTAAGATTTCTCACTTTGACATCTACTCTGATGTTTACATTGACAATTAAGACACTGCGTATTATTTTCATGGCCCGCTGGTCAGAAATAAATTAATAAAATGGAAAACTATGGTATCGAATAAAAAATACCTCGATAGCAAGAAAACAATAGCAGATAGGTATAGGGAATCCTAATACAGATTGAAATACCACTTAATTGTCCATCACTGAAAGCAATAAAATACAGGGTGTTCCATTTAAGAAAATTGACTTTTGAGCAGTTGAAGTTTGTCAGAATGAACTCAATTTTTTGGACACCCTGTAAATAATAAAGAATCAAACTACATATCGCCTGAAAGCCTAATAGTCCGCCTAATTACAGCCCAAAATTTGCTACTATAACTTTTGTTTTGAATAAGTGACGAGCATTCCAATGGGATACTACAAAACCTAATTTTTTCAAAAAAATTAAAATATCTCAAAAACTGCTGAAAATAGGTATAGGGAATTGTTAAGAAAGTTCACTTAAAATGAGCAGTGTAATACAAAAATGTAATAATATACTGGATGTTCTATTTAAAATAAGGAAGTTGATAGATACTTCCGGTATAACCGGAAGTGTCAAAAAATCAAAAATACTTTAGTTGAATAGATCGTCCTCGCTAACCCCTGATTCCAAATTTTATAAAATGAATTCCAATGGAAGTTCATAAACTTTTAATGAACGGGTTAACTGAATCACCCTGTATATATATATATATATATATATATATATATATATATATATATATATATATATATATATATATATATATATATGTATATATATATATATATATATATATATATATATATATATATATATATATATATATAAATATATAATTGCACTAATAAATATCTATGTGTCTATCATTATTGTATATCACTATTGTAGCCATTTATTATTAGTTATAATATTATCCACTAGTACGCAGACACTAACCATAGGATTTACATGGGCATGTATGACATTTTTTAAATAAATTTTGAGGTGAAATTTGAATAAAATGATACAAAATATATGTTACAGATATAATTTTCTAATTAAGTCTAAATTTACGACAAAAGAACTTTTGTAAATTTGTGTCATGGGTATGGAGGTCCCTGATGTCAGCTGCAGGGCCTGCCGCAGGGCGCGGTTGACATTGACACATTTACTGTCAGCTTGCTCGGTATACGAAGTCTCGACCTACATCCATAGACACAACGCAGCGTTACGGGTACTTTATTATCATTTAAGGCACTCGTATCAAATAGACGAGACACCAGTGCTGCCTTACGTCCCGGGGAATATTGAGTTCGTTGTGGAAAACGAGAAGTTCCGAATATATTGGAACTATTCATTTCTCACCGTCAGGCAAATACAAGCCAACAAGCCTGACGTAGTCCTTCTCGACCACCAACTCAGGACAATGTTCGTCATCGAGTTCTCGGTACTGGGTAATGGTAACATTGTTTTGAAAGGGGAGGAGAAACGACAAAATATCGAGATTTAATCTTCGAACTCCGCAGACTCTATCCAGACTATTCTATTAAACTTAAGGTACTGATTGTAGGAGCCCTTGGTGGAGCGAGATATACACTGCTTTCAGAATTAAAGAGCATACCGGCATCCCGAAACTCGGCAGATATCTTAGCCGGTCGCATGCAGCAGGCTTCTCGGTTCGCTTCGTCTTGAGTACGAGGTATAAAAGTTCCAAAATCCACCAAATTCCAATATTCATAATTTCGGGGTTTAAATAAGCCATTTGCACGTTTTTTTATAACCTCACT
The DNA here is from genome assembly GCA_037954035.1 of Rosalia funebris. Classification (NCBI taxonomy): domain Eukaryota; kingdom Metazoa; phylum Arthropoda; class Insecta; order Coleoptera; family Cerambycidae; genus Rosalia; species Rosalia funebris. The sequence continues at coordinate 17,166,033 of JAZFAV010000036.1, read as the reverse complement.
TACTACTACACTATAAGTTGTCCTTACTACTTATTCAAGTCAAAATATAATACTACTATCGATTTACTGTATCTCTGTTAATATAAACAATGATATAAGTTTGAAAGTACTTGAAGACAAACTACAAAGAATTGTCTTTAAAGCCGACTGATTTTGCAATAACGTACCAAGACGAAATTCTCAAATCGACTGACAATTGACAATTAATTACATTTTTCCATGATGCGATGGAAACACGGCAATATCGACATTATCAACATGATCGACATAAAATCTGTGAACAGCAGTGCCCTCTATTAGCCAACGAGTTAAATATTTTTCGTATAGAAGGGCGCTTATTTTTCAATATTACAATATTTATTATTTAAACCAATGCAACCATAATGGTATATTTTTTGTGAGAGACAATAATAAAAGGTTACTGTTTCTGATACTAGTAAAGAAAAGTTCTTTTGTTGTAAATTTAGGCTTAATTAGAAAATTATATCTGTAACATATATTTTGTATTATTTTATTCAAATTTCACCTTAAAATATATTTAAAAAATGTCATACATGCCTATGCAAATCCAACGGTTAGTCTGCGTACTAGTGGATAATTTATAACTAATAATAAATGGCTACAAATATACAATAATGATAGACACAGATATTTATTAGTGCAATTATATATATATATATATATATATATATATATATATATATATATATATATATATATATATATATATATATATATATATATATATATATATATATATATATATATATATATATATATATATATATATATATATATATATATATATTATTTTGTATATTTGATTTTTTTTTAAATGATTTTATTTGAAAAGCTGTGTACATACACAGCCTGAGAAATATTACAATAATTGAATTAAAATGAAACGTATATTTCAAGTGACTTTAAGAAGTGCTGTGCATTTCTGTGATAGAATATTAACGGCAGTAGGCATGCTTGATCATCGGTAACCACCATGTGATGGTGTATCAAGGCAAAAGTTATAACAAAAACATTATTTTTAAGAAAAAAAACTACATAAGAATATTTCATGTGCCTAAATACACTGCTGGTAAAAATATATATACACCCTCAAGACTCACCCTGTATATATATATATATATATATATATATATATATATATATATATATATATATATATATATATATATATATATATATATATATATATATATATATATATATATATATATATACCGTTCTTTCATTTTTTTACTAGACAGCAAGTCAATCGGACGATTTCGTATAATGTGTAGGAAGGGGACGCGGTACGGTATGCCCTGCTTCAGGTTGTCCAGTCTCGATAATTAGCGGCGCTACGACAGTCACGTTCTACACGTGAGGGAGTGTACATCGTATTTGTAACGGGGAAAAACTATTACGTGGGAAGTGATGTTGATGGGTTTACTGTTAAAATATGATAAAGGTATTTAAAGAAAAAATATCTTGGCCATATTTAACAGCAAACTATGATCTTTTTTGCATTATTTTTATAATTGGTTTTGCATTAAAAAAAGTGATTTCTAATAAAACGTTTAAAAATAAATAGATTCTCTTAAAATAATTAAAAATAAAATACAAACTTAAAAAATATCCCCTTGAATAAAATAAAAAACTAAAGAAAATTTTCGAAGATGCCTCCGTCTTGCGCCAAACAATAACCCAACCTGTCGTAAAATTCTGAACGAACGTTGGTCAGCATAAGAGGGCTAATAGTTTGAAATAAATTTTCAATATTAGCCCTCAGTTGACTTAAATTATTAGCTCTTTCATGAGGAGGCCCGTATAACTTTGATTTAATATACCCTCATAAGAAAAAATCATTAGGGGCCAAGTCTGGCGATCTTGCTGGCCATTGAATTATGCCTCTCGTAGATATAATTCTTTGGGGGAATATCGTATTCAAATAGTCAATGACTATTCTTGAGTTATGGGCCGGACACCCATCGTGCTGGAACCAAACGCTGTTAAAATTGGGGTTAATGTTTGCCAATGCAGGAACAATTTGGTTTTGAAGAAGATTCAAATGTCTCCCCATTTAAATTTCCATCAATAAAGAATGGTCCAATAATATCATTCCCATAAATACCAGCCCAAACATTCAATTTTTCGGGATATTGTGTCCTTGTATTTAACAGGCGATACTGATTTTCAATAGCCCAATACCGTAGAATTGATGGATTGTGCCTACCATGTAACGGAAACGTGGATTCATCGGTGAACACGATGTTATAAATAAAATTGTCATCCGCATTTGCACGTTCCATTACCGTGTTACAAAATTCCATTCTACGGTACTGGTCTTCATCGAAAATTTCTTGATGGGCTTCGTATTTATAGGAATGATATTTATTTTTCTTTAAAATTTTGTGAATTTTACCCACACTAAAACCAGTCTCCTCGGAAATTTTTGGGATAGAAATATTTGAACCTTTTTCTACCATTGCACACACCATTAATTCCTGCATTTTAGCATCCTCGTTAATTCTAGGTGTCTGGTGGCATTTACAACCAAAATGCATCCCGTTGACTTAAACTTTTCCACTACTGTCGATATTGTGTTCAAGGCAGGGATCGGACGATTTACATATTTGACTGAGAAAAGGTCCCTTATTGCACGTAATGTCCCTTATTGTCCTTGAAGAGACCATGATATCAAATCAATTTTTTCCTCAAGTGAGTACGTCATAATTACTAAGTTTTGAATTAAAAGAATCTATTTAAAATTACACGTATTACTACGAAGTTCACTCTAAATGCTAAACACGTATGCAGTGGTGGCTAGTTTTCCGAGAAGGACCGAACGGTGGAACCTATGTACAGTTTTAAAATGAAAGCACGGTATATACATATATATATATATATATATATATATATATATATATATATATATATATATATATATATATATATATATATATATATATATATATATGTATATATGTGTATATATATATATATATATATATATATATATATATATATATATATATATATATATATATATATATATATATATATGTATACATATTGTCACGAACGCCTCGAGCAATCCCGAACGCCGGGAATATTCGAAACCTTGAGAGCGTGCTGTATTAACTTCCAGCGCGTTCTATACTAGAAGGTTCGCCAAAGTTCTTTGTCTAGAAACGTCTGGAGAAACGTTCCACTGCCTATATAAGAATTGTTTATAAAGTTAAAGTAGAAAGAAAGTTAGTTAGTTAGTTTGACTTGTGAATAGTTGAGTTGTAAATAAGTGTTCGAGAAATAAAGAACTTTCTAGTGAATTCGTTACATTGGTGTCAGAAGTGGGATAGAACGTGAAGAAATCGAGGATCGACGTTTCAAGAAGGTCAGAGAACATTCTCGAAGTTTCCATAGCAGTCAAGAAAACCCACAGTTGTGATATATCACTGAACTCGTCTCGTCGTGAAGAGGTCGAAGGTCGACGTTTCGAGGTCAGAGAACGTTCTCGAATTTTCATCTGCGTAATTATGTATCTTTACTTCGTAGAAAGGGCTATGTGAGGACTGCGTCCCAATTGGCGAATGAGGTAGCTGAAAGGCCGCCTATTGAACCAGTTAAGGATGCGGTCTTCACCGCTGCAACAATAGTAGGGAGCCTCAGTACCAGAAGGGGGTTACATTGCATAAGACCCCCTAGGCCACAAGATCTGGCTAGAGTGGATGCTGAAGTTCAAGCATCGCTTCCAGAAGGGACCGACATCTGGAACATAAATTGTGCAGAGTACACTGCCTCCGAAAGCTTCTCTCATATGGAGAGGGCGAACAACTCTTCCTCTACGCGGGAGAGAGCGGAGCGGCGTGTACGGAAGATGGAGGCCAGGATCCAGTCGGCAAGACAACAGATATCCCGTATCCAATGTGTGATGGACTATATGGCGGCCAATAGGCCTTTTGCGCAAAAATGACGGCGAATCGCCGCCAATTTAAGACGCGTCCATCACACACTCAATGAGGTAGTGCTGCGTACCACCAAACAGCATACGTATGCCTTGATAGGATACGGATGCTATTGACGTGCAAAAAGTCACTAGTGAGGCGGGTGCGAAGGCTGGCGGAAAATAATTTGTTCCGTCAAAAACCCTCGCGCCTATTCGAAGCGCCTCAACCTGCTGTCAAAAATCCGCCGACTGTAGATCAGGTGGAAAACTTTTGAAAGGCGTTGTACGAGCAGAAGGTCCCACTTCAAAGAGACACTCCAGCCCTGGCACACTTTGAAGACTTTTGCGAAGGTCTACAACGGCCAAAACAAGTGTGCCACTCAACAACCCCTGAAGAGGCTCGAAGAGCTCTTGCGGGCTCTAAGAACTTTGCTGCTCCAGGTCCTGACGGGATAAATAACTTCTGGTGGAAAAAATTATCTAGTACCCACCACCATTTAGCCAGAATTTTTACGACCTGCCTAAATGGGGAGCAGCAAATTCCTTCTTGGGTTATCTAAGGGCGGACCGTGCTAACCCCACAAGACCGAAGATTTGTCCAACCCAAGGAACTACCAACCGATAAACTGCTTAAACGCATGTTACAAGGTTTTTACACGCATCTTGCACAGGCGAGTACTCCTAGCAGTTGAGCCGGTTTCCGAGGGGATATACGAACAACGAGGATCTAAGAGGGGTATCGCTGGCTGCAAGGAGAATCTGTTGATTGACGGATTCGATGTGACATTGTATGAGCTAATTATTCACTTGTTCCAATTCCTTGTGGTGCCCGGTCCTGTAGTGAGATGTATTCAAGAACTGATGCCGCTCTAGAGGACTCGGTTTACCATAACATCGGGTGATACTAGAGTCCGCACAGAGTCGGTGTCGTTCAGAAGGGGCGTGTTTCAGGGAGACTCGAATAGCCCCCTTCTGTTTTGCATCTCACTGCTGCCGTTGTCCTTGTCCCTCAGGAAAATCCGTGGCACAACTGCCACACCCCCGGCGATCGAAGGCATAAGGTCACTCATCTATATTACATGGATGACCTAAAACTTTATGCCTCCGGAGAAAGGGAATTATGCCAGTCCCTAAGGGTGGTACAGGAGTACACGCAGGCCATCGGGATGGAGTTCGAGTTGGACAAATGTGCACTGGTTCATGTCAACAGAGGGCGAAGCTGGGAATACGCAGAGGATGCGTAGCTCGTAGACGGAAGCATCTTACACCACTTGGATGCCGGAGAGTCATACATCTACTTGGGTGTTGAGCAACGCTCCGCCCAAGAGGTAGGTGTCGTAAAAATCGCTCTCCGCGGCAAGTATCAGCACAGCATCCGACAGATCTTCAAAACATCGGGGAAGAACAAGGTGTCTGCAACAAACATGCTGGCCGTTCCGATCCTTGTCCACCCCTTCGGAGTAGTCAAATGCACACAGGTGGAGCTGCGACGACTCGACGTAGTAACCCGAAAGAGGATGCATCTCAGTAGGAGTTTGCATCCCAGATCGTCCGTTTCACGGTTATATCTCCCACGACATCGCGGAGGCTGTGGACTCTTCAGGTTGGAGTATCTCCATAACAGGATGGCTCTGAATGGAGCCTGTAAAGTTATTCGACACCGAACGGGCCAATGACAACTCTGTCACCGAGTTGGAACCCGTTCGGTTAAAATCCCAAATAAAAGCTGCAGAGCATTTAAGAGCTCTGCAGCTTCACAAGGATAAGCCCATGCACGGGGTCTTCTATAGGAATATGGAAGCCCTGGACTAATCCGAAAGGCTGACCGTTGCTTTCTTAAGGTCAGCCGGGCTAAATTCAGAGACCGAGGGATTCATCATGGCTTGCCAAGATGGTGTATTTAACACGCTCGTCTATCGGAGTCGTGTCATGGGTATGGAGGTCCCTGATGTCAGCTGCAGGGCCTGCCGCAGGGCGCGAGTGACATTGATGCATTTACTGTCAACTTGCCCGGTATACGATGTCTCGGCCTACATCCATAGACACAACGCAGGGTTACGGGTGCTTTATTATCATTTAAGGCACTCATA